>CAMTDV010000016.1:79931416-81131416 GCA_947069175.1 Scalesia atractyloides
GTAGGACGGTTTGACCACCGGTTTGACTTTCGAATCTGACCCGTTTGGTGGATCTTTGGACCCAACCAAATACATATTTGTGACCATAATTATAAAGGGAATAACCTTCTGAGGTTGTACCTTATGGTCATGTTGTTTGGATAGTGTTATGATAACTAGTAGTTAAAATCTTCAATAAAGACTAAAATGCCCTTTTCGCGAACAAATCAACTTTAAGCATATGAAACATAAATTTTGACTTGTATTCTGATCAAATAATATTTTCAAACATGTTTAAGTATTAAAGACATATCATAACACATATCTAACCATCCGAATGCTTAGTTACGCAAATGACGTGTTAAAGTGGCTTAAACTACCTTAACGGGTCATAACGGTCAAAAGCACTTAAAAATCTTTCCAACTCAGAATGTTAACTTATTAAACCTTGTCACATGAGTTCCAATACTCATTTGGTTTATAAAGTCTCATCTATCCGAATCCTCCGATTTCAAGTTTCGATATTTAAATTGTTATCTATTTTTAGGACACGCGTGATTTCTCAGACATTTGAGTTTTGATTTGATCTTTGAACAAGATACACTACAATATTAATGTGAGTACATAGTTCCCCTATTTTATGTTTTACAATTTTTTTGGGGTGATTCATATGTGCTAAATGTTTTCAAGTTTTCAAATGCAAATACTATGGTTTATATTAAATACAACGATTTCAATAATGTGAACGAACTTGTTGGTGCGATGTATTTATAAGAAAAATGACATTCATTAACAATGGCCAAGCCGACCAGTAGTAAGTTAAGGTGCCTAGGACTGACAATCCCGTTACCAAAATTCCCGGGGTTTGTGGGGAAATTTGGGAAGCGACTGAAACTGTATTTGTAACTTACCCTTTGGTGGTTTGCTATACGACTAAGGGACACCGTGGGTGGTCTCGAACAAGTCAACAAAGGTTTGAATGTATTCACGAAATGACCAAAAGTTTTCACAATTAAAACAAGTATGATTGGTTTATAACAAGGAACGTTGAACGATTGGTTTATAACAAGGAACGATGAACAATTGGTTTATGATAAGTGATTTAGATAACGGAACGTGTGTAATGTCATAAAAGCATGGTGGATACGCCGCCGGTACTTCCTATATATAAATGTTTTTATCATATTACATACGTGGTGCTATTTGCATCACTTGGACAAAAGTTTTCAAACAATGACACTCAACGATTTTCGATTAAAGATATAAACCATACAAGTTGTTTCAAGACGATTTACTACTCGGATTTATGAAACAAATGTTTTGGTCAAGATTTATTGCTACAAATCTTTTATAAACTATAACTAACTTGTTTTAGATTGGTTAGTTATCATAGTAATATCAAATGTTTTTCGATAACAAGGTTTTCAATTAACGACTCTAGTAGTCTGACAAGGTATTGCAATACATATTCAAAGCCGTAAACTTGACAAACTCACAAAACCTATGTACTCACCGGCATTCTTTTATGCTGACTCATTTTCACATATGTTTCAGGGAACAACGCTTAATGATACTGATGCATGCTCATGTAGGATCGGATGTGGACCTTAGTGCCTATAAAATAAGAAAGACAATAATTATGCATGTTTGTAGTTTGTTTAAGTTTGGCTAAAAGTTCTAAAACAATATGACAATATAATCTATGTTAATATCCAATAAAACGAAATATCAAATGCCATGTGTTGTTGAAACAACCTGTTAACGTGACTCCCCAAGTGTTTCTGCCGCGTGTTGTTTTACGCGATTTGGGGTGTTACAGGTTGGTATCAGAGCACTGGTTATAGGAAATTAGGTTATTAGTAATGCTTTGACCTAGACTATAACCTTCCTAGGACCCTAACGCGAGTCTACTCGCGTTTAGATCTAAAACACAATACAAACACCTATCCTTAGGTGACTACCAAAACAAATCCACAAATTACAAATCCGTTTTGAAAATCAATCATCTATCCTTAGATGATTTGTTTTTGGCGTAAGCCTTCAAGTTTTCAAAATCTCGTCAAAGTTTGGGTTTTAATAATGTGAACACATGCAATCTGGAAGGGTGGGTGCCTGTACCCTGAGTTTTCTGTCTAGGCTAGAGTGTTCGTATAAATCCACTTAATCGGACCAGTCACTCTTACCTGGGAACTCTTGGGGTGAGCGTCCACTTATAGGCTAAAGCATGTCTTCGCGATACATTATAAAGACCCATTTACTTTGACTAGTCAACGTGTGTCGTTTATTTGCTTTGTGAAACAAACGAATGACCACCATCTTTATGTTTCGTCGATATTTTGATGCCTCTATTGATTTTTTCCGAGTATCAAACTCATATATCTTCCCTCATGTTTTCTTTTAGAATGCCTCCTCGACGTAATGCAACTCAGGATGCCGAAATGGCAGCCATGATCGCTCAACAAATTGTTGCCGTACTCCCAAACCTAATAACTCAAATGAATCAAGTGAACAACAATAACAATAATAACAACAATGCTCCGTATAGCTACAAACAATTATGTTCGGCTAAACCACTTCAGTTCACTAGGTCTGAGGGAGCTACGGGACTTCTTCAATGGTTTGAGAGTCTCGAGAGCACATTTCGTTTTGTTCAATGTCCGGATGAGCGAAAAGTTGGTTTGCATCTATGTATTCAAGAAACAAGCTGTGACATGGTGGAATGGTGTTATGAGTGATAGAGGTGCCGAAGTGGCCTTAGCCCAAACTTGGGGAGAGCTTCGAGCTCTAATGATGAGGGAGTTCTATCCTCGTCATGAACTTAGGGCTTTGGAAAGGGAATTCGATGATCTTAAGCAAGACAGTGGTGAGAGTCGTGATTACACCGACCGGTACGAGGAATTGAGCTTACTTTGTCCTTCAATGGTGAAGCCTTTGGATAAGGCGATTGAGAAATATATCGATGGTCTGCCAATCCTATTCAGGACATTTTTACGGGAAGCCACCCTACTACCATTCGTCAAGCCATTGAATTGGCTGCAACTCTAACTGATTCTCAAGTTAGAAAGGGTAAACTTCACCGCAAGGGTGACAAGAAACAGACTGACAAAAGCACCCAAGAGAAACCGAAGAAAGACAAAGCCGGATCATCCAAGAGGTCGAAGAAGCGTAAGGCTTCTCAAAACTTTGCTGTGACCACACCACCCGCTCCAACTGCTCCCAAAACCAACCAGCTCAACCTCCAGCAAAGAAACCATATGCAGGACCTGCACCACTCTGCAACCGATGTAATGGTCATCATCATGTTCAGATACCATGTCGACAGTGTAGTACCTGTGGAAAACTTGGTCACTTGGCGAATATTTGTCGTTTTAACTGGAACCAAGCTGCACAAAACTAAGCTCAAGCACAAGCAAATCCTGCTCGACCTTATTTTCTGCCTGGTTCATGTTTTAACTACGGTGAAATGGGTCAATACAGGAACAACTGTCTGAGGATAGCAAATGCCAATCCGGCTCATGGACGAGCTTTTAACATGAACGCCAACGAGGCTCGTGCTGATAATGAAGTTGTTAACGGTACGTTCCTTGTTAACAATCATCCTGCTTCTGTTCTTTTTTATTCGGGTGCCGATAGAAGCTTTGTGTCACTTACTTTTGAGCCTTTGCTCTTGATGCCTAGAACTAAACTAGGAAAGCCCTCGTTAGTCGAGATAGCCAATGGTGAACCTCTTGTTCTTGATTCTGTTGTTCGTAATTGTCAATTGAACCTCAACAATCATTTCTTTCCTATCAACCTTACACCCAACTTGGAAGTTTCGACATCATTATTAGAATGGATTGGTTAACTAAACAACATGCCGAAGTTATTTGTTTTGACAAGATTGTTCGAGTACTTCTCCCATCTGGTGAAATTCTAGAAGTTCGTGGAGAGAAACCCGTTAGTAGCTTTAAACTTATGACGTGTACCCAAGCTCAGAAATACTTGCGCAAGAATTATGTCGCCTTCCTGGCACATATTGTGGAGCAGATAGGTAAGAGCAAGAATATTCGAGACATTCCTGTTGTCCGAGATTATCCTGAGGTATTTCCCGAAGATCTACATGGTCTACCTCCAGCACGACAAGTTGAGTTTCGAATTGATCTTGTACCAGGTGCTAACCCGATAGCCAAATCTCCTTACCGTCTTGCACCTTTTGAGATGCAGGAGTTATCGAAGCAACTTCAAGAGTTATCTGAAAAAGGTTTCATTCGTCCAAGTTATTCTCCGTGGAGTGCACCTGTCCTATTTGTGAAAAAGAAGGATGGATCCTTCCAGATGTGTATCAATTATCGTGAGCTCAACAAACTCACGATCAAGAATCGATATCCCCTACCTTGCATTGATGATCTGTTTGATCAACTACAAGGTGCCACATGTTTTTCAAAGATCGATCTGTGTTCTGGGTATCATCAGCTTCGTGTTCACGAGGAAGATATTCCCAAGACTGCTTTCCGCACAAGATACGGCCACTATGAGTTCACTGTTATGCCTTTTGGCTTGACAAATGCTCCAACTATATTCATGGACTTAATGAATTGGGTTTGTAAACCTTATTTGGATAAGTTCATCATTGTGTTCATCGACGACATTCTTATTTATTCAAAGTCTCGAACCGAGCACGAGCAACATCTTCGTTTGACTATGGAACTTCTAAAGAAAGAGAAACTTTATGCCAAATTCTCCAAGTGTGAATTCTGGCTGAAAGAAGTTCAATTCTTGGGTCACATTGTCAATGACAAGGTATTCATGTGGATCCTTCCAAAATCACTACGATTAAGGATTGGAAAACACCCACTACTCCCACAGAAGTTCGCTCGTTTCTTGGTCTTGCTGGTTACTATCGACGATTTATTGCGAATTTCTCAAAGATCGATGTTCCCCTCACTGCTTTGACTCAAAATAATAAGCCTTTTGAGTGGGGATCCAAACAAGAGGAAGCTTTCCAAACCTTGAAACAGAAACTCTGTGATGCTCCTATTTTGTCTTTACCCGATGGCAACAATGATTTGTGGTTTATTGTGATGCGTCGAATTTAGGCCTTGGTTGCGTTCTCATGCAACGGGATAAGGTCATCGCCTACGTGTCAAGACAATTGAAAACTCACGAGAAAAATTATACAACTCATGATCTTGGGTTGGGAGCTGTTGTCTTTGCTCTCAAAATCTGGAGACACTATCTTTATGGCATGAAGTGTGTGGTTTTCACAGACCATAAAAGTATCCAACATATTTTCAATCAAAAAGAGTTGTACATGAGACAACGACGATGGGTCGAACTTTTAAACGATTACGACTGGGAAATTCTCTACCATCCTGGTAAGGTGAACATTGTGGTTGATGCACTTAGTCGCAAAGAAGGTGTCAAGATTCATTGTGTTTGAATTCGATCCGATATCCAAACACATATTCTGAAGCCCAACGCAATTGTGTAACCCAAGGTTTGTTGAAAGACGAACTACCTCACCAACTCGAACTTCAACTTGAAACGAAAGACGATGGATTACTATACTACAAGAACCAGTTGTGGGTTCCGAATCAACACAATCTCCGAACCCTATTGATGGATGAATCTCATAAGTCTCGTTATTCGATTCATCCTGGTCTACAAAAATGTACAAGGATTTCCGTACCCAGTATTGGCGGCCGGGTATGAAGAATGACATTGCCTTGTATGTATCGAAATGCCATACTTGTCTCAAAGTCAAGGCTGAACATCAATGTCCGTCTGGTTTTCTTGAACAACCAGAAATACCGGTTTGGACGTGGGAGAACATTTCGATGGATCTCATCACTAAGTTACCGCGCACATCTAGAGGTCATGATGCCATTTGGGTAATCATTGATCGTCTAACAAAGTCAGCACATTTTATAGCGATTCGTGAAGATTTCTCTGCTGACAAACTTGCAAATATCTATGTTGATGAGATCATATCTCGTCATGGTGTTCCTTTGAACATCATATCTGACAGAGATGCTCGTTTCTCATCTCGTTTTTGGAAGACCTTGCAATCTGCAATGGGAACCAAACTCAATCTAAGTAGTGAGTTATCATCCTCAAGCGGATGGACAATCTGAGAGGATGATTCAAACTCTGTAGGATATGCTTTGAGCTTGTGTGATCGATTTGGTGGTAGTTGGGACTCACATCTACCAATCGAATTCTCTTATAACAATAGTTATCATGGAAACATCAACATGGCGCCTTTCGAAGCTTTATACAGTCGAAAATGTCGTTCACCTGTCTATTGGAATGAGATCAGTGAGACACAACTCATTGGACCAGAACTCATCCACGACACAACCGAGAAAGTCAAGAAAATACGTGATAACCTTCTGACAGCTAGAAGCCGTCAAAAGAGTTATACGGACAAGCGACGCAAGCCCTTAGAATTTCAAGTTGGTGATTACGTCCTACTCAAGGTATCCCCTTGGAAAGGAGTAGTGAGATTTGGAAAGAAAGGAAAACTTGCTCCACGATATGTTGGACCATTTAAGATCGTTGAAAGAATCGGAAAGGTAGCCTACCGACTTGAGCTACCTCCTAACTCGGGAATATTCACCCAACATTCCACGTGTCCAATCTAAAGAAATGTTTAGGTGACGCAAATCTTCATATCCCACTCGATGAAATTCACATCGATAATACTATGCATTTTGTCGAGAAACCGGTGGAGATATGGACCGTGAAGTCAAGAAACTTAAACGAAGACGAATCCCTATAGTCAAAGTTCGATGGGAATCCAAACATGACCCAGAATTTACTTTGGAATGTGAGGATCAGATGGAAGCGAAGTACTCACACTTATTCTCACGAGTTTCCTCTAATTAAATTTCGGGACGAAATTTCCTGAAGTAGGGGAGACTGTGATATCTGTGACGATCCGAACAAGTAACAATGACGAAAAAGATTATCAATGAATGGAGTTTCATGTTTTATTTGAGAATTTTGTTTATTTATTATGTTATTTGCAAACAATCAATTCTTGCAAGATTTCGAACTCTTGAATCGCTTCTATAACAAAACCGTAAGCCGTTATAAAAATGAAACCAATTTAATACAACGTACAGTCTGGAATAGTGACGTAAACTAAACATTCCATAAATAACCTTTACATAACTTAGAAATAAGTTTCGAAAGGTTTGGTATGTCAAAAACAAATTTATTCGATCACAGGGACTATTTACGACAAACTGTGAAAGTCTGCCGATTCTCGCAGCGACGTATGCTCCGGAACAGGGTCACAAGCTTAACATACCATAAATACCCTTTACATGGCTTAGAAATAAGTTTTGAGGGCTTCGGTATGGCACAATCACACTTTGGCAACTTCAAGGACTAATTTGCAAATTTCGCAAAACTATGTCTCTTCGCGTATTTCGCTGCCCGGAACATGTACGGACATCCAAAAATATTTGTAATCATTAAAATATTATATTTTAGTAATTGGAATGCAAAAATATCGTTCGTTACGCTTTTACGATCGCGCACTCGTTCGTTACGCTTTTCGTCGTAATTAACCAAAAACCGCAACCGTACGACCAAACGAACCGACCTCTGGAACATTTTTTTGACATATTTCAAGTTCCTATACTTTAACGTCCTTATGGTGCTTAAAAATGGGGTTAACGGTGTTAGAAATGCCGAAACGCGACGAAAACAAGTGCAGGGACCTGTTTGCCACATTTCTAAACTTCAGTCAGGGGGTGGCGTACGGCGACGCCGCAGTGGGGTACCGTCGCGTACGGCGATGCCCCTGTTTTGACAGAATGTTGCTGGCAGCATCCCAGCTCATTTTCCTTGCCACCAATTCGCATATTTTGACACCTGGCTCAAATTTTGCCACACTTAACCTGCTTCTAACACCTCCACAACACTTGTTAACATCCTAGAGCATCTCCAAACACTTGTCATGATCAAATTAATCCAATTCAAGTATAATTTCCATGATTTTTTCTCATTTTTTTAACTTTTGCAACCTTCATTCAAGTTCACATCTGCTATAATCCGAATTTGCAACCACTTGGGAGACTCCTCTGTGATTCCTTGATCATCCCTAGTGTTTGTAAGTAATTCATTCATGTTTTGATTCAAGTTTCTCAGTTTAATTGAGCTAAAACTCAACAGTTTGACTTTCTATTGACTTCCAGATTTGATCATGAATTGATCAACATAAAGTCCAATTTAATCTTGCAATATGATGGTAATCAAGGTGGTTATGATCCTTAGTGATCATGCTTACTGATTTCCACCATTTCTAGTCGGTCAAAAATGCGATAAATGCGTATTTTATGCCGAAACTAATTTCGGGTGTCAAAACAGTTTGTTTTGGTACCAAAACTCTTTTATAAACATATTTAGACATGTCAAAACATGTCTAAATCATCACTCTTATTTTAGTGCTTGTTTAGAGTCGAAAGTAGAACGGTTTGACCACCGGTTTGACTTTCGAATCTGACCTGTTTGGTGGATCTTTGGACCCAACCAAATACATATTTGTGACCACAATTATAAAGGGAATAACCCTCTGAGGTTGTACCTTATGATCATGTTGTTTGGATAGTGTTATGCTAACTAGTAGTTAAAATCTTCAATAAAGACTAAAATGCCTTTTTCGCGAACAAATCAACTTTAAGCATATGAAACATAAATTTTGACTTGTATTCTGATCAAATAATATTTTCAAACATGTTTAAGTATTAAGGACATATCATAACACATATCTAACCATCCGAATGCGTAGTTACGCAAATGACGGGTTAAAGTGGCTTAAACTACCTTAACGGGTCAAAAGCACTTAAAAATCTTTCCAACTCAGAATGTTAACTTATTAAACCATGTCACATGAGTTCCAATACTCATTTGGTTTATAAAGTCTCATTCTATATGAATCCTCCTATTTCAAGTTTCGATATTTAAATTGTTATCTATTTTTAGGACACGCGTGATTTCTCGGACACTTGAGTTTTAATTTGATCTTTGAACAAGATACACTACCAATATTAATGTGAGTACATAGTTCCCCTATTTTATGTTTTATAATTGTTTTTTGTGATTCATATGTGCTAAATGTTTTCAAGTTTCCAAATGCAAATACTATGGTTTATATTAAACACAACAATTTCAATAATGTGAATGAACTTGTTGGTGCGATGTATTTATAAGAAGAAAGACATTCATTAACAATGGCCATGCCGACCAGTAGTAAGTTAAGACGCATAGGACTAACAATCCCGTTACCAAAATTCCCGGGGTTTGTGGGGAAATTTGGGAAGCGACTGAAACTGTATTTGTAACATACCCGTTGGTGGTCTGTTATACGATTAAGGGACACCATGGGTGGTCTCGAACAAGTCAACAAAGGTTTGAATGTATTCACGAAACGACCAAAAGTTTTCACAATTAAAAACAAGTATGATTGGTTTATAACAAGGAACGATGAACGATTGGTTTATAACAAGGAACGATGAACAATTGGTTTATGATAAGTGATTTAGATAACGGAACGTGTGTATTGTCATAAAAGCATGGTGGATACGCCGCCGGTACTTCCTATATATAAATGCTTTTATCATATTACATACGTGGCACTATTTGCATCACTTGGACAAAAGTTTTCAAACAATGACACTCAACGATTTTCGATTAAAGATATAAACCATACAAGTTGTTTCAAGACAATTTACTACTCGGATTTACGAGACAATTATGGCTACAAATCTTTTATAAACTATAACTAACTTGTTTTAGATTGGTTAGTTATCATTGCAATAGCAAATGTTTTTCGATAACAAGGTTTTCAATAAACGACTCTAGTAGTCTGACAAGGTATTGCAATACATATTCAAAGCCATAAACTTGACACACTCATAAAACCTATGTACTCGTCGGCATTCTTTTATGCTGACTCGTTTTCACGTATGTTTCAGGGAACAACGCTTGATGATACTGATGCATGCTCATGTAGGATCGGATATGGACCTTAGTGCCTATAAAATAAGAAAGACAATAATTATGCTTGTTTGTAGTTTGTTTAAGTTGGGCTAAAAGTTCTAAAAACAATATGACAATATAATCTATGTTAACATCCAATAAAACAAAATATCAAATGCCATGTGTTGTTGAAACAATCTGTTAACGTGACTCCCCAAGTGTTCCCGCCGCGTGTTATTTTACGTGATTTGGGGTGTTACATTGATTGCCACTCACTTCTTGGTTCGGACACACGTTTGAAATGTCCTTTTTGGCGACATTTGAAGCATGTGACTTTTGTCTTGTCGAAACCAAGCTTGTTGCTTGAATTACCAATATCTCTTCCGGTTAACGCTACAAATTTGGTAACTCTTCTGATGATCGACGCAAGACTCCACTTAATGTCCATTAGTTCCAATTCTTCTTCGTCCACCTGATCGTAATCCTCAGCACATTTCAGGATTCCTGATTTTCCCAGCAACTAAACCTTCATACCATTCTAGAACAGTAGCAAGAAGTGATATGTGTTGTTTAGCCACCTTTCCGGAAAAACATTCTTGAGATTCACTGCTATGTTGCATTGGAAAACATTTGGATCAGAATTAGATTGATTTGTCTGATATGACTGACTGTTCTGACTTTGAAAACGAAGAATTTGAACCCATGCTTGAATATCCAGTGTTCGGAGAATTCTGATTCTGTGACGAATAATTCATGGAATTCATATTAGCACTGAATGCTGTTTGAATTTTCGGACTCTGAATCGGTCTATCTTGAACACCTCCTTTGTAATACACACCGACATCTTCAATAATGTTTGCATTCTTAGACTTTGCAATTTTTAACAGCTCCATTTAATGACCTTCTAGTTTTTCGATGAAAGATGACAACTTTAAATGCATCCAAGCTTGACTGTTCTTCAAAACCATTAGATAAGTTGACCACTCTCCCTTGGGAAGTGCATCAGCTAACTTTTCTATCTGTTCTTCTGTAGTTATCTTGATGTCGTGCCTTCGCATCTGGACCATAAGATGACAATATCTGTCAATCATCTGCTTCATCGTCTCTCCTTTGATCATCGTGAAGCTTTCGAATTCTTTCTTAATTAACGCCTTTTTGCTTTTGTCATCTCATCACTTCCTTTGAATTTATCACAAAGAGCTTGCCACATTTCTTGTGATGTTTCACATTCTGGTTACAGTATCAAAATATCTTCCATCATAGATTGTTGAATAAGGATAATCATTTTCTTTTCGGCCACATACGCCTCTTTATCAGCAGGTGAGAACTTGATCAATGGTAGATCCTGTTCACGCTCATCCTTTGGCCATTTGTATCCATTCTCTACTGCAACCCAGCTATGGAACTGATTGGCTTGTACCCAGTTTACAAACTTTTCTTTCCATCCCTCAAACTCATCCATACTTATAAGCTTTGGCGGTTTAGTCGTAATACCCATCTCGTTGTCGAGGTTCATCTGATTGACCGCAGCAGCATTAGACGTTGAAGCTTGAGCTACTCCCGCAGCAAAGCATTATGGAAATCTTCCATATTGAAAAACTGACAAATTTTTCCTGAAAACACACGTTCATAAACTTTGAAAAATAATCATAACTACTACAACTTCGGTCGAACTTGCAGTGAAAGAATGAAAATTTTTAGATTTTAAACAAGTTCGGTCGAACTTGTTGTGACTCAGTTTGAAAATTGTCCCTGATTTAACTTCGAGGAACTTAGAAATATTTTTAGAAGAAAAACTTGCAAGTTCGGCCAGAACTTGAAATAAATTTCAATGAGATTGCTCAAGTTCGATTGAACTTGAAGAAAATCAAGAAAATAACGCAAGTTCGATCGGACTTAACAAAAATTTCCTCAAAAACCCTCAAGTTCGAGCGAATTTGATCGAAAAACACTCAAAAAATGAGTTTCTAAGTCAAGTTCGAGCGAACTTGACATAGAAGTTCGTTCAAAATCAATGTTTGAAAACATGGCTTTTGCAACAATTTGACACCAATTCGTTTGAATTTGATCTCCAAACTCTCAGGGGTTTATCTATGATGTATTTAACATGTCATGTTCAAATTTTGATAGAGTTTGCCCGTAAATTCTTCATTTTTGTGTAAAAGTTAAGAAAATAAGAAGAAGAATAAAAGTTGTTCTTGTCTTGATATCACTAATCTAGGTACCGTGGCTCTAATACCACTTGAAGGACCGTCTCCACGTTAGCACGGGAACCTAGATTGTATCTAATGTCCATAATTGGCGGAAACAATATGACATGATTACCAAATAGACAAGATTTACTATTTAAACGTTGTTTTATTGATCAATAAAGTCAAATACATTCAAGTCCCTGATCTGGCAGAGCTTCATCGTCTATGTGCCAAAATCTCTGAAGTTGCAAATGAAATCACCAAGGCACCTATTTATACTTACTCAAGTTCGCTGGTGAGGGACTGAGTTCGGCGAACTTGACATAGTCAAGTTCGGCCAAACTTAACATCACAAACACGATGACCAGCGAACTTGGCCTATAATAAACTTAAATATGCCTCGTTTCTACAGATTAAGCTCTAATCACTCAGACTTGATATACAATGACGTAGGCAACAAACATATGCACTAACACACCTGTAAGATGAAATCTAGGGAATCTTGATACGGGAGTATATTCTAAGATGCCATAGTTGAGTCAAGTTTCATAATTCTAACTAAGATATCTTGGAACAATTATCAAATGTGTCAAAGTTTAAGTGGACAAACATATCGACAATCTAGGTAAACGAGTTTAGAACTTAAAGTCATCATAAGGTCAACGGTACTGGTGATATGTCTCAATCAACTGATATGATCCTTAGACACGAATTCACAAAAATATGTCTGCAAATATGTTTGTACACAGCTTATTTGATTTCAGATTTAAACCCAAAAAGATTTTCAGTGTGTTTTAGCATAAACTTCAAAAATTCAAAAAAGATTTTATTTCTACGTTGTTTTCAACAGCCAATGATGGAAAGCGGATCTTCAAAGTTCGGAATGGTGCTAAGTTGTTGGAATCTTGGCGACAACGGGTTGGGAGCTATTATGTAAAATCAAAATGCACGAAAAACAATGAAAAGTTCATTCACTTGAATCTTTAAAACTTGAGATTTGAAGAAAATATCAGTTTGTTCATAACGGGTCAAACCGAGGTCATTAACTTGGACTCAGCAGACAAATCGGTTAACCGAGGTCATTAAACTTGGACTTGGTCAACTGAGTGGATTTTCATAACTGGTAAACATGTGAAAGTTCAGGGTTAAAATTGAAAATTTTGAAAAGTTTGAATTTGGGCTTAACTAAGTTCGGTCGAAGTTACTTAGTTGTAACAGAATCATTATTGAGTAACTTCGGGCGAAGTTTCATGTTGTGTTCTGATGAAATGTAGTCAAGTTCACCCGAACTTGACTAACTATATAAGATAAAGTTCGCTCAGATCATCACTTATCTGTCTTTCATCTTCGAGCGAACTTAGTGTGTTTTTGAGAGAAAACTGAGCGAAATCAAAATTGCTGAATTTGTGTCGATACTTTGCCCGATTAGAAAGTGATCATAAGTGATTGGCACACTTATCATCATGACTGAGGTATTAATCGAACAAATCATCCATGAAATGAACTACTTTGAACTGTTTTGGTCCGACATGATAAAATTGAATAGATCTAGAGTGTTTTGTGGAGAAATTGATCGAAGAAATGAACTAATAAACATATAATCATGTTAAATAAACTATAAAATCGGTCAATTGAACATGTCTGAGTATTGCATGTTATTTGGAGATGATGACAAGTTTGCCCGAACTTGTCGAGTTGTTTTGTAAACAACTTCGGGCGAAGTAGTCATGATAAGCTGATATAACTGTTTTTGCAACAAGTTCGCCCGAAGTTGTTGTAAAGTTATCAAAAGCCTTTTTAAATACAAGTTCGACCTAACTTGTATGAAAAATGTCAAAACTTGTTATGGTCACATGTTCGGCCGAAGTTGTTGGTCTATTTAGTGATTGTTGTGTTTTGTAAATCAAGTTCGTCCGAACTTGATGTGTTTGTGGTTGAAATTGTTGAAAATTGTTATTTTTGCTAAAATATTTGAATTTCTCTGTCCGTAGAATATCAAGCTGTCGTTTAACAAGTTCTATAATAGTTGTATATCGCTTGACGAGAAGATTTATCCAACGGTGACGGCATTTTCAGAAATCTTGGAATTTTTAGGGCGTATTCTGATTACAAAGACGATCACCGATAAGCATGTGGTGTATAGATCGCATGTTTATTTCTTCTGGAATGCAGCATCATATGACGAGGCGAACAAAGTAATAAAGTCTGCAAGTCGATTCGGTACTGAAGATAAAGAGTTCTTTATTACAGAAGCTGACATCCGAAGGGTATTAGAATTCAATGATGATGTTAATGATCCAATAAGCTTTGAGGAGAGAATGGTTAAAGGAGGTTTTTTCCGTATGGGCTACAAAGGTCACGCGAACGAGCCAACGATGAAGAAAGGCACGGTTCCTTTGCCTTACAAGCTTTTAATTCACGCGCTCAGCCATCGGAAAGCAGGGCTCGATGATATAAAAGATTACATGGCCTGCATGGTTACATCTTTGATTCTAAACAAGAAATATAACTTCTCAAGAGTCATCTTTAATTTCATGGCGAAGAACATGGGAAAGGAACGTTTAGTGATGTATCCAAGGTTTATTCAAATGTTGATAGATGAGAAGTTCACAGATATAGCGAAAGATCCAAACAATATTCTCTATCTGACTCACATGGATGAAACTACACTGAAGAAGCTCAAAATCTTTCAGAAACAAGATTCAGCTCCTATCCCAAAGTCTGTATTCGTAGCAATAGTAAAAGCTGACTACGTTGCGCCTCCTAAAACAAATGGTGAAAGGATGGTAGTGGTGACGAGAATGAGGAAGCTGCTTTGTTAACAAACTTCAAAGAGAAAGGGTGATTGGTATATCAAGCGTGTGATTATTGTAGCAAAGCAGAAGCGCAAAAGGGCGTCAAAGAAAGCTGATACTATGTTGATAGATGAACCTGAAATTGAGGAGACTATTCAGAACTTGAGGGTTCTAGCGCTATGGCTAATGTTGAAAGCCAAGAAGTGACGATGTTATTTCTGCTACGTTTGATAAAGATGATGGGTCATCTGAAGATCAAATTTGATGTGAGGGAGAAAGAAGCAGAAAAGGAAAATAGAGCATGAAAGATTGAAAAAGCTTGGTGAGGATTTATATGAACCGGGTTCTGAAGAGGGTTCTGATGAAGAAAGTCCGAAAAAGAAAGCTAAGTGTTCAAAATCTAAAGCTGGAGATACAAAGAAAGTCACAGGTTCTCCTAGTACTCGTGGAAGAAAGAAAGCTCCAAGTCGCAGATATTTAAGTCAAAAGCCAAAGAAAGGAGTTACACAAGAACCTCCTGTTTCTGAATTGCAAGAGATTCCAATCATAGAATCTTTTATTCCTCCAACTACTGCAACTAAAGAACCACCTTTTGTTACAATTGAAGTTCCTGTTCAAGTTACACCTCAATCAGCACCAAAATCTATAGCAAAAGCTACGCCAAAGCCAAAGCAATCAACTCCTCAAAGTGCAAGAGCTAGAGAATTTAAAGATGCTTTCGGTGATATTCCAGACAATGTTACACATCCTGTCACTGCTGATGATCTTTCAGGCTGGTTTGAAGACATTCCAGCTGATAAGCTAGAGAAAAGACACAAAGATTTTGAAGATAAAGCCAAACAGAACGAAGTCGATAAAGCAGCTCTGGAAAAGAAACTAAAGCAGAGTGAAGTTGAAAAGGAGATATTGCAAGATAAAGTAAAGTTTCTGGAAGACGATCGAGGTTATATGAAATGTTAGATCGCTCCATGTTTAGCATAGGAACCTAAATTGGTATCTAACGTTCGTATAGGCAGAAACTATATGACGTGTTAATCGAATATGCAAGATTTACTGTTTAATTGTTGTTTATTAATCATAAAGTTCATTTACATGTCAAATCCAGATCGGGCAGAGCTTCACCGTCCAAGTGACAAAGTTGCAGAAGTTACAAATGAAAATCACAAGTCACCTATTTATACTAACACAAGTTCGCTTGGGTGTTGAACAAGTTCGGGCGAACTTGTCTTGAACAAGTTCGGCCGAACTTGTTCTCACATGTTGGTTCCGGGCGAACTTGTGTAGTATTTACATAAATACCCTTTACTTTTGACACAATCTAGCCCATTCTAAACAGACTCGATCCAAGACTAAGACATAGACATTATGTACTAACAGACTCCCCTTAGATATCGTCTTGTCTTGATCAGTCTTCAAAGCTCTATCTTTGTCTAACGCGTCCAAAGAAGTTCTTGATTGGTTTCTTTCTACGTTCTTGCGACGAAATCGGCGTTTGATCTGTAAGTGGCACTTTAGTCATGAATTGAAAACGTCTAAGTCTCGCCTCCCTACCCATATTATGTATATGTTCAATATGCTTCTCCTCTTTCAAAAATTCTTTGTGCTCTAGTTCCCTCCAACTGGATTCCCCATTCTTCTAGAATTAACACCATGCGTGTAACAAACATTTACAACCCTTGATACTGCATCGCTTGTTCCTTCTAACGCTCCTCAAAACATATCTTACTGAAGAATAAACATTTAATATTCTCCTTCGAGCAATTCACTAGCCACATCGGGTCTAGTATTCGAATCGTCCTCCATAACCCTCTCAATCCTTCTGCTCCAAACATTTCAACCCTTTCGTTAGTGATATCCAAATGATCTTCGAATCTTAGCACTATCACTGCTTCACAAGTTGTCGGATCTACTTGCCACCACTTAAACAAAGTATAGAAATCTTGTTCAATCGGCATCAGGGGCATATTCGCATTGCTCTTGGATGCTTCATGATCAATGTAATACCTTTATACCAGTCTTCTTATCAGTTTTGATTCGCACGCTTTGGAATGAATGGTTTCAAGTACTTAAAACCCTGCGTCGCTTCAAATTTGATCCTCTTCCAAAGTAATTGATCAATAAACTTCATATGATCAGTAAGGTTCCTTGTCTGCACTAACTCCTCTACATCCCAGTATGGAAGTGTTTTTAAATCTGCCAAGTGTCAGAAATATTGTACTCCAACTTCCCTCTTGATGGCATAAAGTTCAATTCTTTAAACTACCCCAGCTAAGTATATCTCCCAATGAAACGTCTGCGTCTCTAGTAAAGAATGCTAATGGACGTTGAAACTTACGTTCTCTTGACATTTCTTTGAACCATGACTTCTTTGCTTGTGCAGTCTCTTCTTTCTTCATTGGTTTAGGTATTTTACCTTCATGTACAGACTCTGCAATCTTATCTCTCAGCAGATCTTCATTTAATTGCTCATACATCTCTTCTAAAGTCGAAAACTATCAGTGTTTGCACCAACATACTTTTCTGCTTCATCTTTCTTATCGTCTGACGACCAATCTTCAATGATCACTTTGTTGTAATCGTCAGCATCTGATCTACGTTTGTAGTAGTATTCATTTGGCTCGAACGTATCTATGTTCACAACCTCTTCGTCAAAATCGAAATCAAACATTTCAGCATCAACATCAAGCAGCTTTGCCAAATCTTCCTTTGAATAGTTGTGCACAAACTCGCCTTCCTCGACATTATGTTCAAGCATTAAAATCATCAGTTTCGTAGGTATACCAGCAACAGGATTTAGCAGTAATAGCATTGTCATATCAACATCCTTTTGCCCTGTTTCCCTTGTCTGCTCCCCTGGCTTTGATCGTCCATTCTGTTCACATCATCATTTAATAATGAAGAAAAATCAAACTCATCTGATACTTTAGCATCAACAACCTTCAGACCAACTCCACCCTGATCGTCATCATTACCACCATCATCGTTGTCAGAGTCGTCTTTAGTATCATCAACCGGTTCATCATCATCTTTATCTTCAGCTTCATCATCGTCTTTCTGTTCAGTTTCTGTTTCAGGTGCAGTAACAGACTCAGAAGCTTTTGCAGACTCAACTATAGGCTTAGTAATCTCGACATACTTTCAATCACATGCTTGCCTTTCCCCTATTCTGATAATTCTTTCTCTGCTTTCTCTTTTGCTTCTTGCAAATCCAATCTAGCATATTCTACATCAAAAATCCAATCCCCAAACATTTCACTAATACTTTCTTGTCTGCAGTCGTTCATTTGCGTCTTGTAAACTTTCAATTAGGGCCTTTAAGTATCCTCGATCACCCTCTAGAAATTTGACCTTGTCGTTCAGAATTTCTATCTCAACCTCACTCTGTTTCACCAAACTTTCTAACGCAACTTTCTCGACTTCGTTCTTTGCAACTTTATCTTCCAGAGCTTTAAGACGCTTTTCTAGATCATCAATGTCTGTATCTGGAAAGAAATCGTTCAAGTCTTGAATATCAACAGGCTCATTTGGAATATTTCCAAAATCTTTGACCTCGGAGTAGTCTTCGGCGTAGACTTTGGAGTGCTCTTTGGTGTAGACGCCTTAGGAGTTGAGCATCTGCGGGGAGGATCTTGCGATTGACTAATAGAAATTTGAGTAACTTAGACTCAGGAGGTTCTTGTGTGACTCCTGTCTGTACTAACGTCTCTTGAACTTCAGTAGTTTGAATCGTTTCAGCCGCAGGAGGTTCTTGTGTAACTCCTTATCTTTTGCAGTAGAAGGTTCTTGTGTAACTCCTGTATCTTTTGCAGTAGAAGGTTCTTGTGGGACTTCTGTGCTTTTTTGCTTTCCAACGTATCGGCGGCTTTTAGGCTTTTGAACTTTCTTGCCTTTTGTCTTTGGAGAACAAGTAGTCTTCGTTGTTGTTTCTTTTGCAAAAGACTTAACACGTTTGGCTTTCTTTTTCGGTCTCTCCTCATCAGTACCCTTTTCAGTCTCCGGTTCATAATCTGCATCAGTTTCCTTGAGTTTCTCTGCACTATTTCAGCGATAGCTATCTTTGTTGCTATTTCCAATGAATCATCGCTATTTTCATCTTTGTCGGATGTTGTAGAGATCACATCATCTTCTTGTGTAGTCTTTTCCTGACTTTCAACAAACACTGCAGCGCTAGAACCAGCTGTAGGTTGAACATTAACAGGCTCACCTTCATCGATTAGCATAGTATCAACTTTCTTTGGCTTTCGGACGTTTTCTTCTTCTCTTGAATAACAACCTTCTTTAGAAACCAATCGCTGCGTTTCTCTTTAAATGTTGATAACCATTCTAGCTCACCGTTCCTTTCATTCTCGTCACCGCTATCATCTTTTCTCCATTTATACTCTGGTGGCGCAACGTAATTTTCAGAAGCTATAGCACCGAATAAAGGCTTTGCAATAGGTGCTGAAGCTTGTTTTTGGAATGTAATCAGCTTCTTAACGTCGTATCATCCAGATGACTAAGATATCATTTGGATCCTTTGCTATCTTCTTGAATTTATCATCGATCAACATTTGTACAAACCTCGGTTACATCACGAGCCTATTCGATCCCATATTGTTCTTCATATGCTGAATACATACTTTGAATAGTTGAATCTCTTGGTAAGAATAAGCGCCGTTGCCATAGAAGCCATATAATCCTGAACATCGTCTAAACATGCCTTTCGATGACTAAAGGCATGAATAATAGCATGCATCAAAAACTTGTAGGGATTCGGAACTCCCCCTTTCATCAATGTCGAATCGTTGACGTGCCCATTTGTAACCCATACGGCAAAAACAACCTCTCACCATTCGTTCATCTAGCATCATTGGATCATTGCTGCATCATTAAAATTTAACACTTTGTGGATATCAGCTTCGGTCACTGTAATCTCTTTATCTTCTTTTCCAACACGAACCACTGATTTAATCGCTGTATCATCATTATTCATAGCCACAGAACTCCAGAATCTATAGACATGCGACCTGTAGACCATCGTGTTTTCTGTGATCGCCTTGTGAATCGGAATCCTTTCCATAAATGCAAGAATACTATCAAATCTTCGAGCGATGGACAGATAGCCTTGTCTAGTGTATTGCACGTATTGTGGAACTTGTTGAACAATAGCTGAATATTCTGCAAACACGAATATCGAGACACAATTAGTCGAAATTTTACAATTTTCATAAACCCTATATCAAGTTCGGGCGGACTTGTCTAAAACATATAACATTACAATTCAACAAAGTCCGGCGAACTTGCCTAAAAAAAAGATCAAAACTTAAACAAGTTCGGGCGAACTTGCTAAGCTTTAACATTTGAAACACATCCAGACAAGTCCGGCCGAACTTGTCAATAGTTCATGATTTTGAAATTCTCAAACAAGTTCGGGGAACTAGTGAGAATCTTGACATTTTAAAACTTGAGGACAAGTTCGGCCGAACTTGGTTCAAAGAACCAACAGACAAGTTCGGGCGAACTTGTCATCACTTTCATCAAAAACCTACAACATCATGTCCATGTTATTCTGATAAAATTGATGACTTGTTTATAGACGTTTATGTTTATTGAACACTTTTAAGTCTCAATTTGTCCTTTAATGTTCTTAATCATGTTCATTTGTCCATACAGATCTAAATCATTCAAAACTCATCAGTTGATCCAAATACGAATCACTCACCAAAGCCATGATAAGTAGTGTGTAAATCACCATAAATCACTATCAATTTCGGCAGCAATTCGACACAAGATTGCCAATTTCGAAAATCTCTCAAAGTCGCCTTCAAGTTCGCTCTAAGTCTGATGACAAGTAATGATGTTCGGGCGAATTTATGATCTATATATACCTTAACAAGTCCGGCGAACTTGCATCACTTAATCAATTAAGATAAGCAACAAGTCTGGGCGAACTTATCAACTGATAACAGTTTTCAAGCATATACAAGTTCGGTCGAACTTGATTACAAGTCCGGGCGAACTTGATCAATTTCAAAACCAAATTTTTCAAAATTTCAATTTAGACCCTGAACTTTTCAATTTTTACCAGTTTTAATAATCCACTCAGTTGACCAAGTCCAAGCTAATGACCTTGGTTAACCGATTTGTCTGCCGAGTCCAAGTTAATGACCTCGGTTCGACCGTTATGAACAAACTGTTGGTTTTTCTTAAAAATTCAAGTTTCAAATTAATGAACTTTTAATCGTTTTAGCTTATCTGATTTTAACAGATTAGCTCCCAGCCTGTTGTCAATTAGATTTCCACCAGTTTAGCACCTTACTAGACTTCGAAGATCTGTTCTCCAACATTGGCTTGTTGAAACTAATGTAGAAACAAAATCTTTTTGTATTTTTGCAAGTTTATGCTAAAACACACTGAAAATCTTTTTGGTTTTAATATGTAAAGCAGTAAACTATGTACAAAACAAGTAAACTATGTACAAACATATTTACAGACATATTTTTGTGAATTCGTGTCTAAGGATCATATCAGTTGTTTGAGACATATCACCAGTACCGTTGACCTTATGGTGACTTTTAAGTTTTAAACTCGTTTACCTAGATTATCGATATGTTTGTCCACTTAAACTTCAACACATTTCTCAATTGTTCCAAGATATGTTAGGTATGAATTATGAAACTTGACTTAACTATGGTTCCCATCTCAGAATATACTCCCGTATCAAGATTCCCTAGATTTCATCTTACAGGTGAATATAGCATAATTGATAACTGTATCTGGGTTAATGCGAAGCCTTGAGACTCAGGTTAATACATCCGTATCGACAAAGAGATGAAGGCTCGACTTAAAGGTGTGTTCCACTTAAGGATTCTTTTAAGCACTGAAAATGATTAGATCTTTGATTCTATTCAATTTTGCATGCAGTTTAGGGATTTATAGCAAAAGGCATCATAGAAGTTCTAGGATATTGCTTCCGCAAAATCAGAAGAACTTGTATAATACCCAGATATCAACTATCTATAAAGATCTCGTATCTCAGAATCAGGCAATCTCTCAAACGAAATTTCTGGAGTACTAAGTCCATATATCCGAGAGATGTTAATCCACAAGATTAAGCAGTTGTAAAATTTAGTTTATATCTCAGAAACAATTTACTGAACTGTAAAGTCTATCGACCATCCACATAAGACTTATTTATCACTTTTTAAACTTTACATTTCTTTAGCATACTGTGATAGTCCACTAATGTACTATCATTTCCTTTGTGACACAAAATTCTTTTTGCTTTTTCAATGTTTTTGTACTTTTTGAAAATTTTCATATGTTTTTGTATTTTCTCAAATATTTCTCCCCCTAAAATCAAAAACATATTTTTGTATTTTAGTTTTTTAAAGAAATACTAATCTAAAAGAGATACAAACCAATGTAGATCACGTGAACTCGTCGTCCGATCCATGTTCAACCTCTGCCTTCGCACCTGCAACAAATTTTTAATACCGTTAAGCCTCATTAGATATTTAAATCTTGTTAAAGGAAAAGCTTTGGTATAAAATTCAGCTTTTTGTTCATCGGTGTGGATTTTTTCTATTGTACCAACTTCTTTTCATAGCAGTCACGAATGAAGTGATAACGAATTTCTATGTGTTTAGTTCGAGAGTGATGAACATGATTTTTAGTGATGTCGATTGCTGCCTTATTATCTACATATAAAGGAGTATCAAGAAATTGCAATCCAAAGTCCCTCATCTGTTGTTGAATCCATAGGATTTGTGAACAACAGCTAGAAGCAGATATGTATTCTGCCTCACAGGTAGAAAGAGAGACCGTGGCTTGTTTCTTGCATTGCCACATTGCTAATCTAGTTCCGAAGAACTGGCAACCAGCCGTTGTAGATTTAGAATTCAGCTTGTCCACCCCGAAGTCAGAATCAGTGTATCCCGTCAGATCAAAATTATCGTTCTTTGGATACCACAAGCTGGTGCTTGGACATCCTTTTAGGTAATTGAATATTCTTTTGACTATCTGCATGCATGACACTCGGGGACTAGACTGATATCTCGCGCAAAGGCAGGTAGGATACATGATATCAGGGCGAGATGCCATTAGATACATAAGAGATCCTATCATGGGACCGATAGAGCGTATCATCCACTTTGGTTCGTGTTTCGTCAATGCAAATCCCATTATTCAGCGCCAGCGGAGTCGAAAGCGGCTTCGAGCTATCCATTTCAAACTTCTTCAGAAGATCGTGAACATATTTGGTTTGATGAATGAATATGTCGTCTGGTAACTGATCGACCTGTAATCCGAGGAAGAATTTCATTTCGCCCATAGAAGACATCTCGAATTTCTTCTTAATGATCTTTTCGAATTCTTTGCAAAGACTATCATCTGTTGAACCAAAGATGATATAATCCATATAGATTTGTATGATGATTAGATGATTTCCAACTTCTTTGGTAAACAATGTACTATCCATTGTGCCTCTAGTAAAGCCCTTTCCAATGAGATGTTGAGATAACGTCTCGTACCAAGCTTTTGGGGCTTGGTGTAATCCGTATAAGGCTTTGTCTAGGAGATAAGCTTTGTTCTTGTTCAGCGGATCGACGAACCCTGGTGGTTGGCCGACTTACACTTGTTCGCGTAGCTTACCATAGAGAAATGCGGATTTCATATCTAACTGGTACACCTTAAAACCTTTCAAAGCTGCGAATGCAAGGAAAATGCAGATTGACTCTAAGCGTGCAACCAGTGCATAGACTTTCATATAGTCAATTCCTTCTTGCTGGTGGAAACCTTTGACAACCAACCGAGCTTTGTTTCTAACGATCACACCTCGATCATCCCTTTTACACTTGAAGACCCACTTCGTGTCTATCGCTTTCTGCTTAGGTGGTAAGTCAACAAGTCTTCAAACTCCCAGTTTCTCAAACTGTAACAACTCTTCCTTCATCGCTATCACCCAGTTCTCATCACCCCACAGTCTTCGGCTCTATTTGAGATATGAAACATGAATAATAACAATAGTCTTGAGTTGGAGCTACTCGGGTATAGAAATAACTTAATGCTTTGTTGATTTGACTTCTTGTTCGCACACCAGTCTATAATTCGCCAACGATATTTGTTGAAGGATGATAAGAATACGATCGTGGCATCTCCTCGCTAGAAACACCAACCGTACTATTCTGATTTGTGATATTTAGATCAACATTCAAATCAACTTCAGGAGTGCTAGATGTAGCTTCATTTCGATTGCTTGGCCAAGCAGATTGATTTAGCATATTGGTTATCTGCTCGGATTCTTCATCAGAGGAGGATTCTCCATTATCATCGAAAGTCGGAGCTTCATCCGAGTCGGAATTCTGATTCTCAGAAATATTTGGCTCTGTAGTTGCATTTCCTGGTTTAGTTGAAACATTTGCTGGAGTTATAATAGGTGTTTCTTCTGCTTCAGAAACTTGTTCAACTGGAACACCACTATTACTCGGACCTGTACCAGAAGAAGATGAAGAACCAACAGTGGGTTGATTAACCATAATTAGTCTTAGAATCTGTTCTTGATTTGCCAACTGTTGAAGATAATAAAGAGCTGCAAGTTCTTCTTCAGACGGTTCTTCTGGCAAGTCGAATGACTTCAACAAATCTTGATAATTGAGCAACCACGTATCGCCTTTCCTCTGAATAGGAGTTGTATACCGAAAGTAATCAACATGTTGCGCTTCGATCACCTTTCTCAAAGCAGGAACATAAACTCTCCTTAGCGGACTAGCATAACCAACGAAGAAACTTTCAAGCGATTTAGCATCGAACTTTCCATCTTGATCAATCACTGTGTTCGGTGCACCAAACGGTTCTAGATTTTTCAAATTTGGTTTCCTTCGGTTGATTATTTCAAAACATGTCTTTTTAGTCGGTTTGACAGTTAAGACCCTATTCAATGCGTAACATGCCGCTGTAACCGCCTCACTCCAGAAGCTAACAGGGAGTTTCGAGACTGCAAGCATTGTTCTTGCTGTTTCAATCAAAGTTATGTTCTTCCTCTCAGCTACGCCATTTTGTTGTGGAGTATACGGTGCACTGAATTCATGCATAATTCCTTTGGCGTTGCAAAATTCTTTCATCTTGTTGTTCTTGAACTCCGTGTCGTTATCACTTCTAATACATCTGACAGGCAGATGATATAGATTTTCGAGCTTCTTGAAGAGAATCACCAGATTATCGAACATTTCATCCTTTGACTCTTGAAAGAAAACCCATGAATATCGAGAATAATCATCTGTGACAACCAAACGGTATAGATCTCCGGATATACTTCGAACATTCACTGGACCGAAAAGTTCCATGTGTAGACGTTCAAGCAGCAACTTTATAGAATTAAGAATCTTTTTAGGATGTGACTTTTTGATCTGCTTCCCTTTCTTACATTCAAGACAATAATCTGTCATGTGGAAGCTTTGAAGATTCACCCCTTCAACCAAATCGTTATGAACCAGAAAATTCATTTTTCTCAGATGTATGTGCCCCATTTTCCTGTGCCATAAAATCGAATCCTTCTCCGTGGCTTTTGACACAAAACATTGAGCTGATTTCAATGATGTTGTAGCAGTGCCCATATCTAACACATATGACTACTTTCTAGTTTTCATGACATTATACATGCTTTGATTACATAGTACATATAGTACATGATTTCCATTGCATTTGCGGCATATGTTGACTTAGCATATGAGCACATTGATTTACATTATTTCTTGCTATGTATGTTGACTGAGCATGCTAGCACATTGATTTCAATGACACTTTTTGCGGCATATGTTGACTTAGCATATGAGCACATTGATTTACAACATTTCTTGCTATGTATGTTGACTGTGCATACTAGTACATGGTTTTACAAAGACATTTCTTGCTAGTATGTTGACTGAGCATGCTAGTACATGGTTTTTCAAAGACATTTTGCTTACTTTGTTCATGACATGTTGGTGCATTGGAGATTGACTTAATACATTCATTAACATTGATTACGCAGACCGGTAGTATGTAATGGTACCATAGGATTGACAATCCCGTTCCCACTTCCCGAGTTTGTTTGGAAGCGACTTTAGGGAATGACAGAATCCGATGAAATGGATAGAATTTTATCTTGGTCTATTTGACTGTCAACAAGGTTTGAATGTGTTTTCCAACAAACTTAATGTATGTTTTAAACAATAGAAGCATGATTTATAAAACAAAAATGTTTGATTATTCAAAGACATTGTTTTATACAAGACATTTCGACTATAAAAGACATTGGTTTACATTTGACATTTTGGTTACACAAGACTTTATTCATACATGACATTTGTTTACTTGACACTAGTTTACATGACATACTTATTACAAGACATTTCTTTGGTTTAAACAAGACTTTTTGATGGTTGGTTTATAGTAAGTGGTTTAAATAATAGGACGGGTGTAATATGATAAAAGCATGGTGGATACGCCACTTGTACTTCCTATATATAAGTGTTTTTATCATATTGCATATCGTGTCATTATCTAAATCATTTTAAACAATGTACAAGACAAGACATTTTAATCTATGACATGACATTTTTACATGAGACATGCCTTATATTTTGGTTAATGATTTAACCATCCCTTATTTCTTTTATATCATTCAATTTATCTTATGGTTTCATAAAGGAAAACATTTTGTAAGTATTCATGGCTACTTTTTAACTAAGTATTCCTTTAAACATTCTAGGCCATGAATCTTAAATGCAAAACCTATGTTACTCACAGGCATTTTTATGCTGACGTACTTTATTTTCACATATGTTTCAGGAGCGAATGCTTAAGGTTGATCATGCGACACTTAGGATGGACTTTGGGCTTTAGTGACTTAAAACCTCGAGAAAATTTAACTTATGTTATGTTTTATGTTTAAATTCCATACAATGTAAACAATTATATTCAATAAAACTTAACATTTTATGTCATGGTTATTAAAACAATAATTCTGTTACGACACTCCCTGACGATTCCGCCGCGGTTTGTTGTTTTACGCGGTCGGGGTGTGACAAAACAGATCCTACGAAGAACCTGCCCCACGAAGAATGGATAATAAAGAACCAGTAACTGCAAAGAACCCTGGTCAACGAAGAATGGGTTCTTTGTCGGTCATCAGATCAGATCTTCGCCGGGGTGATTCTTCATCGCATATGGTTCTTTGTCTCATGAAGTTACTGTGATACCCATGACGAAACCAGGTACCCCTTAATTGGTCCTAAACTTTAAGTCATGCTTAAAACAATAACTACGCGTAAACTTTGCAAACTTGTATGACTTGTGTGCTATACTGAGCAATCGTTATTATGTCTCGGAGGAATACGAGAGCACGTCATGGTTTAGCTGACCCTTTTCAATACTAACATGCATTTCAGGAAAAACTAAATAGGAATAAGGCTTGTGCGTATGGAAGGGCTTGTGTAGCAGATGGTAGCAGAATAAAAGCGATAGTGGCTTGTAGTACTTCACTTAAACATATGGTTTGTAATATGATAATTAAGTGTGTTGTAACCGAGGACTCCCTCTTTTTATGATATCATGTTTTTCTAAATTATGGGGAATTACCATGTGTCTGCCGCACCTTGCAATTGTCTTCCGCTGCGAGTCGGGGTGTGAAAGAAGATGGTATCAGAGTCTTCGGTTATAGCGAACTAGGTATCCCTAAAGATCCTAGACTATAATCCTAAGTTAGTCTCCACACGCTGACAACCTCTAGAAACTAAGTAGTATGACTATTACCAGGAAGCCCTGGTGGGGCAAATAAATTATTGTGGTACGGAACACCATAATTTATCTGCTTATACTTGGGAATTCTGGGAACGTCATTGAGATAGGATGGAAATCCGTCTACTACCGTCATCAACCATAAATAATTTTTAAAATCTTAAAAATCAAAACTGTGTATAATACGTGCTTATGTGTATATTGTGGAATGTCAAGTTCGGTTATTTTGGTCAGTCAAATCAGCGTTGTATGCAGTTTTCTTTTTTTTTACAGGTAGCATGTCGCATCATTTGAGTCGCCAGACTACTTCTCATACGGAGACCGATCCTGAGGAGGATCCACTTATACCCCTATTGACATCGAGCAACGAGCCAGATCCCTCTGGCTAATGTTGTGGTCCTTACCCACCCAGACCTCGTACTAGGCGCGAGGGAGAGGCCTCGAGCCTACCGTTCCCCACCTCACCACCCGACTAGCTCCTCGGAGCATAGTCGTACCCTGGATGTTGTTATACTAGTAGGACCTATTCCTCGGAGCCCTACTCCCGCCACGGGGAATTGGGAGTGGGAGCCGGTAGCACCTAGGTTACCTACACCAGAGACTCCACCTGACCCTTATACTCCTTCTACCTGGATTGCTTACTCACTCCCTTCACCTAGTTCCTACGAGATACCCACCCATGGCCTCCGACAGACGGCTCATCGGAGGGTGCCTGTCCCTGTGCCTGGGTGTACACCCCCCGTTTCCCTATTCGTCTGATACCCGTACCCATAGGGACCCAGCAGCATTTTACCGCCCGTTTTCTGACACCACCTAGAGAGGACCTTTCTCCCTTTCACACTTACGAGCGAGGTGGCCCTTCCCAGCCATTTAGAGAGTTTACACCCCAGTCTAGGGCATACCAGTTCCTCCTCAGGAGGTGCCTGCTCCCATCACTGAGAGCAGCTTGATGGGGTTTCTGTTTGAGCAGATTTCATTGTTACGGATGGCGCGGGATGAGGATGAGCAGTAGAGGAGGTCGATGGGAGACTACCTAATCGTCTTACAGCAGGCAATCATTGCCTTACAGCAGGGTATGGGATACGTTCATCATGAGCAGGATCATTTCCGGGCGTTGGTATACGAATGTATCAGAGCCATTGTAGGTTTGGTAGTAGGTTTTGGAGGGTTGGATTGGTGGATGTGGCATTCATAGTATGGTTTCTTTCTAGTATAGATAGAGGTGATGTATCTTTTGTACATCCTACCAAGCACTGGGTTATACCCATGTCGAGGTGGTGATGTAGTCATAGTGTTTCCACGTATTCCTAGTTAGTACTTTCGTTGCATCAGGTATGTACGTCATTTTGGTGACCTGTTTTGACAGCACATTTAAGCATTGGCCTTTATGGGTTAAGTCTATGTGCAAATTTTGATAGTTATATGATGACGGTATTATTTTATATATATATATATATATATATAATATATAGCATGTTGTGAACTATGTGTGTGATGCAATGGTGTGATATGTGACGATTGACTATGTGATATTGATGCATACATATCTATTGTTTATAATAGAATGGCCCCAAAACATGCACCACATATGACTGGGGTGGAAATTGCACAAATGATAACGCAACAGCTTCAGGCATTTATTCCCACAATTGTGGCACAGGTTAGCGCCGGTATCAATGCTAACCCACAACCGAACTCGCAACCAGACCCGTAGGTCAAAACGACAATCCAAACATCGCACAAAACAAGGTTAGACTGGTTTGCACATATATGCACGTCATGGACTACAACCCAATGGAAGTTAGTGGAACTGAAGAACCGAATGGATTAGTGATAGGGAATAAGCGGGAAGGCCCAGAAGGTAATCGAGCAGCAACACCGAATAAAGGGAAAGCAACTAGCCAGAGTGGCACCATGACTATCCCAACCGGTAACTCTGATAACTATAAAGGAAAAGCCCAAAGTGCAACAAGTGCACTTTTCACCACTTTGGTGTGTGTCGAGCAGTGATATGCTCGAGGTGTCATAGAATTGGGCATTATGCCCGAAATTGTAAGATGTCCATGAAACCAGACCCTAAACCAACTCGCTTCCAATCCCCTAAGTCTCAACCTCTACAAATGCAACCCCAACAACCAACACAACAGGTTACCTACCCCCGTACGTGCTTTGGATGTGGCAGTACGGAGCATTTCCATAAGAATTGTACGAAGTTAGCTCAATAGGCGGCAGGAAGGAATACCCAGAACCAAGCATCTACCTCGAATACAGCTCGAGGTCGTGCCTTTGTCGTGGGGCCTGGTGACGCACACCAGGATCCCAATGTGGTTTCAGGTACGTTCCTCGTTTCCGATCAATTTGCTTTAGTGTTATTTGATACGAAAGCTGATAGAAGTTATGGTTCAATTGCGTTTTTGCCACTATTGAATATGCCCGCTATTGACTTAAAACAACCCTATTCCATTGAACTTGCTAATGGAAAACCGATCACCAGTCACCAACTCATTTGTAACTACCCTATAACCCTTAACGGTTACCAATTTACCATTGACCTATTACCCGTAGAATTCGGAAGTTTCGACATCGTCGTAGGAATGGACTGGCTGTCCAGCCATCGTGCGGAAGTGTTGTGTGAATAAAAGGTTGTGAATATTCCTTTATCCCCGAAGAATGCGATCATCGTACAGGGAGAGAAGTTAGGTACCATGCTGAACCTCATATCTCACCTCAAGGCATTGAAGCATATACGACAGGGATGTGACGTGTTTTTAGCCAGCGTCATGATGGAGGAACCAGCCGAGAAACGTATTGAAGATATCCCGGTAGTGGGTGAATACCCCGATGTATTCCTGGAGGAATTGCCCAGGTTGCCGCCTAATCGGCAAGTCGAGTTTCGTATCGACTTCATACCAGGATCGACACCCATTGCCAAAGCTCCATATCGTCTTGCACCGTCTGAAGATGCAAGAACTATCGACGCAGTTGCAGGAGCTACTTGATCGTGGGTTCATCCATCCTAGCTATTCTCCTTGGGGAGCCCCAGTCTTGTTTGGGAAGAAAAAGGACGGTAGCTTCCGCATGTGCATTGACTACCGAGAGTTGAATAAGGTCATTATCAAGAATCGTTAGCCCCTTCCAAGGATCAATAATCTTTTTGATCAGCTACAAGGAGCCCGATATTTTTCTGAAATAGATCTTCGGTCAGGTTACCATCAAGTGAAGGTCCAAGAGGACGATGTTCCTAAGACAGCGTTTCGAACTCGTTGTGGCCACTATGAATTCCTGGATATGCCTTTTCGGGCTAACCAGCGCACCTGCTATGTTCATGGACCTCATGAACGGGGTATGTAAACCATACCTTGACAAGTTTATCATCGTCTTTATTGACGATATCTTGATCTACTCTAAGAGCAAGAACGAGCACGAGTATCATTTACGTGCTATATTGGAGACACTATGGAAGGAGCAATTGTATGCTAAGTTGTCTAAGTGCGACTTCTGGTTGCAAGCCGTGCAATTTTTTAGGACATGTGGTGGATCCAAGTAAGATAGAGGTAATCAAGAATTGGCCTGCCGAAATCTTCAAAAGAAATACACCAATTCTTGGGACTAGCAGGGTATTATCGTCGCTTTATCGAAAACTTCTCAAGGATTGCCCAATCGCTGACCGCTTTGACACAGAAGGACATGAAGTATGAATGGGGTAAAGACCAGGAAACAGCATTCCAGTTGTTAAAGAAAAAGTTATGTGGGCCCCAATCTTGACGCTACCCGAAGGCAATGATGACTTTGTCGTATAGTGCGACGCATCGCGACAAGGGATTGAATGTGTCCTTATGCAAAGGAATAAAGTTATTGTGTACACTTCTAGACAACTGAAGGTGCACAAAAAGAATCACATGACGCAAGATTTGGAACTTGGCGCAGTTATATTCGCATTAAAGATTTTGAGACATTACTTATATGGTACCAATGTACTATATATACGGACCATAAAAGCCTCCAACATATCTTCGACCAAAAGGAATTGAACATGAGGCGGCGCAGATGGGTGGAATTGTTAAATGATTATGACTGTGAGATAAAATACCACCCGCGGAAAGCTAACGTGGTAGCGGATGCGCTAAGTAGGAAGGATCGAATTAAACCCCTTCGAGTGAGAGCCTTGGGAATGATTGTGCAGACAAGCCTGATAGATCAAATCCGGAACGCGCAGATGCAAGCCCTGAAGAAAAGCCAGTTACCGGCGAAGGATTGCACGGGAATGAGAAAGATTTTGTGAGGAAAACGGACGAAGTGTTGTATTTCAAGAATCGAGTGTGGATTCCTACAAGTTCGGAGCTAAGACAGTTGATCATGGACGAGGCTCATAAATCAAAATATTCGATTCACCCCGATACAGATAAGATGTACGACGACCTTAAAGAATTTTATTGATGGCCGGGGATGAAAAAGGACGTGGCCAAGTACGTGAGCCAATGCTTGACTGTGCGCGAATCAAGGCCGAGTATTAGAAACCATCGGGAATGTTGCAACAACCCGAGATACCTCAATGGAAATGGGAACAAATCAAGATGGATTCCGTGACCCATCTTCCGAAAACGCCTCGTGGTCATGACACGATTTGGGTAATCGTAGATAGATTGACCAAATCCGCACATTTTATTCCGGTACATACCACTTATAGGACCGATCAGTTGGCCAAAATTTATACTAATGAGATAGTAGCTAGACATGGTGTCCCGACTGCTATTTTTTCTAAACAAGACAACCATTTTACCTCGCGGTAATGGAAAAGTTACAAGAAGCTTGGGGAACGCGAATTGATTTGAGCACTGCTTACGTCCCCAAACCGATGGCCAATCGGAACGCACGATTCAGACACTAGAGGACTTGCTTCGTGCTTGTGTCCGAACTTCTGAGGAAGCTGGGACAAGCATCTCCCACTAGTGGAGTTTTCATATAACAATAGTTACCACAGTAGCATCCAGGCAGCCCCATACTATGCACTCTATGGTGGAAAGTACCGATCACCACTTTGTTGGGCCGAAGTGGGTGACACTCAATGACAGGGTCTGAACTAGTTCAGGAAACAACCGATAAGGTCCATCAGATTCGGAATCGTCTGAAAGCCGCTCAGAGTCGGCAAAAGAGTTGGGCTGATGTACGTAGGAAACCGGTATCGTTCAAAGTGGGTGAACAGGTATTATTAAAAGTATCGCCATGGAAAGGCGTTATCATATTTGGAAAGACCGGAAAGTTAGCCCCGCGATACATTGGACCCTACGAGATCCTCGAAAAAGTAGGTCCCGTAGCATATCGGTTGAAGCTACCAACCGAGCTTAGTGCCATTCATAATGTCTTCCACATTTCGAACTTAAAGAAGTGCCTTTCGGGCGAGGCTACCCAGATACCATTGGAAGACATACACGTTGACGATAAACTCCAGTTTGTGAAAGAACCGATAGAAATAGTTGATGGCAGAGTTAAACAATTAAGGCACCACAAGATTTCACTAGTTAAACTCCGGTGGAACTCGAAACAAGGACCTGAATATACCTGGGAACGGAAGGATGAATTCCGTAGAAATATCCTCACCTTTTCCCCTAGCTAGACATGGTAAATTTCGGGGACGAAATTTCGTAACCAGGGAGACTGTGATACCCATGACAAAACCAGGTACCCCTTAATTGGTCCTAAACTTTAAGTTATGCTTAAAACAATAATTACGCGTAAACTTTGCAAACTTGTATGACTTGTGTGCTATACTGAGCAATCGTTATTATGTCTCGGAGGAATCCGAGAGCAAAGTCATGGTAACATGACACTATTAAGGACCAATGATGCGAGATTGGTGTCCTTAGCTTTGAACAACGTGTTGAACCGGAGCTTTCCGTTTAACAGCGCATTAAACCTTTGACGTTGATTATTAGGTTATCGGTAGTATCATTTAAGATTCCAAGTTCCAGAAACAACTTAGTTTTGTGCCATAGACTGTGACATAAGGTTTGAAGCTAATCGAAGCCCGGGCACGCAAAACGAAGCAGCTTCCCGATTAGGGAAACGTCTTCATTCCAGGCATAACATATGGCAACCAAATGTGCATGGAACGATCGATCAAGCTTAAAAACACTTAAACTACCCTAATACGAGACTTTTATGATTAAAACCGAGTCTTTTGACACTAAGAACGCGAAAACAAAGCCCGTTTCGCAAATCGAGAACGCGTCCGGACCCGAAAATGAACCTAAACGCAAACCGAAATAAACATCATCTTTTAGCACGTAATACGAAGCATGAGGTGTCCCCATGGGACCCACCCCTAAACCGACCCCCATTATTTAAACATAATTTTATTTTTTTTCTTTTTAATTCCATTTTAATTCCAAAAATAAACCTTCTTCCCTAGAAATTTGCCTTAAACACAAGGAATCCAGCTGAGTTCATCCTAAACATCAACAAATCAAATGTATAACCCTTAGTTCTTATGGGTTTAATCATGTTTTCTTGATTAAACGCGAATTATAACCGAAAAACCCTTTTAATCCATGATTTTTGGAAGGTTTAAACAAGTTATAGGGCTGAATAAGAACACATTGGGAATTCCCTGGTGTTATATGGCACCCATGATGACAAATCTTTGGGTTATGATACCCTAATCAACACTTATTCGACAAAAATCGTATAACTATTCGATTAACCGAAAAACAATGAAACAAAACTTGATTGATCTAAGTTCTAGCATATTTGGATTGTACTTGATATGTAGGTACTTAATATAGCACCCATCCACTTCTGGACTCACAAGAAGCGCTTGGAAACGAAGCTTTCGTTAGGTATACCATCCGAGAACCGAAAATAGCATAGGCAGAATCTTGTTTTAGCTATAACTTGGTCCGTGATACTTGGATTGAGCTAACATTTGGTGTGGTGATGTAGGGTATTGTCAGGAAGGCCCACATAAAATTTTAGATTTTTAGAAATTTCTACTATTTTTGGTGAATTTTTACTGTTTTACCGAAAGAATTTAGGAAAAATTTCCAAACAAATTCAATAGATCACAAAATTTTATAGAGACACTAAGGAACAATAGTGGAATGTTCTGGGAAATTTCGGAGTCCATTGGTTGAGTTTTGATTTGGGTTAAAAATCCGTGTTTTGTGAGTTTTCGGTAGCCGGGAACGCACCGAAAAAAATCGGAAAAATCTCAAATTTTTGTGAGACGTGCCTGAACATATAAAGGATGTTATGGAATTTTTGTGGGAATTTTTGGACAACTGGTGATAATTAATGTTAATTATTTGATTAAATATTGTTTTATAAATAATTTATTTAAATAAGGAAAATGCCAAAATAAATTCCCAAATTATTTTCCCATAAGCTACAGATTTTTACTGAGTTATATAAAAATTTACAGATTTTTATTCAAATTCTATTAAATGGGAATTTGTGGAATTAAAATTGGTTATTTTAAATCAATTTCGGCAGTTTACCATATAACGAACCTGCCCGAACCGGGAATTGACCCAACCCAACAAATACTATAATTGGAACACTGGGAGTATTCCGGGAGATTCTCGGGAAAGTTGGACACAAGGGGGTGTCCTAAGACCGTTCGGAAGAATTCCCGACGGTGAAAATGGAAACTCAAATTTGGGCAACCTAGACTCCCCAAACACCCAAACTCCATTAATAAAAGTTAATCATTCTTAAATGACAACGTGTTAGCACTATTGGTATTCCTGTACCATTATCCGAACACGTCAAACTACTGACTTTGGCTGGCACGCGAACCGGTGCCCGAAAGCCAAACTAAAAACTAATACTACCCGGATCTCCATCACCATACAAGTGTCCTATAAACTCAATTCGGAGTAAAAACTCCTGACCAGGTCCAAGTTATAACCATTACCAACTTAGATACTGATTAAGTCCATACTTGCATGTGTGTTATTAAAGTTGATCCAGTTGCTAGATCACTATTGTATTGAGACCACTACTCGCACTGTGAGTTTCACTTCCCCACTTTTAAATTGGTTTACTGTTTTCTGGGGACTTGCATGTAAAAAACTATGTTGATTACACCAAATTGGGAGTCTGTTTCACTTCCCCACTTTTAAACTGTTTTACTGTTCTCTGGAATGATTTGCATATTATAAACTATGTTAATTGCCCAACTTGTGATGATGTGAATTATCTAACACACGAACTACCTACCCACTACAAGTGATTAACGTAAGCCTTATGGGGCGGTGGATAGTACTATTGGTCTGACAAACCCATGCCGCGCCGACAGGATGTCGGCAACAAGGTCTACACGCATCCTAACCTTGGTTATGATGTTAGGCATAACTACTTTGGGGACATTCAACTGCACGTGATGGAGTAATGGGCTGAGGTGTCGAGCGTCACACGGCCTGGTGTGCTGAGGTGTCGAACGTGACACGGCACAGTTAAAATAGTCCAGGTTTCACTTGTGCTCTTCGTGTAATTCCATCTGTGACTGTGACCAGTGCAATTAAACTTGTGAACCCGTATTCTTACACAACAACTAAACCAATGGAACTCACGCAGCGTTTAGCTGACCCTTTTCAAAACTAACATGCATTTCAGGAAAAACTAAACAGAATAAGGCTTGTGCTATGGAAGGGCTTGTGTAGCAGATGGTAGCAGAATAAAAGCGATAGTGGCTTGTAGTACTTCACTTAAACATATGGTTTGTAATATGATAATTAAGTGTGTTGTAACCGATGACTCCCTCTTTTTATGATATCATGTTTTTTTTTAAATTATGGGGAATTACCATGTGTCTGCCGCACCCTGCAATTGTCTTCCGCTACGGGTCGGGGTGTGACAGTTATCAACAGACAAATATTAAAGTTTTTCTGACATTTCGAATCAAAAACCACAGTTCATTTATTTCTATTCCAACATTTTATGAAGAACCCATTAAAAACATCCATGAAGATCAGTTGTTTTTCAACATCAACCTAGAACATCAACCAACACATGTATTCTACTTTGGTTTCCATTTTTGTTTAAAACAAATATCAGTTTTCAACGGTTAAAAACATTGAAACTTGGTTTCATCTGATTCAAAATCATGATCGACTAGTGGGAGTCCAAGAATCTATGTCCGACGTATACACAAGATTCACCAATCATGACTATACTTATGTATTTCAACAAAACACAACTACAAAGTTCAAGAGTTGTTGAGGTTCTTCACAATGAAGAAGAAGGTGAACAATGCTTTTGAGAGAGAAAGGTGAAAAGTTAAAAGTGATTTTCAAAAGAGATAAGATTTTTCAACCACCCCATCCCTTTTATAACCCGGCACCGACGAACAACCTAGGGTTCCCATGAAGAACCCTAAAGGCCACGAACAATCCCATTTCGGCCACGAAAAACCTACTTTGGGGCTAAAACAAATTAGCCCTCTACTTCAGTGCACGAAGAATCCATTGGTCCACAAGAATGGTTCTTCGCCACGAAGAACCAAAGTCTCCATGAAGAATGGTTCTTCGTGAGTCAGTTCTTTGTCCTTTTTTATTCTTCGTTGACTTGTGGTTCTTCTTTGACCATCCACTTTTCCAAAAGATCACCTAGTGTCAAGTTATGAAGTTTTTTCAAAGTTGAACAGTTTTGCTTATTTGGAGTTTAATAAAATGCAAAATGACTTTTATGAAGTTGTGCTATCAAAACAAGTTGATTCTAGGACTGTATCGGTAGAAACCATTCGAGCTTCAACTTCGACTAATCAAAAGCAATTTTAAAATAATATAAACTAAAAACAAACAAACGTTAAAACTAGGAAAAAAAACTAAGCAGAAATTAATAAAAATTAAAATAAAACAGTTGTACACTATTTTTACTAAGCTTTTGCGAGTTTCAAGGTAAGAGAATCATACCAGCTTACGGCCTTGTCAAAAATGATTTGCGATAGTTCATTATAAATTGGATAAGTATTCTACCACGATTACCGATATTGTTGTCCACGTAAACTCAACTTATTAGACGTAATCACGAAAGAATATATGATTTAATGTATAATTTGTACTTACTAGCCGGTGTTCATCCACTCACGACACATTCCCATATCAAGACATGCACGAGAGAAAATCTTACGGTGAGTATACCGCTTATCATTGTTGGATTATTGATTGTGAGATACTCACTTATTTTTTGTTGAAACAAGTCCTATGTGATAAAATCACTTATTAAGGAGGAACTTGATTTTCAGATGCATGCAGGGAACATGAGCAAGCCCATGAACAGGTTAGTACCATCGTACCGACAAAGAGACTGAATTTGACTCCCGCAAATGACTGTGATATATTATCACTTATTCGTTTGGTGGATGTGATATGTTTATCACTTATTGATGGCCGTATGCAATATTTCCACGTATGTATAGTATCATGGAAGTTCTTGACTTGCGTCCCCGTTATTTTTTGGTAAAGATTCAACCATGATACCCAGATAATAAACAAGCATAAAGACCGCATATCTCAGAACCTCGGCATACTTTTAAACAAAATTTCGGTACCAAGACCATATGCCAATGAATGGTTCCCACTTAGCTTTCAGTTCGTTATTTTATATCAACCTGCACGTTTTAATATGATTGTGAGTCTACTGGTACATCGTTAGTAGAGCTACTTATTGTTTTTTATTTTACGTTTTTGACAGACCACCGGTGTATCATCATCTTCTCTTATCTTTCCAAGAAACTCATTTTTGGTTTTTCTGTTTTCTATTGTTTTTTATTTTTCTGAATTTCTCCCCCTTAAAAGCAAAAAGTAAATAAATAAAAGACATATTTTTGTATTTGTGAATTTTTTTCATGTTTTTTTTTTGTATTTTCTCTCCCTAAAATGCAAAAGGTATTTTTACGTTTTTAAGAAAATATTTACAAAAACGATTAGCCGATGATGATTTACTCGGGTTTAACCTTGAAGCCATTGACCAAAAGAAAACGTGATTTATCAAAAGCTTTTGTGAACAGGTCGGCACGTTGGTGATCGGTGTGGATTTTAACAACATCGATATGTTTCTTTTCATAACAATCCCGTATGAAATGATACCTAATCTCAATGTGTTTGGTTTTTGAATGCCGTACAGGATTACGGGTAATCTGTAAAGCAGCTTCATTATCAACATAAATAGGAGTAGTTAGAAATTCCAAACCGTAGTCGCACATTTGATGTTGGATCCATAGAACCTAGGAGCAGCAACTAGAAGCTGCAATATACTTATCTCACATGTTGAGGTAGCTAGACAGGTCTGCTTCTTGCATTGCCACGTGACTAGGTGATTTCCCAAGAACTGACATCCCGCTGATGTTGACTTTGCATCAATTTTGTAGCCGCCATTATCAGAATCATTGAACGTGATCAACCCAAAGTTATCATCCTTAGGGTACCAAAGACCAGTGTCCCTGGACAACCCTTCAAAAAACGAAAAAATCCTCTTTACAGCTGCAAGGTGAGAAACTTTTGGACTTGACTGGTCACGAGCAAGAAGACATGTCGGATACATAATATCGGGTCTTGAAGCAGTGAGATACATAAGAGATTCGATCATAGCATGATAAGGAGACGGTTCCACATGTTCACCCGACCCATCAGGAGTAATCCCATGATTTTGTGCTAATTGAGTTCCAGAAGGCTTTGAATCTTCCATCTGAAATCGCTTGAGAATATCCCCGACGTACTTGGTCTGATGAATACAAATCCCTTCTTTAGATTGATGTACCTGCAAACCTAAAAAGAAAGTCATTTCCCCCATCGCGGTCATCTCAAACTTCTCTTGCATCACCCACTCAAATTCTTTGCACTTTTCATCATTTGTGGACCCGAAAATGATGTCATCCACATACACTTATACTAGCAACAAATCCTCACTCTTTTCTTTGATAAAGAGAGTGCAGTCGATCAACCCACGTCGAAAACCATTCTTGAGCTGATAGGAAGACAACGTTTCATACCAAGCCCTTGGAGCTTGATGAAGACCATATAGCGCCTTGTTTAGAACAGGATGGATTAGATCTTCAAACCCAGGCGGTTGTTCAATGTATACGTCTTCTTCAACCACACCATGAATAAATGCACTTTTAGCATCCATTTGATAAACAGTGAACTTCTTGTAAGACGCATAAGCCATGAAAATTCTTATCGCTTCAAGTCGTGCCACTGGTGCGTAAACTTCATTGTAATCAATACCTTCTACCTGATTAAAGCCCTGGGCAACCAATCTCGCTTTATTCCTCACAGCAACACCTCGGTCATCCTTCTTGCATTTGTAAACCTAGCGCGTACCAATCTTCTTGTAGTTCTCGGGACTATCAACCAATTTCCACAGGCCCAGTTTCTGAAACTGCTGAAGTTCTTCTTGTATTGCTTCAACCCATGAATCTTCTTTCATTGCCTTCTTCCAAGATTTCGGTTCAACTTTGCAAACATAGCAGGCGAAAGACCAATCATTTTGTTCCCCAGATTCCCTGATTGTTGTATACAAACTAGCATCTGATTGTTCTTCAGCTGATTACGTGTCTGCACTCCATTTTGAACATCTCCAATAATGTTATGCTAAGAGTGGGTATTACAAATTCTTGTTTCAGGAACACTAGGAACACGAGTATTTATACCCAAAGTTTGAAGTTCAGATCCACAACCAAATCAATATCTGGCATCGCTGAAGATGTGGATACATTGTCACACCCCGACCCGCAGCGGAAATGGTAGTCGGGACATGATTGGGTTTTCATCAAAGCTCATGACATTTACTATAAAGTTTCATATTTATTATTTCTCTTTAAAGAGGAAGTTACAATAAACATACAAATACAACATGTTCAAATACATTTTTCATAACTTCATTATTTTTCTTCTAAGGCAATTTCCTATGTGTTCCTTGCTTCAACTTGTCCACCTGTATCATGTGTAAAAATAGGGTTTTGGGTCAACAAAAAGTTGGTGAGTGAATCTTATTTAAATATTTGAAAGGATTAGTTATGTTGGTTATTTGAATAAAATTGTGCATAACCAAATATGAATAAACGTAAATGTAAATTTAATCACAAAACACATAATATCAAACAATGCACAAGCACACACACCAAATGATGAACAATGAGATCAAGGCTCAATCAAAGGGAGCCGATCTAACGAGGCACGCGATGTTCAACTCGTCTCCCACGAGGAACTGATGGGCCTAGTGAATGATTTGCACGCAACTTGACAAAATATAAACACGTATCACAACAAACAATATTTACATCATAAGTTTAGGTCATATAATGGTAATGGCACAAGTTTGAATAAACGAAATAATTAAAGCGACACATGATACACCCTAAAACATGAATAAAAAGGGGAATTTGTAAGGATTCACTCACAGTGGGTGCGTTCCTTGATGACGATGAATGCGCACGAATATTATGATTCAACCGACGAGGGAAAAACTAACCTAAATAATAACGAAATGATTCGGTAAATAAATAAACTTTTATTTGAGATTAATATTTTTAATCAGTGCTCTTAATGGGATTGTTAGATTTATTTTTGTGAGTTTAAGGAAATTTTCTAACTTTAATAATCTTATTTTTAAGTATTTTTAAATAATTTTCCAATTAAATAAATAAATAAAAAGAAAATAAAAAGGTTGACTTTTTGACCGTTGACCGTTGACCGGTCGGACTGTGTTTATTCTATGCGCTGAGTGAGGTTCGAACTCGTAACCTCTCGTATACGTGCACGCAGCTCTACCAACTGAGCTACGTGTCTAACCCGAAATATTTCTGATTTTAATTATATTTATATACTTACTGGTTTAAATCTGGAATTTAATTAATTAAAAAGGTTTATACTGGCCTGAACCGGACGCGCAGAACATGTTTCGAACCCGTGACCATCGACTTAACTTGCACCCAGCCCGACCAACTGGGCTGGGTGTCTAACCCATCAATATCCGGGATTATACTATATTTATATACATGTTGAAGGATGATCTGAATAGGTTTTAAAAAGATTGGTTTTATTTCAGAAAGTCGAAACAGGTGTGGCTCGAACCCGGGACGTATGCTTTGTAATTGCACACAGTCCACCGTTGGACTGTGTGTCTAACCTGGTTAAAACATCATGATTAAATATACTTATTTTCTAGGCAAAACTTCATCTTCTTCCTAAACATTACCCAGAAACAAAAATCTGACTGTTACCTATATCTAGTCAATTATGGTTACTGGTTTACGAACTAACGGAATTAAATATGTACATAAAAAGGTTTTAAAGGTTCATACCCACTGGAGAACAGAACTTTGATGATCCTGGTGACCAACTCCGGCGAGTTCCAATTTTTCCGGCGAAGCTTGACTTGCGACAGATGCTCTACAGGGAGTTTGAGGTGAGTGTGGGTGACTTCTTTCTGAGCTCTAGAAGTCCTATTTTAGAGTAAGGCAAAAATGAAATGGGTTCGGTTTTCTGGTGAGTGGATTTTGGCGATTCCGGTGGTTCTCCGGTGGGGCAGAGCTCCTTTCAGGCGATCGAGTTTTTTAAAAACAGGGGATGTTGAATTTCGGTTTTTGGAACCTTTTCGCGTGATTTATTCCCAGTTAAATGTAAATGGGTTCGAATTCGGAAAGAGTTGATGCGGTTACCATCAGTTATATCCGTTTGACAACAAACAGAAACCGCTACTCCATTAATTCCGTGAATTGATCTTAACGATTGATTCGGAGTTTGAAACTGGATTGCATGTTTCGTTATAAGTTATCTGTTTTCTAAATAAATCACCAAAGTGTGTGTGGTGTAGTGGTATGTTTTGTGTGGGTGCAAACGGGAGACCCGGGTTCGAGACCCGGCGACCCCATTTTGTTTCCTTATTTAATTTTCATTAATTTTTATTATTATTATTTATTAATTGTGGATTTTAAACTCTAAAATATTTATTAATTATGTATTATTTTAAATAACCGACACGATAAATACGCAACGGACTTTTAACCGAATGTTTGATTATTAAACGAAGCGGGTTTTGAACCCGTTTTACGACGAATGTTACAGTATCCCCTACTTTTAGAAATTTCGTCCCGAAATTTAAGTAGTAGTGGTATGTCTGACTCGAAGGGTGGGTGGTTTTGACAATTACATACTTAGAAGGGGGTGAGAGTTTAAATTTTATTTGAGGCGGTAACGTTCCTAGTAAGGGTTGAATACCCTGCTACAGGAATCGCTTTTTGATGCCTAAGATAAGGAATATTGATAAACAGAGTTGATTGACTAGGTATGATCTCATGCATAAGAGTTTTGAGAGAATTGATACGTTTGGAAAGATAAGGTTATATCATAAAACAAAACTTCAACCATGACGATACTAAAACCTACACGGAACTTCTCATAATCTCCTGGTAATGCTTTTGATCCTTTGCCAAGAATACTTATATATAGGAAGTACCAGCGGCGTATCCACCATATTCTTGTCAAATTTTCATTGGCTTTATCAATAAATTATGATTAGTTCTATGTGACTCTAAAACATAAACAAACACAACAACCAAAGCTTGAGTCCCAAATCTGAAAGGATACATGATCGAATGATGACAGTACCTCTCTCGTTTGTTATGATGAAGGGGTTAGTCTATGTAAAAATGAGACACAACCCAACTTTTTTAAGTGATGAGATTGAGATACGTCGAGATGTAATATGAATGTTAAATCAGTGAGTATAAAACAAAACTGAAATAGTAATTTGCATTAAGATTCTTGGATACATAAATTTCCAATTTATAACTGAGATACGTAAATATTGAGATAACATAAGAAAACATAAAAACTAAACGGTTGGAGTTGAGTCTTGATTCTTGGTAAAGGAAGGCTAGTTGGGTTGTTCGTTTGGGTCGTTATTATCTTCAACAGGATTGGCGTTGATGTTGTAAGCTCTTCCTCTTGCTGGTGATAGTGCTGGGTTTGCTTGATTTGCTTGGTTAACTGGGTTTGCTTGCGCTTGGGCGTTTATGATGTTAACCAATCGAGGGCACGTGTTTCTAAAGTGGGTAGGGTCGCCACAATTAAAACAAACTCGAACATATGGAAACATGGGGTATTGGGGTTGTTGATATGTTTGGATCATGTTTTGAGTTGGGGGTGAGGCTTGGTTTTGAGGGGCACGACAAGTTTTGCTCCAATGACCATAACGCCCACAATTTGCACACAGTCGACAAGGTAAGGTAGATGGATGGTGATAAAAACAGGTGTTGCATTGAGGATGAGGTCCAATGTAAGGTTTCTTATTTGGGTAAGTTGAGTTGGGTGCTACTTGACTGATTGGGATAGCTTGGAGGGGTACAGCTTGTGAAGCTGGTTGATTGTGTTGGGTGACAGCGAAAATTTGCCCATCTCGTTTTCTCTTAGAAGTGGTTTGGGGAGGGGATTCGGTTTGGGTGGAGTTTGAGGTTTCAGTCGATGCTTTATCCTTCTTCTTCTCCTCCTTGAAGTCTTTATTCCGTATGCGGTTTTCGGTGAGCTCTGTAGCTAACTCCATTGCTGCTTCCAAAGTTGTTGGTGTGCTACTTATTACAGGGTCTTGAATTTTTGAAGGAAGACCTCGAATGTAGTGCTCGATCAAATGGTAGAGGGGAGTGAACAAGTTGGGGACCATCTGGTTTAACTCAAGAAATCTCTTGTTGTATGTGGTGTGGTCGCCCTCTTTTTGTTTTAAAGAATAGAACTCATCCTCTAATTTCTCGATTTCGCTCCTTGGACAGAAACGTCTTGTCATGATCTCTCTCAATTCTTCCCAAGTCAAAGTCATAGCATTCTTAGTACCTCGCTGGCCTTCTCTGTATTCCACTATGTAAGTGCGACTCCAAACAAACGACCGGTAGCATCTCGCACCTTGCGATCATCGGGGCAGTCGCAATTGAGAAAAGTGTTTTCTATCTCCTCAAACCAATGGAGGAGAGCGGTGACACCTTCAGTCCCTTCGTATTTTGGAGGGTCGCAGGATTTAAAATGCTTGAAGGTGCATTTAGTGGTATTTGGGGGAGGGTTGACAACGTTTTGATCTTCTTGATTGATTGGGTTGACGGGATTAGCGGTAAGGGCTTGTTGAACTTGAACTACGATGTTGGGTATTACGGCAGCCATTTGTTGAGCGATTTGGGCAGCCATGCGGTCGCAGGATTTTCCTGATCTTATTTTTCTACGAGAGAGACTAGAAGACATCTACAAAGAATACGTATCAAGAGTATGAGTTTGACGTTTTAGGTGTCATGTGTCGTATTTAGAAATGAACATTCATAAAACAAATGAAGAATAATAAATTTACTACATCCATAGGATGTCTTGGGCTTTGCTCGTAATTGGGCCTTGCATGCCGCCATACTTCACCTTCGTAATCATGTGGGCCCCCATGATTACCGGGCTTTCATATGGTTCGCATGTGTTAGCCTGGTAACGTACACTAAAACCCGGAGAAAATCGAGAAATATGAATGTAACGTATGAAATTTGGAGTGCATCCAGGTGTGGACACGGTGATACCTCAAAGTGGGGTTAGTTCGAACGACGTTTGGTGTGGCATGCTTTGGCCTAATAGGTCCTTCGTACTCTCATCGTTAGTCCCCAGGTAGGCAAACTGGTCTGTTATATTGGATTTATACGAATGCCAACCTAGACAGAACGTTCCGACTACCGGTACTTATACCCTTACAGTTACTACATGCCCGTCGTAGAACTCACTTTGATGAGATTGAAAAACGAAAATTGCGACAAAATCTTAATAAAGGAAATATGAGGATGATTTGAATATGTGAACATTGAAATATGCGTGATGAATATATATGTAAGCTTGTTATGTTTGACAATAAGTATAACTCATTAAATATCACACAATATGATAGTGGAAGTGTTTGCATGCATTTGTGTGTGTAATAAATACGAAACAAATAAATATCATGAGTTTGCATGTAACCACATAAACAATTAAAATCTAATCAACTATAGTATAGGCTCTAAGGGTCTAATAACCTATCCTATATCCCTATAGTCAAAAGCTCTGATACCAATCTGTCACACCCCGACCCGCAGCGGAAATGGTAGTCGGGACATGATTGGGTTTTCAATAAAGCTCATGACATTTACTATAAAGTTTCATATTTATTATTTCTTTTTAAAGAGGAAGTTACAATAAACATACAAATACAACATGTTCAAAAACATTTTTCATAACTTCATTATTTTTCTTCTAAGGCAATTTCCTATGTGTTCCTTGCTTCAACCTGTCCACCTGTATCATGTGTAAAAATAGGGTTTTGGGTCAACAAAAAGTTGGCGAGTGAATCTTATTTAAATATTTGAAAGGATTAGTTATGTTGGTTATTTGAATAAAATTGTGCATAACCAAATATGAATAAACGTAAATGTAAATTTAATTACAAAACACATAATATCAAACAATGCACAAGCACACACACCAAATGATGAACAATGAGATCAAGGCTCAATCAAACGGAGCCGATCTAATGAGGCACGCGATGTTCAACTCGTCTCCCACGAGGAACTGATGGGCCTAATGAATGATTTGCACGCAACTTGACAAAATGTAAACACGTATCACAACAAACAATATTTACATCATAAGTTTTGGTCATATAATGGTAATGGCACAAGTTTGAATAAACGAAATAATTAAAGCGACACATGATACACCCCCAAAACATGAATAAAAAGGGGAATTTGTAAGGATTCACTCACAGTGGGTGCGTTCCTTGATGACGATGAATGCGCACGAATATTATGATTCAACCGACGAGGGAAAAACTAACCTAAATAATAACGAAATGATTCGGTAAATAAATAAACTTTTATTTGAGATTAATATTTTTAATCAGTGCTCTTAATGGGATTGTTAGATTTATTTTTGTGAGTTTAAGGAAATTTTCTAACTTTAATAATCTTATTTTTAAGTATTTTTAAATAATTTTCCAATTAAATAAATAAATAAAAAGAAAATAAAAAGGTTGACTTTTTGACCGTTGACCGTTGACCGGTCGGACTGTGTTTATTCTATGCGCTGAGTGAGGTTCGAACTCGTGACCTCTCGTATACGTGCACGCAGCTCTACCAACTGAGCTACGTGTCTAACCCGAAATATTTCTGATTTTAATTATATTTATATACTTACTGGTTTAAATCTGGAATTTAATTAATTAAAAAGGTTTATACTGGCCTGAACCGGACACGCAGAACATGTTTCGAACCCGTGACCATCGACTTAACTTGCACCCAGCCCGACCAACTGGGCTGGGTGTCTAACCCATCAATATCCGGGATTATACTATATTTATATACATGTTGAAGGATGATCTGAATAGGTTTTAAAAAGATTGGTTTTATTTCAGAAAGTCGAAACAGGTGTGGCTCGAACCCGGGACGTATGCTTTGTAATTGCACACAGTCCACCGTTGGACTGTGTGTCTAACCTGGTTAAAACATCATGATTAAATATACTTATTTTCTAGGCAAAACTTCATCTTCTTCCTAAACATTACCCAGAAACAAAAATCTGACTGTTACCTATATCTAGTCAATTCTGGTTACTGGTTTACGAACTAACGGAATTAAATATGTACATAAAAAGGTTTTAAAGGTTCATACCCACTGGAGAACAGAACTTTGATGATCCTGGTGACCAACTCCGGCGAGTTCCAATTTTTCCGGCGAAGCTTGACTTGCGACAGATGCTCTACAGGGAGTTTGAGGTGAGTGTGGGTAACTTCTTTCTGAGCTCTAGAAGTCCTATTTTAGAGTAAGCCAAAAATGAAATGGGTTCGGTTTTCCGGTGAGTGGATTTTGGCGATTCCGGTGGTTCTCCGGTGGGGCAGAGCTCCTTTCAAGCGATCGAATTTTTGAGAGTAAGCTAGAGAGATGAACGAATTCTGAAGGGAATTCGTCTGGTATTTATATAAAAACAGGGGATGTTGAATTTCGGTTTTTGGAACCTGTTCGCGTGATTTATTCCCGGTTAAATGTAAATGGGTTCGAATTCGGAAAGTGTTGACGCGGTTACCATCAGTTATATCCGTTTGACAACAAACAGAAACCGCTACTCCACTAATTCCGTGAATTGATCTTGACGATTGATTCGGAGTTTGAAACTGGATTGCATGTTTCTTTATAAGTTATCTGTTTTCTAAATAAATCACCAAAGTGTGTGTGGTGTAGTGGTATGTTTTGTGTGGGTGCAAACGGGAGACCCGGGTTCGAGACCCGGCGACCCCATTTTGTTTCCTTATTTAATTTTCATTAATTTTTATTATTATTATTTATTAATTGTGGATTTTAAACTCTAAATATTTATTAATTATGTATTATTCATAAATACGCAACGGACTTTTAACCGAATGTTTGATTATTAAACGAAGCGGGTTTTGAAACCCGTTTTACGACGAATGTTACATACATTACCTTCCCCAGTGCCTTGATTCTTTACTAAAGAAGGAGATTCAGAGACACCATGAACAGGAGCTGAGGTAGCTTCCTTTGCATCATGAAATTCATCATTTTCAGACGAAATATTGTAATCTTCGGCATCTTCAAATACCTCATTCTGACCAACATTGTTAACCGAGGAAGAACCTTGAGAATTAATAATAATCAGTCGCACTAAAGACGAATCTATTGTAGTATCACTCTCGAGTAACATTTGAGCCGCTGCAGAAGCTTCATTAAAAGTTGGCAGATTAAAGGAGCTAAAAAAACCATCATAGTTAAACATCCATGGATCACCCGGTGCTCTCACAGACTCAGTGTACCTTTGAACCTTAACTTCACCCCATTCCTCAATCTTCTTAGACGATAAATTCCAAACTCTAAAATTTGGAGTAGCATACCCAAGGAAAAAGCCTTCGATCGGTTTTGCACCAAATTTACCATCTGGATCAATCATTGTACATGGAGCTCCAAAAGGTTTTAGAGAGGACGTATCTGGTTTCCTTCGATGTAATAGTTCAAAGCAAGTTTTCCCCTGTCTCTTAACCGTCAGAACTCTGTTCAACCTGTAACAAGCAGTAACCGCAACATCCCCCAAAACTGAACAGGAAGTTGCGACTCTACCAACGTAGTCCTTGCAGTTTCAATAAGCATCTGATTCTTCCTCTCAGCAACACCGTTCTGTTGTGGAGTATAGCGAGAACTATATTCATGTAAAATACCTTAGAAGTAAAGAACTCATCCATAACCCGATTCTTAAACTCATTGCCGTTGTCGCTTATGATTCTCTTAATCTTCAAGTTGTACAGGTTTTCAAGAAGAGTAAAGAGATTCTTGAGGATTTCAGGAGTTTCACTCTTGTGTGCCATCACAGCTATCCACGAAAATCTTGAGTAGTCGTCATAAACAACTAAACAATAAGCATCACCAAATGTAGTCTTGTGTTTCATAGGTCCAAAGAGGTCCATATGAAGATGTTAAGTAGCATGTTAATAGTATTGACTTTCTTGATATGATGTGATTTCTTTGCTTGCTTTCCTTTCTAACACGAAACACATACATCTTGTAGGTGAAAATTCTTGACTGGCACACCATTCACAAGATTATTTTTCACCAAATGGTTCATTTTCCTCAAGTGAATGTGTCCCATATGTCTATGCTAAGAGATTGATTCCTTTTCAGTTGTTTTAGAGACAAAACAGGTAACTTGTGCAATCGTAGTAATAGCTTGGCTCATATCAAGAATATACATGTCATTAATTCTTGGAGCAGACAATATAATCAATTCTTTGGGAATCTTGAAACCAGGTTTCAGCACATAACAACCAGCATCATCAAAATGAACTGTAAACTTCTTGTCGCGGATTTGAGAAACACTCAAAAGATTGTGATCAATTTGTTAAACATAATTGATCCTGTCGAAACTCACAACACATTGGAGATCATTCCCTCTCCAGTGATGTAACCGCCCTTATCTCCAGCAAAAGCAACATAACCTCCTCTAATGATTTTCATATCAAAAAGGATCCTAAGTTTCCTGTCATGTGCCTAGATGCTCCACTGTCGATGATCCAAAGACTATTAATAGTTCCTCCTGAAGCACCCTGCACATGCAATTACACGATCAGTTTGAGATGGGGAACAAGCCTAGTGGTCTTGGGTCGACCCTTATCATCAAGAAATGTAATTTCTATTTCTTGATGATTTGGAAATTGCGTACCTCCCCCTGAAACAGTACCGGTCTTAGGTTTCCAAGATTGTTGTCGTTTATTATTATTATTTACAGATTTAGAAATATCTGGTTTTAACGAGCTTGACGCACTTGGTTCCTTTTGTACACTTTCCGGGTTTAAAGCTTTTCAATGGCCTTGAATTTTTACGTATTTGTTTTGCTTCTTGTTCCTTAACAATACGTTTGTCATGTTTAGGTGACACAGATCGACGTCGGTCATTCTTTTCAGGAGGAGCATTTTCAATGAATTTTGGTTTTGGTGAGTTTGTACATCTTTTGATGATATGTCCAAACTCTCCACACTTAAAACAAGATCTCCTGTCAACGAATTTAGGAGGTGCATTTTGACGACTTGATGTTGAACTTGTAGGCCTTTAGGTACTTGGTTCATCATCACACCCGTTTGTGTGTTGAGTGTAATTGTTTTGATCATTTCATTTTAAAATCTTGACTTGTTTCACAAAATCAGTATTAGATGAGTTTTTAAAAGTCTGGATTTTATCCGTACCGTTTGAGGCTACAAACTTAACATCCTTTCCGTTTTTCTTGTGATGAGCCACCTTTTGTTCAACCTTTGGTTGTGATACCTTAGGTTTTTGGGCTCGCTTCTCTTGTTGCTTACCTTTTGAAGTGATTGGTTGTTGTGGTTTGAGAGGTAATTTTTCACATTGAGTGACAATAACATTTGGACTTTTCTTTCCTAAAAACTTATTTGTTGAATTTTCAAAAACTTGATCAATCGAAGCTGGATTGAGATTTCTAATGGGAAAGTCCTTGTTTGAATAAATTTTCTCATCATCAACCAATGTGTATAACACATTATCACTTTCAAACGTAGCAACAAGTGCTTCAACAGACTTGATAGGATCAATCTCTTGTTTTGCAATGGATTGCACAACTGGAGTAGGAGGATCACATAAGATATGATTCTCAATTGGAATTTCCACTCCTTTCTATTTATCAAGAGACTGATCTTGATCAGTCACATCTGATGATTCATCATCCTAACGATTGGAGGACTTTTTTCTAAAACTGATGATGAATTTTTAGTTGATTCAGATTTCTCTGAGAGAATGTCAATTTGAACCCTAATCCTACTGCAAACTCTTCGGGACTAAGAGGTACAGATGGTTTAAAACTTGCATTTCCTCTTCATCAGTCAATTTGGTATAATTGTGCTTCAATGGTGGAGGACATGAATTATACCCAATGCATTTTACATTTCTCTTGAGTTTTTGAACCTCAATGATGTGATCAAGCACATATCGGGAATTAAAATTACTTTCCAATTTGAGCTTGATTGCATCATGCTCGCATTTGGCAATGGCTAACTCTTTTATTGTTTCTTCAATGATATTAATGTAATTATTAATACCCTTTTGTTTGTTCAAAACTGTTTTGGTTAACTCGAAACGCTTTTCTTAAGTGTATCAATCACAGATTTGAATTCTTTTTCATTTCGAGTTAAAGCCATATTTGCCTCCTCGCACTTTGACAATTCAATTACCAAGTTTTCATTGTGAGAGTTGATTGTTTCAATTTTTTGTTTTAGCTCTACACAATCATTGCATACACTAGGAGTGTCGGATTGTACCTGACTTGATGAAGGCGCAACATTTGCCATGAAAGCAGTGTTATAAGAAAAGGATCCATCCTCGGTGAAGAACTTCTCCATTTCCTTTGTAGCAACTTTCGCTTTCTTGATCAATCACATATTTTTATTCCATAGCTTCTCAGCTTCTTTCAGCAGACTATCAACCTCAGCATCGATTCCTTCCTTCACTCCGAAGCCGAACCATAACCACCCACACTTGGACTTTCTTCATCAGAACTACCACTGTATCTAGAACTATCATCATCTTCGAAAATTCCTCTCTGCGGGCATGTTGGACATGATTGATAATCTTGCATAACAAGCAGTTTTTCCTTGATTTCCATAACCCAATTGAACTGACCAGTCACAGCCTTCGTCTGCTTGAACTACTAAGGTTATTTTGTGTTGGAAGGTCTAGGCTGGTTAGGGTTGTTAACAGCTACTATACCTCTTTTGTTGTTAACTTGGATTGTGTTGGATGTGTTAGATTGGTTTCGAAAGGATTGTGGTTTACTTGCTTGGGAGGTCGAGTACACTCACGCTTGAAATGACATTTTTCACCACAGTTGAAGCATGTAGTGCCATCTTTATCAAAACCATACTTTGTGTCCCGTTTACTCTCCAAACTTGTTCTAACAGTTCTAGCCATGTATTCCTTGGCTCTCCTTACCGCGCTTGCAAAAGCCCACTTGATATCCATAAGATCATCTCATCTTTGTCTATTTGTTGATAGTCTTCATCTGTTGAATTGATGTTTCCGATTTGACCAGCGACTAATCCACAATATGCACTAACCATAGTGTTTAAAAGTTCCATATGCTCTCGTGCAACTTCTACACTGACCTTGGAAAGATGTGAAGTATCAAATCTTACAGTATTGAGATTTGAAGGTTGAAAGTTGTTACCATAACAAGCGTGTTGAGGTGCTTATTGTTGAGATTATGGGGTAACAACTTGAGGTTCAGGTAAAAAGGCATTAGGATCAAAACCTTGACTATAGGTTTGGGTAGACTATTTGGTTTAGGTGGTGGCAGAAAAGGGTGTGCGTTTGACACAAAGGCTGTCTGAAGTTTTGGTTGTGGAGAAGCACTAACACCTGTGTTTATACCTCCAAAATACATTTCCGGGTTTTGTGGAACTGGAATTAGTTTAGCATTCCTAAATTTTTCTTCATTCTTGTTCTTAAGCTTCTGAACAAATTCATAAATGCTAAGAGTATCTAACAACCCGTATGCTTCAACAAGTCAATATATTGACTCCACTTGGGTGACCCTATAAGAATACATAAATGCTAAGAGTATCTAACACCCCCAAAGCATCAGCAAATCGCATGACTTTTTTTATGGAGAAGCGGTGACCCTATAAGAATACATCTCACTTAGCAAAATGATAGAAACTGTTATCATATCATTTAGGGTCTCATTCTCCATAAACAAGAATCCTTCAAACTCCTTCTTCAAAAGATCATGACGGATTTTTCTTGTAGCCGCGTTTCCTTCCCCTCTCGCTTCCAAAGTATCCCACAAGTTCTTCGTCGTGGTGCAATACACGAATTGATGATATATATCCTTATGACGAGCTTGTGTAAGGATTGCGAAAGCCTTTTTCTCAAGATCATAAGCTTTCTTGTCAGTTTCAACCATCTCTGCTAAAGAGGTTGGATTTGAACCGGCTTCTTCGAGTGCAATGTTGTACGGTGTAGTAAAACATGTCCATAACTGTCACACCCTAATTTCGGTTTAACAGAAGCGTCGCGAGGTGTGACCAGAGCGATATTCATAGCATTCAATCAAGTAAACGAACCATATAAAACATAACAAGTTTCCATCCATACGTTTATTCAACACTTATTTAAAACCAAAAGTTTGCTTGAAGTGTACCACACATTACAACATAGTTTCAAAACATAGTTTCCAAATACATAGTTTTAAACGTAAAGACCAACAACCAAAACAATATTTTCCACAGCTTTGTTGTCATTCAACGGTCACGCTTTTCCTTGGGCCGTCCACTAGTTTCCTGTAATACATGTTAGTTTTGAAAAACGTCAACAAAGGTTGAGTGAATTCATGTTATTAGTTTTAGTGCCAAATGAATCTTCAAAAACATTTGCAATCATAAGTTTTGTTTGTGTAGCTTAAAAATGAAATCCTGTATCATAGTGTTTTCAAGGACACTAATCTGTATGCCGAACTAGGAGGCGACTAACCCTTGACGATTTATCAGTGTCATCGACACAAGTTTTAGACACAAAAGCACTCTGAACGGACAAAGTTTTATTCAGAGTGGGGCTCGTCCACGCCCAATAGATCTATCCAATTGTTCCTCGGCTATTGTTATTGATTAATGGCCCCTTTGATTTAAACACTTATTCGCATATGATCTAGTTGGTTCCATTTTCTCCCCGCTATACAATTCACAACATGTATACATCCCCGAGTGTTTAAAACCATAAAAACGTTTAAGTAAAAGGGGGAAACATGAACTCACTGGTTTGTGTTCCAAGATAACTCGTTTTAATTTGGTTTCTTCGTTCGTTTCACTACCTACAAGTGTTCTAATCTCATTAGACACTTAGGTTTATTTGCGTTCATCGTTGTTCAAGTATCACATCTTGAATCCATACTTTTATTTGTTTGTTTCGTTTGTTTTACATATATATATCTTCCATATATATATATACATATTCTTTGTTGTTTCATGTTTGAATGGGCCTATCCCGTACGTTAGTTGTGAACCTAAGTCATGGTTTAGGGTATATGGGCTAAGCCCAATTGTTTTTGTATAAATGGCCTAGCCCATTTGCTTTGACGTGTGTGGGCCTAGCCAAGTTTGTTTAGTTGGTGTGGCCTAGTGTTAGTGCACTATTTATGTGGCCATAGATATAAATCTTATTGTACTTGTAAAGTCAAGTGTCTTGAATCATGTAAATACTGGACAGAGGTTTTGCTAGGTTGTATTACGATTGTATATGTCAGGTTAGGGTTCGGTACGCACGGAATAGAAACTGAATGGATCGGGAGTGATGTCATCATTAAACATGATGACATCATCCATGTGACATCATCAATCAAATGCATGAGAATTACTTCATACATACGGACAAGATGCTTCAGCTTCGCACGAAAGAAAGATATTTTCTTACGGAAATGACCGATATTTTTCGTACGAAAATACATGCATGCACCATATATATCATGAAAAGTCTCGTACAAAGATCCGCACGAAACTTACAATCATTCAAGCCTTCAACTGTCAGATCTAGAATAGGTGTTTTCCGTCGAAACTCTGTCCGGTTTACGTTGAATCATAATAAACGTTGATTATTTATGATTCGTGTTAACGATTACAACTCGGTTTTATGGATTCCGCACGTAAAACCGTTTAAACGTAGATCTGGTGTTCTTCGGTGAACCGATCCGGACCTACAATTGGTATCAGAGCTAAAGGAAGCTCTGCGTTTAGTCGTTGATCGAATCGGACAAGTTTCGGTGTCTTTCGAATGTCGTTCGTGTTTTTTAGACTGTTTCGATTGAATTTTGATTTGATTCGGTGAAAAATTCAGTGTTTTCGGATTAGTTCAATGACCTTTGATTGATTTCGGACTGTTTCATGGAGAAAATCAACGAAATTAATACATTATTTTCATAATATCTTATACACATCGAATCTGAATGTACACTGTATCTCATACTGTTTCGAACTGATTTGATAAGTTTCGGTTGATTTTTGGAACAATTCAGTGTGTAATCGGATCATTTTCGGTTGATTTTCGGTGAACTTCGAACATTTTCAGTGTGTCGTGTGTGTTTTACAAACTGATTTGGTGATCTTGGATTATTTTTTATTTGATTTTACATATTTTGAAAGGTTTATATTGAATGATGAACTTGTTAAATGGACGTTATTAATTAAAAAAAAAACAATCTGAATCTTATCATATGCAACACGAACTGATGATAAATCTGAATCGAAATCAAAATAACAGTTTTGCTTAGATCTGAAACGACGATCAAGGAGTTTGTTGAGATAATTCTTGAGATTTCGTTTTAAATCTGAGTTTGGCATATCGAGTTGTAGGTTTTTCGGATTTATTGGGTGTTAATTTAATGATAGAAAAGATCGATAAAGAAAATGACTGAATTGTTATTAGATCTGAGTTGAGGATTTCGAGTGATGTTGTTAGTGTTGATTTGAGTTGCTGGTTCTGGTTTTAAAGAAGAAAAAGATAGTAGTTTGAAAGAAAGTGTTGTGATTATTAAACGAAAAAGGGTCTAAAGGTTTTGAATTTGCAGGATGTTTGGCTGTAGTATTAAGATTGAGGTGACAGGTGAAATATTATAGTAGGGTTGATACTACATTGACCTCACAAATCTTAAGAGTTGAAAAAGATTTAAAAGAATATTAAATTAAAGAGACAACATAATTGATTTTTGACGGTTCATTGAAAGTCTCGAAAATTGTAAAAGACATTTGTGAGGTTAGATATTATAAAGATTTTTAAAGGTTAAAAAAACTGGTGTTTGGTTAGGTTGTTAGAATTTGAAGCTGGTATTTCGAAAGATATATAAAAAGGGAGAGAGAAGAAGAATTTATTGTGGTTGTTGAAAGAAACAATTTGGTCTTTTTGAAGTGACAGTTTATTAATACGGTGCTGAATTGTCATAAAGAAATTTTAGGTTTTTAGTGAATCGAAAAGAACAGAAAAGATCACATAGTAGGTTTGGAAGTTTAATAAATAACAACAAATAGAATTTTATTTTTACACATTTTCAGAAAGAATTTATCCACTTTGAGCTTTAAGTTTGAAATTTTGGGCCGATGTACAATTTAGAGTGCTAAGTGTTTGGGTTAGTATTTGAGCTTAAATTTTTTTTTTGGGCTAAGAATATAGTGGCCTACAAGATTTTTTTAACTGGATTTTTAATCTACAAATTTTTCGAGTTTAACTTTTCGGGTTCAAGAGACTAAAATTTTAAAAAATCATGGAGTGATTCAAAACACAAGCATATGTTAAAAAATAAATTTGAGAATTTCACCATTCCACAAAATGCATCAGTTCGAGAGATGGCGGAACAGTATTATGATTTAGTATATGAAATAAAAGATTATGGTGTCGTGATTTCAGATACTGAGAAGATATTAAAATTTGCAGATGCTTTACCCTCGGAGTGGGATGATTTTGTGTTCATATTGAAGAAATATTCTGATTTGTACGAATTAGAGTATATGAGTTTCTTGAAAGCGTAAAAACTCATGAACCGATAGCAAAATGGAAGAGAAAGATGGAGTGTTAAAAAAGAATGATGGCGAAGAACTGCGAAGTCAAAGATTCAAGTACATTACAATGAGTCTTCAAGATCTAAATCAATCTGCCTAGTTTATGATGAAGATGTGAATGATTATCTGGCAGATAATGCCAAACTCTTGACCAATCTAGAGAGTTTGACATTAGAAAATAAAAATTTAAAAGAAAATGAAAAAAATTCCAAACAAAATAAATTTTCATCTTGAGAAAATAACTCAACTTGAACATGATGTTGAGAGTGCTAATAATAAAATTGTTGATTTAGAAAAGAAGTTGAAATGTTTTGTGACCTCGTCATTAATTCTAGATCATATATGTCTAAAGCCGATCAATAAGAAAAAAGAGGAAATTCCAATAAGTGACAATGTCACAAATTATGACGATGTCATAATTGAAGATTGTGATGATGATACTGATGATGAAAATGATAAAAATGAAATATTTTTTAAACTAAAAGAAAAATTCAAAAACACTGTTCTACAATCTACTGAAAAAGGTGAATGCTCAAAGCATGAACTTTTTAAGCAGAATGGAGAACAAAAACAAAAGCAAAAATAAAATTTTCAAAATTCTAAAAATTTCCAAAACAAAAATATAAAGTTCATCGGTACGATCATCTAATCAAAATAAAAAATAAAAAAAAATTGAAAATCTAAACTCACAAAAATTTGATGATAAGTGTTGCAGGTCGGATCACAGTGCTCAAAAGTCAAATCAAAGTTACAGAAGAAACAAGAATAATGATTACTACACGTCAAATCAGTGTTATGATTTATGAGTGTGGATTGATCGAGAAGAATGGGCCAATAACAGAATATGTTATAACTGTGGTTTAATTGGACACATTGTTGTTTGTTGTGTGAAACCAAGAAGAGAACAAAGAAAGGTTAATGACATGAGAAGATGTTTCATGTCAAAGCAAAGGCCATATCATCAAAGATTGTCCGATAAATTCGAGGAGATGATTGTCTAATAAATTTAAAGGGGAGAAAAAGAAAGTTGTAAAGAAGATAGTAGAGATAAAAGAAAAGCCCAAAGAACCAAAAGTGAAATTAACACAAGGGCAAAAAGATAAACTGAGAAAGAAAATAAAGAAAGCGAGAGAATATTTGGAAAGGATTTGTCCTCGGATACGAACGATTCTGATGCAAGTTCTGGAGAATCGTTTCATAACATTCAAAGTTGTAAAACTTCAAATGAAACGTGTTCATCATATACAAATCTGAAGACAGAAGAGAAAAGGTAGAAAAGGAAATTGTTTACCAAACAGTTGCAAAACCCAAGCAAGCATGGAAAGAGAAGGTTTTTGATGATTCAGAAGAAATTTTGAATCTGTTTGATGACAAATGAGATTGTGAATGGACTAATGTTTCTTATGTTGATGAATCTGGTCAACCCAAATCCAATATGGATTGAGTTCCAATTCAAAACTAATTAAGTTCATTTACATGTGAAGGATGACCAAGCTTCAAGCAAACGTATCTTCAGAAGTAGCGGTTGTCCGTGCAGAGTTTGAAGAGATGAATAATGAGACAGAGATTAAAGTTTTTGAATTCCACACAAACAAAATGGTAGTCTCACATTCACATTCGTAAAAAGTCGTTAAATGGTTAAAATGGAAGATTCTATTTTCGATTTCGAAAAGATGTTTTCTATTTTAGGGGGAGAAAAATTTTAAAATTGTCAAACTCCAAAATAAAAAATTTCTGTAAAATTGAAAAACATAAGTTCAAAATCTTTTTAGATAGATAATTTTTTTTCAAAAAGCCAAAAACAATAGAAAATTCAAAATGTCAAAAAACATTGAAAAATGAAAATGAGATTACTTGTGCTAAAAGTGGAAATGATAGTATATCAGTGGACTATTAGTGCATGCTAAAGATATGTATTGTTTAAAATGGTTAAACAATCTCACTAAAGATGTGTCGGTAGGCTCAGCTAGACTAGTAGTTTTGCGAAAATGATACAAACTTAAATAAAGCCTAGTTCTAGTGGGAAACACGGTTGAAAGCATAGTACTTAGTTTTGTCTTCGTGACTGTGTACCTATTCGGTAATCGCTGAATGCTGCAAAGCATAAAAACCGGTCAGTTTGTGAACTTTCACAACTTACTGAAAAAGTCGTTGTGATGGTGTATTTCATTTTTCAAAGATTTAAACTTGAAAAAGCATTGGACATCCTCTGCGTATACAAAAGTATCGAACTGGATGTTAGTGCCTAAGCATTTCTGCTTTATTTTACTTGGTGTTTCGTTTAAATCTTGGATAACCTCTGGTAATAGAATATCAAACTGGTGGTTAAGATCTAAACAATTTCAACTTGTTTTTTTTTTTTAATTTCTTATTTTGTTTAAGCATTGGACTTTCTCTGTGTATTGAAAGATCGACCTGATTGTTAATGCTGAAACATTCTATGCTATATTCACTCAAATCATAGCTCATGAAAGTTTAAAGGCATTACTTGAGTCAATGTATTACGTGATGAGGGGATATGTAAGATCGTGGGGTCCATAAGAATTTAGTGCAATTTAATGTACCTTAACGTATCGGTAAGCTTTACGAAAGTTTTTAGTTTGAGTTTAAGTGGACAACAATACCGACAATCTATGTAAATTGTTTAAACTAAGTGTTTCATCGAGATCAATGGTGCATCTGATATGTCTCAGTAAAACTGTTATGATCCTCTAGCACGTTTTCTCACAAAAATATAAGTTGTAAATATTACATTTCAGTTTGTTTACATTTCTGCATTCAATATTAAAATTCCAAAAAGATTTTCTTATAAAATCTTCCATGGTAACCTGATAATGTTGAATGTGAGCCGGACCAACGAGATTGTTGAGAAACTGTTTGTGTGTGGATACGTGTGATTATTCTTAAATGTCAAATCTTAGAGATTCGGAGCATCATTCAATGGGGAGACTATGGTTTTACTTGAAGATGTTATCTAAGGCGGTTCAAGACTAATCATCAACAGATTTCTAGCTATGTCCAAGGAGGAGACTGTTAGTGCACTATTCGTGTGGCCATAGATAGAAATCTTATTGTACTTGTAAAGTCAAGTGTCTTGAGTCTGTAAAATACCGGACAGAGGTTTCGCTAGGTTGTATTACGATTGTATAGGTCAGGTTAGGATTCGGTACGGCACGGTACGTAGAAAGTTGAATGGATCGGGAGTGATGTCATCATTAAACATGATGACATCATCCATGTGACATCATCAATCAAATGCGTGAGAATTACTTCATACATACGGACAAGATGCTTCAGGTTCGCACAAAAGAAAGATATTTCCGTAGGGAAAATGACCGATATTTTTCGTACAAAAATACATCCATGCACTATATATATCATGAAAAGTCTCGTACAAAAGAAGATCCGCACGAAACTTACAATCATTCAACCCTTCAACTGTCAGATCTAGAATAGGTGTTTTCGAGTCGATTAATGTCGAAACTTTGTCCGGTTTACGTTGAATCATAATAAATGTTGATTATTTACATTTGTGTTAACGATTACAACTCGGTTTTATGGATTCCGCACGTAAAACCGTTTAAACGCAGATCTGGTGTTCTTCGTGAACCGATCCGGACCAACACCTAGCCCATTATCTTTAACTTGTGTGGGCCTAGCCCAAGTTGGTTTAATTAACATGGACCTAGCCCAATATGTTTAACATGTGTGGGCCTGCCCAAGTTAATATAATTGAGTGGGCCTAGCCAAAATGATTTAATTAGTGTGGGCCTGGCCCAAGTTGCCTTAGTTGAGTGGGCCTAGCCCAAATAGTTTTGTTCTTAGTGGATCAAGCCAAATTATTTTGTAAGAGTAGGCCTAGCCCAAGTTATTTAATGTGTATGGGCCTAGCCCAATGTTGATTTATATAAAAGTGGGCCTAGCCCAAAGGAAGTCCATGAAAGGGTGGGCTTGGCCCAAATGTATTCTTTCACAAAAGTGGGCTTGGTCCATATTAGTTTTATAAAGTGGACTTTAGCCCAAAACAACTTGTATGAAGTGGGCTTGTTTATATAAGTGGGCTTGAGCCCAAATTTAATTTTAAGTTATCTTAGCCCAAATGTAACTTGAAAGAGATTTTTGGCCCAATTCATATATAATCTAAGGATGGACTTAGTCCATAAAAATAACACATGTGTTTATTTTTATAAAAATTTGTTTCACATTTGCGTAACCACTTGTTTTCTTAGTGTGCAAACGGCTAGTGTTTTTGTGGTGACCATTTATTTATTGTCGTCCGATTTTTTTTTGCCATATATGTATATATATATATATATTTTGTCTGAATTGTCCAAAGTGTCTGAATCGTTCGTTTTACTTGTGTATGTCCAAGGATGGACACTTTATGTTTTTAACTGTAACATCTGTGCCATTTCAACCATCGTACATTTCTGAACAATTTCGAATCCAATGAGATCTTGTGTATCATTCCCGAGAATTCGTATAATTACATGTGACATTCACACATTTCAGTCCTTGTACATTTTGATCTTTCAAAACGCTTCTAGAAGTGAAATCGCAAGCTGTTACGCAAACGTAACCAGTTTAACGCGACATACACTCTGGAACATTGACACAAGCTAAACATACCTTAAATATCCTTTACATAACCTAGAAATAAGTTTTGAAGGGTTTGGTATGGCAAAAACATGCTTATGCAACTCTAGGGACTATTTTGCAAATTCTGTGAAAGTACGTCGATTCATGTATTTCTTAATACGGAAACACATACGTACATCTAAAAATTGAATCATTAAAATCTTGTATTTGAATGATTGGAATGCAAAAATATCATTCGTTACGCATTTACGGTCGTTTACGCGATAATTAAAACGTTCGTCGTAATTAAGCGAAAAACACAAAAGCACAACCGAACAAACCGACATCCGTGACATTTCCAGGCTTATTCAAGTTCCCTAAGCTTTATCATCCTTAAAGAGCTTCAAATGGAGGTTAACGGGTGTTAAACACGTCAAAAACACCTTAAAACAAGTGCAAGGACCTGTTTTGCAATTTTTGAAAGTTTCTTATTTTTGGGGGGCCTCAGGTGGCGCGCCAGTAAAAACTGGACCTGGCGCGTGGGTTACCAGTTTTCAGCTGAAACCTTGCAGCTTCTTGTTTCCTTCCTTGGACACTAACTTTCGAAGTTGCCACATTTCCTCCGGTTGCAACACATCATTATACACTTGTAATGATCCTACAACCTCCCTTAACACATGGAATGATCTTGTGCAAGCTCCACAAGTATAAATAGGTGTGTTATGCAACCACATTCTTTGCTCATTCCTTCTTTTTTCTCTATAACTCTCATAGAGAACTCCCACATTGTTGGAGGTCTCCCATCTGAGTTTTCTAAGTCTTTTTCTTCATCCTTGATTTGCCTTGAGCACAAGTAAGTGTTATAACTTAGCCTTGTTCATTTATTTAGCTATTTCAAGCTAAAAGTCAAACAGTGTTTGATTTTCAGTTTCGACCATTAATTGGTCAAGACAAAGTTCAATTGAACTTTGCAACGTGGTCGTAATTACAATGGTTATGATCCTTAGCGATCATGCCTATTGATTACCACGTATTCTAGTCGAAGTGACGAGTCAAAGTTTCGGTCAAAATGCACATTTTATGCATTTTACGACGGAACTATTTTCAGGTATCAAAGCACTTTGTTTTGATTCCAAATCAGTTTTATACATTAGTTAGACATGTTTTTACATGTCTTACTCGTCACTTTTAGTTTAGTGCTTATTTAGGGTCGTAAGTCGAGCGGTCTTGACCACCGCTTTGACTTTCGAATCCGACCCGTTTGGTCTATCTTAGGATCCGACCAAACTCATATTAGTGACCATAGTTGTATAGGGAATAACCCTCTGAGGTTATAACTTATGGTCATGTCGTTTGGTTAGCATTATGTTAAGTCGCTTATTATACCTTTAATAAGACAAAAATGCCCTTTTTGCGCATAAATCATTTTAAACATATGTAACCAAAATTTTGACATATAAACTGATTTTAAAACATTTTCAAACATGTTTTGGCATTTAAGACTTATGATAAGACATGTCTAACCATTCGATCCCGCGTTTACGCAAATGACACGTAAAGTAGCGTAAACTACCTTAACGGGTCATAACGGGTCAAAGCACTTAAGATTCATTCCAAATCAGAATGTTGACTTTGTTAAGCCATTTTATATGAGTTCCAACACTCATTTGGTTTACAAGACCTCATTCTATCCGAATCTCCTGATTACGTCCCGTACTTTAACATAATTACCCGATGTTAGGACACACTTGATTTCTTGATCTTTTGGGCTTTGTTTACACATTCATACAAGGCTTATACACAATCCTAAGTGAGTACATAGTTCCCCTCTTTTACGTTTTCAAATGTTTTGGGGTGACTCATATGTGCCTATTCACTATTTTCACGTTTTCAAAGCTATATGATTTTGTATACATAGTACTATATCCATTAACGATTTGAAACCATTACCTATGGCTAAAACAATGATTTTCAAAGTTTGTGAGACTATTGTTGGTGCCTATATCATTCATACATTCATTAACAACAATCAAGCCGATTGGTAGTATGATATAACGCTATAGGACTTGACACCCCATTCCCTGGGTTAGGGAATGTCAGAAACCAAGTTTAAACCAAATAGATTTTGCCTTTGTGGTAAACCTATAGTCACAAAAGTATAGTTTGATATACTCAGGTTTGAATGTATTGCCAAACGACCGCAATGTGTGTTTCACAAAGGTTTTCCAATTAAGCCACAATAACTTATCTTTTGTTGATTTCCGAAACCAAAATATAGATGATATACTACCAAATCACAATTATAGTATATTTCTATATACTAAACCAAAGCATAATTTGATATGCTACCAATGTGATATTGATTTCCAAAGTATAGTTTGATATACTAAACCAAAACATAGTTTGATATGTTACTAAAGTATAGTTTGATACACTACACAAACTTTTGTACCAAAGTATATATTTTGATATACTACCTATATTGTTATTTCAAAACCAAAAGTATATTTCGTACATATATTACAAACACTTTTTTTATCAAAAAGCAAAGTATTTTAGATACTAAACTTTTTGCAAGGATTCATGGCTACTTTTGAAAACATATGTTCTTTTCTTAAAACACCCAAAGCCATGACCCATCAACACAAAACCTATGTTACACACATGCATTTTTATGCTGATGTACCTATTTTCATATATGTTTCAGGTTTATTTACATGAAGATGGTCGCTGCATACTAGACATAGGATGGACGCGGGCCTTAGCGACTTTAAAATTTGAAAGAAAATTTAATTGTTTTTCATTTCCGATATTCCAAGACAATGTAATTCGATAATTCAATGAAACAAAACTTTAAATACCATGTGTTCAGAAAATTTGTAACGTGACTCCCCAAGTGTTTCCGCCGTGTATTGTTATATCATGCAGTTGGGGTATTACAGATTGGTATCAGAGCACGGTTATAGGGGATTAGGTTATTTGTAATGTTTTGACCTAGTCTATAAGCGTCCTAGCACCCCCAACTTGAGTTTAATTGCGTTTAGATTTCTAATACACTACCATCACCTATCCTTAGGTGATTTCCAAAAAATAGAACATAGTGCATCTTTCGAAAGTCAAATATTTTCTAAAAATACACAAGAAATCATCTATCCTTGGATGATTTGTTTTGGGCTTTATGCCTTCAATGTTTTTAAAATCTCATCCAACTTTGGGCTTTAATAATGTAAACACATGCAATCTGGAAGGGTGAATGCTTGGACCCTGAATTTTCTGTCTAAGGCTAGAGTATTCGTACAAATCCGCATTATTGGACCAGTCACTCTTCCCTAGGAACTCTTGGGGCAAGTATTCACATATAGGCTAAACCATGTCTTCGCGATAAATTATAAAGACCCACTTACTTTGATTTGTCACTGTGCCGTTTGTTTGTTTAAGTAACGAACAAGTGATCACAATCCTTATACTTCGTCGATATTTTTAACAATTCATTTTGACTATCCAATATCAATCTCACTCGATTTCTCTAATGATTCTCTTTCTCTTTTAGAATGCCTCCTCATCACAACGTCACTCAAGATGCCGAAATGGCGACTTTAATCGCTCAGCAAATGGCTGCTGTACTCCCAAACCTTGTGACCTAACTCAATCATGCTTATCAAAACAATAACAACAACAATGCACCTATTCCGTGCAACTTAAAATAATTCAACTCGGCCAAACCACTCAACTTTACTGGGTCTGAGAGAGCTACTGGGCTCCTACAATGGTTTGAGATTATCGAAAGCACTTTCCGCCATGTTCAGTGTTCGAAAGAGCGAAAAGTAGAGTTTCCTTCAAGTGTTTTTCAAAAGAGAGCACTTACGTGGTGGAACAGGATCATGAGGGATAGAGGTGCTGATGTAGCACTAGCTCAGACATGGGAATAACTTCGAGCTCTTATGATGAAAGAGTTCTGCCCACGTCACGAGCAAAGGGCACTTGAGAATGAGTTCCACGATCTTAAGCAAGATAGTGGAGAACATCGAGCCTACACTGATCGTTATGAGGAACTAAGTCTGTTATGTCCTACTATGGTTACGCCTTTGGATAAGGCAATTGAAAAGTACATTGATGGTCTCCCTAACCCAATTCAGGACATAGTCACTGGTAGCAATCCTACTACAGTTAGACAGGCCATTGAACTATCTGCTACCCTGACTGAATCTCAAGTCAAGAGGGGTAAAATTTTCCGCAAAAGCGATAAGAAACCATCGGACAATTCTACCCAAGAAAAACCAAAGGAAAACAAGACTGAATCCTCTAAGAAAACAAAGAAGCGCAAGGCTTCACAAAACTTTGTTGTAGTTGCTCATAACAACCAAGTTGCCCCAACCCAACCAGCACAACCTCGTGCTAGGAAAGCATATGTCGGTACTGCACCTCTGTGCAACAAATGCAATTGTCACATTTAAACCAAGCACCATGTCTTAAATCTACCCACTGTGGACGATTGGGACATCTGGTCAATACATGTCATCTTGCTACCAACACCCAAAATCAAGCAAATGCAAACCATGTTGTTGCTCAAGCACCATATCCACGTGGATCGTGCTACAACTGTGGTGGTCTTACTCACTATCGAAACAATTACCTGAAGCTTGTTAATGCAAATCCAGCCCGTGGATGAGCATTGGACATAAATGCTAACGAGACTCGTACTAATGATGATGCAGCTGTGAACATTCAAACTTTTACATTTTTACTTTATGATATCCAAAAATCTTGAAACATTTCGGTTGGTTTATAAATAATATTGTTATTTCAATTTTATTTACAAAACCAGTATGATTACGTGTATGTGTGACATACCTCTACAATACCGACACCAAGGATATGGTTCCTTGCAAATCAAACTATTCTTGTAGTTTCTTCTATTTTGTGATCACTCGCGATCTCCACAAAAATCCTATGTACTTGTTTCTTCTATGAAACAAAGTACAAGGTACACGTCATAACTCCTAACAAATACTTGAAGTACCACTTCAAATCCTTGCTTGGATACCCAAGGTACTTTTCATAAGTCCTTAATTGGTCTTATGCAATATGTCGATGTGCCTATGACTACTTTCGTAATTTCATGACATTACACATACTTTGATTTCGAAGTACATCTAGTACATGATTTTCAAAACATTTTCGCTATACAAATCCCAAATCCTTATAGGATCTTCCTATATTCATAGTTAGATCCTTGTGGATGATTAAATTCAATCCGGAGCCCTTGATTGGATTCTTTGTGTGCTTTAATATGTATGTACAAGTTCACGGTTATTTGATTAAAAACAATTACTGTCCAAATCCTTATAGAATCTTCCATATTTTCATATGCTAGATCCTTAGAAGGATATCCAAAGTACTATCTTCAATCCTTAAGGGCTTTTCTATGCAAATAGTTAGAACATTGGATTCCAAAGTACTATTCTAATTAAAGAGATCATGTGATGATCTAGTTAAAAGACTCTTTAGTGTCTATTTATAAAGAATATTCGTTGAACTAGTTAAAAAGGAACTTTTGTGGTCTAAGACGAGTCATCATATGTTTATTTGTTTGATTTTTCCCCTACACATCACAAAATGAACTATGCGGACTATGTAAGGAATTGTGTAATTATGGATGCATACATAATTATAAAATTCAATGCACAGAAACCACAACTAGTTTTGTCATGTGCAAGAACCTATAGTAATAAGAATAACGAAATGGGAACAATGTAATAAGGGCATGGTGGATACGTCGCGGTACTTCCTATATATAAGTGTTCCTTATAACATTGCAAGCATAGCGATATTTAAGTTACTAAAAGTTCTGGACCTTAACCAATGTTGTCTTATCTCACGCTCTTCAAACTCCAACTTCGAGCACACACAATTTTCCTACACTAGCCTTCACGGGAAATCTCTATAAACGATCTTCCATTCATTATTTGAAAAATCCGACTCCCTTTCAGGTTCACACTCTCTTCTAGTTATGCTACAACAAAAGATACCACTTTAATATTCACATGACTCTTTTCTAAGACTTAGTACAATCAAAGATGTCATACGCTTACCTATTGAAAAGAAGTTTAGATTTTCGAATCTGAACTCATACCTATAAAAATATACGAGTACAATAAACAAAATTCGCTGAGGATCCAAACGTTTCCTAGAGTTTTACTCCGGAATGAAGGATCATTTGAAAGTGATACCCTCACATTTGTTTTTCGCAAGTTTCCTCTACATTAAATTTCGGGACGAAATTTTCTAAAGTAGGGGAGACTGTAACATCTGTGCCATTTCAACCATCGTACAATTCTAAACAATTTCTAATCCAATGAGATCTTGTGTTTCATTCCCAAGAATTGTATAATTGCATGTAACATTCACACATTTCAGTCCTTGTACAATTTCGATCTTTCAAAACGCTTCTAAAAGTGAAATCGCAAGCTGTTACGCAAACGTAATTAGTTTAATGCGACATACACTCCGGAACATTGACACAAGCTAAACGTACCTTAAATATCCTTTACATAACTTATAAATAAGTTTTGAAGGGTTTGGTATGGCAAAAACATGCTTATGCAACTCTAGGGACTATTTTGCAAATTCTGCGAAAGTACGTCGATTCGCGTATTTCTTAATACGGAACACATACGTACATCAAATTTTTCTGTAATCATTAAAATCTTGTATTTGAATGATTGGAATGCAAAAATATCACTCGCTACGCATTTACGGTCGTTTACGCGTTAATTAAAACATTCGTCGTAATTAAGCGAAAAACGCAACCGTACAACCGAATGAACCGACATCCGTGACATTTATGGGCTTATTCCAAGTTCCCTAAGCTTTATCATACTTAAAGAGCTTAAAATGGAGGTTAACAGGTTTTAAACGCGTCAAAAACACCTTAAAACAAGTGAAGGGACCTGTTTTGCAATTTTTGAAAGTTTCTAATTTTTGGGGGGCCTCACGTGGCATGCCAGTAAAAACTGGACCTGGCGCGTGGCGCGAGGGTTACCAGTTTTCAGCTGAAACCTGGCAGCTTCTTGTTTCATTCCTTGGACACTAATCGTTCGAAATTGCCACATTTCCTCTTGTTGCAACACATCATTTTCGAATCTGAACTCATACCTATAAACAATATACTAGTACAATAAACAAAATTCGCTGAGGATCCAAACGTTTCTTAGAGTTTTACTCCGGAATGAAGTATCATTTGAAAGTGAAACCCTCACATTTGTTTTTCGCAAGTTTCCTCTACATTAAATTTCGGGACGAAATTTCCTAAAGTTGGGGAGACTGTAACATCTGTGCCATTTCAACCATCGTACAATACTAAACAATTTCTAATCCGAGGAGATCTTGTGTTTCATTCCCAAGAATTGTATAATTACATGTAACATTCACACATTTCAGTCCTTGTACAATTTCGATCTTTCATTCTAAAAGTGAAATCGCAAGCTGTTACGCAAACGTAATTAGTTTAATGCGACATACACTCCGGAACATTGACACAAGCTAAACATACCTTAATTATCCTCTACATAACTTATAAATAAGTTTTGAAGGGTTTGGTATGGCAAAAACATGCTTATGCAACTCTAGGGACTATTTTGCAAATTCTGCGAAAGTACATCGATTCGTGTATTTCTTAATACGGAACACATACGTACATCAAATTTTTCTGTAACCATTAAAATCTTGTATATGAATGATTGGAATGCAAAAATATCACTCGTTACGCATTTACGGTCGTTTACGCGTTAATTAAAACGTTCGTCGTAATTAAGCGAACAACGCAACCGTACAACCGAATGAACCGACATCCGTGACATTTCTGGGCTTATTCCAAGTTCCCTAAGGTTTATCATACTTAAAGAGCTTAAAATGGAGTTTAACAGGTTTTAAACGCGTAAAAAACACCTTAAAACAAGTGAAGGGACCTGTTTTGCAATTTTTGAAAGTTTCTTATTTTTGGGGGGCCTCACGTGGCATGCCAGTAAAAACTGGACCTGGCGCGTGGCGCGAGGGTTACCAGTTTTCAGCTTAAACCTGGCAGCTTCTTGTTTCCTTCCTTGGACACTAATCGTTCCAAATTGCCACATTTCCTCTTGTTGCAACACATCATTTTCGAATCTGAACTCATACCTATAAACAATATACGAGTACAATAAACAAAATTCGCTAAGGATCCAAATGTTTCCTAGAGTTTTACTCCGGAATGAAGGATCATTTGAAAGTGATACACTCACATTTGTTTTTCGCAAGTTTCCTCTACATTAAATTTTGGGACGAAATTTCCTAAAGTAGGGGAGACTGTAACATCTGTGCCATTTCAACCATCGTACAATTCTAAACAATTTCTAATCCAAGGAGATCTTGTGTTTCATTCCCAAGAATTGTATAATTACATGAAACATTCACACATTTCAGTCCTTGTACAATTTCGATCTTTCAAAACGCTTCTAAAAGTGAAATCGCAAGCTGTTACGCAAACGTAATTAGTTTAATGCGACATACACTCCGGAACATTGACACAAGCTAAACATACCTTAAATATCCTTTACATAACTTATAAATAAGTTTTGAAGGGTTTGGTATGGCAAAAACATGCTTATGCAACTCTAGGGGCTATTTTGCAAATTCTGCGAAAGTACGTCGATTCGCGTATTTCTTAATACGGAACACATACGTACATCAAATTTTTCTGTAATCATTAAAATCTTGTATTTGAATGATTGGAATGCAAAAATATCACTCGTTACGCATTTACGGTCGTTTACGCGTTAATTAAAACATTCGTCGTATTAAGCGAAAAACGCAACCGTACAACCGAATGAACCGACATCCGTAACATTTCTGGGCTTATTCCAAGTTCCCTAAGCTTTATCATACTTAAAGAGCTTAAAATGGAGGTTAACAGGTTTTAAACGCGTCAAAAACACCTTAAAACAAGTGAAGGGACCTGTTTTGCAATTTTTGAAATTTCTTATTTTTGGGGGGCCTCACGTGGCATGCCAGTAAAAACCGGACCTGGCGCGTGGCGTGAGGGTTACCAGTTTTCAGCTGAAACCTGGCAGCTTCTTGTTTCCTTCCTTGGACACTAATCGTTCGAAATTGCCACATTTCCTCTTGTTGCAACACATCATTTTCGAATCTGAACTCATACCTATAAACAATATACGAGTACAATAAACAAAATTCGCTGAGGATCCAAATGTTTCCTAGAGTTTACTCCGGAATGAAGGATCATTTGAAAGTGATACCCTCACATTTGTTTTTCGCAAGTTTCCTCTACATTAAATTTCGGGACGAAATTTCCTAAAGTAGGGGAGACTGTAACATATGTGCCATTTCAACCATCGTACAATTCTAAACAATTTCTAATCCAATGAGATCTTGAGTTTCATTCCCAAGAATTGTATAATTACATGTAACATTCACACATTTCAGTCCTTGTACAATTTCGATCTTTCAAAACGCTTCTAAAAGTGAAATCGCAAGCTGTTACGCAAACGTAATTAGTTTAATGCGACATACACTCCGGAACATTGACACATGCTAAACATACCTTAAATATCTTTTACATAACTTATAAATAAGTTTTGAAGGGTTTGGTATGGCAAAAACATGCTTATGCAACTCTAGGGACTATTTTGCAAATTCTGCGAAAGTACGTCGATTCGCGTATTTCATAATACGGAACACATACGTACATCAAATTTTTCTGTAATCATTAAAATCTTGTATTTGAATGATTGGAATGCAAAAATATCACTCGTTACGCATTTACGGTCGTTTACGCGTTAATTAAAACGTTCATCGTAATTAAGCGAAAAACGCAACCGTACAACCGAATGAACCGACATCCGTGACATTTCTGGGCTTATTCCAAGTTCTCTAGCTTTATCATACTTAAGAGCTAATGGAGTTACAGTTTCACCTCAAAACTTAAACAAGTGAAGGACTTTGCATTTTAAAATTTATTTGGGGCTCCGGGATGCCAGTAAACTACTGGGTCCAGGGTTTTTATAACGCTGAAACCTGCAAGCTTCTTGTTCTTCTTGACACTAATCGTTCGATATTGCCACATTTCTTTGAAACTTATTTCGATCTGAGTCATACCTTAAACAATAGCATACAAAAAATTCGTGAGGATCACTTTCTGAGTTATCCGGTGAGGTCATTTGAAAGTGTACCATGTTTTTCGCTAATACCTGCACTTCTTTTTTGCGAACCAATAACTGTAAATTGCCATTTCCCATCGTTACAACTAAACATTTTTAATCAAGAGATCTATACCAAAACTATATTACAGTAACATCAAACATTTCGTCTTGTACCAAAGTTTCCTGATCTTTCACTCAAGGAAATGCAAGGATCAATTTGAAAGTGATAACTCCATCAACATTTGTTTTCCAATTTCTTTCATAACTTTAATATTTTGAGGGTATGGCAAAAATGCTTATAAGTAGGGGCTATGTTCAAATTGTCTTTCGAACCACGTACCATTCCAATTTCTTAATACCACATGAGTACATAGAGTTTCTTACCAAAATTGTATATTACATGTTAATGCAAAAATTTCACTCTTGTACCAATTTCGGCTTCTTTTAAAACTTCTAATAAGGAAAATCGCAAGCTGTTACGCAAACGTAATTAGTTTAATGCGACATACACTCCGGAACATTGACACATGCTAAACATACCTTAAATATCTTTTACATAACTTATAAATAAGTTTTGAAGGGTTTGGTATGGCAAAAACATGCTTATGCAACTCTAGGGGCTATTTTGCAAATTCTGCGAAAGTACGTCGATTCGCGTATTTCTTAATACGGAACACATACGTACATCAAATTTTTCTGTAATCATTAAAATCTTGTATTTGAATGATTGGAATGCAAAAATATCACTCGTTACGCATTTACGGTCGTTTACGCGTTAATTAAAACATTCGTCGTAATTAAGCGAAAAAAAGCAACCGTACAACCGAATGAACCGACATCCGTGACATTTCTGGGCTTATTCCAAGTTCCCTAAGCTTTATCATACTTAAAGAGCTTAAAATGGAGGTTAACAGGTTTTAAAACGCGTCAAAAACACCTTAAAACAAGTGAAGGGACCTGTTTTGCATTTTTAAAAGTTTCTTATTTTTGGGGGGCCTCACGTGGCATGCCAGTAAAAACCTGGACCTGGCGCGTGGCGCGAGGGTTACCAGTTTTCAGCTGAAACCTGGCAGCTTCTTGTTTCCTTCCTTGGACACTAATCGTTCGAAATTGCCACATTTCCTCTTGTTGCAACACATCATTTTCGAATCTGAACTCATACCTATAAACAATATACGAGTACAATAAACAAAATTCGCTGAGGATCCAAATGTTTCCTAGAGTTTTACTCCGGAATGAAGGATCATTTGAAAGTGATACCCTCACATTTGTTTTTCGCAAGTTTCCTCTACATTAAATTTCGGGACGAAATTTCTAAAGTAGGGGAGACTATAACATCTGTGCCATTTCAACCATCGTACAATTCTAAACAATTTCTATTCCAATGAGATCTTGAGTTTCATTCCCAAGAATTGTATAATTACATGTAACATTCACACATTTAAGTCCTTGTACAATTTCGATCTTTCAAAACGCTTTTAAAAGTGAAATCGCAAGCTGTTACGCAAACGTAATTAGTTTAATGCGACATACACTCCGCAACATTGACACAAGCTAAACATACCTTAAATATCCTTTACATAACTTATAAATAAGTTTTGAAGGGTTTGGTATGGCAAAAACATGCTTATGCAACTCTAGGGACTATTTTGCAAATTCTGCGAAAGTACGTCGATTCGCGTATTTCATAATACGGAACACATACGTACATCAAATTTTTCTGTAATCATTAAAATCTTGTATTTGAATGATTGGAATGCAAAAATATCACTCGTTACGCATTTACGGTCGTTTACGCGTTAATTAAAACGTTCGTCGTAATTAAGCGAAAAACGCAACCGTACAACCGAATGAACCGACATTCGTGACATTTCTGGGCTTATTCCAAGTTCTCCTAAGCTTTATCATACTTAAAGAGCTTAAAATGGAGGTTAACAGGTTTTAAACGCGTCAAAAACACCTTAAAACAAGTGAAGGGACCTGTTTTGCAATTTTTGAAAGTTTCTTATTTTTGGGGGGCCTCACGTGGCATGCCAGTAAAAACTGGACCTGGCGCGTGGCGCGAGGGTTACCAGTTTTCAGCTGAAACCTGGCAGCTTCTTGTTTCCTTCCTTGGACACTAATCGTTCGAAATTGCCACATTTCCTCTTGTTGCAACACATCATTTTCGAATATGAAGTCATACCTATAAACAATATACGAGTACAACAAAAAAAATTCGTGAGGATCCAAACGTTTCCTAGAGTTTTACTCCGGAATGAAGGATCATTTGAAAGTGATACCCTCACATTTGTTTTTCGCAAGTTTCCTCTACATTAAATTTTGGGACGAAATTTCCTAAAGTAGGGGAGACTGTAACATCTGTGCCATTTCAACCATCGTACAATTCTAAACAATTTCTAATCCAATGAGATCTTGTGTTTCGTTCCCAAGAATTGTATAATTACATGTAACATTCACACATTTCATCCTTGTACAATTTCGATCTTTCATTCTAAAAGTGAAATCGCAAGCTGTTACGCAAACGTAATTAGTTTAATGCGACATACACTCCGGAACATTGACACAAGCTAAACATACCTTAATATCCTCTACATAACTTATAAATAAGTTTTGAAGGGTTTGGTATGGCGAAAACATGCTTATTGCAACTCTAGGGACTATTTTGCAAATTCTGCGAAAGTACGTCGATTCGCGTATTTCTTAATACGGAACACATACGTACATCAAATTTTTCTGTAATCATTAAAATCTTGTATTTGAATGATTGGAATGCAAAAATATCACTCGTTACGCATTTACGGTCGTTTACGCGTTAATTAAAACGTTCGTCGTAATTAAGCGAAAAACGCAACCGTACAACCGAATGAACCGACATCCGTGACATTTCTGGGCTTATTCCAAGTTCCCTAAGCTTTATCATACTTAAAGAGCTTAAAATGGAGGTTAACAGGTTTTAAACGCGTCAAAAACACCTTAAAACAAGTGAAGGGACCTGTTTTGCAATTTTTGAAATTTCTTATTTTTGGGGGGCCTCACGTGGCATGCCAGTAAAAACTGGACCTGGCGCGTGGCGGAGGGTTACCAGTTTTCAGCTGAAACCTGGCAGCTTCTTGTTTCCTTCCTTGGACACTAATCGTTCGAAATTGCCACATTTCCTCTTGTTGCAACACATCATTATACACTTGTAATGATCCTACAACCTCCCTTAAAACATAGAATGATCTTGTGCAAGCTCCACAAGTATAAATAGGTTTGGTATGCAACCACATTCTTTGCTCGTTCCTTCTTTTTTTGTCTAGAACTCTAAGTGGAGAACTCTCACATTGTTGAAGGTCTCCCATCTGAGTTTTCTAAGTCTTTTTTTTCATCCTTGGCTGCCTTGAGCACAAGTAAGTGTTCTAACATAGCCTTGTTCATTTAATGTAGCTATTTCAAGCTAAAAGTCAAACAGTGTTTGACTTTCAGCTTTGATCATTAATTGGTCAAGACAAAGTTCAATTGAACTTTGCAACGTGATCATAATCACAATGGTTATGATTGTTAGCGATCATGCCTACTGATTACCAAGTATTCTAGTCGAAGTGACGAGTCAAAGTTTTGGTTAAAATTCGTATTTTGTGCATTTTGCGATGGAACTATTTTCGGGTATCAAAGCACTTTGTTTTGATACCAAATTAGTTTTATACATTAGTTAGACATGTTTTGACATGTCTAACTCGTCACTTTTAGTTTAGGCTTATTTAGGGTTGTTAGTCGAGGGGTCTTGCCCACTGCTTTGACTTTCGAATCCGACCGTTTGGTCGATCTTAGTATCCGACCAAACTCATATTAGTGACCATAGTTGTATAGGGAATAACCCGCTAAGGTTATACCTTATGGTCATGTCGTTTGGTTAGCATTATGTTAAGTCGTTTATTATGCCTTTAATAATGTCAAAAATGCCCTTTTTGCGATAAATCCATTTTAAACATATGTAACCAAGATTTTGCATTTAAGACTTATGATAAGACATGTCTAACCATTCGATCATGCGTTTATGCAAATGACATGTAAAGTAGCGTGAAAAACCTTAACGGGTCATAACGGGTTAAAAGCACTTAAGATTCATTCCAAATCAGAATGTTGACTTTGTTAAGCCATTTCATATGAGTTCCAACACTCATTTGGTTTACAAGACCTCATTCTATCAGAATCTCCCGATTACGTCCCGTACTTTAACATAATTACCCAATGTTAGGACACACTTGATTTCTTGATCTTTTGGGCTTTGTTTACACATTCATACAAGGCTTATACACAATCCCAAGTGAGTACATAGTTCCCCTCTTTTACGTTTTCAAATGTTTTGGGGTAACTCATATGTGTATTTTCACTTCAGTTATACAGTACTAATCCATTAAGGATTTGAAACCATTACCTATGGCTAAAACAATGATTTCAAAGTTTGTGAGACTATTTTGGTGCGTTATATCTTTCAAACATTCATTAACAATGATCAAGCCATTAGTAGTACGATATAGCGCTATAGGACTTGACACCCTATTCCCTGGGTTAGGGAATGTCAAAAACCAAGTTTAAACCAAATAGATTTTGCCTTTGTGGTAAATCTATAGTCACCAAAGTATAGTTTGATATACTCATGTTTGAATGTGTTGCCAAACAACCACAATGTGTGTTTTACAAAGGTTTTCCAATTAAGCCACAATAACTTATCTTTTGTTCATTTCTGAAACCAAAGTATAAATTGATATACTACCAAATCACAATTATAGTATTTCGATATACTAAACCAAAGCATAATTTGATATGCTACCAATGTGATATTTATTTCCAAAGTATAGTTTGATATACTAAACCAAAACATAGTTTGATATGTTACTAAAGTAAGTTTGATATATACACAAACTTTTGAACCAAAGTATATATTTTGATATACTACCTATATCGTTATTTCAAAACCAAAAGTATATTTCGTACATATATTACAAATACTTTTTTTATCAAAAAGCAAAATATTTTAGATACTAAACTTTTTGCAAGGATTCATGGCTACTTTTGAAAACATATGATCTTTTCTTAAAACATCCAAAGCCATGAATCATCATCACAAAACCTATGTTACTCACATGCATTTTTATGTTGACGTACCTATTTTCACATATGTTTCATGTTTATTTACATCATGATTGTCGCTGCATACTAGACATAGGATGGACGCGGGCCTTAGCGACTTTAAAATTTGAAAGACAATTTAATTGTATTTCATTTCCGATATTCCAAGACAATGTAATTCGATAATTCAATGAAACAAAACTTTAAATACCATGTGTTAGACAATTTATAAGTGACTCCCCAAGTGTTTCCGCCTGTGTTGTTGTTATATCACGCGATTTGGGGTGTTACATTAACTTCTGCTTTTAAGGGTTAACAAGTATGGTGATGTTTTGTGTAACCATATATTTTTATATTAAATCCTACTTGATCTATATACAAAATATATCAAAAATATGTCATGATGCTTGATGATCATTTAAAGTATATATTTTTCTAAATATATACTTAACTACTTTTTAGTTTAGAAAAATATGAACTTACATATTTTTGTCCAAAATACGTTTAGTTTATTTTATAAATTCCAAGTCATTCATAGTTGTCAAACCTTCCGTTTTTTACTTTTAATATCATAACCGAATTTATAAAAATTTCCCCATAGTTTCCCCTAAACTATGATCGTTTACCAAGTTATAAAAACTTGTTTTTATATCATTTTCAACTTCAAAGTTATCAAGTACCAATATCATCCAATATTTCCAACAAAAATGTCATGAACCAAGTTTATAGTCTAAACTTTCCCGAAAAGGAAACTTTAGTCATGGTTTTGTTAAAAATTAGTAAATCACACTTATATTCAAAATTCCATATTTTAGATATCATAATATGTCATTTTAAAGGTGAACATGTGCTTAAAAACCTTTTTGTAACAAATTTCATGTTCATGATCTTTCCATATATGGAAAGTTTATTTACCCATTTTAATAAAAATTCAAGTTTTTGGGTTTTAAATAATCCTTCATGTTTCACTTGTAGCTGTAACCAATTTAAAATCAAAACCCATGTTCATGACATTTTGTTGGTGAATCTTACTAGATCTAAACATGCATGTGTTTAGATCATACTCTTATTTTTATAAAATGCAAGATTCAAGTTTATACTTATGACACTAAACCAAGTTCATCAAAAATCATCTAAAAATATTATGATTATAAGTATGATTCTTGTTTTCTTGTTAAATTTAAAGTGGGTTTAATGTGATGGATTCAAGATGAACTTGAGTTTTAAGAAAACAAAAAATGTTAAGAATGTAGAAGTGGGTTAATAGTTCTTACATTTTTGCTAGAAAATTAAAATGAAGATGTGAAGACAATGAGATTCAAGAGCTCCAAGTGCTTCCAAACTTCAAAAAGTTCTTGTAAATGCACTCGATAATCCAAGAACCTCCATGGAAGCTTGAACTAATGTGTTTGCAATTTTGAAGACGAAGATGGTGATGTTTTGGTGGGTGAACCGAAAATTAGGAGAAAGAGAGGAGAAGATGGATGGATTGTTTTTGTTTGGAAAATTGGAATGGTGGAGTGTGTAAGAGTTTTTAGAGGATTAAGATCTTGTTCTTCCACTAATCATCTATCTAGATCCTCCAACACATCATTTGAGATCAATGGTGGGGCCCCCATGGATCCCCAAAACCGTGAGCAAGATTGGGGGGGGGGGTGTTTTTGTATTTTTTTTAAACGTTGTAAAGTATTTAAACTTTGATTATTCATAATAAATTTTCTGTTGTGATTTAAGTCTTAATATTTTAAATTAACGTGACACTAGGCCCAACTAACCCATAAAAATTATCAGTTTGTCGTTTGGTTGCAAAATTTGGTTCAGATCCTGTACCAGGTTGAATACTGGATTATTAATCCAAATTTGGTGCATAACTTATATAACTTTATAAATAAAATTAATTTTTCGCATATTTTATTATCTGAATTATTAATCCAAATTTTGGACTAGAAATTTTATTATTTCTGACACAGTTTCCGGTACCGGCTCGGTTGTCGGGGCAGTTTACTGAACTAGTTGTGTAGCTTTATGTAGTAGAATTCGAATACGGATTTTGTGTCTTTTTAACACCCGTTATATTATTTATAACAAATACTATTTATTTTGGATTTTCGGACAGTTTTTGTTTCGTTCTGCTGAATGCTGTACACTTCCGCAGGATTACTGTATTGTTCATCGAAATGGACAATTCGTGATTTAAATAGATTTCTTAAAATATAAGGCACATATATATTTTCAGACGACGTTTACATGAAATTTCCATCTAGACATGTCTCATGTCTCCTTTTCGTCGTGTCAGACTGTACTGTGACCAGTACTGACAAGTATTGTTTGTTCGTGTTCCTCCCGACACTCTAGGACATAATTTTATTTATTTTCGGTTGTGACGGATTTGTTATCATACTAAGCTATGATTTAGGTAATCCTAAATATTTAGGACTCGTTTAAATAAATTCAGGTTGGAAAAGCGCAAATGTATATTATAATAGTTGTTCAGGTTGTACGGAATTACCGGGATTTTTGTCGAGTGTCACATTCTCCCCCTGTTCAAGAAAATTTCATCCCGAAATTTAGATCATGTCAACATCTGTAGAGACCTTCTCAAACAGGTGAGGATACTTTTTCTTGATTTCGTCTTCCCGTTCCCAAGTGTACTCGGGTCGCGCTTAGAGTTTCAATGGACCTTAACTAGTTTTATACGACTTCTCCTTATTTTCTGAACTTTCGAATCTAGAACCTCAACAGATTCTTTAATGAAGTAGAGTTTTCCGTCTATATGGATCTCGTCCGGAGGAATAATAAGCGACTCTTCGAAAAGACACTTCTTAAGATTTGACACATGAAAAGTATCATGGTCGTTACTAAGGGCTTCGGGCAATTTCAATTTGTAGGCGACGGGTCCAATCTTTTCCAAGTTTTCGTATGGTCCAATATACCTCAGGCTTAGTTTTCCTTGTTTCCCGAATCTCGCTACTCCTTTCCAAGGTGAGACCTTTAGCAGCACTTTATCTTCAACCTCAAAAGCTAACGGTTTGCGGCGTTTATCCGCATAGCTTTTCAGTCTGTCTCGAGCCGCTTTAATACAGTCTCGGATTTTAAATATTTTGTTTGTAGTTTCTTGAACCAATTCTGAACCTATAACTGTTTGTCGCCTAACTCCGCCCAACATAGCGGAGATCGACACTTTCGCCCATATAACGCTTCGAATGGAGCTGCTTGAATGCTCGTGTGATAACTGTTATTGTATGAGAACTCCTCTAAAGGAAGTGAGTATCCCAATTTCCGCCAAAATCCATCACACAAGCACGCAACATGTCCTCTAAAGTTTGAATTGTGCGTTTGCTTTGACCATCTGTCTGAGGTGAAAGGCTGTACTTAGATTTAATCAAGACCCAAAAGCCTTTTGGAAAGACTGCCAAATCCTTGACACGAATCAGCCTTCTCTGTTAGAGATTATCCAAATAGGCACTCCATGTTTTGTCACAATCTCCTTGAGATATAATTTAGCTAACTTTTTGGTTTTATCTTTTCCGCGTATTGGCAAGAAGTGATCTGATTTAGTTAATCGGTCGACAATTACCCATATCATATCGTGACCACGAAAGGTCCTGGTAATTTCGGTATGAAGTCCATGGTGATATGTTCCCAATTCCACATGGGAATTTCGGGTTGTTGTAATAATCCTGACGGCTTTTGGTATTCGGCCTTGATATTTGCAGATGTTAGATACTTACCAACGTAAGTTACAACATCTCCCTTGAGATTATGTAACACCCCTACCGTGTAAAAACAACAAACCGCGGCGGAAACGTCGGGGAGTCACGTTAACAGACTGTTATAATGATGTACTGCAAACTACATATGTTTATAGTGTATATTTTGGTCCGTTTTTAGATAGTTTGAGTCTAGTTTAGGTTAGAATTTCGACACTGCTGACGTTAAGCTTTGATTTCAGGTCCTGTTGCTTAAAGTGTTGAATAATGAAGAAATACGAGCAGTTCGGAAGAAAATCGGGAGTCGAACGCGTATCGGAAAGTTAAACGACCGAAGAAAAGATAAAACATCAGGAGGGGGGCGCCGCCATACGCGACCCCCTGGCACTTGACCCGTCGCGTAGCGCGACGGGGGTATTTGCGCAGCCAGAATTTTTTCGTGTCGGGTCTTTGATAAGTTTTTCGGGTATAAGTGGATTAAGTTGCCTTCGGTATTATGTTACGAATTTTGAGAGTCGACAAGCCGGTTTTGGAGGTGATTAGCTGCAATTGAAGGTTTTTAAAGCTCGGGAATCATCCAGCGAAGCAACCATTGAAGATTTAAGACTTGCTCAGGTTTTATAATCCTTGTTTGTTTGATTTCTATTTTCTGAACATGTAACGATGAATTCTTGCTTGATTAACTTTGCTTTGTTTTCATTAATGACTATGCTTGACTAAACATCTTAACTGCCTAGACTATGATGAATGGATTGAATAAAGTTTGAAACTATTTCGTTAATTACATATTTTTATGGGTTAATTGTGTTTCGTAAAGAGTTTGATTATTTTACTTGTGTGTATGCATACTTTGATTTGGTTCTTTGTTATCTATTGCTTTCGTGGTGGTTGTCTGCTAGGAATAGGTTCATGCTAGATCTTTGACTGTGTTTTTTTATCTTTAGGGTGAATCAGCCGATAAACCTAAGAAGTGATAGTAATTTGCTAGGTCTTAGTGTTCTACTAGTCCTTATAGCTGGAAGGTGCGGGGCTATTGGTAGGTCTTACCCGACGAATTGTTGTAGACAGTCTTTGGAAAAAGTCGTGAATTAGTTGACCCGTTGGTTTATTAGTCTATCAAGTCAAGTTAGGATATTCACACTACCCTGGATCTATAATTGGAAAAGAGTAGATCAGCATTAGGGTACTTATACAATAATTAGACAACTGGAAAGACGTCTAATAACTGGTAGGATTAACGGCCTAGGTAATGCCATAAGTTTCACCTCGAGAAGGGTGGAGGGGCTTAGTTGGTGTTTAATAGGTTTAGTATCATAAGATCCCGGTTCCATAAAATGTGTAATTGACTTAATTGATAAATTCTTAACATCAATCCAGGATTCTAGTCTAGGTAGTCTCCATCATCGCTTGATAACAATCTTCATCTTAGTTCGTATTAGCATAACTTTAGTTAATAATTTGTTTAATTAGATTTCCTTAGATTTTCCGTAACCCCCCCCCCCAAAAAAATTAAAACAATTTGAGTCGTGTCTGTCTGAGTCTATTAGAGTCTAGTTAGCGTAATCAGTAGAGTCCTGGGGTTCGATATCCGGACTTACTTAGGTTATACTACATTGATCGGTACACTTGCCGATTGTGTGGTTAGGTTTAGGTCGAGTCTAGATTGTAAAGCTTTTAAGTGTCTAGCTTAGAGAGTCTAATTTAGTTAATTTAATAGTCTGTTTAGCACACATCAAGTTTTTGGCGCCGTTGCCGGGGACTCTTGGCAATTGCGTTTATTAGCTTTGATAGACTTATTTGACATATATGTGCTACGTGTTTTGTTTTGTTTTAAGTCTTTTAATTTAGTTTGAGTCTTAGTAACTATTGTCTGTTCTTTCTTTGGTAGGTGTTCTTTGCTTGCAGTGCATGCCACATCCGCGCTCACAGGGACTTCGCCAAAGCATACCGATGGACAAGTCAACCTTCTCTTCGTCTTCTTCCCAGGTAAGTACACCATTTCCTTCATCTTCCACCCATTCTGAATCTACCCTCCCATCTAAAACACCAAACTTTGACTTCACCCCGAAGCCTTCGCCTCATAATTCAGCACCACCTTCCCATCCACAAAGCCCACCCATCGTCCAAATGGCCGACCGTAGACAAACTGTCCATCAACAAGCCACTGCCGATTTCACCGGTCTCACTTCACCATTACCGTTCCACCCATAGTAAACGACAACTCATGGCAGATTCCATCGTATGCCATGCAAGCCATCACAATACCATCCAGTTCCACGGTCGTGAGGACGAGGATGCTCCCGTCCACATAAACCATTTCTCTCGCATGCTTGCCATATTTAACCTTCAAGGAGCTCCCAATGATGCTCCTTATCTTCAGCTCTTCCCGTTTTCACTTTCTAACCGTGTAGCTACTTGGTTGGATTCCCAACCGGCCGGCACTTTTACCACTTGGGCGGGTCTCCGTCAAGCTTTTCTGAACAAATATTTCCCGCCCGCTAAAGCTTCCCGTCTTCGCGATCAAATTCACTCATTCTACTTGGAGCCCGACGAGCCCTATTACCTTGCTTGGGAGCGGTTTCAAAACCTTGTCGCTCGTTGCTCTCAGCATGGTCTTTCCGATTGGGCTCTTTGCGAGAAATTTTATAACAGCCTCACCCAAGAGACTGTGATCGTTTGACACTAATGCGGGAGGTCATATGATGGGAAAACTTTCTGTTGCCGAGTTTTAGAGCGTTTTGAGAACTTTTCCAATCTCAATCTCAGTCGCGATCTGATCGACGGGATGCAAGTGGCAATTCAAATGCCACTACTAGTGCACCCACTCGTGGGGTCACCATGGATCCTAGTATAGCTGCCGTGTTGAAAAACGTCACTAGAGAACTCAAAGAGATTAAGGCGAAGGTTGATAAGTGTGAGTATTGTCGAAGGGTCATGATACGGGTGCGTGTCCATTGTTAGTTGGTGAGGAACAAGTCGACTTCATAGGAGGAGGTTTAGATAGAGGTCAGGGTAGTGGGTTCGGTAGTAATTTTAATTCGGGTTGGCGTAATAATAATAATAATAATAAAATAATATAATAATAATAATAATTTCAATAATAATAATAACTTTTGTTCCACCGGTAACCCCCTGGTTTCCAATTCGCTAAAAATCCAAATAGGGGGCAGGGTTCACTCTTTGGTGGGGGGTCAATAGGGGGTTCAATGGTCAGGTCAGGGATGGGGGTTCGAATAGTCAGGTTCCACCAGGTCAGTGTTCAAATGTTGATGTGGGGAGTAGTCTTGAGAGGTTAGAAGCCATGATGAGTCAAACAATCGTTAAGGACCAAACCACTCAAAAGGTCCTCGCCGAACACGACCTTATGCTTAAGAACCACCAGTCTTCTTTCCAAGACCTTCAGAGGGTTGTAGGTGATATGTCTAGAAAACTTAGAGGAGAGATTACCCGGTCAGTTTGCAGGTAATACCCAACAAAACCCTAATGCCCAAGCTAAAGCCATTACCACTCGTAGTGGCAAGACCGTAGGAAACCCGAGAGTTGAAGAGAGAGAAGTGGAAGAGGATGAGGAAGTTATGGATGAAGAGATTGAGATGGAGGCACCCGGCAAAGCGCAACCTAGGCTAGTCCCAGCAAGTACCGCACATCCCGGTGACCCTCTAGGTGAGAAGAGAGTAGAGAAACCGCCTGTAGACATTAGACCGTCTCCACTTGTGGACCATTCCGTGTTCCATTTTCGTCACGTCTTAGGTACCAAAAGTACTCTAGGGAATATGGGCACTTTTTAGATATCTTCAAGCAATTGAAGTTTAATCTTCCCACATCGAGGCACTCCAATCCATACCTAAGTACGCCAAGTTCTTGAAAGACCTTCTTAGGAACAAGGAGAAGTTAGGGGAGTTCTCTAATGTTCCATTGAATGGACGTGTTCCGCAGTCGTTCTGAACAAGCTTCCCGAGAAGCTTCCCGATCCCGGTATTTTTACCATCCCATGTCTATTCAGTAGCAACACTAACACTCGAGCCTTAGCCGACCTAGGTGCTAGCATCAACTTGATGCCATTTTCTCTCTACGAAAAGCTAGACTTAGGCGAACTTTCACCTACCCGTATGACATTGTCCTTAGCCAATATGTCCGTGAAGTATCAAAGGGGTGTTGTCGAGAATTTGCTTGTTAAGGTCCACAATTTTGTTTTTCCAGCTGATTTCGTTATTCTTGATATGGAAGCTGATGAGAGAGTTCCTATCATATTAGGTCGTCCTTTCTTGCGTACCGCGAAAACTCTCATAGATGTCTATGCTGGTCCGATTACCCTTCGAGTCGGTGAGGAGAGAGTTACCTTTGAGATTGACCGTTCCATGAACCATCCGAGTGGGTCCGATGACTATAGTGGTCCATGCATTCCGTCTATTCTTGAATTCATTCATCTCGTGTGTTAACCATTGTCTGAGTTTATTAGTGGAGCCGACTTGGTAGGAGGAGAGGTAGTTGATGAGGAGTCGTTAGGATTCGATGAGAGTGATGATGAGGGGATTCCTTTGATTCCCGAGGTACTGGCCGTTAGTGATGACACCACCCAACCCGCACCCTTAGAGCTTAAGGTCCTTCCATCTCACTTAGAGTATGCCTATTTAGGGGAGGGTTCCAAGCTACCCGTTATCATATCATCGAAATTAGGGGAATGTGAGAAGTTGAAGTTGTTAGATGTGTTGAGGGCCAACAAAGAGGCCATTGCATGGCGGTTGTCCAACATTAAGGGTATAAGCCCTTCTTATTGCACTCACCGGATTCTCATGGAGGATAATTTTAAACTGGTGGTGCAACCTCAGAGACGCCTCAATCCAAACAGGCAAGATGTAGTGAAGAAGGAGGTGATGAAACTCTTAGATGTCGGGATGATATATCCCATCTCAGATTCACCATTGGTGAGTCCCACTCAGGTTGTCCCTAAGAAGGGAGGGATGACCGTTGTCATGAATTCGAAAAATGAGCTTATCCCTTCTCGAATGGTCATGGGTTGGCGAGTGTGCATCGATTACCGGAAATTGAATGATGCCACCCGAAAAGACCACTTCTCATTGCCCTTTATCGATCAGATGTTGGAGCGTCTCCCGGATCAACAGTTCTACTGTTTTCTCGACGGTTTTCGGGCTATTTCTAGATCCCCATCACACCTAGAGGATCAAGATAAAACTACCTTCACATGCCCCTATGGCACTTTTGCGTACCGACGCATGCTGTTTGGGCTGTGCAACGCTCCAGCGACCTTTCAGCGGTGTATGGTTGCCAGTATTTCAGGATATGATTGAGAGTTCCATTGAAGTTTTCATGGATGATTTTTTGGTTTATGGCAACTCATTCGATCAGTGTTTGAGTAATTTAGAGAGGATGTTAAAGTGGTGTGTTGAGATGAGTTGATGCTTACTTGGATGAAGTGTCACTTCATGGTGACCGAAGGGATTGTGCTAGGTCATAAGATTTCGAGGGATGGATAGAGGTAGATCGAGCAAAGATAGTTACCATAAGTAGGTTACCTCCACCCACTAGCGTGAAGTCGATTCGTAGTTTTTAGGCCATGCGGGTTTCTATAGGCGTTTCATTAGGATTTCTCTAAGATCACATGACCCATGACCATCTGCTAGAGAAAGATGTTCCATTCGTCTTTGACGAGGAGTGTCTTAAGGCCTTCAACTTTTTTAAGGAACAGCTTGTTAGTGTACCCATTCTTATCTCGCCCGACTGGAGCTTGCCGTTTGAGCTCATGTGCGATGCAAGTGACTATGCCGTTGGAGCGGTTTTAGGACAAAGAAGGGAAAAACACTTCCACCCGATTTACTACGCGAGCAAAACGTTGAATGATGCTCAAGTGAATTACACCACGACTGAAAAGGAGCTCCTAGCCATAGTATTCGCTTTCGACAAATTCCGCTCATACCTCGTGCTTTCCAAGACCATAGTCTTCACCGACCATTCCGCGTTGTGTTTTCTTTTCCAGAAGAAAGACGCTAAACCTTGACTTATTTCGGTGGATCCTCTTGCTTTCCGAGTTTGACATTGAAATTAGGGATAAGAGTGGGGCTGAGAACGTAGCTGCTGACCACCTTTCACGTCTAGAGGACCCTAGGAGGGAGGAGATTCGTGAGGAGGAGATAGGGATACGTTCCCTCACGAATCAATTTAGTTTGTAGAGGCCGAGAGGGAAGTATGCCGTGGTTTTGTGATTTAGCGAATTATCTTTCTAGTGGCAATATTGTTAAGGGGATGACCACACAACAACGTAGGAAGTTCCTTAGTGAGTCGAGGAAGTATGTGTGGGATGACCCTTCCTCTATAGGATAGGAGGAGATAGGATTCTTAGACAGTGCGTGTCAGAGAGGAGGGTTAGAACATCCTTAAACATGTGCATGAGGGTCTAACGGGAGGCCACCATGGTGCCTATGCGACCGCATAGAAGGTGTTCGATTGTGGGTTCTACTGGCCAAACGTACTTGTGATGCCGAGGGGTTTGTGAAAACATGTGACACTTGTCAACGAACCGGCAACATTTCGGCCAAGGATGAGATGCCTCAACACCCGATCCAAGTGTTGGAGGTTTTTGATGTTTGGGGCATTGATTTCATGGGACCCTTCCCCCGCCTCGAAAGGGAATCGATATATACTTTGGCGATCGACTACGTGTCCAAGTGGGTTGAGGCTCAAGCTCTTCCCACGAATGAAGCCCGAGTGGTATTGAATTTCCTCAAGAAACTCTTTTGTCGTTTCGGTACACCTAAAGCCTTAATTAGTGACCGTGGTACTCACTTTTGCAATGCATTGATGGAGAAGTTGCTTGCACGCTGTAACAACCCTCAAAAATATTCCCAGCAATAACCCGTAATTAAAACCCCTAGTATGCGCGATGAAAGTTGGATACTCGATCAGAAAACTTAGCGGTTAAGAAACTTGGTGATTGACGAACCAACCGGCACAAAAGAACCCATATTAGATTCACAATTAAAAACCGAACCAAGTGGAATCAAGACCGAGCATACGCGACAAGAACCACATGAAAATCGAGGGAAACACCGATTGGACGAAAAAGGTGGCCAGGGACAGTGTCACCACATCACGCCAGTGTCAGACCTACGTGGACACGTGGCAGACCTATGCCAGGCCGACCGCCCCCGCGCGTCATGCCAGAATCCAGGGTATCCCGCGCGACGCGCGGGGGATGCCCAAATGGGCTATATAACCAGCAGCGTGGGACTGAAGTTTCTGCACAAAATCGATCGAGAAACTCGTTCGTATACTCCCTCTAGCCCTGTTCTCTTGCAAACACCCCCCTAAACCCCTAAACCTGATAAACTCTGCCGCGTTGTAAGTGTTTTAACCCTAATCACTGATTCGATACTCTGTCCGATTGATCTAAAACCCAGCAACGGTGCCAAAGTGATGCCTGTATATAAGGCTATACTTTGTAAACTACGTTGGGGTTTTGTCTCGTAATGTATCGTTAAAGTTTAAGTTGGGTTGTTTCACTAACACGTGTTGCATTATAATGTCATTGGGAACTCAGAAATAACACCTGGAAGCTCTAAGATAACAACCTTAAAACTACAAAGTGAGTCATTCTCCTTTTATCAAATGCTTTGCAAACCCTAAATGTTTTCAGAGTTATATTACATGATTAAGTCTTTGTATTCTTACTGGGAAACTATTGTCAGTATGTGGGGTTTTGTATACAATACTTGATAATCTTCACTCTTGGACCATGGGTTAGCCAATGAGTGATATGACCATAGTCACAGGAACTGCCACCGAGTGACAAATACTAGTTAAAATAAGTTTCTTTGCTATTGGACAATGAGCTAGCCAATAGTAGTTTGGTAAGATAAACAAATGTAAAAACTCTTAATGTTGTGAATATAAGAATGTGTATTTTGTACAAATTGAATGAACTCACCAGTATTTCCTGCTGACAAAAATATTTTAAAACATGTTTCAGGTAATTATAGTAGATCGGATTAAGAGTTGGATACATCACCAGAAGGCTTAGAGAAGTGGCTTATTTTATCAATTAAATAAAGAAACGTTGTTTTATGAATTCGGGTGTATCCCTTATTAAAAGCTACCTTTATAAAACATGGGCTTTATTCCATATGTTTAATAAATAAAATCTGGTATTTCTAAACCCTGATATTTTTTCCTAACTACGGTCCTGATGAAATTTCCGCTGCAATGTTTCAAAATAATCGCTGGTACCACCTGACTGGTTCACTGGCTCCCGCTCCCCTGGTGGGGTCAGGGGCCGTGACACACGCTACGGAGTCACTCATCGTTTTCTAACCGCCTACCACCCACAAACGAGTGGGCAAGTGGAGAACGTGAATCGCGGTATCAAGCGTATCTTAGAGAAAACCGTCGGTAAGAATAGGAAAGATTGGTCCGACAAGCTTGACGATGCATTGTGGGCATTTAGAACCGCTTACAAGACGCCTTTAGGGACCACACCATTCATGATCGTCTATGGTAAAGCTTGTCATATCCCCGTAGAACTAGAACACCTGCCCTTTGGGCTTTTGTAAACCGTTAACCTTGACATGACGGAAGCCGCTAGGAAACATTTCTTTCAAATTCATGAGCTTGAGGAGCTTAGGGATGCGGCTTATGCTCGATCTTGGGGGATTAAGGAAAAAACGAAAGCTTTCATGATCGTAAGTTGAAGAAGATCAAGGAGTTTAGTAAGGGTGATAGAGTGCTTCTCTACAATTCAAGGTTGAATTATTCGCGGGGAAGTTGAAGTCGAAGTGGTCGGGTCCGTACATGGTGCATGATGTGTTTCCGTATGGAGCGGTTGAGATTATGGATGAGTCCGATGGCCGAAGTTGGAAGGTGAATGGCCACCGCTTGAAGCACTACATTGGCGGGTTGATCGATAAGAAGGAGAAGGAGGAAACTCCTCTCGAAATCCCACCAAAAGCCACCACTTAGTGTTTTGGGTGAGAACCCAATTGTACCGTTTGTATAAGAGTCCGTAGTTGATTATTTTCTTGCTTTTTAACGTTATTTTGGTATTTGTCGTTCTTTGTTTTGAGTGTTTGAGAATTTTCGCAGGTTTCAACATTGTTACGGAACATAGAAAACGTCAGAAAAGAGGTCTCAGTTATGTGTTTTTGATACTTTGAAAATTTTTAGGGTTTTTGGATGGTGGAAGGTGATTGAAAATTTTTCAAAGGCATTGGGGGTGCAAAATTTCAGAATGGAAAATTTTTCTAAGGCATTGAGGCCCGCCGCGTAGCGTCACGGGGGTGGGGGGTCAAATTAATTCATCACCATAGCGCCGCCAGTACGCGACGGGGGGGCTCAGCGCGTCGGCTACGCGACCCAAACGGCAGGTCGCCCCCTCGTTGCAAAGTTGTTTTCCTTGGACCCCCTTTTGCATAACTCTCTTATTCTTCTCCTTTACACAACCTCACCCGCACAATACCACCATTTTTCACCTTTCGATAACTACTTCCTTTATTGACAAGTTCGAGCACCAAAGTCCAAGTCCTAGTTTTTCTTGCTTAATCCGACTCCGAGGTATGTTTTCTGTGATTTCTCACTTGTAGGTTACTTTATTTACCGTTTTTAGTGTCGAGTCAGTTGTTAGTTAGGTCTAGGGTTTTGGTTGGTTCATTAAAGTTGTGATTTTTCACGATTAGATGATGATTAGAGGTTGTAGTTTGGGTTGGTTTGGGATGATTATTCATAATGTGGTTTGTGGGTGATCCAGTTTGGTTCGATCGAGGTTGTTTGAGCTTTACGGGGTGTGTTAGGACATTGGGGCGACTAGTTAGGATGTTTTTGGGGTTATGTTTGGCTAAACTTAGTTATGTTTCGTTTAAAAAACAAGTTTTTGAACTGATTTTGCGAATCTAACTTGTCTTTGAATGTAATCCTTTGCACAAAAAGTCGCCTTTTGCTTCAAAGTTTCGAACTTTCCACTTATGTAGCCTCAATGTCGGATATGTTGCACTTATGCTTAATTGAGGACAATTAAAGTGCCGGGAGGAGATAGTGTACATTGAGTCTTGAGTCCTTTAAGTTTTTGAGTTTTTTTAGTTAGTTTTTAAAGTTTAGTATCGGGTTTATAATATGCACGTACAAGTCGAATACATTTTGCCCGTACTCAATCTCCATTCGGGCAAGTTTGTTGATAACTTAAGCTTTTGTAAACGGTAACCCATGTTTTTAGTCAACTTTATTTTCGATTTCAGTCGCGAATGTAATGCTATACGGCTGATTCCATATATATATATATGTATATATATAAAATTAGAAAATCCAAAAGTACCAAAAAAACTAGTTTGTTTTAGTCTGATTCGTATCGCTTAAATCTTTATCTTGTGTCTGCAGGAAATGTCAGGTGAAGGTTCTTCCAGGGATCCAAAGAGACAAAGAGCCCATCTCCTCGGCCACAAGGAGACCCAGCTTTATAGCAGAATCTACCGGACCCAAGAAGAAGAATAAGATATCGTAATCGAGATCGGAAACTTTATGGTCGACCTGAAAGGATCGTCGACCACCCGATCTTAGACTTTGAGGAAGACACTACAGAGAGGGAAAAACTGGTTAAATATGCGAAAACAAATCTGTTGGAGCACCGCACGATTGATTGGGATTGGTTACAGACAATGGGGGTTCGTGACAGAGTAGCAAACTTGTTTGGGCCGAGATTGATTGAGGCAGTGGATTGCCGTTGGCCATAGTGCACAGAGCTGACTATTGAGTTTCGTTGTACTTTCCAACACAAACAGGGTACGTTTGCTGAGAAGAACGCGGCTGATGTCATGCAGGGTGCTATCCCGACACGCTCGCAGAGGCCTAGACAGAGGCACGAGATCCCAGCTCAGCAGCATCCACTTCGCCACCCCGACAGCCACGTCCTGATCCGTTTACTCATGAAGCTGTTTATGATGTTACTCGGAAGCGTTTCGATCAACTGGAGTATAGGATGAGAGTTGATCACCAATGGACGATGCAGAGCCACCACCGACAGGATGACATGTTGAGGTACATGATGTCGTGTATGAAATTGAATGTCCCTCCACCTTTTTCTGGACTACTTCCACCACCTGCATATGGTGCCGAGCAGCAACACCCGTATGTTTATGGTCAATACCCGGGGTATGATTAGTGGGGTGGTCAGAGTGGATATGGCTATGATTATGGTGCTCTGTATGGAGGACATCAAGGAGCAGGAGGTTTAGGGGTGCAGCATATGGATGAAGAGGAGGATGATGAGTGATGAAGATGGTTCGAAGCAGCATATATCCTTTGATTGTAATTTATTTTATGTTGTTTTGATGGTTCGATTTGGTTGTAGTAGTTAAGACAATGTCTTTATTTCTATGTTGAACTTCGGATGATTGTGGTTTGGATATTTGTGTTTAGTTTGGTTGTATGGTATGTTTGCTTGTTCTTGGTTGATGATTGGAGTCGTTTTCCGTTCGTGTGAGAGAGTTTGGTATTGTTTGCTGAGCACGTTCGGTATTGGATGGTATTTGTTGAAATGACTGGCACATTGACAGCTCACATTTTTCAAGCTAAGTCTTTTTCACGTAGAGTTTTGTATTTTTTTTTTATTTTATTGTTATCCCTAGTTTTGAATTCGTAGGTAGTTTCTATTTCAGTTTTGAGTCTTGTTCGGTTCTTGCATTAGGGACAATGCAAATCTCGAGTGTGGGGATGGGACATTAGAGTTGTACATTAGAGTCGTAGTTTAATTTTACTTTTTTGTAAAAAAAATGAAAAAATTGAAAAATGTCTTTTGAATAAAGAAGTTTGTAGAAATGAAAATGGAAAATGATAGAAAAAATAGATTTTTGTTCGGGTTCAAATAATGATAATATGAGAATAAGATAGTCGAGTTGTGTGTAGTTTGGGATATGCGGGTAGGCTCGAGTCGGTTCTAGGTTCCTTTGATTTAATATACCTTAATTGTCGTTTGCTAGTGGGTGCTCATCTAGGAAAAATGGGAAATTGAAACCACCAATAATAGTATAAGGAATGCCGTTATAAGCCAAAATCGTTAGATTTGTAATCAAGAAAAAAGAAAGAGAATAAATTGAGTTAAAACTAAGAAAAGTAGCCATGCCTACGTAATCTTCGTTGGGGATAGTGACTCTGACTTAGAATGCCTCTGGGATGTGTTGAAATCAAAATTACGAAAAATTGTTGACGCTCATGTTGTCGCTCTCGGGGATGGTGACTCTGGTTGAGACAGCCTCTGGGTTAGGTAAAGCAACGTCTACGCTCAAGGAAAAGAAAAAAAGAGAGAAAAAAAATTTGGTTTCAAATTCTTTTGATTGTGGTATAAAATGGTTAGGAATTGGTCCAGTGATTGTTCCTTTTGTTCTATAAGCTTGAGGCAGGATTAGATGGACTGTGGCTTCTAGTGTGAGACCCTAGGTAGACTGACCGCACATGAACTAAATTACATGATAAGGGCTTGGAACCGGGTTTGGGTTTAAGAGGATAAGTATACCTGCAATTGTGGCTAACATGAGTCTTGGCTTTAAAATGTAATCTGTACTTTGACCCGATAATTTCCAGTTTCTGATTCCGGTTTGCATAGATTCTTTTTCAGAGACGAAAAAGTCTTAAGTGTGAGGATGTTTGATGTACTGCAAAGTACATATGTTTATAGTGTATATTTTGGTCCGTTTTTAGATAGTTTGAGTCTAGTTTAGGTTAGAATTTCGATACTGCTGACGTTAAGCTTTGATTTCAGATCCTGTTGCTTAAATTGTTGAAAAACGAAGAAATACGAGTAGTTCGGAAGAAAATCGGGAGTCGAACGCGTATCGGAAAGTTAAACGACCGAAGAAAAGATAAAACATCAGGAGGGGGCGACGCCATACGCGACCCCCTGGTACTTGACCCATCGCGTAGCGCGACGCGGGTAATTGCATAACCAGAATTGTTTCGTGTCGGGTCTTTAATGAGTTTTTCGGGTATAAATGGATTAAGTTGCCTCCGGTATTAGGGTTACGAATTTTTAGAGTTGACAAGCCGGTTTTGGAGGTGATTTAGCTGCAATTGAAGGTTTTTAAAGCTCGGGAATCATCCAGCGAAGCAACGATTGAAGACTGAAGACTTGCTCTGGTTTTATAATCCTTGTTTGTTTGATTTCTCTTTTCTGAACTTGTAACGATGAATTCTTGCTTGATTAACTTTGCTTTGTTTTCATTAATGACTATGCTTGGCTAAACATCTTAACCGCCTAAACTATGATGAATGGATTGAATAAAGTTTGAACCTTTTTCCGTTAATTACATGTTTTATGGGTTAATTGTGTTTCGTAAAGAGTTTGATTATTTTACTTGGTGTGTGTACATACTTTGATTTGGTTCTTTGTTATCTATTGCTTCGTGTGAATCTTGGTGGTTGTCTGCTACGGAATAGGTTCATGCTAGATCTTTGACTATGTGTTTTTGATCTTTAGGGCGAATCGGCCGATAAACCTTAGAAGTGATAGTTCGTAATTTGCTAGGTCTTAGTGTTCTACTAGTCTTATACCTGGAAGGTGAGGGGCTATTGGTAGGTCTTACCCAACGAATTGCTGTAGACAGTCTTTAGAAAAAGTCATGAATTAGTTGACCCGTCGGTTTATTAGTTTAATCAAGTCAAGTTAGGATATTCACACTACCCTGGATCTATAATTGGAAAAGAGTAGGTCAGCATTAGGGTACTTACACAATAATTAGACAACTGGAAAGACGTCTAATAACCGGTAGGATTAACGGCCTAGGTAATGCCATAAGTTTCACCTCGAGAAGGGTTGAGGGGCTTAGTTGGTGTTTAATAGGTTTAGTATCATAAGATCCCGGTTCCATAAAACGTGTAATTGACTTAATCGGTAAATTCTTAACATCAATCCAGGATTCTAGTCTAGGTAGTCTCCATCATAGCTTGATAACAATCTTCATCTTAGTTCGTATTAGCATAACTTTAGTTAATAATTAGTTTAAAATAGATTTCCTTAGATTTTCCGTAACCCCCCCCCCCCCAAAAAAAAAAACAATTAAAACAGTTTGAGTCGTGTTTGTCTGAGTCTATTAGGGTCTAGTTAGCGTAATCAGTAGAGTCCTGTGGGTTCGATATCCGAACTTACTTAAAGCTTTTTAGTGTCTAGCTTAGAGAGTCTAATTTAGTTAATTTTAATCGTCTGTTTCACAACACTTAGTATTTAAAGTTTCGTTTTATTGAATTATTAAATTAACATAGTTGTATTGTCATTGAAATATTAAACAAACTAAACAAAGATAACAAATTGTCTTTCTTGTTTTAAGGCGCTAAATTCCATGTCCATTCCTACGTGAGCATGCATCAGTATCATCAAGCATTGTTCCCTGAAACATATGTGAAAACGAGTCAGCATAAAAGAATGTCGGCGAGTACATAGGTTTTGTGAGTGTGTCAAATTCATGGCCTTGAATATTAATACAATACCTCGTCAGACTACTAGAGTCGTTAATTGAAAAACTTGTTATCGAAAAGTATTTGGTATTGCAATGATAACTAGCCAACTAAAACAAGTTAGTTATAGCTTATAAAAGACTTGTAGCCATGAATCTTGACCAAAACATTTGTTTCATAAATCCGAGTAGTAATTCGTCTTGAAATAACTTGTATGGTTTATATTTTAATTGAAATCGTTGCGTGTCATTGTTTGAAAACATTTGTTCAAGTGATGCAAATAATGCCACGAATGTTATACGATAAAATCACTTATATATAGGAAGTACCAGCGGGTATCCACCATGCTTTTATCACATTACACACGTACCGTTATCTACATCACTTACCATAAAACAATCGTCCAATCGTCTTTCCTACAACCAATCGTCCAAATCGTCCTTGTTATAAACCAAATCGTCAATGTCATAAACCAATCTCATTGTCATAAATAAATCGTCCTTGTTTTAATTGTGAAAAACTTTTGGTCATTTCGGTGAATACATTCACCCCTGTGTTGACTCGTCTATACCACAAAGGGTATTAAGTTGCAATAACAAACCACCAAAGGGTTTATTAAAGTAAACAGTTTCGGTCGTTCCCCAAACTACCCACCAAATTCCAGTGAATAGCCTAGTAACGGGATTGTCAGTCCAATGGTACCATAACTTACTACTGGTCGGCTTGGCCAAAGCTAATGAATGTCATTCGTGTCATGTATAAAACGCACCAACAAGTTCGTTCACATTATTGAAATCGTCGTGTTAAATATAAACCATTGCATTTGTAATTTGAAAGCTTAAAAACAACTTGCACATATGAGTCATCCCAAAACATTTGCAAAATATAAAAGAGGGGAACTATGTACTCACTTGTGATTGCAAAAGTGTCCTTGTATCAAAGATCAAACAAGCTCAAAAGTCGAGAAATCAAGCGTGTCCTAAAATCGGATAATTGTGTAAACATCGGGACTTTAATCGGTGGACATGATAGAATGAGGTCTTGTAAACCAAATGAGTGTTGGAACTCATATAAATGGTTTAACAAAGTCTACATTCTGATTTGAAACGATTCGTAAGTGCTTTTGACCCGTTATGACTCGTTAAGGTAGTTTATGCTACTTTAACGGATCATTTACGTAACTATGCAATTGGATGGTTAGATATGTGTTATGATAAGTCTATAATGTTTAAACATGTTTGAAAATGTTATTTGATCAAATTACATGTCGAAACCTATGCTTATAGTTGATTTATTCGCAAAAAGGGCGTTTCGGTCATTATTGAAGATTATAACTAATTATCATAACACTAACCAAATGATATGACCATAAGGTATAACCTCAATGGGTTATTCCCTATAAAACTATGGTCACAAATATGTGTTTGGTCGGATCCTAAGATCGACCAAACAGGTCGGATTCGAAAGTCAAAGGGTGGTCAAAACCGCTCTACATACGATCCTAAACAAGCGCAAAAGTAAAAGTGACGAATTAGACATGTTTTGACATGTCTAACTAAGTTATAAAAGTGTTTTGGAATCAAAACACTTTGTTTTGATATCCGAAAATAGTTCCTTCGTATAATGCGCATTTATCGCATTATTGACCGAAACTTTGACACGCCACAATGACTAATAAACGAGGTAACCGGTAGGCATGATCACTAAGGACCATAACCATCATGAACATGATCACGTTGCAAAGTTCAATTGAACTTTGTTTTGACCAATTCACCGTCAGAATTGAAAGTCAGACAGAAAGTCAAACTGTTTGATTTTTAGCTCAAATATGCTAAAAGAATTGAACAAGATATGAATGAAACACTTACATACACTCTAGGAAAGCCTTAGAACTCATAAAATGATCTTCAAATGGTTGCAACTAATAGCAGATGAGAGCAAGAATGGGTGTTGTAAAAGTTCAAATGTGATGATGAACATGGTATTATAGTAGAATTGGAGTTATAAGATCAAAACATGTGTCCATGAGTCATCAAGGGTTTGGATTAGTGTCATAACACTTGTTAGATGCAGGAGAATGGGTGGAAAGTTTGTTTGCCTAGTCAACAGAGAGTTAACCAACTGCTACCAGCAAACTGCTATGTTGGGTCCGCATCCCCCCCACCCTTGCTGGCAGCCACTTTCCAAAATTGGCAGAGCAGGCCCCTACACACGTTTCGTCGCGTTTTGGCACTTCTAACACCAGTTAACCTGATTTTTAAGCTTTATATGGATGTTAAAGCATAGGGAACTTGAAATGTGTTAAAAAATTTCCCGGGTGTCGGTTCGTTTGGTCGTACGGTTGCGGTTTTCGGTTAATTATAACGAAAATAGTAATGAACGCGTGCATGACAGTAAATGCGTAACTATTGATATTTTTGCATTCCAATCATTAAAATACAAGATTTTAATGATTACAAAAATTTTTGGATGTGCGTACATGTCCCGGATTAAGAAATATGTGTAACGGCATAGTTTCGAAGAATTTGCAAAATAGCCCCCGAAATTACAAAAGCGTGTTTTTGCCATACCGAAGCCCTCGAAACTTACTTCTAAGCTATGTTAAGGGTATTTAGGGTATGTATAGCTTATCACCTTGTTCCGGAGTGTGCATCGCTATGAGAATTGGCAGACTTTCGTCATAAGTAGTCCCTGTGATCGAAAAGGCTTGTTTTTGACATACCAAACCCTTCAAAACTTATTTCTAAGTTATGCAAAGGATATTTAAAGTATGTTAAGCTAGTGTCATTGTTCGGAGTGTACGTCGCGTTAAACTGATTACATTTACGTAACAGTTCACGATTTGACTTCCAGAAGTCGTTTGAGAGTCTTTTATCATGTAATAATCGAATATGTGCAATTGTCATGATAAATAAACAAAACTCATAAATAAAACACAAAATTTCACTGACTAATAAACTTGTCATAATCGTTACAGATTGGTAATACCACAAATGTCACAGTCTTCCCTACTTTAGGAAATTTCGTCCCGAAATTTAATTCGAGGAAACTTGTGGAAATAGATGTGGGTATTTCGCTTTCATTTGATCCTCTCGTTCCCAAGTAAATTCTAGGCCACGTTTGGATTCCCAGCGAACTTTAACTATCGGTATTCATCTTCGTTTGAGTTTCTTGACTTCAACAAAATCTCTACGGGTTTCGCGACAAAGTGCATAGTGTTATCAACATGAATTTCGTCGAGGGGGATGTGAAGATTTGCGTCGGCTAATTATTTCTTTAGATTGGACACGTGGAATGTTGGGTGAACGTTCCCAAGTTTAGGAGGTAGCTCAAGTCGGTAGGCCACCTTTCCGATTCTTTCAACGATCTTGAATGGTCTAATGTATCGTTGTGCAAGTTTTCCTTTCTTCCCAAATCTGACCACTCCTTTCCAAGGGGATGCCTTGAGTAAGACATGATCACCAACTTGAAATTCCAAGGGCTTGCGTCGCTTGTCCGCATAACTCTTTTGACGGCTTCTAGCTGTCAGAAGACTATCGCGTATTTTCTTGACTTTGTCTGTTGTGTCATGAATAAGTTCAGGTTCAGTAAACTGAGACTCTCCAACTTCATTCCAATAGACAGGTGAATGACATTTTCAATCGTATAAAGCTTCGAAAGGTGCCATGTTGATGCTGGCATGATAACTATTGCTGTAAGAAAATTCGATCAACGGTAGATGCGAATCCCAATTACCACCAAAGTCGATCACACAAGCTCTAAGCATATCCTCTAGTGTTTGAATTGTTCTTTCGGTTTGTCCATCCGTTTGAGGATGATAAGCAGTGCTCAAATTAAGTTTGGTTCCCATAGCAGAATGCATGGTCTTCCAAAAGTGAGATGAGAACCGAGCATCTCTGTCAGATATGATGTCCAAAGGAACACCAAGACGAGATACAATCTCATCGACATAGATCTTGGCAAGTTTGTTAGCAGAGTAATCCTCACGAATTGCCAAAAACTGTGCTGACTTCGTCAAACGATCAATGCTACCCAAATAGCATCATGACCTCTAGATGTGCGCGGTAGTTTAGTTATGAGATCCATCGCAATGTTCTCCCATTTCCATACCGGTAATTCTGGTTGTTCAAGCAAACCAGATGGGCGTTGATGTTCAGCCTTGACTTTGAGACAAGTTAAGCATTTCGACACATACAAGGCAATATCCGATTTCATACCCGGCCACCAGTACTGGGTACGGAGATCCTTGTACATTTTGCCTGCACCAGGATGGATTGAATAACGAGACTTATGAGCTTCGTCCATCAATAAGGTGCAAAGAGTTTCTTGACTTGGAATCCACAAACGGTTCAAATAATAAAAAAATCCTTTGTCTTTCATCTCGAGTTGAAGCCTTGTATAGCACAAGTACACTGAGCTTGAAGGATACGTGTTTGGATATCAGATTGAATTCGAACACAATGAAGTTTGACACATTCCTTGCGACTAAGCGCATTAGCCACAACATTCGCCTTACCAGGATGGTAGCGAATCTCGCAGTCGTAATCATTTAAAAGTCCGACCCAGCGTCGTTGTCTCATGTTCAGCTCCTTTTGGTTGAATGTGTGTTGGAGGCTTTTATGGTCAGTGAAAACAACACACTTAGTACCATAAAGATAGTGCCTCCAAATCTTGAGTGCGAAAACAACCGCACCTAACTCAAGATCATGGGTGGTGTAGTTCTTTTTGTGGACCTTCAATTGTCTTGACGCATAAGCTATGACTTTATCGCGTTGCATGAGAACACAACCAAGACCTAGATTTGATGCGTCACAATAGAAAACAAAATCATCGTTGCCATCAGGTAAGGATAAGATTAGAGCATCACAAAGTTTTTGTTTTAATGTCTGAAAAGCTTCCTCTTGTTTGAGTCCCCACTCAAAAGGCTTATTCTTCTGAGTTAAAGCGGTGAGGGGAACCGCGATCTTCGAGAAGTTCGCAATGAATCGACGGTAATATCCAGCAAGACCAAGAAATGAGCGAACTTCTGTGGGAGTAGTGGGTGTGTTCCAATTCTTAATCGCAACGATTTTGGAAGGATCCACATGTATACCTTGCTCATTGACTATGTGCCCCAAGAATTGAACTTCTTTCAACAAAATTCGCATTTGGAGAATTTGGCATAAAGTTGTTCTTTCTTCAGTAGTTCCATTGTCAATCGAAGATGTTTTTCGTGCTCGGCTCGAGACTTGGAATAAATCAAAATGTCATCGATGAATACAATGATGAACTTGTCCAAATAAGGTTTACAATCCCGATTCATCAAGTCCATGAATACAGCAAGTGCATTTGTCAAGCCGAATGGCATTACAGTGAACTCGTAGTGGTCGTATCGTGTGCATAATGCAGTTTTGGGAATATCTTCCTCGAGTACACAAAGCTGATGATACCCAGAACGCAGATCAATCTTGGAGAAACATGTAGCACCTTGTAGTTGATCAAAAAGGTCGTCAATTCGTGGTAGGGGATATCGATTCTTGATCGTGAGTTTGTTGAGCTCGCGGTAATTGATGCACATACAGAAGGATCCATCCTTCTTTTTCACAAATAGGACAGGAGCGCCCCAAGGTGAATAGCTCAGACGAATGAATCCTTTGTCAGATAACTCTTGAAGTTATTTCGATAATTCTTGCATCTCAGACAGTGCAAGACGATAAGGTGATTTGGCTATTGGCTTGGCACCAGGTACAAGGTCAATGCGGAATTCAACTTGACGTGCTGGAGGTAAACCAGGTAGAACCTTAGGAAATACCTCAGGATAATCCCAAACAACAGGGATATCTTGAATACTTTTACCCTTGCCTTTCTTTTCCATGATATGCGCTGAGAAAGCTACATAGTTCTTTCGTAGATATTTCTGGGCTTGGGTACAAGTCATGAGTTTTAGATTACTAGCCGGTTTTTCTCCACGAACTTCCAAGACTTCACCAGAGGAAAGAGGTATTCGAACAATCTTGTCAAAATAGATAACTTCAGCATGGTGCTTGGTTAACCAATCCATTCCAATAATAATGTCGAAACTCCCAAGTTGCATTGGCGTGAGGTCAATAGAAAACAAATGATTGTTGAGGTCTAATTGGCAATTTCGAATAACATGATCGAGCACAAGAGGTTCACCACTAGCGACTTCTACTGCCAAAGGCTTTCCTAGTCTAGTTCTTGGCATTGAAAGTAAAGGTTCAAAGGCAAGTGATACAAAACTTCTATCAGCACCCGAATCGAAAAGAACAGAAGCAGGACAGTTGTTAACAAAGAATGTGCCATTTACGAATTTGTTATCAACATGGGCTTCGTTGGCGTTGATATTGAATGCTCGTCCACGAGCTTGATTGGCATTCTCTAGTCTCAAACAGTTGTTTCTGTAGTGACCCATTTCACCACAATTGTAACATGAACCAGGTGGGAAGTGAGGTCGAGCAACATTTTCTTGAGGTTGAGTGTTGTTTTGAACAGCTGGGTTGGGAACAAATCGACAAATGTTGGCCAAATGACCAAGTTTTCCACATGAGGTACACTAACGACATGGTTGGTGAGTTTGGTGATGACCATTGCACCGGTTGCACAACGGTGCAGTACCAGCATACGGTTTCCTTGCAGGAAGCTGAGTTGGTTGGTTGGGAGTGGCTTGAGCAGGTTGTGTAGTAACAGCAAAGTTTTGAGAAGCCTTATGCTTCCTCGATCGCTTGGAAGGCTCGGCTTTGTTTTCCTTTGGTTTCTCTTGGCTTGACCTAGCAGAGGATTTCTTATCGCCCTTGCGATGAAGTTTACCCTTTTTGACCTGAGACTCGGGCAAAGTTGCAGCTAACTTAATGGCTTGGCGAACGGTAGTGGGGTTACTGCCAGTGACGATATCCGGAACCGGATCTGGCAAAGCATCGATATATTTTTCAATCGGCTTATCCAAAGGCGTCACCATCCCTGGACATAACAAATTCAACTCTTCGTGTCAGTCAGTATAAGCATAGTTTTCCCCACTATCCAGCTTGAGATCGTGGAATTCATTTTCGAGCGCCCTTTGCTCATGGCGAGGGCAGAATTTCTTCATCGCCCTAAGCTCTTCCCAAGTTTGTGCCATGGCCACATCGGCACCCTTGTCTCGCATTATTCCATCCACCATGTAAGAGCTCTTTTCTTGAATACACTCGACGCGAACTCAACCTTTCGCTCATTTGGACATTGTACGTGACAGAAAGTACTTTCGAGACTCTCGAACCATTGTAGGAGCCCAGTGGCTCCTTCAGACCCAGAAAACGAGTGTGGTTTAGCCGAACAAAATGTTTATAGTTGTCACACCCCGACCCGCAGCGGAAAAGGTGATCGGGGCATGATTGGGTTATCATCAAAGCTCATGACATTTATTTTAACGTTTCATATTCATTAATACACTTTAATGGAAAATTACAATCAATATTACATCATGTCCTAAATATCAATCTAGGCTTCATTGTTTTCTTCTAAGGCATTTCCTATGTTTTCCTTGCTTCATCCTGTTCACCTGTATCATGTGTAAAAAGGGTTTTTGGATCAACAAAAAGTTGGTGAGTGAATCCTATGGAAAACATTTGAACAAGTTTATTTAATTGATTATAAAATAAAGTGCACAACCACACATGAGCAAAAATAGATGTAAACTTATTCACCAATCAATTTAATATTAAACAATACACACATGAACAATAATGGATCGTTTAGAGGCACGCGTTGCTCAACTCGTCTCTCACGAGGAACTGATGGGCCTAATGAATGAATTGCATAAACTTGACAATATGAAATACATAACTACAAACAATATAAACTCAATAATACACACACGAACAATAATGGATTTGTTTTGAGGCACGTGTTGATCAACTCGTCTCACACGAGGAACTGATGGGCCTAATGAATGAATTGCATATAAATAGACAAAATGAAATACATAACTACAAGCAATGTATACAATCTAAGTTTAGATCACAATATGGTATGGCACAAGTTTAAATAAACGAGTTAATTTTATGACACATGACACACCCAAAACGTGTAATTAAAAAGGGGAGTTGTAAGATTTACTCACCTTGGGTGCGTTCGGTTGATAATGTTGAATGCACGCGAAGTTGGTTTTAACCACGAGTGAAACTAACCTAGATAAATAGCATTATGGTTCGGTAAGTAAACGGATTTTATTAATCCATTTTAGTAGGATTGTTGGGTGTATTTTTGTGAGTTTAAGGCTATTTTCTAACCTTAAAAATGTTATTTTTAAGTATTTTTAATTGATTTTTTTAATAAAATAAATAAATAAAAATAATAAAAAAATGTTGACTTTTTTACTGTTGACCGTTGACCATTGACCATTGACTTTGACTTTGACTTTGACCGGTTCGTATGTGTGTATGTGTGCGCGGGTGAGGCTCGAACCCGAGACCTCCCGTACGCGTGCACGCAGCTCTACCAACTGAGCTACCTGTCTAACCCGAAATATTTCTGTTTTTAATTATATTTATATACTAATTAGATTAAACTGAAAATCATTTATTTTAAAAAACGATTTAATGCGTCGGACAGGTGCGCTCCACAGGTCTCGAACCCGGGACCTGTGGGTTGAGTTAAAACACAGTCCACCGCTGGACTGTGTGTCTAACTTGTTAAATAAACTGATTTTTATTATACTTATATACTAACTACCTTATTTCGTTTCTGCCTTAAATAAAAAGTTTGATAATTGTCCGGACCGGTGTAGTAGTCCGGACTCGAACTCGTGACCTGTGATTAAACATTCACACAGTCCACCACTGGACTGTGTGTCTATCTTGGTTATTATTCCAGTTTTTATTAAATTTAACATCTTACGCAGTGACTCCGGTTCGGTTAAAAAAAGGAACATTTTTATTAGGGCGAAGGTGCGTGGGACAAGATTCGAACTCGAGACGTAAGCATGTTTTATGTGCACACAGTCCACCACTGGACTGTGTGTCTAACCCGAGTTATATCTTGATTTAAATTAAACTTATATGCTACCGAAACTTCGTCTTCTTCGTCAGTCTTAACCAGAAACGATGACTGACTGGTTCAACGATTTTAATCATGTTCTTTAGTGTGTTTTAGTTAATTACAGGTGAGATATATAAAAAGAATGAAAGATTAAGTGTTAGATATACCGAAACTGGACTCCTCTGTTTCTCCGGCAAAACTCCGGTGACAGCAGAAACTTCCGGCGACGTGTGTCCTGCGGCAGAGAGTCTTCAGCAAGCTTGGGATGGATGTGAGTGGTTTCGGTACGAGTTCTGGGTGTTCAGTAAGGCTCAGAAGTGAAGGGCTCGGTTTTCCGGCGAGTGGAATTACGTCGGGTAAAGGTGCGGTTTTGAGCGAAAAAGCTTGCAGAGGTTCGAGGAGGTATTTATAGGGCAGGTCATCGATGAATTTGGTCCGATTTCCGACTTGATTCGTTGGTTAGAAACTTTCCGGCGGTTATAACTTGTGTCGCGGACTCAGGCGTCGGTTATAACCGATGTAGTGATTAAAGTTTACGTTATAACTGAAGAAACCGTCCAATCTCGCGAGATCGCCGGGATTTCCGATGACTGCATTTGCGCGCGTCGTTATTTGAATTCGATATTTATGATATGAATTAATTGTTTCCATTAATTAACAAGAAACACTAGTGGCGCAGTGGTTGGAGAGTTGGAAGATAAGTTGTTTGCTGAAACGCTGGCTGACCCGGGTTCGAAACCCGGCAGCACTAATTTATTTTTAAATCACTATTTTTAAGACTTTTTCAAATATAAATTATATATTCCAATATATTTATTAATTATGTATCGTTTAAATTATTTTGGGCATTAAATTCGCAACGAAATTTTTAACTGATTGTTCGGTTAATAAACGGAGCGGGTTTGGTAAATCCGGTTTTTGACGGATGTTACAGTATCCCCTGCTTTTTAGAAATTTCGTCCCAAAATTTAAGTAGTGATATATTTGACTAGAAATGATGGTGTTTAGTTTAACAATTACATGCTTAGAAAAAATAAGGGTTTAAGTTTTTGTTTGAGGCGGTAACGTTCCTTGTAAGGGTTAAGTACCCTGTTACAGGAATCGCTTTTTGTTGCCTACTGTAAAATATTGATAAGCAAAGTTGATTCGCTAAATATGATATCACGCGTAAGAGTTTTGATATGTTTGGAAGGATATGGTTATATCCTGAAGCAAAACTTCTAATACTACAACCTACATGGAACTTCTCATTACCGTCTAACAATACCTCTGATCCTTTGACAAGAATACTTATATATAGGAAGTACCAGCGGCGTATCCACCATATTCTTGTCAAATTTTCATTGGTTTTATCAGTAAGTTATGATTGGTTCTATGATATGACTCTAGAACATAAATAAACATAACAACTAACGTACCATGAAATTACTAAATCCTACATAGAACTTCTCATAACCGTCTGACAATGCCTCTGATCCTTTGACAAGAATACTTATATATAGGAAGTACCAGCGGCGTATCCACCATATTCTTGTCAAATTTTCATTGGTTTTGTCAGTAAGTTATGATTGGTCCTATGATGTAATTCTAGAACATAAATAACACAACAACCAATATTTGAATCCACATTCTGATAGCATATATGTTTGAATGGTCACAGTTCCTCTCTCGTTTGTTATGATGGAGAGGTTAGTCTATGTAGGAAATGGAACACAATCCAATTTCTTTAGATAATGAGATGATATGAATGTAACACAAATTTCAACCAAGACAATACTAAATCCTACATGGAACTTCTCATAACCGCCTGATAATGCCTCTGATCCTTTGGCAAGAATACTTATATATAGGAAGTACCAGTGGCGTATCCACCATATTCTTGTCAAATTTTCGTTGGTTTTATCCGCAAGTTATGATTAGTTACCAAGAAATTACTAAATCCTACATAGAACTTCTCATAACCGTCTAACAATACCTCTGATCCTTTGACAAGAATACTTATATATAGGAAGTACCAGCGGCGTATCCACCATATTCTCGTCAAATTTTCATTGGTTTTATCAGTGAATTATGATTAGTCCTATGTGACTCTACAACCAATACAACAAACACAAAATACTGAAAATGAAAAATGTCTGTGCGATCAAGGCTCAATCAAACGGAGCCGATCGTATTGCATGTACTTAAAATGAAAATGTCTGTGCGATCAAGGCTCAATCAAACGGAGCCGATCGTATTGCATGTACTGAAAATAATAAACAATAATCACTTAAACAGCTTATACATGGAACCTCTCATAACCGCCTGATAATGCCTCCGATCCTTTGACAAGAATACTTATATATAGGAAGTACCAACGGCGTATCCACCATATTCTCGTCAAATTTTCATTGACTTTATCCGCAAGTTATGATTAGTTCTATGTGACTCTACAACAAACACAACAACCACAAGATACTGATAATGAAAAATGTCTGTGCGATCAAGGCTCAATCAAACGGAGCCGATCGTATTGCATGTACTGAAAATGAAAATGTTTGTGCGATCAAGCCTCAATCAAACGGAGCCGATCGTATTGCATGTACTGAAAATAATAAACAATAATCACTCAAACAGCTTATACATGGAACCTCTCATAACCGCCTGATAATGCCTCCGATCCTTTGACAAGAATACTTATATATAGGAAGTACCAGCGGCGTCTCCACCATATTCTCGTCAAATTTTCATTGACTTTATCCGCAAGTTATGATTAGTTCTATGTGACTCTACAACAAACACAACAACCACAAGATACTGATAATGAAAAATGTCTGTGCGATCAAGGCTCAATCAAACGGAGCCGATCGTATTGCATGTACTGAAAATGAAAAATGTCTCTGCGATCAAGGCTCAATCAAACAGAGCTGATCGTATTGCATGTACTGAAATAATAAACAATAATTACTCAAACAGTTTACACATGGAACCTCTCATAACCGCCAGATAATGCCTCCGATCCTTTGGCAAGAATACTTATATATAGGAAGTACCAGCGGCGTATCCACCATATTCTTGTCAAAGTTTCATTGGCTTTATCTTTAAGTTATGATTGGTTCTATGTAATTCTAAAACATAAAGAAAAACATAAAACTAAACGATTGGAGTTGAATCTTGATTTTCGGTGAAGGGGACTAGTTGGGTGTTTTTGTTTGGGCCGTCATTATCTTCGTCAGGATTGGCGTTGATGTTGAAAACTCTTCCTCTTGCTGGTGGCCTAGTGATTGGGTTTTCTTGATTTACTTGGTTAACTGGGTTTGATTGAGCTTGAGCGTTTATGATGTTAACCAATCGAGGGCACGTGTTTCTATAGTGGGTAGGGTCGCCACAATTGAAACAAGCTCGAACATATGGGAACATGGGGTATTGGGGTTGTTGATAGGTTTGGATCATGTCTTGAGTAGGGTGAGAGAGTTGGTTTTGAAAGGTGCGGCAAACCTTGCTCAAGTGACCATAGCGTCCACAATTTGGACATAGTCGACAAGGTAAGGTAAGGGGATGGTGATAAGAACAGATGTTACATCGAGGGTGAGGTCCAAGATATGGTTTCTTATTTGGGTAAGTTGAGTTGGGTGCCACTTGAGTGATTGGGATAGCTTGGATGGGTATGGCGTGTGAAATTGGTTGATTACGTTGGATAGTAGCGAAAAGTTGCCCGTCTCTTTTTCTCTTAGAAATGGGTTGAGAAGGGGATTCGGTTTGGGTGGAGTCGGAGGTTTCAGTCGATGTTTTATCCTTCTTCTTCTCCGCCTTGAAGTCTTGTTCCGGGTTCGGTTCTCGGTGAGCTCTGTTGCTAGCTCCATTGCTGCTTCCAAAGTTGCAGGCGTGGTACTTATTACAGAGTCTTGAATCTTTGACGGAAGACCTCGAATGTAGTGCTCGATCAAACGGTAGAGGGGAGTGAATAAGTTGGGAACCATTTGATTTAACTCGAGGAATCTTTTGTTGTACGTGGTGTGGTCGCCTTCCTTTTGCTTCAACGAATAGAACTCATCCTCTAATTTCTTGAATTCGCTCCTTGGGCAAAATCGTCTGGTCATGATTTCCTTCAATTCTTCCCAAGTCAAAGTCATAGCATCGTCGACGCCTCGTTTGGCCTTCTCTGTATTCCACCAAGTAAGTGCTATTCCATATAAACGACCAGTAGCATATCGCACTTTGCGATCATCGGGGCAATCGCAATTTAGAAAAGTGTTCTCCATCTCTTCAAACCAATGGAGGAGAGCGGTGACGCCTTCAGTCCCTTTGTATTTTGGAGGGTCGCATGATTTGAAATGCTTGTAGGTGCATTTAGTGGTATTTGGGGGAGGGTTGATAACGTGTTGATCTTCTTGATTGACAGGATTTGCAGTAAGTGCTTGTTGGACTTGGATTACAATGTTGGGTATTACGGCAGCCATTTGTTGAGCGATTAGGGTAGCCATCCGCTCGCGGGCTTTTCCTGCTCTCATCTTCCTACGGCAGCCATCTCTTCAAACCAATGGAGGAGAGCGGTGACGCCTTCAGTCCCTTTGTATTTTGGAGGGTCGCATGATTTGAAATGCTTGTAGGTGCATTTAGTGGTATTTGGGGGAGGGTTGATAACGTGTTGATCTTCTTGATTGACAGGATTTGCAGTAAGTGCTTGTTGGACTTGGATTACAATGTTGGGTATTACGGCAGCCATTTGTTGAGCGATTAGGGTAGCCATCCGCTCGCGGGCTTTTCCTGCTCTCATCTTCCTACGGGCGAGGCTAGAAGACATCTACAAGGAATACATGTCAAGAGTATGAGTTGGATGTTTTTGGGTTCATGGGTCGCATTTAGGAATGAACATTCATAAAATAATTATAGAAAAATAAATCTACTACATCCATAGGATGTCTTGGGCTTTGCTCGTCATTAGGCCCTACATGCCGCCATACTTCACCTTCGTAATCATGTGGGCCCCCATGAATACCGGGTTTTTCATATGGTTCGCATGTGTTAGCCTGGTTACGTACACTAAAACCCGGAGAAAATCGAGAAATATGAATATAACGTATGAGATTCGGAATGTGTCCAGGTGTAGACACGGTGACACCTCAAAGTGGGTTAGTTCGAACGACGTTTGGTGTGGCATGCTTTGGCCTAATAGGTCCTTCGTACTCTCATCGTTAGTCCCCAGGTAGGCAAACTGGTCCGTTATATTGGATTTATACGAATGCCAACCTAGACAGGACGTTCCGACTACCGGTACTTGTACCCTTCCAGTTACTACATGCCCGTCGCAGAACTTACTTTGATGAGATTTGAAAAGTGCAACAAAATCTTTGAATAACAAAAGTATGATGATGATTTGAATATATGAACATTGAAATATGTATGATGAATGTGTATATAAGTATGTATGTTTGACTGTAAGTATAAACAAATACGAAACAAATAAATATCATAAGTTTGTATGTAACCACCTAAACAATTAAAATTTAGGCAAACTATAGTGTAGGCTCTAAGGGTCTAATAACCTATCCTATATCCCTATAGTCATGGCTCTGATACCAATCTGTCACACCCCGACCCGCAGCGGAAAAGGTGATCGGGGCATGATTGGGTTATCATCAAAGCTCATGACATTTATTTTAACGTTTCATATTCATTAATACACTTTAATGGAAAATTACAATCAATATTACATCATGTCCTAAATATCAATCTAGGCTTCATTGTTATCTTCTAAGGCATTTCCTATGTTTTCCTTGCTTCATCCTGTTCACCTGTATCATGTGTAAAAAGGGTTTTTGGATCAACAAAAAGTTGGCGAGTGAATCCTATGGAAAACATTTGAACAAGTTTATTTAATTGATTATAAAATAAAGTGCACAACCACACATGAGCAAAAATAGATGTAAACTTATTCACCAATCAATTTAATATTAAACAATACACACATGAACAATAATGGATCGTTTAGAGGCACGCGTTGCTCAACTCGTCTCTCACGAGGAACTGATGGGCCTAATGAATGAATTGCATAAACTTGACAATATGAAATACATAACTACAAACAATATAAACTCAATAATACACACACGAACAATAATGGATTTGTTTTGAGGCACGTGTTGCTCAACTCATCTCACACGAGGAACTGATGGGCCTAATGAATGAATTGCATATAAATAGACAAAATGAAATACACAACTACAAGCAATGTATACAATCTAAGTTTAGATCACAATATGGTATGGCACAAGTTTAAATAAACGAGTTAATTTTATGACACATGACACACCCAAAACGTGTAATTAAAAAGGGGAGTTGTAAGATTTACTCACCTTGGGTGTGTTCGGTTGATAATGTTGAATGCACGCGAAGTTGGTTTTAACCACGAGTGAAACTAACCTAGATAAATAGCATTATGGTTCGGTAAGTAAACGGATTTTATTAATCCATTTTAGTAGGATTGTTGGGTGTATTTTTGTGAGTTTAAGGCTATTTTCTAACCTTAAAAATGTTATTTTTAAGTATTTTTAATTGATTTTTTTAATAAAATAAATAAATAAAAATAATAAAAAAAATGTTGACTTTTTGACTGTTGACCGTTGACCATTGACCATTGACTTTGACTTTGACTTTGACCGGTTCGTATGTGTGTATGTGTGCGCTGGGTGAGGCTCGAACCCGAGACCTCCCGTACGCGTGCACGCAGCTCTACCAACTGAGCTACGTGTCTAACCCGAAATATTTCTGTTTTTAATTATATTTATATACTAATTAGATTAAACTGAAAATCATTTATTTTTAAAAACGATTTAATGCGTCGGACCTCGGGACCTGTGGGTTGAGTTAACACACAGTCCACCGCTGGACTGTGTGTCTAACTTGTTAAATAAACTGATTTTTATTATACTTATATACTAACTACCTTATTTCGTTTCTGCCTTAAATAAAAAGTTTGATAATTGTCCGGACCGGTGTAGTAGTCCGGACTCGAACTCGTGACCTGTGATTAAACATTCACACAGTCCACCACTGGACTGTGTGTCTATCTTGGTTATTATTCCGGTTTTTATTAAATTTAACATCTTACGCAGTGACTCCGGTTCGGTTAAAAAAAGGAACATTTTTATTAGGGCGAAGGTGCGTGGGACAAGATTCGAACTCGAGACGTAAGCATGTTTTTTGTGCACACAGTCCACCACTGGACTGTGTGTCTAACCCGAGTTATATCATGATTTAAATTAAACTTATATGCTACCGAAACTTCGTCTTCTTCGTCAGTCTTAACCAGAAACGATGACTGACTGGTTCAACGATTTTAATCATGTTCTTTAGTGTGTTTTAGTTAATTACAGGTGAGATATATAAAAAGAATGAAAGATTAAGTGTTAGATATACCGAAACTGGACTCCTCTGTTTCTCCGGCAAAACTCCGGTGACAGCAGAAACTTCCGGCGACGTGTGTCCTGGGGCAGAGAGTCTTCAGCAAGCTTGGGATGGATGTGAGTGGCTTCGGTACGAGTTCTGGGTGTTCAGTAAGGCTCAGAAGTGAAGGGCTCGGTTTTCCGGCGAGGTGCAGAACTTTTCCGGCGGGTGGAATTACGTCGGGTAAAGGTGCGGTTTTGAGCGAAAAAGCTTGCAGAGGTTCGAGGAGGTATTTATAGGGCAGGTCATCGATGAATTTAGTCCGATTTCCGACTTGATTCGTCGGTTAGAAACTTTCCGGCGGTTATAACTTGTGTCGCGGACTCAGGCGTCGGTTATAACCGATGTAGTGATTAAAGTTTACGTTATAACTGAAGAAACCGTCCAATCTCGCGAGATCGCCGGGATTTCCGACGACTGCATTTGGGCGCGTCGTTATTTGAACTCGATATTTATGATATGAATTAATTGTTTCCATTAATTAACAAGAAACTCTAGTGCGCAGTGGTTGGAGAGTTGGAAGATAAGTTGTTTGCTAAAACGCTGGCTGACCCGGGTTCGAAACCCGGCAGCACTAATTTATTTTTAAATCACTATTTTTAAGACTTTTTCAAATATAAATTATATATTCCAATATATTTATTAATTATGTATCGTTTAAAATTATTTTGGGCATTAAATTCGCAACGAAATTTTTAACTGATTGTTCGGTTAATAAACGGAGCGGGTTTGGTAAATCCAGTTTTTGACGGATGTTACAATAGTTGCACTGAGCAGGTGCATTGTTGTTATTATTGTTATTGTTGTTCGCTTGATTTAGTTGAGTCACTAGGTTCGGGAGGATTGCAGCCATTTGCTGAGCGATAAGTGGTGCCATTTCGGCATTTTGAGTTGTGTCACGTCGAGGAGGCATTCTAAAAGAAAACATGAGGAAAGATATGAGAGATTGATATTGAATAAACAAGGGAAGTATTTTAAAAAAATATCGACAAAACATAAGGATTGTGGTCATTCGTTCGCTTCTCAAAACAAACAAATGACACACATTGACTAATCAAAGTAAATGGGTCTTTATACTGTATCGCGAAGACATGCTTTAGCCTATAAGTGGACACTCATCCCAAGAGTTCCCAGGTAAGAGTGACTGGTCCGATTAAGTGGATTTGTACGAACACTCTAGCCTTAGACAGAAAACTCACGGTACAGGCACCCACCCTTCCAGATTGCACGTGTTCACATTAATAAAACCCAAACTTTGATGAGATTTTGAAAACTTTCAAGGCTTAAAGCCGAAATTGATTCATTTGAGAATGGATGATTTCTTGTAAAAGGTTTTCGAAAAAGATTTTTGTGACTTTTGTATTGTTTTTTGTAATCACCTAAAAATAGGTGACAGTATTGTGTTTTAAATCTAAACGCAAGAAAACTCGCGTTAGGATCCTAGGAAGGTTATATTCTAGGTCAAAGCATTACTAATAACCTAATTCCCATAACCAGTGCTCTGATACCAATCTGTAACACCCCGACCGCGGAAGAACAACAAACCGCTGCGGAAACGTCGGGGAGTCACGTTAACAGATTGCTATAAAAACACTTGGTATTTGAAGTTTCATTTTATTGAATTATTAAATTAACATAGTTGCATTGTCTTTGAAATATTAAACAAACTAAACAAACATAACAATTGTTTTAAGGCACTAAATTCCATGTCCATTCCTACGTGAGCATGCATCAGTATCATCAAGCATTGTTCCCTGAAACATATGTGAAAACGAGTCAGCATAAAAGAATGCCGGCGAGTACATAGGTTTTGTGAGTATGTCAAATTCATGGCCTTGAATATGTAATACAATACCTCGTCAGACTACTAGAGTCGTTAATTGAAAACCTTGTTATCGAAAAGTATTTGGTATTGCAATGATAACTAACCAACTAAATCAAGTTAGTTATAACTTATAAAAGACTTGTAGCCATGAATGTTGACCAAAACATTTGTTTCGTAAATCCGAGTAGTAATTCGTCTTGAAATAAATTGTATAGTTTATATCTTTAATTGAAATCGTTGCGTGTCATTGTTTGAAAACATTTGTTCAAGTGATGCAAATAATGCCACGAATATAATACGATAAAAGCACTTATATATAGGAAGTACTAGCGGCGTATCCACCATGCTTTCACATTACACACGTACCGTTATCTAAATAACTTATTATAAACCAATCGTCCAATCGTCTTTGTTACAACCAATAAACCAAATCGTCGTTGTCATAAACCAATCGTCATTGTCATAAATAAACCGTCCATGTTTTAATTGTGACAAAATTTTGGTCGTTTCGGTGAATACATTCAAACCTGTGTTGCTCATCTATACCACCAAAGGGTATTAAATTCCAATAACAAACCACCAAAGGGTTTATTAAAGTAAACAGTTTCGGTCGTTCCCCAAACTACCCACCAAATTCCAGTGAATAGCCTAGTAACGGGATTGTCAGTCCTATGGTACCATAACTTACTACTGGTCGGCTTGGTCAAAGCTAATGAATGTCATTCGTGTCATGTGTACAACGCACCAACAAGTTCGTTCACATTATTGAAATCGTCGTGTTAAATATAAACCATAGCATTTGTAATTTGAAAGCTTAAAAACAACTTGCACATATGAGTCATCCCAAAACATTTGCAAAATATAAAAGAGGGGAACTATGTACTAACTTGTGATTGCAAAAGTGTCCTTGTATCAAAGATCAAACAAGCGCAAAAGTCCGAGAAATCAAGCGTGTCCTAAAATCGGATAATTGTGTAAACATCGGGACTTTAATCGATGGACATGATAGAATGAGGTCTTGTAAACCAAATGAGTGTTGGAACTCATATAAATGGTTTAACAAAGTCTACATTGTGATTTGAAACGATTCGTAAGTGCTTTTGACCCGTTATGACTCGTTAAGGTAGTTTATGCTACTTTAACGGATCATTTACGTAACTATGCAATCGGATGGTTAGATATGTGTTATGATAAGTCTTTAATTTTTAAACATGTTTGAAAATGTTATTTGATCAGATTACATGTCAAAATTTATGTTACCTATGCTAATAGTTGATTTATTCGCAAAAAGGGCGTTTTGGTCATTATTGAAGATTATAACTAATTATCATAACACTAACCAAATGATATGACCATAAGGTATAACCTCGAGGGTTATTCCATATACAACTATGGTCACAAATAGGTGTTTGGTCGGATCCTAAGATCGACCAAATGGGTCGGATTCGAAAGTCAAAGTGGTGGTCAAAACCGCTCGACAAACGGTCATAAACAAGCACAAAAGTAAAAGTGACGAATTAGACATGTTTTGACATGTCTAACTAAGTTATAAAAGTGTTTTGGTATCAAAACAAAGTGTTTTGATATCCGAAAATAGTTCCATCGTATAATGCGTATTTATCGCATTATTGACCGCAACTTTGACTCGCCACAATGACTAATAAACGAGGTAATCAGTAGGCATGATCACTAAGGACCATAACCATCATGATCATGATCATGATCACGTTGCAAAGTTCAAGTGAACTTTGTTTTGACCAATTCACGGTCAGAACAGAAAGTCAAACTGTTTGATTTTTAGCTCAAATATGCTAAAAGAATTGAACAAGATCTGAATGAAACACTTACAAACACTCTAGGAGAGCCTTAGAACTCATAAAATGATCTTCAAATGGTTGCAACTTAAGATAATAGCAGATGAGAGCAAGAATGGGTGTTGTAAAAGTTCAAATGTGATGATGAACATGGTATTTATAGTTGAATTGGAGTTATAAGATCAAAACATGTGCCCATGAGTCATCAAGGGTTTGGATTAGTGTCATAACACTTGTTAGATGCAGGAGAATGAGTGGCAAGTTCGTTTGCCTAGTCAACAAGAGAGTTAACTAGCTGCTGCCAGCAAACTGTTGTGCTGGGCACCCCATGCGGACCGCATGGATTTTTGGATGCGGTCCGCATCCACCCTTGCTGGCAGCCACTTTTCAAAATTGGCAGAACAGGCCCCTGCACATGTTTCGTCGTGTTTTGGCACTTCTAACACCCGTTAACCTGATTTTTAAGCTTTATAGGGACGTTAAAGCATAGGGAACTTGAAATGTGTTCAAAAATGTCCCGGGTGTCGGTTCGTTTGGTCGTACGGTTACGGTTTTCGGTTAATTACGACAAAAATAGTAACGAACGCGTGCATGACCGTAAATGCGTAACGAATGATATTTTTGCATTCCAATCATTAAAATACAAGATTTTAATCATTACAAAAATTTTTGGATGTGCATACATGTGACACCCGGCTATTTAGGTTGTACCATACAATTGTAGCACGTGTCATGAATAGAAAGTTGTATTTGGATATTTATGATGTTTATATATGGTAGTTGATGTGTTGGTAAATTCAAAGTTTGATAAAAATTATATTCGCAATATTAAGATAAAGCTTATCGCGTGACGGTTAAAATGCGAAATGAACGTTGGTGACCGCCCAAATAATGTTAAAATCCTAAAAATAGTCCGTTATGATTAAATTAATATTTTTACTCATATCCGTGAGGAAAATAATTTAAAAAGCTAAGAAACTCTATTTTTCGAGTTTAAGTGCATACGGACAAAATACTGTCAACACAGTCAGCCCAGGGCAACTAATATTATTATAGTAATGATTTGACAAGTTTATTTTTATAGAATGATAAAAATAAATTAAAACACTTAAAATCCCTATTTTGCGAATTTAAGCGCGTACTGCGCAACACAGCGCGCATACTGCCAAATACCGACAACGTAGCCAGACCAGGCAAATAAAATATTGATCAGTAATATTTTAGTGAGTTTATTTTATTAGAGCATTGAAAATAATTTAAAACGTGTTAAAACGTTATTAAAACGCTAGATAAAACACCCGGTATCCAGTGAAATACTTGTATAAGCTTATATATATATATGTGTATGTATATGGAAATTATGAGAGAGGAGGGGACTAGGTGGCAGCCTTATGGCTGCTCACCTTTTGCAAAACCTTCCAAAATGAAAAGTGTTGAGATATTGGGACTTGTTGTCATGATTAGTTCAACTTACATACACAATATAATAACCAATGTGAAATCAAAGCAATATCACTACTCTATCTCTATATCTCGGCCGAATACACACACATACACACATTACCATTTCAAAATTTTGAAGATCTTGAAGATCCATATTCATACAAACTCATTCCAAGCTAGTTGAAGATCCAAAAGATTTTAAACGTGTTTACTAGAAGGAGTAAGCTCCATACCATCATTTCCATCAAAACCCACTAAGAATCTTGAAGGTATAATATGTTATCTTTCAAATCTTGTTCTTGATCCATAGTGATGATGATGGCCATGTAAGTTTCTCTTGTTCTTGGACATAAACACTAACTTAAAAACAATAACAAATGGGTTTTCAAAGAAAATGAAAAATGGAAAAGTGTATGTATGTAGGGCCGTATGTATGTATGTGTATATACACATATGAAATTTTGAGTTTTGATCTTGATGGAATCTTGTTTGATAGGATTCGTTGAAGGTGAAATACATGCATGATTTAAGGAATGTTCTAAAAAGAGTTTTGATAAAGTTCATATGATTAAAGGATGAACATGAAAAGTTTAGTTTTGGAATATATATATATATATATATATATATATATATATATATAATATGTATAGCATGCATGCAAATGTTTTTTTAGTTCATAAATGTGAAGGAATGTGATACTTGCATTTATGTTGAATGATTAAATAATGATAATCATATGAAGATGATGATGATCTTGAAGTAAAAGTATGTCTAGATGCATTTAAGTTCATGCAAGTTGAAATTGATATGTTATGGATGCATTAGGTGCTTGTACATGGACATGCATGTGGGTGTATGTACATAAAATGATGAATAAATGATGTTATGATTAAATGATTTTTGGTCAGATTATACACCTTAAAAATAAGGTTATTTCATGTGTTAAAGTGGTATGAAACTTGTCATGAAGTTTACTAGCTTTGCATGTAGTACATTGTGCTTGAAAAGTTGTAAAATGTGTGAAATCGCATGATTTATGTGACCTACAAAAAAACTGCACTAATCCGATTATAACCATCATTTTAATCAGTAAATAATATGTATTGTGTTAAAATATCATGTTGTTTCGAGTTTGGATGGTTATGGTAACGTTTGACGCAAAACTATGTAGTAAAAACGGTAAAAATCGTCTTTTTAAGAGGTTTTTATGAAGTATTTTTTATATAAATATACGTATTCTAACTTATTTAAGTTTATTTGGTGTTTGGTTAGTCATACGTGACTTCCGACACCCGAAAACTTTACCGAATCTCTATAATATGCATTTTTCAACGTACACTAGAATGGGTTGTTCATGAGTGAACCTTATGTGTTTTAATGTGTTATGTGATTTAAATATGTGTATATGATAATATGTTAAGTGTTGACATGATAGCGGAATTATGTCTATGCATGTACGCTTGTATGTTTAAAATGGTAGAATCGGTAAACTCGCATTAAATGTGTAACTTATTTATCGAGCATGAAAATTGATACATAGGTTAACTTAATAAGTTATTTCATGTATACATGCCTTAAAATGATAAATTGTATAAGTTAACGAAATTTCGCGTGTTATGATATTGTGAATATGTGCACGTTTATTTATGTATATTACGACGCGCAAATCATAGATATGGTACTTATAAACGGGAGTGTTAACGGATATAACATTAAAGGTCACCAATAAAATCATTCAAGTCGCAAAAATCTATATATAATATATATATATATATATATATATATAATATATATATATTAATATGCCAACATAATAAAAATAATGACTTTTTGAGAAAATTTCAAAGTTATGTGAAAATTCTAAATATTGGAGAAACTTAGGAATATTGAGAAATATTGATTATTAAAATCGTTCCTACGTATATTAGGACGTGTAAAATCAAATTGTGGGATCGCGCTAATTTAATTACGCACCCAAAGGTGAGTGTCCCTAAACCCCCTCTTTTTACTGTTTTGTATATGTTTTGGGGGAAGAACACGCCTTAAAAGGATTAAAGATGTTTTTGAATAAAACATACCTTTGCTTATATAAAATGTATATTTTCATGGAAAGTATGTGATTTTGAGGATATCAATATGTTTCGGGTAGAAACGTTTTGTGAATAAATATGTTTCGGGGATGAAACGGGGAATTTACGGTGTTTTAGAGAAAACGATCGTGTAGATTTAAAAATGCTTAAATCTAAAGCTATGACGAATTGGCTCAGTCTCAAGAGAGTAAGTACCGGGTATGGTTTATGTTTCGGTGGGGACTTCGGGGAATTCGTACAACATGAAATATTAAATTTATCATTTTAGTAAGATATATATATTGTTCATGAGGCAAGCGATATAGATGGCCCGATATGGGCGCATGCGCAAGTATTGTTGTTTAATCATTTAAGTATTGAACCCGTGGAATTGTTGGTAGATCTATCGGGTTGACTACCCGTCGTGATCGGTCGCTCCGATCAAGTTAAACGACGGATTGATATTCTATTATAGTCCAGTGTTGATTATACTCTTATTTTTAATATATAGTTCGTATTGTCTTGCAAACATACGAGTCTGAACATTTGATGCTATAAATTTAATATATAAAACTTGGGGAGATGTAATACCCACTCAAATTTTAAGATTTTAATTTGAGTAAAGTTAAACATTTTACGATGAAAATGTCACATACAAAACATTTACATCAAAGATATTCAGACATGGTTAAAACATTCCAAAACATGGTTATAAGTGTTTACATAAGTCACTATTAACAAATAAAACAAGATCTAACGCGGAAGCTTCATTTAACGTGTGTTCGGTTCATGTCCGTCAATTGATCTTCTTCCGGAGACTTATAACGTTCACCTAACATTAAAAACACTATCAACATTAGTTATTAAGGTTTCTTGGTATATCAAACCAAGATACTAACTCAAAATAACAAAACAATAATTTTTGCACCTTTTAGACCCGTAGCCGTACGCGACGGTACCGTCGCGCTACGCCACGGTCCCATTTTGACAGAAAGGTTCGAACTGGATGCTGCATATTTTTAGCAATCCCATTTTTCGCCTAAAACTTCATAACTCGCTCAATTCTTATCTGTTTTACGATCCGTTTCTTCCTACATGATCGTAATTTAATTCCCCATCATATGGAGTCAAAACCCAACATCTGAATTAATAAGATTCTAGATTTTAAGCCCTCGGCTTTATACACAATTATTAGACTTCTTGACCCATTCATGATTTATTAAACAAACTTGTTTGTTTGATCCCAATTTCTCATGAACCTCATAAATTCAATGTTGTCTATCATACTAGATTCAAATCACGAGTTTATATACATTTATAAACCCATTTCTACTTAGATGCTTATTTTAACCCGTTAAGGGTATTTAAGTACTTTTTCACATAATTCACTTTCATTCACTTCTAGTATTATATTACCACGTTTCTTATCAATAATCTTCCACTACAACTATAATTGTGGTGGATTTTTAGTGTGGTAACTATTTGTCTCGAGTTTTATCCATCGGACTACTATTTTACGACAAGACGCATTTTAAGGCATTTGACTCACAAGAATCATACCTTTCGCTTTTATACTTATCCTAAGTATTTACTTTATCAAATGACTTATTTCTAAACAACCCATAAGGTCGTTTGCTTGATTTGTCAATCAAGGGCATTTTGGTCCATTTAAGCCTTTCATTTACGATGAATGATTTCAAAGGGCACATTAAGCCAAAATCTCGCATATTAAACTATAATCTTGTTTGAATAATCATTGTGTTTTCAAAACACAATGACTATACTGTAAATCATTCGGTTTACCTAAAAGATAACCAAATGTCCATTTTTTACCTTATTTAACTCTCATTGAACCTTAAGTTCTAAATGAGTAATTAAACTATTACACACACCTGGCTCGGATCAATCTATTGACCCGTGAATACCTTGCTTTAGTTACCGCCACTTGCTATCGAAGCGGAAATCCTTAGAAGTTTATTCCTGTGAACTTACAGCTCGACAGATAATCATTAGTCGAAATTGTCAAAGGGTGATACCCTCACCTGTTGACCCGTTTAGTCTAAGTGACCGTTTATCTTTGCGAGATGACATTTATCACCATCTCATCTATATGACTTGCTCTGGTTGTTCATTTTACTTATATAAACTATTTCTTAACTCTTTTGCCTCATTATGATTTACGCTGTGAAGTGTCTTTTCAAAACTAACGCTTATTGTCAACGTGTGACCAATTTACTGTTTTGCCCTTATCATTCGTTTTGGTTTACCACATAAGGTAACCATTAAAAGTTCATTTTCTATTCGTCATAATATGTCTGAATTACCGTTTTACTCCTTTTTAACCATCGATATGGTTTCGTGTCATTCGCTTATTTCGTTCCGTACGACTACACGTCGGAACATTATACTTCAATTTCTTATTTATCTTATTCATAATTAGTATGATAAGAGAATATTTTATGAATTAATAATAGTGTAAGCTATACTTACCTTGCATCCGATTATGCTCTTTTGCTTCTTACTTGATTCGTTTGACCTGCTTCATTCCCAAGCTTCCACCTAGCTTGTCAAGCGTCCAACTATCATCATAATTCGTAAGATGGTTAGATTAGTCATCCTTACTTACGACTATTCCATCTTACGGATCTTATGTCGAAACTATTATTCGACTTCATCATTGGTTATTTTGACTTTCAAAAGTCAACTACCTTTAATCATATAATATGCACAATCAAGTTTAAATCAATGTCATGCTTAGAACCCGTATTATTCCATACCCCACGTAATTAGTCAAATTAGCCAATTACTTGTTTCTTTCGTAATTTCTACATATCACCATTTGTTTATGCATTTTAACAAACACCTTGCGGGCAAGATTTTTATACTACTTTTATCTAGTTCATTACTAACTTTTAACCAAGTTTATATTATCAAAATCATGCCCTTGGTCTAGTATTCATGAACAATATCACTATCTTGCATCATAACTTTAGTTTTCTCACAACTAAACATACACAATCATGTGTTCATCACAATGATAGAAAAACCCACTTAGCACATATATGGGTGTTCATCAACTTCATAGTTTTTCAACACTAAATCATCAAACTTTGAACTAGGGTTTGCTCATAGACATGGATTCATCATAATTTCACATATTCATTCAACATTGCATCAAGAATTTTTATTATGAGTGTTCACCATAAATTCAAGATATCACCAAATCACAAAATTTGACAAACCTTGTGATCTCCTAATCTAGATGATCGATGATTTGCGTTCATGCATCGATTCGGGTCTTGAATTGACCTTCAATTTGATGAATTTGGTTGATTTAGGGTTTTGGCTCCTTGGAGCTCTCCTGGTCGATCCAGAACACGCACATACTTAGTGTGTGTGGTGTTTTGTTTTTAAAAAAAATTATAATTAAACTTTCAGTTTATCCAACTTTAGCCCCTTTCGTTCCAACCTTTTATAAAAAGCTTCACTATTTCTTGTTTTCTCTATTGTTTTCACTTAATTACCCATTACTACCTAGGTTAGTTATTCCTAGTTAACTTAGTGGGTTTCGGGAGTTATAACCCGTTTTATTTTGCGTCTCGTTAACTCGGGCCTCTTATAAACTATGTTTTCTCACAGCATTTATTCTCCTTTTAATTAATATTAAGATTATTTGTTTAAATCCTAATATTCACCGGGTAGATTTTACCACTACGGGTATTTTACCCGTCTTTTAATATTAACGTGGTTTGATTACCAAACCCGTTTTTGGGTGTTACAGAAGATGCTTTAGATCGAAGGTTTTGGGGAAAACGCTTGCGACGGCTGACCCATGGATTTTATTAAGGAAATAAATTAACTTTCGAAAATATTATTTGGATGTTTTGATAATAAACACATAATTAGAAAGTTTTCCTTGTTTTAAATTTCAATATGTGAGCTCACCCTCCTTTGTGTTGACACTTGATTTTAACGTGTTCTTCAGGTACTTGAGCATGGCTTCGGGAATCTTTGGCGTATCTTGTGGTTGTGATGCATGTTTTGTTTAATAATAACTTTGGAAAACTTTTCAAACTTATTTGGGACCGACTGTATTAAGATCCATAAGGATCGAGACAACTTAACTACTCTATGGTTGTGGTTTATGTTTAAACTTGAAAACAATGTTTTAACTAAGTAATATGTCCAAAATTAACGATGCATCGTCCACTAAGATATTTATGGGCACCAACTTCCGTCACCATTACGTTTGTATTTCCGCTTCAACTTTTTTGAGGTGTTACAGTACATGTCCCGGATTAAGAAATACGCGTAACGGCATAGTTTCGCAGAATTTGCAAAATAGCCCCCGAAGTTACAAAAGCGTGTTTTTGCCATACCGAAGCCCTTGAAACTTATTTCTTAGCTATTTTAAGGGTATTTAGTGTATTTTTAGCTTATGACCTTGTTCCGAGTGTGCACCGCTACGAGAATTGGCAGACTTTCGTAGTTTGTCATAAATAGTCCCTGTGATCGAAAAGGCTTGTTTTTGACATACCAAACCCTTCAAAACTTATTTCTAAGTTATGCAAAGGATATTTAAAGTATGTTAAGCTCGTGTCATCGCTCCGGAGTGTACGTCGCGTTAAACTGATTACGTTTACGTAACAATTCGCGATTTCACTTCCTGAAGTCGTTCGAGAGTCTGTTATCGTGTAATAATCGAATATGTGCAATTGTCATGATAAATAAAAAACTCATAAATAAAACACAAAATTTCATTGATTGATAAACTAGTTCATAATCGTTATAGATTCGTAATACCACAAATGTCACAGGTTAGGCCACCAATAAAATTCCTTAAGATCGCTATACATCTTATCTGCTCCGGGATGTATTAAATATTTAGACTTATGGGCTTCATCTAGAATGATGTTTAGTAATACACAAAAAGAGGAACCCAAATTCTGTTTACAAAGTATAAGGCTCCGTTCTCTTTTGGCTCTAGATGTTCCCCATTACTCGAAACATTTCAGCTCCGACGTTTTCTTCCTTCAGTGCCTCTTGTTGAGCGTCACGGATTTGAGAGGTAAGGTTATTTTGGATTGTGAGCCCTGAAGATCAAGCACGTAAGGGCTTCACTCGTTCTTTTCGACTTAAAGCATCGAGAAAACGTTCGCTTTGCCGGATGATACTTTATTTCACAATCATAATAGTTCAACAACTCGAGCCAACGCCTTTGGCGCATATTTAACTTCTTCTGGTTAAATTTGTGTTGAAGACTTTTGTGATCGGTGAAGATTGTGCACTTAGTGCCGTACAAATAATGACGCCATATTTTTAATGCAAATACCACAACACCTAACTCTAGGTCGTGTGTGGTTTAGTTCTTCTCATGAACCTTCAGTTGGCGTGATGCATATGCAATAACCTTCTCTCTTTGCATCAACACACATGCTAAACCCTGGTGTGACGCATCGCAATAGACTACAAAGTCTTCGGTGCCTTCTGGAAGCGATAAGATTGGAGCATCGTAAAGCTTATCTTTAAGTAACTGGAAGGCCGTTGTCTTGTTTTTCTCCGCATTCAAACTTCTTATCTTTCTGAGTAAGGGAGGTTAAGGGTTGGGCGATTTTTGAAAGTTTTCAATGAACCTCCGGTAGTAGCCTGCCAATCCCAAAAATTGGCGTACTTCAGTGGGGTTTTGGGTGCATTCCAGTTCTTTATGGCTTCAATTTTTGATGGGTCAACATTTATGCCCTTCTCATTGACAACATGTCCGAGGAATTGAACTTCATGAAGCTAAAATTCGCACTTGGAAAACTTTGCGCATAGTTTCTCCTTCTTCAAAAGTTCAAGAATGGTTCTAAGGTGTTGTTCATGGTCTTTCTTGTTTCGCGAGTAGATCAGTATGTCATCGATGAATACTATCACGAATTTATCAAGGTATGGTTTGCACACTCGGTTCATCAAATCCATGAACATTGCGGGTGCATTATTAAACCAAACGGCATGACAAGGAACTCGTAATGACCGTAACGAGTTCGGAATGCCGTCTTTGGGAGGCTTTCCACCTGAACTCTAAGTTGATGGTATCCAGATCTTAAATCTATCTTTGAATAAAAGCTAGATCCTTGAAGTTGGTTGAACAAATCATCGATCCTGGGTAGTGGATACGGGTAGTGGATACCTGTTTTTGATTGTGAGTTTGTTTAGTTCTCGGTAGTCTATGCACATCCTAAGACTACCATCCTTTTTCTTTACGAACAGAACATGAGCACCCAATGGTGAGAAGCTGGGTCGAATGAATCCCTTGTCCAACAACTCTTGAAGTTGTGTGGACAAATCTTGCATTTCCGAAGGAGCTTAAGGAGTTTTTGCTACAAGTGTAGCTCCCGGATATAGGTATATATGGAATTGAACTTATCGTTGTGGGGGCACTCCCAACAAGTCTTCTGGAAAGACTTCAGGGAATTCCTTCACAACCGGGATCTCTTCTAGTTTTGGCTCTTTAGTTTTCTTATCAATGACGTGAGCCAAGAATGCTACAAATCCTTTTCATAAACATTTTAGGGCATTCATACATGAAATAATGTGTCGAGGTGTGTCATTCTTCTCACCATGTATAATAAGTGTTTCGTTTTAGGTAGGGGAATTCGAATGGTTTTGTCATAACACATGACTTCGGCTTGGTTTTTAGATAGCCAATCCATCTCGACTACTATGTCAAAATACCTAACTGGACAGGTAACAAATCAATGTTAAATTTTTGTCCACCAAGTTCCAAAAAGCATTCTTTAATAACTTCACTAGATTCCACCGTCTTTCCATTCGCTAGTTCGATAGTGAATGGAACATCTAGTTTATTCAAATCTAGTCCAAGAACATCCTTAAATTCTAAAGGTACGAAACTAAAATCTGCACCGATATCAAAAAGTATAGATGCATAATGATCATTGACAGGGAACGTACCGGTGATCACATTAGGGTCTTGACGTGCCTCCTGGGCTCCAATGACAAATGCCCACCCTTGGGCTGTGTTTTCCTTGGGACAGTTTCTCTTACAGTGTCCCACTTCGCTACAATTATAACATCCTCGGTTTTTGCCTTGATCGTTTTCCATTGTCATTCCTATTTCCTCCATCTTTCCTGCCTCATTACGGTTCCCTCGGTTGTTTTCCCAACAATTCTCCACACGATGACCTGTTTTCCCGCATTTCTCACATTTAATGTTTCGGCACCCTCCATAATGAAGGAGACCACATTTGCTACATTTCGGTGCCTTTCCTGCATAACCCTTTGGTTTGGTCTCTGTTGTTGCCACAAATCCTTTTCCCGTTTTTGTTGAGGAGTTTTCCTTTCTCTTCTCCTCCTGTCTAAACCCCTTCCTAAAGTGAGAATGTTTTTGCTTGTTATCTGAGATGATGATTCCACATGTCTCTCACTAGTTTTCCATGCGCCTATCTTTATAAGTTTATTCATTCTCACCGCTTCCTCAATAAGGCTAACTGCGATGGTAATAGCCTCAGTAATCGTCGCAGGATGCAACGATGTGACCTTGCTTCGAATTTCCGGGCTAGTCCCCAGATGTATCGTTCAATCCTTTTAAACTCAGGCTCTACCATATAAGGGACAACCCGAGAGAGGTCGTGAAAGCGTTGCGTATATCCATATATCTGACCCAACCATCGCCAAATTCCAGAATTCGGTTTCCAACTTTTGTAATTCTGCCCTCGAACAGTACTTGTCTCTCATCATATCTTTCAATCGATCTCACGTGATAGCATAAGCCGCTACTTCTCCTAATGTTTGTACTTGCAAGTTCCACCAAGACAAAGCTTCATCTAAAAACATACCCGAAACATACAACACTATCTTATCAGGAGTACAACCACTCATACGAATAACCAAATCCATTTTCTCCATCCAACGAACGTATGCTACGGCACCAGCAGTGCCGTTGAAATTCAGGGGTTCGTAGTCAAGAAACTGCTTATAGGTGCATCCTAGAATGTTTGTTTTCAAAAATTGTCAATAATATATATTTTTGCAAATAAATATTAATGAGAATTTATTGGTAAGGTTATGAATAACCAACTGTTCGTAGGTGGAGTTGGTGGAGTTCGTGTTCTAGCTTCGGTATCCGTACGGGCACGATTAGCTTCGGTATCCACGATTAGCTTCATGTTGTGCTAACACATCAACGATGCGTTGATTTAGCAATGAGTCTAGTTCAGTTTGGGTTGTAGGTGAAGGAGTTTGGATATCATTTATATTCCTCCTCCTTGGTGCCATTATCTTCATATGAAAATCATATGGAAGAACATTAGACAAATATTCAAAATAAATATTGTCGTTGATGGCCCAAATTAAATAAACAAACAAATCGTGTCACAACGAATCATCAAAATAAAGCGGCTGAATAATTTGCCACAACAATATCGTCCATACCATCAATCACCACTACATAAACATCCATACAATGAATCACCACAACATAAACATCCATACAATGGATCACCACAACAACGCATATAAAGAAGATACCAACTTTCATATATATATATATGAGAGAGGATCATGAGAAAACTAGATATAAATGAGAAAACTAGAAAACTAACTCAAAAGGCCAAAAAAAAGCATAAAAAACATACAAATTTTTTTTACAATTTTTTTTATATAAAATCACTGCATTTTATGTATAAAAAAACTTCTTTATAAAAAACAACTTGTACTGCACATGTGCATTATATGTTTCTTTAAGTTTTTTAAGTTTTTTTAAATAATATATATGGCGAATTTTAATAAAAAATCAAAAAAAAATAATTTGATATGTTTTTTGGCTTTTTTAGTTAGTTTTTTGGTTTTCTCATCAAACTAGTTTTCTCATGATCCATCCCCATATATATATATATTATAGTCAACTTGTTACATAAGTTTTGCGAAGAACAAAAATGATTTGGAGCTTTCACTGCTCCAACGTACAAGTTTATACAATACAAACAAAAGTAAATATTTTATTCGCATCATTTCTTCCATCTTCAAGTTGACCTGTATATATCTTCAAAAGTCTTCTACCTGCTACAACCTGCTACGGGCCTAACCCTAAAAAACGTGACTATATACCACAACTAGATCGGGGGTGGGGGTGGAGGTGAAGAGACGCGGATCACACCGTGAGAGTATGCCATCTCCTCCTCAATGGCGCTAACGCGCCTCTCGATAGAAGAAGTGGCAGCATGGGATGATGGTGGGGATGGTGCTGAGGAGGATGGTGGTGGTGTAGAGGTTGGTACAGGTGGTGATGGAGGGGGTGCAGATACAGGTGGAGGTGGCTGAGTGGAGGAGGATGAAGGAGCACCCTGAGATGCCTGTAATGCGGTCACTTGAGCCCTAAGCTCACGCATACGGTCAAATACAATCCGAGCTGAATCTCGGTGGAAGTAAGGCGATACTCGGTGGTGGTGAGTGGCATGTGAATGGGGTGGTAGGGGTCAGATGTGCCCATGCCCGACGGTGGTAGAGGACGAATGTCCGGGTAATAAGGGGGAGGATAGATGGTTGGACCTTGGAGGGGTGGAATGGTATGAAATGGATCCCCAGGCGTAGTGGAAGGTAAGTAAGATGGATATCCCGTCATGGGGTGGCTGGGAGCAGTATATGACGGCCCGCTACAAACGGGTCCTGATATACACCGAAAGTCGGTGTCGTGGAAGTGGAGGAAAAAGAATCCATAAACGGAAAGGTGGTAATAAATTATCACCATGAGGTACGAAATCCCCCCATGGAAACATAGGTGGTACAGGGAGCAATGCAGGGTTAACGGGGGGCATCTGAGGTATATAGGGGTCGTCTGGGGGAAATCGGTAGAACGAGGTCGACAACTAGGGGATCTGGTAAAATCTGGTCAACAGGTGCGAGTGGAGCGATTGGTGATGGGGGTAGCACAGTGTCGGGAGAATGTATAGGTGAAGGTGTCTGAGGGGAGGTAGGTGCAGAAGAGGAAACATCAACTACCACAGCCTCTGGCTGTGCTACCTCCAAGAGAGCAATCTCAAAGTCGTCGCCGATGCCAAGGTCATCGTCAACGTGCTCCCCATGAACTACAGGGATAACGAAATCCTCATCATCATCATCAACGTCATGAACGTCCATTTGGGAAAATCATCCATGGGAGGTGCCTCGATCATGAGAGGATCATCAATCGAAAGAGGAATAATATGATCAGGGGCGTCGGGATCGACATTTGCAGGATCTACCACATTAAGTGGTACAACGACAAAAGCTACAACATGTTCACCTTCGGGGTGACCGAAGATGACCATCTTGTGGAAGTGGGGAACGGCAAGAACATCATCCTCCTGAGGGATGTCTACAGGCTCAGGGTCAGGTAGAGCGAATGGTTGGAAGTCAATGGCCATCCACTCGTCGTCGGAATCCTCATCATCGGAAATGACAATAATAGGTGGGGCTGGGTCATCAGGTGGTATATAATCTACGTCAGATAGGGAACCCGTGGTGTCTGAATCCGAACTGGAAGACATGTCCTGGCAAAATAATTCGTACAACTTATTTAAATGAACAACTTATAATATATCTTGGGCAATTGTGTTTTAGTTTCATTGTAGGTTATATCGCACCTCATTTTTTATTCAGCTTTTTGTTATCAAGTCTAACCTCAAAGACCTATTCAAATATCGTCCTTGCAATACCGTTTTGGATTGTTGTTTAGTATTAGTGGACCTTCGTAACCTGCCGTGAAATGTTCTTGTTACAATTTCGCAAACAAATCATGACTTTTATTAAAAGACCATTTTTTAAATTGTAGACTATACTCCAAAAGAATCTTAGTTCACTACAATTGATGCTCTGATACCAGGTCTGTCACACCCTGAATTTCGGTTTAGCGGAAGCGTCGCGAGGTGTGACCAGAGCGATATTCATAGCATTCAATCAAGTAAACGAACCATATAAAACATAACAAGTTTCCATCCATACGTGTATTCAACACTTATTTACAAACAGAAGTTTGTTTGAAGAGTACCACACATTACAACATAGTTTCAAAACATAGTTTCCAAATACATAGTTTTAAACGTAAAGACCAACAACTAAAACAACATTTTCCACAGCTTTGTTGTCATTCCACGGTCATGCTTTTTCTTGGGTCGTCCACTAGTTTCCTGTAATACATGTTAGTTTTGAAAAACGTCAACAAAGGTGAGTGAATTCATGTTATTAGTTTTAGTGCCAAATGAATCTTCAAAAACATTTGCCAGCATAAATTCTGTTTGTATAGCTTAAAAATGAAATACGTATGATCATTAGTGTTTTGCAAGGACATTAATCTGTATGCCAAACTAGGAGGCGACCAACCCTTGACGATTTATTAGTGTCATCGACACAAGTTTTAGACACAAAAGCACTCTAAACGGACAAAGTTTTATTCAGAGTGGGGCTCGTTCACACCCAAATAGATCTATCCAATTGTTCCTCGGCTACTGTTATTGATATTGTTATTGATTAATGGTCCCTTTGATTTTAAACACCTATTCGCATATGATCTAGTTGGTTCCATTTTCTCCCCGAATTACAATTCACAACATGTATACATCCCCGAGCGTTTAAAACCATTAAAACGTTTAAGTAAAAGGGGGAAACATCAACTCACTGGTTTGCATTCTAAGCTAAACTCGTTTTAGTTTGGTTTCTTCATTTGTTTCACAACCTACAAGTGTTCTAATCTCATTAGACACTTAGGTTTATTTGCATTCATCGTTGTTCAAGTATCACGTCTTGAATCCATACTTTTATTTGTTTGTTTCGTTTGTTTTACATATATACATCTTCCTTATATATATACATATTCTTTGTTGTTTCATGTTTGAATGGGCCTAGCCCATACGTTAACTATGAACCCAAGTCGTGGTTTAGGGTAGGGCTTAGCCCAATTGAGTTTGTATAAATGGGCCTAGCCCATTTGCTTTCACGTGTGTGGGCCTAGACCAGTTTGTTTAGTTGGTGTGCGCCTAGCCCATTATCTTTAACTTATGTGGGCCTAGCCCAAGTTGGTTTAGTTAAGACGGGCCTAGCCCAATATGTTTAACATGTGTGGGCCTAGCCCAAGTTAATATAATTCAGTGGGCCTAGCCCAAATGATTTAGTTATTGTGGGCCTAGCCCAAGTTGCCTTAGTTGAGTGGGCCTAGCCCAAATAGTTTTGTTCTTAGTGGATCAATCCCAAATTGTTTTGTAAGAGTGGGCCTAGCCCAAGTTATTTAATGTGTATGGGCCTAGCCCAATGTTGATTCATATAAAAGTGGGCCTAGCCCAAAGGAAGTCCATGAAAGGGTGAGCTTGGCCCAAATGTATTCTTTCACAAAAGTGGGCTTGGTCCATATTAGTTTTACAAAGTGGGCTTTAGCCCAAAACAACTTTTATGAAATGGGCTTGTTTATAAAAGTGGGTTTGAGCCCAAATTTAATTTAAAGTTATCTTAGCCCAAATGTAACTTGAAAGAGATTTTTGGCCCAATTCATAAATAATCCAAGTATGGACTTAGTCCATAAAAATAACACATGTGTTTATTTTTATAAAATCTAATTTTTATAAAAATTTGTTTCAATTTTCGTAACCACTCGTTTTCTTAGTGTGTGAAACTGTTGATGCACTATTGTGTTCGTCACTTGTCGAATAGGCTAGATTGAGCGTGTGTTGAATATTGTATAGGTTAGAATCGAACACACGACCGAAATACGGAGATTATAGTGTTAAAGAGAACAAGTTCGCCCGAACTTGACCTGTGTTGGTCAAGTTCGCTCGAACTTGATGTGACTTTAGTCAAGTTCGCCCGAACTTGACTATGGCACATCCGGGCGAACTTGTCTCCCTATATATGTGTGTGTTCATTTGTTACTTAAGTTTTTGGCATCCCTATGGGGAGGTGCTGTCGGATTCTCTCCAGGAACTCCAGCAGCTGGACTTAAAGATGTATACTTTTTCGGTATGAATGAAGACTTCCGCTGCATTCTGTTTCTACTCCATTCTTAATAACATTCTACCGAAACTGTAATCGTTAAGTTTATGCACTAACTTCCGTCTAGAACCGCCTGATCACGGACCCTCAATTGGTATCAGAGCTACGGTTATCACCTACGCTCAGGAATTTGGACATTTATGGACATTAGGAGGGGTTTGGACGTAAAACTTGAAATAAACATACAATCTACGGATGAAAAGTAAAATTGAACTGATAGGATTGTTAGAAAGTGATTTTCGACCAGATCTATGGTGGATTCATCTCGAAATTCGAAGAAATAAGGATTCTGGATCGAAAAATGTGAAAAAAAAGGCTGATTTGGGGGACCAAGTTCGCCCGAACTTGACAAGGATTTTCAAGATTTCTCATCAAGTTCGCCCGAACTTGAATGATTTTCTTTGAAGTTAAGCACAAGTTCGCCCGAACTTGTCTATTTCATGCAAGTTCGCCCGAACTTGGTGGTGGCCAACCAAGTTCGCCCAAACTTGTCACAAACTGACTAAGTTAACCCGAACTTGTCACATACTGACTAAGTTTGCCATTACTTGTCATACAAATTCGCCCGAACTTGTCAAGGAGCCTAAAAAATTTTTGTTGATCGTATTGATGGGATGAGTGTCTAGAAAAAATTTGGCAATAGAAATTTTTTCGAGTTTTCGAAGACCGAACCGGGATGTTCGGGACACCGTCTAGAGCTTCAGAGTACAGATTTGGTGATACGGTAACAAAATTTTGAAGATAACGGGAGAGTCATGGATACTGGTGCAGAATGTTGAACATTTGGGTGTTGTGACTAGTAATGGGCCTAAACGTTAAATTCGCATTTGTTAAAAACTGAAAATTCCGGATTTCAGGGAGAATTTCAGTGAAAATTTCAATATGGTCAGAATTTGCAAAATTGAGGGGGAATAAAAAATTTTCAATATTTAAAGATTCCGACATTTTTGAAATTCGTGACTGCTGCAATAGTATCCGGGTGGTTACCAATTGCAGATTATCGGGAAATGCAGAGGATCGAGATTCATCTGGTGATCATAGGAAGTTCAAATTTTTCATATCATGATACAGAGTGATGCTTTAAGGGTTAGAGTCCTGATCTCCGGTGAAGGAACAGTTAGCTGGATTAGCAGTCGTTAGTACCAGTGAGGAACTGAGGACATTCAAAACGTTCGGTGATGATCTTAGGAATTAATGGCTAGCTCCGCAGACGGATGGTTTCAAAATTACCTAGGAAATCTGATGATAACCTTTGGTGGCCATTATTTCTAGTCTTCAAGCAGATGAATCGTTGGATGATGATGTTTGGTGATTAAGTGGCGCTGGTCTACCGGAGAAAGCTATATATATGGCATTGTGACTGAAGAGGAAGAATGTGATTTTGGTCACAGACGTATGTTTCTCAGATTCGATGTGTTATTAGATTATCTGTTTTCGATGAAGATTTATTGATTGAGCAGATTACCGATTTGCTGATCAAATATTTCTGAAGGGTGCTTAACTGCGATTACGGAAATTGGGATTTCGGATTTTCGAGGGTATTCGTTGATTTGAAGTTTTCCGATGCGGTGATTCGAAGTTTCTATCAATTGCCGGTTGAGTTTCTGATACTTTAGGAGTGTGCAGAATAAACTCTCGATGCTCAACGCTTATTCAAAAACTGAACTCGGATGCGGTTATCGTCGAAATGGAGAAGCTGCTGCATTAATTAGCTTCGAGTTGATGGTTATTCGAGAAAATTTGTCGGTTAAGTAAATCAGAGCAGTCGAAAACCAAGCAACCAATGATCTGAACTGGAGATTTCAGCGATATTGAAAGTTAATTATTTGTGACATCTGTGCTTTCTAATCTTTGTATTGTATCCGACAATATATATCAATAAAATTTTGTGTTACATTTTATGAGTTTTGTATGTTTACTTATGACATTTGTGTATTTTTAATCCTTGTTCAAATTCGATCCTTTAAACATTTTCTGGATGTGAAATCGCAAACCGTTATGTAAATTTAATCAGTTTAACGCAACGTACGCTCCGGGACAAGGGAATAAGTGAACATACTTGAATAACCCTAACATAACTTAGAAATAAGTTTTGAAGGGTACGGTATGCCAAAAACATGTTTATTCAGCTCTAGGGGCTATTTTGCAAAATCTGCAAAACTATGCCAATTTGCGTATTTCGCTATCCGGAACATGTACGGACATCCAAAAAAATTTTAATCATTAAAATATTGTATTTTAATGATTGGATGCAAAAATGTCGTTCGTTACGCATTTACGGTCATACACGCGTTCGTTACGATTTTCGTCGTAATTAACCGAAAACCGCACCGTACGACTGAACGAGCCGACATCCGAAATGTTTCTGAGCATTTTACAAGTTCCTATGCTCTCTCATCCTTATGAAGTTTGAAAATGATGTTAACGGGTGTTAGAAGTGCCTAAACGCGACAAATCAAGTTCAGGGACATGTTCTGCCATTTCGAGAAACCTGGTCCCTGCAGGGGTGTTTACGGACCGTAAGCATGGACCCCATACAGTCTGTAAGCCAAGATCAGACAGCAGAAACTTCCAGCCAGCTTCCAGTTGTTTGCAACTTGTTTTGTTTGATTGTTTTTATGTTTGGGGACCAAGTTAAGTGTTCAACAAGTCCTCAAATCAGTCCCTAACAATTACGTGGTGGAGATCATTCCTTGGAGAACACATAATCCACATGTAATGATCCTACAATTCAAGAACTCCTATATATAGCAAACTCCATTCCATTCATCCATTGCTCATTTCTTTTCTTTCTCATCATACACTCTAAGAGGAGTTGCTACCACTTGTTGGAAGCCTCCCACCTGAGTTCATCTTCTTCCTAGAACACAAGTAAGTGTTCTTCCTTGGCTTGTTTAGCTATTTCAAGCGAAAATTCAAACAGTGTTTGACTTTCGGCTTTAACCATGAATTGGTCAAGACAAAGTTCATTTGAACTTTGCAACGTGATCGTAATCACGATGGTTATAGTCCTTGCGACTATACCTACTAATTACCACGTTGACTAGTTGTAGTGACGAGTCAAAGTTTCGGTCAATAATGCGATAAATGCGCATTATCCGACGGAACCATTTCCAGGTATCAAAACACTTTGTTTTGATATCAAAACATTTTTAAAACTTAGGTTAGACATGTTTTAGCATGTCTAACTCGTCACTTCTAGTTTAGTGCTTATTTAGGGTCGTAAGTCAAGCTGTCTTGACAACCGCTTAGACTTTCGAACCCGACCCATTTGGCCGATCATTAGAATCCGACCAAACATATTTTGTGGCCATAGTTGTATAGCGAATAACCTTCAGGGGTTATCTATGGTTACTTCGTTTAAGTAGTTGTATGATATGTAGTTTATATGCCTTAGGAAAATGACCAAAATGCCATTTTTGCGCATAAATTCAATCTAAGCATATGTAATTTTGACACTTAAACTAATTGTGCAACATTATTAAACATGTTTAGGCATATAAGACTTATCATAGGACTAGTTAGACCATCGAACGCGCTTTTACGCAAACAACACGTTAAAGTAGCTTAAACTACCTTAATGAGTCGTTACGGGTCATAAGCACTTAGGATTGCTTTCAAATCAGAATGTAGGCTTAGTTAAACCATATCATATGAGTTCCAACACTCATTTGGTTTACAAGACCTCATTTTATCCGATCTCCCGATTTAGGTTCCGATTTATTAACATAGTGATTCCATACTAGGTGCCACTTGATTCCTTGACTTTCCGAGCTTTGTTAGTTCACTAGATCAAGGATACTTGCAATCTCAAGTGAGTACATAGTCCCCCTATAATTACTGTAGAACTCCTTTAAAATTGTAATGATTTAGAAATTAGAAATTAGAAATAATAATATATTATTATATTTATAATGTTTTAAAGTCATAACTCTATACATTAGTTATGATAATATTTTAATAAAAGTGCTTTTATTGTTTCCCTAATGAATTTTAAAAATCACACTAGCTCGGTTCGTTATAATTTGTGTTTAATTCCTCCTTACAATTTTAAAGGGGTTCTTCAGTAATTATATTATTATATTTATAATGTTTTACAGTAATTCTATTAAAAATAACTATAAAAAAAATTAAAAACATTTAATGGACACCATACAATTCACTTTAAAGTGTAATTAAAAAGTAAAAAAAAATATATGAAATTAACCATTAAAAGAAAGTAGTGTTCAAGTACTTTGAAAATCTTAATTAAAAAGTAAAAATAATATGTGAAATTGACCAATAAAAGAAAGTGGCCAAGCTAAATTACGATTTTGCCCATTTAAATTATAGTTTTGCCATTGTTTTTTGTTTTTTTTTCTTCCCAGCCAAATTACGCTTTTGTCCTTTTTGTTTTTTTCCACTGTAAATTTTTCGTTTTCAAATGTTTTGGGGTGAAACATATTGTGCCTATGATTAATTTCGTGTTTTCATGACATATTACATGCTTTGATTACTAGTACATATACTACATGACTTTTATTGCATTTGATTTACATGTTGATTTGCATAATTAACACCTTGGTTTTTCAAAGACATTTTTGCTATGTATGTTGACCTAGCATACTAGTACATGGTTTTCAAAAACATTTTCAAAAGACATTTCTTGGACATTTTCAAAGACATTTTCAAGACATGCTTACATTGTTATTTGACATTTTGGTGCGTTGAACTCGACAATGATACATTCATTAACATTGATCACGCCAACCGGTAGTATGTAATGGTACCATAGGATTGAGAATCGTGTTCCCGCTTCCTAGTTTGTTTGGAAGTGACCTTAGGGAATGACAGAATCCGATGAACATTGATAAACCCTTGATCGGATAGGGGTTTATCCGACAGTCAACAAGGCTTGAATGTATTCGCCAACAACCCATAGTATATGTCTTAACAATAAAGGCAAATGGTTTATAAAACTCGACATTGTTCACTCGACATTGGTTTACTCGACATTTGTTTACTCGACATTGGCTTACTCGAGATTGTTTACTCAACATTAGTTTACTTGACATTGTTTACTCGACATTTGGTTTACTTGACATTGTTTACTCGAAATTGGTTTACTCGACATTGTTTACATGACATTTGTTTACATGACATTTGTTTACTTGATATTTAGTTACTCGACATTGGTTTACATGACATTCATTTACTCGACATTTGAGGATTGGTTTATGGTGAGTGATTTAAATAACGTGACGTATGTAATGTGATAAAAGCATGGTGGATACGTCGATGGTACTTCCTATATATAAGTGCTTTTATTATCATACATATCGTGGCGTTATCTAAATCATTTTAAACAAAATACAAGACATGACATTTTACACAAGACAAAACTTACTTTTGATTATCTATTTAACCATGTATTATTTCTTTTATATCATATTGCTTTTTCATATGGTTTTTATAAAAGAAACTTTTTATGGTTCATGACGACTTTTGTATTACTTTAAACTTTTCTTAAAATAATCAAAGCCATGAAGCATCAACACAAAATCCATGTACTCGTCGGCATTTTTTTGCTGACTTTATTTTCACATATGTTTCAGGTGCAAATGTTTGATGTAAAGCTAGTTACACTTAGGGCGGACTGGGCCTTAGTGACTATAAAATCAGAATAATAGCTTAACTTTTGTTTTATTTCCGTTTTTATCCAAGACAATGTAAACAATATTAATTAATGAAACTCAACTTATGTGCCATGGTTATTGAAACAATAATTCTGTTACGACACTCCCCAACGATTCCGCCACGGCTTGTTATTTTACGTGATCGGGGTGTGACAATAATGCAAACCCATATCATCAGTTAAGGGGGAATTTGTTGACGCGTTTCGACGACATCGGCAGACACCTTGATTGAAGTTGCAGAATATTTAAACACGACTCAAAGTTTTGAAGTTCAAGATTAAGCTTCGACAGTAACGAACAAGGGGGAATCCGTTGATGCACTATTGTGTTCGTCACTTGTCGAATAGGCTAGATTAAGCGTGTGTTGAATATTGTATAGGTTAGAATCGAACACATGACCGAAATACGGAGATTATAGTGTTAAAGAGAACAAGTTCGCCCGAACTTGACCTGTATTGGTCAAGATCGCTCGAACTTGATATGTCTTTAGTCAAGTTCTCCCGAACTTTTCCTATGAAGGACAAGTTCGCCCGAACTTGACTATGGCACATCCGGACGAACTTGTCTCCCTACATATATGTGTGTGTTCATTTGTTACTTAAGTTTTTGACATCCCTACGGGGAGGTGCTACCGGATTCTCTCCAGGAACTCCGGCAGCTGGACTTAAAGATGTATACTTTTTCGGTATGAATGAAGACTTCCGCTGCATTCTGTTTCTACTCCATTATTAATAACATTCTACCGAAACTGTAATCGTTAAGTTTATACACTTACTTCCGTCTAGAACCGCCTGATCACGGACCCTCATAAACGACTAGTGTTTTTGTGGTGACCATTTATTTAGTGTCGTCCGATTTGTTTTGTGCCATATATGTATATATATATTTTGTCCGAATTGTCCAAGTGTCAGAATTTTCCATTTTGCTTGTGTATGTCCAAGGATGGACACTTAATGTTTTTAACTTCCGCTTTTAAGGGTTAACAAGTATGGTGATGTTTTGTGTAACCATATAGTTTTATACTAGTCGGAACCCGCGCGATGCGGCGGAGGGGACAATATAGTATTCGTGCGGGTATGGACGCGGATTAGGGATGATGGTCTCACAAGGTTGCTTGTTCTCCATGTAACTTTCTTTCCTAGCTACCTTTCGACCAACTTGCAAAACTGTTACAAAATTTCATACACGTAGGTTTGGTTGGCATGGGGCGAAAACCAGATCTGAGCGGGCTGATCCTATCTTTCTAAGAGTGGTCGATTGTGCGCACATGTAATGTAACAAGGTTTGCCTCCGCCTACTTATTCAACAACTCTTATCATTCATAGCATACAGGTCGGATATCTGGCACCGCTTTCCCTTGCATGTCTATGACCTTGCATCATTTCTTTCGGTTCTGTTTTATGTGTTTATGACTTATGAGTGTAAGTTAAGAACCATAATTGGTTATTTGCTACTTTATCATACTTAACAACTTTAAAATTTTAACCACCAACCATCTTAACAAACATCAGCTACAATAATCATACCCAAGTTACAAACTTAACAACCACATCCAATGTAGCTTTGACTTTAAACTTGACAAGTTTTTCAACTGGAAAGAGATGAAATCTCTCCGACTATCAACCACCAACAACCAGACACTTTGATAATATCAATGGTGTGCCGGTCCTCAATAGTCATAAGATCCCCAACCACCACCATACACATCACCGTATCCGCCACCTGGATACCTCATATCAGGGCTTCCACTCAACATTCCATATCCTCCACCACCTGCATTCATATAAAATCACATTCGTCTTTTTCACGATGCATATGAACAATTAAAGAACGAGACAGTGTACCAAGTCCATGTGCTCTCATCTGCTCCCATTGAAGCTTTTCAATTTCACGCGCCATTGAGATAAGATTTTTCTCCATTGCTTCCTTCTGAATCAATTGCTCCTCGTTCGTTTTCTTCAACATTTCATAGTCTCTCCTACACGCGTATGCAAAACATCATAACATCTCAAGCTAATACAAAGCTAACCAAATCAATATAATACCTCATTTCCACAGCATCTTTACGCATCCCATCAATATCCGTCTTAATAGCCGCCACCTGTTCATTCTCCGCTCTCAATCTACTAACATCCTTAGTAAGAGTCTGAACCTGATTTGACAAATCTTGCCTTAACGAATTCAACTTTTGCGCCTCATTTCTCAAATGACTAACATCCGCCCTCAAAGGCTCGGTATCGCGAAGCTCCGCCTCAAGCTTCCTTCCCCTATCAATCAAATCACGCGCACGTGCATCTCTGTCAGCATGCAGTTTCGGAATGATCTGACCTAACCTATGAATCTCGTCTTTGACCGCAGTCAACTCCTGAAGAACCACATTTTCTTCAACCACGTCCATTCTCTGCCATAATCCGTTGTATATCATGATGCTGGAGCTCAAGTTCTTCTTCAAGAACCACAGGGTGAGGTGGGCCCCGGTGCACCACAGGCGGTGATCCATCACGGACCCCTCGAGGAATATGGTTCCTTCCCGACATAATGATTCAAGATACCTGAAAGCCAATTTACTCGGTAATCATTATGCAACTTTTTTTAACCAAAACTATAATACATTTCATTTCAATTTCAAATTAATATAAAGCTCAAAATTTTTTACCATGTTTTATTGATATAAAGCATATGTGAATCATGGCAATCAAAAAGGGACCCGCGCGTTGCGGCGAACAAGGGCGTAGCTTAGAAGGGGCTGGGGGCGCCTGGCCCCCGAACTTTAGCTCAGTAGTGTTATATATGTAGTTTCCGTGTAGAAATATTTGGGTATATACGTTTCGACCCCACCGGCGGAAATCTCAAGCTTCGCCACTGGAAATCTTTAGCTCAGTAGTGTTATAATTGTGTCTCAAATGTCGAGTTTATGCGCGATCATAGTATACTTTGCTTACCTAAAATATTAAAACATTAGTAAATACATTAATAAACCAGCAATCAAAACCCAAACAAATTAATAAATAAAAACGCAAAAAACATCTTATTTTGACATTAAAAAAAATTCAGCACCAGCAGTCTACTACACAAACAACTTCAAAAACACATCAGTTTTTACAAAAAAAAAAGAAAGAAAATCACCAGAACCTCCTTGAGTGTCTGAAAAGCCACCAATGTCAACAACATATCTAACAAAAATGGGTCGCATGCCACCGATCTAAACAAAATCAAGGCGAACAGTAGCGGAGACGAAGAAGGTTGTGCGACGGGGTGAGGGAGACGATGGCAAATAGATCCAACAGATCCTTCAGTTATCAATGGCCTTGATCCTTCTCCCTCTTTTCTCATTCACCTTTTCAACATATCGCTCCCCTAAAGAAAGTGTATGTTCTTGAACCATCGTAAAATTCATATGAAAATACTATTTAAACTTATTTGGGAGAAAGTGTAAGTTTTTGACAGCTTAAAAAACATCAAGTAATGCCGCCACTGAAAATTAGAGTATCTCATCACAAATTTGGCAAAGCATTCGGGATTTGTAGGAAATAAAATGACCCTGTTATTTGGAGCCCAAAACTGAAGCAAACTGGTGTAAAAACAGGTCTTCCGCAGCGGTAAACACAGTCTAGAAAAGGCCAGCAGCAGCTTCAAATTGCCAGCACCCAAACTATTAAATCTTGGACCTGTCACACAGCATTAGATCAATTTTATAGCCTCTCCTCTAGGCCTCTTCGCTATACCGCGCCATGTTTTATTCTTCACAGGCCTTAAGTAACCAACTTTCCAGCAGCTCCGATGCACAGTGGGATTATTAGGATGTATACCCTGATGCGTGCACTTCTCGACTCCCAAAACCATGAACCTATGACATAAAAATTATTAAAAATTCAGTAAATATTATAACAAACAAACATCATTAAGATTTAAGACATTAATGTGAGATTACAGGGGTCAACGGCTGCAACGTCATCTGGGCATACACCTCGTCCGTTTCAACATCCGCCTGAAATTACATAATCGAGCAATCTTTCTTATTAGTTTATATATTAACCAAAATCAATTCAGATCACTTAATAGGTAAATCAACAATTGTGAAGTGAGATGAATGGTCAAAAACCTGCTCACTATGCCCTGAGGGAAGTAAACGACTCGACTGCTGACGATCAGTAGCGAAACAAGCGGGCCAGCACAGGCATGCCATAACCCTGAATTCAAGCCTTTATTTTCTTTTTTCATAACCAACAAATGATGTCAAAGAGACACAAACAACAAATCGACTCACGAAATCATCTAAACTAAGATACTAATGAAGTAATTAACCGAGATTCAAACACACAACACACAGGAAATAATAATGACATAAAGAATGTTACAAAGATATGGAATGTGTAGAATACAACCAACCAAGAAGAATAACTGAAAAGGATACACACATGTAAAGTCATACTAAAAAAATAAAAAAAGCTAATTGATGTAATATAAAAATTAAAGTAGCTACTGAAATTTTGAACATAAGCATGTAAATCAAAATCAAATAACTAAAAAACATAAATAGTAACAAACATACCAGATCTGGCTGTTAATCTTCCTCTAAAAACTCAGATCTGCAAAGTTTTAGTTGTCATATTCCTTAGTCGTGTAACCTCACTGGCTCGTGTCTTCATCTACAACAAAAATCCTCAAAAAATGACGGTAGTACAGTAGATCTGAGTAAACTTTCAGCAAAAAAAATTACCTGGATCTTTTTTCCACTGATTGCAACTACACCGAAGCTTCATCCTTCTGATTTACGCAAGAAAGTTGTTTCTACCTTCCTTGAATGTTCCTAAACACTCAGATCTGCAAAGCTTCATCCTTCTGGCTCGTGTATCTCCATCGTTGCATCTTCAGCTATAACAAAACAACCAAAAAGTCGACCGTCGTACGGTAGATCTAAGAAAACATTCAGCAAAAAAACTACCTGGATATTTTTTCCACCGATTGCAACTACACCAAGCTTCATCTTTCTGATTTCACAAGATTGTGCGTTTGTCCGGGGGAGGCGGCCTTGCGATTTTAGGGTTTCTGGAAAATGAAGGAGAGAGAAGGGGGATGGAGGCGGATAATGAGGATGCAATCAAATGAAACCCTAACTTGACTTACCGTGTCTTGTTTTTTGAGTGAAAGGGTATAATTGGAAAGTGATGTCTATTTTATTTCTGGTGCTTTAAACACTTGTACATAAGACTTTAAGCTTGATATTAAGTAAATTGTAAATTACCTTAAGTTGCCCCTCGGATATGTATATTATATATACTATAGATTAAATCCTACTTGATCTATATACAAAATATATCAAAAATATGTTATGATACTTGATGATTATTTAAAGTATATTTTTCTAAATATATACTTTACTACTTTTTAGTTTAGAAAAATATGAACTTACATATTTTTGTCCAAAATACGTTTAGTTTATTTTATAAATTCCAAGTCATTCATAGTTGTCAAACCTTTCGTTTGTCACTTTTAATATCATAATCGAATTTAGAAAAATTTCGTCATAGTTTCCTCTAAAGTATGGTCGTTTCCCAAGTTATAAAAACTTGTTTTTATATCATTTTCAACTTCAACATCATCAAGTACCAATACATCCATTATTTCCAACAAAAATGTCATGAACCAAGTTTATAGTCTAAACTTTCCTGAAAAGGAAACTTTAGTCACGGGTTTTGTCAAAAATTAGTAATCACATTTATATTTAAAATTCCATATTTTAGATATCATAATATGTCATTTTAATGGTGAACATGTGCTTAAAAACCTTTTTGTAACAAATTTCATGTTCATGATCTTTCCATATATGGAAACTTTATTTACCCATTTTAATAAAAATTTAAGTTTTTGGGTTTTAAAATATCCTTAATGTTTCACATGTTGCATGTAACCATTTTAAAATCAAAACCCATGTTCATGACATTTTGTTGGTGAATCTTACTAGATCTAAACATGCATGTGTTTAGATCATACTCTTATGTTTATAAAATGCAAGATTCAAGTTTATACTTATGACACTAAACCAACTTCATCAAAAATCATCTAAAAATATTATGATTATAAGTATGATTCTTGTTTTCTTGTTATTTTTAAAGTGGGTTTAATGTGATCGATTCAAGATGAACTTGAGTTTTAGGAAAATAAAAAATGTTAAGAATGTAGAAGTGGGTTTATAGTTCTTACAATTTTGCTAGAAAAATTAAAATGAAGATGTGAAGACAATGAGATTCAAGAGCTCCAAGTGCTTCCAGTGTGCTTCCAAACTTCAACAAGTTCTTGTAAATGCACTTGATCATCCAAGAACCTCCATGAAATCTTGAACTAATGTGTTTGCATTTTTGAAGATGAAGATGGTGATGTTTTGGTGGGTGAGCCGAAAATTAGGAGAGAGAGAAGAGAAGATGGATGGTTTTTGTTTGGAAAATTGGAATGGTGGAGTGTGTAAGAGTTTTTAGAGGATTAAGATCTTGTTCTTCCACTAATCATCTATCTAGATCCTCTAACACATCATTTGAGATCAATGGTGGGGCCCCCATGGGATCCCCAAAACCGTGAGCAAGGTTGGGGGGGTTTGTATTTTTTTTTAACTTTGTAAAGCATTTAAACTTTGATTATTCATAATAAATTTTCTATGGTGATTTAAGTCTTAATATTTTAAAGTAACGTGGCACTAGGCCCAACTAACCCATAAAAATTCTCAGTTCGTCGTTTGGTTGAAAAAGTGGTTTAGATCCTATACTAGGTTGAATACTGGTATTGTGCATAACTTATATAACTTTATAAATAAATTGATTTTGCACACATTTTATTATCTGAATTATTAATCCAAAATTGAACTAGAAATTTTATTATTTCTGACACAGTTCCGGTACCGGCTCGGTTGTCGGGCAGTTTACTGAACTGGTTGTGCAGCTTTATGTAGTAGAATTCGAATACGGATTTTGTGTCGTTTTTAACACTCGTTATATTATTTATAACAAATAATATTTATTTTTGGATTTTCAGACAGTTTTTGTTTCGTTCTGCGGAATGCTGTATACTTCCACAGGATTACTGTATTGTTCAGCGGACATGGACAATTCGTGATTTAAATATAATTTCCTAAAATATAAGGCACATATATATTTTCAGACGACGTTTACATGAAATTTCCATCCAGACATATCTCATGTCTTGTTTTTTACGTGTCAGACTGTACTGCGACCAGTACTGACAAGTATTGTTTGTTCGTGTTCCTACCGCCAGTCTAGGACATAATTTTATTTGTTTTCGGTTGTGCGGATTTGTTATCATACTAAGCTATGATTTAGGTAATTCTAAAGATTTAGGACTCGTTTAAATAAATTCAGGTCGGAAACGCGTAAATGTATATTATAATAGTTGTTCAGGTTGTACGGAATTACCAGGATATTTGCGAGTGTCATAATAACTCCGTTTACATGCAAATACGAGTACAATGATAATAACATCTAACTACCAATGACAAAGAGATACCTCAGTTAGTAACTAACCGGTCGAGACACCGAGGTTCAACGAACAAGTGCTAGTGATACGAACCAACCAAACGCGGGAATGGGCCGGGTAGCGGCGGTGGTGGCCGGCGGGTACCAGCAGCGAGGCGACGGCAGTTCTGGCCGGTTGTGGGTGTGTGTGTTATAAGAGTTTTCTTGTTTTTGCTCTAATACTAAAGTCTTGTCCATACACTCCTTTAAATAGACTATGAAGCTCCATGTATGTGCTACACATGGCTACCATGCACTTGGAGGTTGGACAAGTGTTGAGAGGTTTATACATGTATGCCAAGTGGTGGACATGCATATGTATGTGCAACAAGTTGCCAAGCTTCTTTGCATGCGCGACAAGTGGCGGTGCAAGTATGCATGCGCGACAAGTGACGTAGCATGGGTGCATGTATGAAAAGTGGTGAGATGAGTATACCCGTGTCACCCGGTCCATGTACCCGTCTCTCAGTTAATACCCGCAACAATAATATAATCTCGCTCATGGTCATAAATATAATTATGATCCGTTTCGCATATTGTTCGTACTTACCAGTTAAACCAGTTAAGTGGATTTTAGTTCCTTGCCCACGGTGTAAATCTTACGGGTCAAGACCTGGTCGGCAGCGTTGACTTATCGAACTAGACATAAATATCCAACAACTCCCACTTGGACGGTCTCTGATAAGATCTCAATGCAGATAGCCAGCGGTGCTCTAGCTACACATAGCTGCCCCCAACAGGTCATGACACTTTAAAGTCCCTAACCAAGGTATTTTCCCTTTAGCAACAGCTTGCTACTTGAAGACTATAGACTTATGAAAATCGTCATCATCTATGCATTATGTATAAGACATTAATTGAACAATGAGACATCGATTAGATTCAAGCTCACATTTCGTTCATTCATTATCGTTCTCGTTCATGAATCAAAGTTGTCCAATCAAACACACAGTAAATTTGCGTAAGGCCTTACACTTCACCAGTTTGAATCAACGAGGGCACCCAGATGTCTAACTGTTACATATAATGTAAGAGTATAGAATCCCATCTTGACTACATACAACTCCCACTGAACTTCAGAACTACTCCCAACCAATGCCTTTATGACCGGCAGTTACGCGACAGTGGTTGACACTGATCAAAGAATAGTCTTTAGTAAACGAAAGTTCTAGTATGTATCTCAAGTTAGAGGATACTAAATAAGTATACTAAAATCTAAATATATCTTATGACTAAGATCCATGAAGATGATTTGATGCGAGTTACATCCAACGTCATTCAAAATGAGGTCTGTGAGTTTGGAAGTCAACTCCTTGAGTCCAAAGTCAGAATAGTCTTAATTCAGAGTCATTCCCACGAGTTTGACCGACTACGGATAATTTAAAATACAAGAATCATGGATTAAACGTATTTAAATGAACAAAGTTGTAAGATTCAAACTTTGCATTTAACCAGTAAATCAAAGGTGAATTCAAAAGGTACAACTGTTTGAATGTTTGTACATCCAAATACTAAATCAAAACAAATGACTGGCTAATCCAAGACCGATTGCATTCCTACGTTGGTCATGCTTGTCCTAAGTCATCGGTTTAGTGAACGGGTCTGCTAGGTTTTGATTTGTGTCTACTTTGCTTATTATGATGTCTCCTCGTTCCAGTATTCACGTATATAGTGGAACTTTCTTAGAATGTGCTTGGTCATGTGATGAGATCTAGGCTCCTTGGTTTGAGCAATGGCTCCTATGTTATCACAGAACACCTCAATTGGTTTCTGAATACTTGAAACCACATTGAGGTCAGTGATGAACTTCTTCATCCATGCAATTTCTTTTGCAGCATCCGATCGGATTTAGTGGTTAAATCCGCCACTACACTCTGTTTGTAGCTTTTCCAACAAACAGCTCCTCTACTGAGATGAATACGGATCCTGATTATGAGCGAGAATCATCTTGGTCACTTTGGAAGCTAGTATCAGTGTAAAACCTTATAGTGAGCTCTTCTTCCACTCCCCAATCACCAAGAACATATCTTTGGTTCTTCTCAAGTACCTCAGAATGTTCGACGTCAGGTCTAGTACATAACATAGCATACATGATAGAACCAATCGCTAAAGCATATGGAACTGCTTCCATTTTCTTAATTTTAATGTCCGTTTGAAGGAGTTGCGATTTGTTCAACACGGTTCCTTTAGTCATAGGAACACCTCCTTTCTTGGAGTTTTCCATTTTGAAGAGTGTTAACATTTTGTATATGTACATACTTTGACATAGCCCTAGAAGTCGCTTAGATTTATCTCTATAGATCTTGATTCCCAGAATGTAAGCAGCTTCTCCAAGATCTTTCATTGCGAAGCAACATCCCAAGTAGTGTTTAAACTCATCAAGCATAGGGATCTTGTTTCCAATGATTAGTATATCATCCGCATACAGGATGAGGAATGATATGGTGGTCCCACTAGCCTTTCTGTAAACATAAGGCTCATCTTCATTATGGACAAAACCAAACTCTTTGATCTTCTGGTCAAAATGAAGATTCCAGCCAGGAGATGCTTGCTTTAGTCCATAAATGGACTTATTTAGTTTGCACACCTTAGTTGGATATTTAGGATCGACAAAACCTTCAGGTTGAACCATATAGACATCTTCAGAGAGATGTCCATTAAGAAAAACGGTTTTGACCTCCACTTGCCCTATTTCGTAATCATAGTACGTAGCAATGGCAACCTATATCCTAATTGATTTAATCATAGCAACGGGTGAGAAGGTCTCATCAAAGTCAATACCTTGAGTTTTGTGGACATTTCCATGCATATCTGTTTTTCTCTTGAAAATCCATTTGCTCCCTACTGTAAGACATTCGGGGGGTAGCTCAACCAAGTCCCATACTTGATTGTAAAGCATAGATTGCATCTCGACGTTCATGGCTTCTTGCCATTTCTCCGATTCAGGATCTAAGATTGCATATTAGTAGTTAGCAGGTTCGTCATTAGACTCAGCTACTAATAAGACTTGGGACCATTTAGATGCCATAGGTATCTATCGGGTTCTTTGCGAATTCTACTACTTCTGCAAACGTCTGTGTTTATGTCTGATTTATTGGCAACAACTAGTTGTTGATCAGACGGTCCGACTTCATTAGCGATTGTTTGTGGTTCTCGAACTTCTTTAAGATAAACCACATTATTTCCAGTTCCTCGATTAAGAAGTTCTTCCTCGAGAATATGTCCCTTCTGTTTGATGGAAAACACATTTGCATCAGGATGTTAGAAATAATATCCGCTTCTTTTATAGTATTTGACGAAACAACCTTTTCGTCTTGAGGGTCGAGCTTATCATCAGAATCACTTGTGATGTATGCTTCATATCCCCCCATACTATAAGGTATTCCAAAGCGGGTTTACGCCCATGCCATATTTCATATGGTGTTTTGTTTACCTTCTTAGTCGAAGCTGAATTGACAATGCGGGTAGCGGTCATAAGAGCATGACCTCAAAAATAAGTGAGGCAAGTTAGTTCTACACATCATCAATCGAACCGTACTAAGTAGGGTTCGATTTCTCCTTTCACTCACGCCATTAAGTTGGGGCGTGCCAGGTGGAGTGGGTTGTGAAACTATTCCACGTTCCTTTAGATGATCGAGAAATTCTAAGCTGAGGTATTCATCACTTGATCTAATCGAAATACTTTTATCTTTCTAGTAAGCTGGTTTACTACTTCGTTTTGAAATTCTTTGAACTTTTCAAAAGTTTCGTGCTTATGCTTCATAAGATAGACATAAGCATATCGAATATGATTGTCGATAAAAGTAACGAAGTATCCTTCATGGTTTCTATTCATGGTTCTGAAAGGGCTACATACATCAGTGTGAGTGAGTACTAGAAGACCATTGACCCGTTCACCAACACCGGTGAAGGGGTGCTTTGTGAGTTTGTCATTTAAGCAAGATTCGCAATCATCAAGGAGTCCTGTCTAATGGTTCAAGAATCCCCTCAGACTGGACCTATTTTATGCGTGTCTTACTTATGTGGTCAAGTCTACAATGCCAAAATTATGTTTCATTAATACCAGCTTTGTTACTCTTAGAAAGATGATATATGTTATTATTAATTTGAACATCAATACCATTTTGAGGTTTAGCCTCAAAATAAAAGACATTATTCAAGTAGGCAGAAATGGAAATTCCATTAGAACGTACTTGAATCCTTGTTCGAATAGTGAAGAAACTAGAATACTATTTCTGGTTAAACCAGATGCAAACAACAGTTATTTAAAGTAACTACAAGGCTAGAAAGACATGAAAAACAAAATGTTCCAGTTTACAGTACTAGAACTCTCTTTCCATCACCAACTATGAGTTCTATGTCGCCTTGTTTCAGTTTCTTCCACTTTTCAGGTTCTTGCAAGACATTAACGATATGATAACCACATCCGGTATCAAATACCCATGTGTTGCTAGAAATAGTGAAAAGCTCAATAACATAAATGAGAATACTAGAAGAAGTGCCAACGTTATTGGCCTTGTTCATCTTCAGCTTGGCTAGATATTGTGGGTAGTTTCTTTTCCAGTGCCCATTTGGTAGCATTCAAAACACTACCACTCCTCTGGATGGTGTGGTTTTGCAATATGCTTATTGTTGGTGGCATCTCTGGCAGCAACAACAACCTTTCTCTTGCATTTGCTATTATGATCCCTTTTCTTGTTTTTGGGCTTCTTAATACCACCAGACTTCAACATCAAAACTTGGTTGGTTTTATGTGGTATGTTCATCTCGGCCGTTTTGAGCATACCATGTAGCTTAGGCACAGTCTCCACCCACGCATTCATGTTATAGTTCATAAATGAACTTGTCATATGAGCTAGGGAGAGAATTCAAGATGAAGTCCGCTGCCATTTAATCTTACAGGGGATAACCAAGTTTGTTTATCTGATCAATGTATCCTTTCATCTTAAGCACATGAGCACTGACACATGATCCTTCCAGCATTTTACAGCTTGTGAGCCGTTTCATGGTGTCATACTGCTCTTATCGGGCTTGTTTCTGAGACATGCCTTTCAGTTGCTGGATCATGTCATAAGCATCTTTATCTTCCATGTTCCTCTGAAGTTCAGGAGACATGGTGGCTTGCATAAGGCAGGCTACCTCAACGATATCCTGTTATGTTTTTCCAGTGCCTTGCGAGCAGCAGTAGTGTTACTTTCAGGCTCGGTAGGGACTGGGCCATCTAAGATACATAGCTTTTTCGCCATCTTGAGAACTATTCTCAGATTACGGTGCCATTCAGGAAAGTTGATGTTATTCAATTTTCTTTTTCGAGTATAGACTTGAGAATGAAGGAGTTGTTTTCTTTAGGCATCTATCATATAAGCAAGGATTTTAATTAGTGTTTTCGATGTATCCTTCCTTACTTAATTAATGACCCATTATAGTAATTAGAACAAGGAATGAGAATCCGGTTAGAAGCTCTTTCTAAAGGCAGCTGTAGCACACAACATTAGCAAGGGGTTCAAGCGAACTGACAATGATTGTCAATTGTGAGAAAAGCACAACTCTCGGGTATGAGGCCACTAAGACAACTCTTGTCTATGCATTGATACGTTTAGCATCATCTATGCCACTTTTGTTCTCGAGAAAGCTGTAGCACGTAACGCGAGAAGAAAAGTAATAGTCATCCTAAAACGGTCACATGTGGAATGTAACATTTTAACAATTTTAAAACAAGTTATCAATCAATGAAATTTTTGGGTTTATTATGAGATTTGTGTTTTTATCATGACAATTGCACATATTCAATTCTTGCACGATTTCAAACTCTTAAACGACTTATAGAAGTGAAATCGCAAATTGTCACGCAAACGTAATGAGTTTAACGCGACGTACACCCCGGAACAATGACACAAGCTTAACATACGCTAAATACCTTTTACATAAAAATAAGTTTTGGAGGGTTCGGTATGGCAAAAACATGCTTTGCAACATCAGGGGCTATTTTGCAAATTCTGTGAAAGTATGCCGTTACGCGTATTCTTAATCCGGAACATGTACGCGCATCCAAAAATTTTGTAATCATTAAATCTTTTATTATAGTGATTGGAATGCAAAAATATCATTCGTTGCGCATTTACGGTCATTTGCGCGTTCGTTACGATTTTCGTCGTATTTAACAGAAAACCGCAACTGTACAACCAAACGAGCCGACACCCAGGACATTTTTGGACTTATTTCAAGTTCCCTATACTTTAGCGTCTCCATAGAGCTTAAAAATATGGTTAACGGGTGTTAGAAGTGCCAAAACGCGACGAAACGAGTTTAGGGCTTGTTCTGCCAATTTTGCAAACTTGCTGTCAGCTAGAGGCCATACGGACCGCATCCAAAAGTCCATACGGTCCGCATGAGACCCCCAGGACAGCAGAAACGTGGCAGACTCATGTTTAAACCGCTAATTTGTAACACATTACGAGGCACTTGTAATGATCCCACAACCTCCCTTAACACCTGGAATGATCTTGTGCAAGCTCGACGAGTATAAATAGGTGTGGTATGCAACCACATTCTTTGCTCATTCCTTCTTTTTCTCTCTATAACTGTAAGTGGAGACTACCACATTGTTGGAGGTCTCCCATCTGAGTTTTCTGGTCCTTCCTTCATCCTTGGATCACAAGTAAGTGTTCCATCCTAGTCTTGTTTATTTATTTTAGCTATTTCAAGCGAAAAGTCAAACAGTTTTTGACTTTCGGCTTTGACCATTAATTGGTCAAGACAAAGTTCAATTGACCTTTGCAACATGATCGTAATCATGATGGTTATGATCCATAGCGATCATACCTACTGATTACCACGTTTACTAGTCGAAGTGACGAGTCAAAGTTTTGGTCAAAATGCGCATTTAGTGCATTTTACGATGGAACTATTTTCGGGTATCAAAACACCAAAACATTTTTATAACTTAGTTAGACATGTCAAAACATGTCTAACTCGTCACTTTTAGTTTAGTGCTTATTTAGGGTCGTAAGTCGAGCGGTCTTGACCACCGCTTTGACTTTCTGCGCATATATCGATTTTAAGCTTTTGTAACCAATAGTTGTAAGGGGAATAACTCTCTAAGGTTATACCTTATGGTCACGTCGTTTGGTTAGCATTATGTTAAGTCGCCTATTATGCCTTTATAAATGATCGATTTGCCCTTTTTGCGCATATATCGATTTTAAGCTTTTGTAACCAATGTTTTGCCATATACACTGAAGTTATAACATTATTAAACATATTTTGGTATATAAGACTTATCATAACACATATCTAACCATCGGAACTCATATTTACGTAAATGATCCGTTAAGGTAGCGTAAACTACCTTAACGAGTCATAATGGGTCAAAAGCACTTAGGTTTCATTTTAAATCAGAATATAGACTTTGTTAAACCACTTCATGTGTTTTCTAACACTCATTTGGTTTACAAGACCTCATTCTATCCGATCCGCCGATTAAAGTCCCGATATTTATAGAGTTATCCGATTATAGGACACGCTTGAATCTCTGATCGTCTGAAGTTGATATATCATTTGATCTAAATCTTTTGGGGTGACACATATGTGCAAGTTGTTTTCAAGTTTTCAAATTACAAATTCTATGGTTTACATAAACACGATGATTTCAATAATGTGAACGAACTTGTTGGTGTGTTGTATTCACGACACGAATGACATTCATTAGCTTTGGCCAAGCCGACCAGTAGTAAGTTATGGTACCATAGGACTGACAATCCCGTTACCAAGGTTCCCGGTGTTTGTGGGGAACTTTGGGGAATGACCGAAACTGTTTACTTTAACAAACCCTTTGGTGGTTTTTTATTGCGATTTAAAGATACCCTTTGGTGGTATAGACGAGTCAACACAAGTTTGAATGTGTTCACTAAAACGACCAAAAGTTTTCACAATTATGAAAATGGACGATTGGTTTATAACAAGGAGATGAATAATTGGTTTATGACACAAACAATAGACGAATGGTTTATAACAAGGATGATGAATAATTGGTATATGACACGAACAATGGACGATTGGTTTATGATGCGAACAATGAACGATTGGTTTTTGGTATGTGATTTAGATAACGAGACGTGTGTAATGTGATAAAAGCGTGACGGATACGCCGCTGGTACTTCCTATATATAAGTATTTTTATCATGTTACATACGTGGCGTTATTCAAATCACTTGAAACAAGGTTTTTAAACAATGACACGCAACGATTTTCAGTTATAAATATAAACCATACGAGGTTTCTTTCAAGACGATTTACTACTCGGATTTACAAAATATATGTTTCGGTCAAGATTCATGGCTACAAGCTTTTATAAACTATAACTAACTTATTTTAGTTGGTTAGTTATCATTGCAATACCAAATACTTTTTGATAACAAGTTTTCAAATAATGACTCTAGTATTCTGATGAGGTATTGCAATACATATTCAAGGCCATGAATTTGACACACTCACAAAACCTATGTACTCGCCGGCATATTTTTGCTGACTCGTTTTCACATACGTTTCAGGAAACCAAGTTTGATGTCGATGCATGCTCACGTAGGATCGGACGCGGACTTTAGTGCCTTAAAATATGAAAGACAAGTGTTTGTTTAGTTTGTTTTAATTCCAAGTCAATGTAACTATGAAATTTTTATATTCAATAAAACATAACTTTAATTACCACGTGTTGTTGAAACAATCTTGTTACGTGACTCCCCGACGGTTCCGCCGCGATTTGTTGTTTTTACGCGGTCGGGGTGTTACAGATTGGTATCAGAGCACTGGTTATAGGGAATTAGGTTATTAGTAATGCTTCGACCTAGACTATAACCTTCCTAGGACCCCAACACGAATATACTTGCTTTTAGATTTTAATACACTACCATCACCTATCCTTAGGTGATTACCAAAAACAATACAAAAAGTCACAAACTCTTTCTGAAAACTTTTTGCAAAGAAAAACATCTATTCTTAAATGAATCGTTTTTGGCTTTATGCCTTTAAAGTTTTCAAATCTCGTCAAAGTTTGGGTTTTATTAATGTGAACACGTGCAATCTGGAAGTGTAGGTGCATGTACCTCGAGTTTTCTGTCTAAGGCTAGAGTGTTCATACAAATCCACTTAATCGGACCAGTCACTCTTACTTGGGAAATCTTGGGGTGAGTGTCCACTTATAGGCTAAAGCATGTCTTCGCGATACATTATAAAGACCCATTTACTTTGATTAGTCACCGTGTCGTTTGTTTGTTTTGAGAAACGGACGAATGACCACAATCCTTATTTCGTCGATATTTTCAATACCATTCTTGATTTATTTCAATGTGAATCTCACATATCTTCCTTCATGTTTTCTTTTAGAATGCCTCCTCGACATAATGCAACTCAGGATGCCGAAATGACAGCCATTATCGCTTAGCAAATTGCTAGTGACCCAACTAAATCAAGCGAACAACAACAATAACAATAACAATGCACCAGCTCCGTGTAACTATAAACAATTTTGTTCGACTAAACCACTAGTCTGGGTCTGAGGGAGCTACTGGGCTCCTACAATGGGTTGAGAGTCTCGAAAGCATGTTCTGATTTGTTCAATGTCCAAATGAGCGAAAGGTTGAGTTCGCGTCGAGTGTCTTCAAGAGGAGAGCTCTTACATGGTGGAATGGTATAATGAGAGACAGAGGTGCCAATGTGGCCTTAGCTCAAACTTGGGAAGAGCTTAGGGCTCTAATGATGAAGGAATTTTGCCCTCGTCACGAGCAGAGGGCGCTCGAAAAACGAATTCCATGATCTCAAGCAAGATAGTGGCGAGAACCGTGCTTATACCGATCGATACGAGGAGTTGAGTTTACTTTGTCCGATGATGACGCCTTTGGATAAGGCGATCGAGAAGTATATCGATGGTTTACCTGATCCTGTGCAAGATATCGTCACTGGTAGCAACCCTACTACCATTTGACAAGCTATTGAGTTAGCTTCAACTTTAACTGATTCACAAGTCAGGAAAGGTAACCTTTATCGCAAGGGCGATAAGAAATCCTCTGCTAAGTCAACCCAAGAGAAACCAAAGGAAAACAAAACCGAACCATCCAAGAGGTCAAGGAAGCGTAAGGCTTCGCAGAATTTTGTTGTAACTGCTCAACCTAATCAAGCTCCCCAAAACCAACCACCTCAACCTCCTGTGAGGAAGCCATATGCTGGTACTACACCGTTGTGCAATCGGTGCAACAGTCACCACCAAGTTCATCAACCATGTCGTCAATGTACTACTTGTGGAAGATTCTGTCACTTGGCCAACATTTGTCGATCTGTTCCAAATCCAACTGTTCAGAACCCTGTTCAACCCCAAGCCAACCCTGCTCGACCTCACTTTCCACCTGGTTCTTGTTACAACTGTGGTGAAATGGGTCACTTCAAGAACAACTGCCTGAGGTAGTAAATGCTGATCCCGCTTATGGACGACCATTTAACATCAACGCCAACGAGGCACGTTCTGATAATGAAGTTGTTAATGGTACGTTCCTTGTCAACAATCATCTTGTTTCTGTTCTTTCCGATTCGGGTGCAGATAGAAGTTTTGTGTCTTTAGCCTTTGAACATTTGCTTTCAATGCCGAGAACTAAACTAGAAAAGCCCTTGACTATCGAGATAGCTAGTGGCGAACCTCTTAAACTTGATTCTATCATTCGTTATTGTCAATTGAACCTCAATAACCAATTGTTTCCCATAGATCTCATGCCTATGCAACTTAGGAGTTTCGACATCATTATTGGAATGAATTGGTTAACCAAACATCATGCCAAAGTTATTTGTTTTGACAACATAGTTCGAGTACCTCTTCCCTCTAATGAAGTCTTAGAAGTTCGTGGAGAGAAACTCGCTAGTAATCTTAAACTCATGACTTGTACCCAAGCTCAAAAATACCTACGAAAGAACTATGTAACCTTCCTGGCACATATTGTAGAGAAGATAGGCAAAGGCAAAACTATTTCAGACATTCCCATTGTTCGAGATTATCCCGAGTTGTTTCCTGAAGAATTTCCTGGTTTACCTCCAGCACGTCAAGTTGAGCTCCTTATTGATCTTGTACCTGGTGCCAATCCAATAGCCAAATCTCCATATCATCTTGCACAGTCTGAGATGCAAGAGTTATCGAAACAGCTTCAAGAACTATCTGATAAAGTATTCATTCGTCCGAGCTATTCATCGTGGGGCGCTCCTGTCTATTTGTGAAAAAGAAGGATGGATCCTTTCGAATGTGCATCGATTATCATGAGCTCAACAAACTCACGATAAAAAATCGATATCCCCTACCACGAATTGACGACCTTTTTGATCAACTACAAGGTGCTACATGTTTTTCGAAGATCGATTTGCGTTCTGGGTATCATCAGCTTCGTGTACTCGAGGAAGATATTCCCAAAACTGCTTTCCGCACACGATATGGTCACTACGAGTTTACTGTCATGCCTTTCAGTTTGACAAATGCTCCAGCCGTCTTCATGGACTTGATGAATCGGGTTTGTCAACCTTATTTAGACAAGTTCATCATTGTTTTCATTGACGGCATCCTTATTTATTCCAAGTCTCGAGCCGAACACGAACAACATCTCCGATTAACAATGGAACTACTAAAGAAAGAACAACTATGTGCTAAATTCTCCAAATGCGAGTTTTGGCTTAAAGAAGTTCAATTTTTGGGACACATAGTCAACGAGCAAGGTATACATGTGGATCCTTCCAAAATCATTGCGATTAAGGATTGGAACACACCCACTATGTCACACCCCAACCGATGGCGGAAACATCGAGGCGGGACGAAAAAGATTGCTCATTGCTCACAATACTAATAGCGATAATAATTAATTAAACTGAATTTCATTTTATACGTAAATTGTTATACAATACAAGGGAAAGTCAAATACAACAATAACAAAAGACAAATTTTGATACAACAATAATAAACCTAACGTCTATGTATGTATCTAGCAGCATCGCTACTTTGGTTTCATAGCATCATCTTCATCAACCTGTAACATGTTTTAAAATAAAGTTCAATGCAAAAGCAAAGGCGAGTACACAAGTTTGGTGATACATAGCATAAGTATAAAAAGTATAACTCAAATCCACATGTTAATCGTATGCAAGGTAAATGCTAATCATGTAACACTAGATCAAACCCGAGTTTCCACAAGTATAATGAGCTTCTCTCGTCGCAAAAGCAACGAGACTAAAAAGTATGAATAAGCTTAACATAACCCCGACGGGTGGTGTGCTACTCCTATAGCGCTATATATGTCAAGTTGCGCTAGCTAAGTTAATGAATAAGTATGTATGAATCTAGCATGTATCTAAGCATAACAAGTATCATGTATTAACGGATTGAGCCTTTAAAGCATAAGTTGTGATTTGTGTATTTTGATAGGTAAACATGTTACAACGCAAAAAGTGAGAAAGCAGTAATGGGTCGAGTGTACTCACGGTTTTGCACAAGTGTTCCAACTAGAGAAATCTGTGAGCTTGTTTGAGGGGTTAAGGGTTAGCACCTTGTCCTTCTACACAAACAACATAGGTATTAGTACAGTGATTAACGGAATATTTGGAATATGAGCATGAATAACAAGTAATAAAGTAAAGTATGTAGGTATAAAAATAGTCACCAAGGTCTAGCACTCGTTTTTGACACTAGGATAACCGATAAGGGTTTGATGTGATTTCATAGGTTTGAAACCTATTAGAATCGTAACGAGGAACTACACACTTTGGTGATAAACTTAATAACTTGACAAGTGATTAGTTAGTCATTATCAAGGGTTCAGTTTTAGGTTCATTATATAGTCTATAATTATACATATACATATTATTCTACAACTAGCAAGGATAATCATAGAAGTCATGTAGGAGGTAGGAGGTTGAACCATCCATTTAGGAACCTCAGAGGAGTTCACCACTACACAAGTTGTCATAGACAACAAGGAGGGTCAAGAACAATATTAACAACAAGAATGTAAATCTATGTTATCACTATACCAAGTAGCCAAGCAAACTACAACCCGGTGAGCCAGCGTCGACACACGTCGAAGGCTAGACGGGGTTGTGTCACTTTCAATCTAGCAAACTAACTTGGATAATGATGAGAAATCATTAAGTGATGTGTGGACTTAGAGTTAGCATAGCCCAAGCTAACCAAGGTAGTCACACATGAACAAGTTCAAGACTTGCATCACTTGTGAGCTTAAAGCTCTTCGAAAACAGAAAGTTTGGAGTGTCTAAACACTCCTATTTACATGTATAACAACCTAGGTTAGGCTCCTTAATCATAGAGTTGATTAGGCTCAAGAACACAAGGTTGAATGAAACACAAGTTTTGAACAAAACAGAAAGTAACAGCCTACTTTGTGGTCTTTTGGTGAATACCCAGGTCTGGAAATGCGATGGCAAGTCTGTGAGATAAAACCTAAGACTTATCCAAGGAAGTAGGAAGAAGAATCAAATGATTTCGTCAAGAAATGAGCAACTTATACTTACTTTAGTGGAAGAGGTTGAATCTGCTCGAACTTGAAGATTATCAACTGATTTGGGGAGGTTTGAGAGAGATTAGAGAGTGATGAAAGTGTAAAAATGCTTGTATTAGAGGTGGTATTTATAGGGAAGAGTTAGAGGGTGATTAGAGGGTGTTTAATGAGGTCTAGAGGTGATTGGGTTAGAGGTTTATGTGTGGATTCGTGCAAAATTCGCGGCCAAAACATAACCTGCCCGCCCAGACACCCTTACGGACCGTAAGGGTGTCCCCTTACGGTCCGTAAGCGCTAGGTCCGGGACAAAAACTTATATTTTGTTATTTTGTTTATTTGGGACGGGTTTAAGTGTTATTTTATGGCATTCTAAGAATATCTAAGGTATTTTAAGTATGAGGGACATGATATAAGGTGCACATAAGTATAAAATGAATGAGATCGAGTATATGCATTGTGTATAAAGTATGGATGAAGTATAGATGTCACGTATTTTGCAAGCATGTCACGTTTTCGAGTATGAAGCATCAAGTGTATGTATGTATGTATGTATGATAATGTATAACAAGAATTGTGATAAAATGTATATTCCATTATGATTCAAGTCTCGATTACAAGGTTTACAACGACAGAACGAATACAAGTACAAAGGTTTCCAAAAATAGAAATACAAGACTAGCTTTCTAAACATGGTAAGTATGAAAAAGCGAGACGCTACTGTCTCCCCTCCTTTAGGAAATTTTGTCCCGAAATTTAGGAAGATGCAACAAAGAGATGCGGATACTTCTTCTTCATATCACTCTCAAGTTCCCAAGTAAATTCGGCGCCACGTTTTCCTTCCCATCGAACCTTAACGATAGGGGTGCGACTGTGCCTGAATTGCTTGATTCCTTGGTCCATGATTTCAACAGGTTTTTCCACAAAATGCAACGTCTCATTGATTTGAAGATCTTCGAGGGGAACTTGAAGTCCTTTTTCAGCTGGACACTTCTTGAGATTCAAAACATGAAAAACTGGATGAACATTGTTGAGCGCTTGAGGTAGGTCCGGTCGATATGCTACCTTGCCAATCCTTTCGAGAATCTTTGAGAATCTTGAAAGGACCTACATAGCGAGGAGCGAGTTTGCCTTTCTTACCAAAACGAACATCACCCTTCCAAGGGGATACCTTGAGAAGTACTTGATCACCAACATTAAATTCTAAGGGTTTGCGTCTCCTGTCTGCGTAACTCTTTTGATGACTTCGAGCCTTGAGGAGGTTATCACGGATTTGTAGGATCTTGTCCGTTTTCTCTTGTATTAGTTCAGGACCGGTGATCTGAACATCTCCAATCTCGTGCCAACAAATAGGAGAACGGTACTTACGACCATACAACGCTTGGAGCCAATTGAATACTTGCTTGATAACTATTATTGTATGAGAATTCTACCAAGGGTAAGTGTGAATCCCAATTGCCGCCAAAATCGATTACGCAAGAACGAAGCATATCTTCCAAAGTTTGGATTGTACGCTCAGTTTGACCATCAGACTGAGGATGAAAAGCGGTACTAAGGTTAAGACGAGTGCCAAGGGGGGATTGAAATGTTTGCCAAAGGCAAGAGGTGAAACGAGCGTCACGATCAGAGATAATATCGAGAGGAGTACTATGACGATTGATGATCTCACTCGTGTAGATACGAGCCAATTTCTTGACTTTGTAATCTTCACGAATGGCTAAAAAGTGCTCGAATTTGGTCAACCAGAAGGAGTATGAGGCAACTTCGTAATGAAATCCATGGCAATGCTCTCCCATTTCCAGACAGGAATTTCTAGTTGTTCGAGCAAGCCAGAAGGGCGTTGATGTTCAGCTTTCACCTTGGAACAAGTAAGACACTTCGAGACGTAAAGGTCGATATCTTTCTTCATCCCAGGCCACCAATAATATGCTCAAAGATCATGATACATCTTGTCAGCGCCATGATGAATGGAGTATCAGGATTTGTGGGCTTCATCCATCAAGGTGTTTCGAAGGTTGAGACGATCGGGAATCCAAATGTGATCATGGTAGTAAAGGATACCATCGGGCTTAGCTTCGAGTGGGTTTTCGACTCCACAGTTCAATTCGTTATCGAGGTTAACCTTGTTAATGACAGCAAATTGCGCTTGGCAAATTAGTTCATGAAGTTTCCCCACGATTTGATAGCAACGAATACTCTTAACATGAGTCTTACGGCTGAGTGCATCGGCCATAACATTCGCCTTACCAGAGTGGTAGCGAATGTCACAGTCGTAGTCGTTTAACAATTCTACCCAACGTCGTTGACGCATGTTGAGTTCCTTTTGATCAAAGATACGTTGGAGGCTCTTGTGGTCGGTGAAGACCGTACACTTAGTACCATAAAGGTAGTGTCGCCAAATCTTTAATGCAAAAACAATTGTACCAAGTTCAAGGTCGTCCGTAGTACAGTTTTCTCATGAATTTTGAGTTGTCTCGACGTGTAAGCGATAACCTTGTCTCGTTGCATAAGAACGCAACCAAGACCTTGATTCGAGGCATCGCAATACACGACGAAGTCGTCGTTTCCATCGGGAAGGGTAAGGATAGGAGCATTACAAAGCATGTCCTTGAGGGTTTGAAAAGACTCCTCTTGTTCAGGACCCTAAACCAAAGGTTAATCTTTTTGAGTCAACTGTGTTAAAGGAACGGCGATCTTAGAGAAGTTCGAGATGAAGCGACGATAATAACCAGCTAGGCCAAGGAACGAATGAATTTCAGAAGGCGATTTAGGTGCAATGCAATTCTTCACAGCTTCTATCTCTGCGAGGTTAACATGAATACCAAGTTCATTGACGGTGTGACCAAGGAATTGAACCTCTTTTAGCCAAAATTCACACTTGGAGAATTTGGCATAAAGACGTTCGGTACGTAAAAGCTGAAGGATAAGTTGAAAATGTCGTCCATGTTCTTCTTTCGTCTTGAAGTAGATGAGAATATCGTCGATGAATACGATTACGAAACGATCGAGAAAAGGCTTACACACGCGGTTCATTAAATCCATAAACATTGTAGGCGCGTTAGTCAAACCAAAAGGCATGACCACGAACTCATAATGTCCATAACGTGTGCGAAAGGTGGTTTTAGGTACATCTTCTTCGAGAATCGAATTTGATGATAGCCGGAACGAAGTTCGATTTTCGAGAAACAAGTCGCACCTTCAAGCTGATCGAAGAGGTCGTCTATGCGCGGAAGAGGATATCGGTTTTTTACAGTAAGCTTGTTGAGCTCACGATAATCGATGCACATCCGAAGGATCCATCCTTCTTCTTGACGAACAAAATGGGAGCGCCCCAAGGAGAAGTACTAGGACGTATAAAGCCTTTATCAAGAAGCTCTTGAAGTTGGCTCGATAGCTCTTGCATTTCCGAGGGTGCTAAATGATAGGGAGCTTTCGCAACAGGAGTTGCGCTAGGGATAAGATCAATACGAAAATCGACAGAACAAGGAGGCGGGGTATGAGGAAGATCCTCAGGGAAGACGTCAGGAAATTGACAAACGACTGGAACATCACTTATGCTTGGGCCTTTGTCTTTCTTTTCCACAACATGGGCGAGAAAGGCAAAGTACTCCTTACGTAAGTATTATTCGCTTGAATACACGTCATGAGCTTGAGACCTTTAGAAGGTTTCTCGCCATAGACGTGTAATGAATCACTGTTAGGAAGTGGAAAGCATATGAATTTTTCCAAACCAACAACTTCAGCACGAACTCGCCTAAGCCAGTCCATGCCTACTATGATGTCAAAACTTCCCATTTACATGGGTATGAGGTCAATGGAGAACGTATGTTCGTTAAGAATCAAAGAACACCCAGAAAGAATAGAATCAACAGAGATGGCTTTACCATTAGCGACTTCGACAGCGAAAGGATTAGGCAATTTGGAACGTTCGCACTTAAGTAATGGTTCAAATTCGACAGACACAAAACTTTATCGGCACCAGTATCAAATAGACATGAAGCATAAATATGGTTGACAAGGAACATACCACTGATGACGTCATTGGAGCTTTGAGCCTGGCCAGAGGTGAGCACGAAAGCTCTTCCTTTAGCAGGCTGAGGCTGCTGCTGTTGGAGTTGAGGCTGCTGGTTGAGTTGGGGACAAACGTTGGCGAGATGGTTGAGATCGCAACACTTGTAACGTGCTCACACAGGAGCAGTCTTTCGTTGAGGTTGAGGTTGATTGGGAACCAAAGCTTGATCTTGGATGGTTCTGAGGGGTTGACTACAAGGGTCGGCGAAATGCCCAAACTTGTTACAGTTTGCGCATTTGTGACAAGGGGCGGTTGCAAGATGGTGGTAGGTGCACCGATCACACTTGGGCCAAGTCCCGGTGTAGTTTCTCTGCGTGGTTCGGTGTTTAGGGTAGTGTATATGGAGTTCAATGGTGTTAGGTTAGGCAGAGTAACGACCGCACAATTTTGAACAGAAGCCTCCTGCTTCTTGTTCATGTTGTTGTTTTTCTTGGCTTGGGAGGGTGAGGGTTTAGCAGTGGTGGTGTTGGTAGTAGCTTGGTGCGCGATCTTTGTGGTGACCTTGTCATAAGCTCCACGGAGAATGCAGTTGTGGTTGAGCTCGATAGCGATGCTATAAGCATCTTTGATGGTTTGGGGCTTGCGGCGGCTACATGGTTGATCAACTCAGAGGAGAGGAAACGAATAAACTTGGCGATTGCCTTGGGAACAGTATCCACTTGTCTAGGACAAAGGATACTCAGTTTTTTGAAGCGTGCGACCAGTCCTTCGGCGTCGCTCCCCTTTTGGGCAAGATTCCAGAATTCGTTTTCAAGTTTCTGGGTCTCGTGAGGGGGGCAGAATTGGTCCTTCATAAGCTGCCTTAGTTCTTCCCTAGGTAACGCGTGGGCTGCTTCATTGCCACGTTTGTTTCTCTTAGTGGTCCACTACTCGAGGGCTCTCTCACGAAAGACCCCTGTGGCGTTTAAGGTTCGAAGTTCATCAGGGCATCCACTTTGCAAAAAGGTGAGTTCGATCGCGTCGAACCAGTTCATCATGGCCATAGCGCCATCATTACCAGTGAATTCCATGGGCTTACAAGCCATGAACTGCTTGAACTGGAACGTTCTTTGGGAGGGTCCACCTTTGAGTCAACGGAGGATTTGGGGGTTTCATGGATGGTTTGGATTTGGCTCACGATGTTGGGGATAATCTTAGCCATCTGCTCGGCCATTTGTTCCGTGACTAACCCTACAAGTCCCTAATTGGAGATAGAGTCCCCATGGTTGTTTGAACCTTTCTTGGAACCCTTGGATTTCTTGGATGAGCTTGGAGAAGACATCTTGGGTTAAAATAGGAAGGAAAAGAATGAGACTTGATCATAATGTAAAAATAAGTTTTGCATGTATAAGCATGGATATTTCACGTATGTTGCATGTATTTGACGAGTATTCAACATGTATTCAGTAAGCATAATCACGTATGAATGCATATAAAGAGTATTAATTTAGTTTGTTCACGAGGATTATTATTGTTTTTTATTGCGAGAGACGTGCGAATCGTGTAACGGTTTGAAAAGAATAAGGTAACAAGTATAAAAATCGCATAAAATGGAGATAACATAAAAGATTGGCTAAATAAAACATGGGATTATTTCGGGTAGAGAAACGTCAACTTTTCCAAAGTGATTCGTAAGATCTTTCGAGTTTGGGAACATGCTTTGGCCTAATAGGTAAAATACTTTCGTCGAGAAGCGATTAACAGTATTTTACCTTTCCAGTTACTACATGTCCCTAGTCGACTGAAAATTCAAGACTTTGGCGAGACTGAAAATCGAGGAAAGGTACTTAATCGACAAGGTGCGGGTTTCACCCCTAACTTGACGATTTCATACCCTAAGTGTGGTTGTTTCTTACTAAACGAGGAGCATATTCCAACTCGTTTGTAAGATCCACTGGAGTATGAAATGGAAGTTTTCCATCAAGATGTAGATATCACTCCTAACTTGATGGCGTATCTTCGTGAAAAATCGAATACGCGGAATGAGGGATTTCACCAAAAATTGTAAGTCATTGACCTATTTTGGTGCAAATCGCCTCGTTTGCATCATGAGTGTCTTCAAGTATATTATGTAAATGTCTTAGGAAAGACATTATGTAAGTATTAAGTCCAAAAGAAAGGAAGAAGCAATGAAGGAAGAATAAAGTTCTAAGCATGATATAGGAATGGTCAAAAACGGGACACTTAAACTATAGATTAGGTCGAACATGGCAATTCTACCTAACTCCCTACAGTTATGGCTCTAATACCAATCTGTCACACCCAACCGATGGCGGAAACATCAAGTCGGGACGAAAAAGATTGCTCATTGCTCACAATACTAATAGCAACAATAATTAATTAAACCAGATTTCATTTCATACGTAAATTGTTATACAATACAAGGGAAAGTCAAATACAACAATAACAAAAGACAAAATTTGATACAACAATAATAAACCTAACGTCTATGTGTGTATCTAGCATCATCGCTACTTTGGTTTCATAGCATCATATTCATCAACCTATAACATGTTTTAAAATAAAGTTCAATGCAAAAGCAAAGGCGAGTACACAAGTTTGGTGATACATAGCATAAGTATAAAAAGTATAACCCAAATCCACATGTTAATCGATATGCAAGGTAAATGCTAATCATGTAACACTAGATCAAACCGAGTTTCCACAAGTATAATGAGCTTCTCTCGTCGCAAAAGCAACGAGACTAAAAAGTATGAATAAGCTTAACATAACCCCGACGGGTGGTATGCTACTCCTATAGCGCTATATATGTCAAGTTGGGCTAGCTAAGTTAATGAATAAGTATGTATGAATCTAGCATGTATCTAAGCATAACAAGTATCATGTATTAACGGATTGAGCCTTTAAAGCATAAGTTGTGATTTGTGTATTTTGATAGGTAAACATGTTACAACGCAAAAAGTGAGAAAGCGGTAATGGGTCGAGTGTACTCACGGTTTTGCAAGAGTGTTCCAACCAGAGAAATCCGCGAGCTTATTTACTGGTTAAGGATTGGCACCTTGTCCTTCTACACGAAGAACATAGGTATTAGTACGGTGATTAACGGAAGATTTTGAATATGAGCATGAATAACGAGTAATAAAGTAAAGTATGTAGGTATAAAAATAGTCACCAAGGTCTAGCACTCGTTTTTGACACTAGGATAACCCATAAGGGTTTGATGTGATTTCATAGGTTTGAAACCTATTAGAATCGTAACGAGGAACTACACACTTTGGTGATAAACTTAATAACTTGACAAGTGATTAGTTAGTCATTATCAAGGGTTCGGTTTTAGGTTCATTATATAGTCTATAATTATACATATACATATTATTCTACAACTAGCAAGGATAATCATAGAAGTCATGTAGGAGGTAGGAGGTTGAACCATCCATTTAGGAACCTCAGAGGAGTTCACCACTACACAAGTTGTCATAGACAACAAGGAGGGTCAAGAACAATATTAACAACAATAATGCAACGCCTCGCATTTTCTAAACTTTCTATTTATAGCAAGCTCAAGTTGTAATTTTATTTTCGGAAATCATTGTATTCGTAATCTTCATTTCGTTGTAAACGTTGTAATCGAGGCTTGAATCATAATGGAAATGTACATTTTGCCCTATACTTGTTATACTTGTTCATACAATACTTATACATGATACACATACTCGAATACGTGTTATATTTGATGACTTGCGACAGTCATACATGATACATGCTTTATACACAAAGTGAATACCCGATCTCGATCAACACTTGCATATGCATACATCATGACATGTTATATAAGCTTGTAACACTTTAATTATCCTTAACATATCATAAGATGCCTTAAAATATCATAAAAATTCGTCCTTATGCCAAAATAACAAAAAAAACAACACTTACGGTCCGCAAGGGGTGTTGGGCGGGTCAGAATTGTTTTGGCTCGCGAATTTGCACGAATCCAACACACCAAACTTCACCCAATCACCTCTAAGCCTCCTTTAATCACCTCATATCAACCCAATTCACCCGTTATAAATACCACTTCATTTCCAAGCCATTTTCCACTTTCACAACCTCCTAATCTCATCAAAATCACTCTCAAATCACCTCAAGAACACTCCACATCAGAATTTTCGGGCAGATTATACCTTCTTCACAAAAGTGAGCATAACTTGCTCAAAACTTGATCTTTTCACTTGATTCTTTCTCCTACTTACTTGGATAAACTTTGGGTTTGAATCCTAGGGTTCTCCATGGAGAATCCAGACCTGGAAATGCACCCAAAGTGTCCAAAACTTTTTTTTGTTTTCAAACTCTTTCGAACTTTATTTATGTTCATCAAACTTGATTCAAACTCATCTCAAACCAATGTCCGAATGCTTACAACACTTCTTTTGGTTGGTTAGGATTAAAAACAAGGTCCAGACATTCAAACAAGAGGTTTAAACCCACAATAATTCTGTTTTCATAGAGCATTTAGCACACAAGTGATGCAAGTTCATTGACTTGTTCATGTGTGTACCAAGGTTAGCTTTGGCTATCCTAAACATTGAGACCACACATCACTTGATATTTTCATCATCATCTCAAGTAGTTTGCTAGTCCTAAAGTGTCACAACCCCGCCAAGCCATTCACATGTGTCCCCGTGTGCTCTCCGGGTTGTATTCACTTGACTACTTGGTATTATGGTGACATACTTACAATTCTTGTCATTTCATTCTTGTATTGTTCTCCTTCATGGCCCTCCTTGTTGTCTATGACAACTTGTGTAGTGGTGAATCATATAATGAGGTTAAATGGATGTTCATCATCCTACCGCCATGCTTGACTTACTTGAATACTTAGAGATACCAAAGTGGATGGTTCATCCTCCCACCTCCTACATGATCTTAATATATTATATATATGGACTATAATATAATCCAGAAACTGAAACCTTGATAATGACGAAATAATCACCTATCAAGTTATTAAGTTTATCACTAAAGTACATAGTTCCTTGTCATGATTCTAATAGGTCTCGAACCTATGAAACCATATAAACCCCTTTTCGGGTTATCATTGTGTCAAGAACAAGTGCTATGTCTTCGTGAATATTTTTATACATAATACTTTATTCCCATTTCCGTAATCTCCGCTCGAATAATCCGAATCTACCGTTACACTCCTAACTAATACCTAAGTTCTTCTTGTAGAAGGACAAGGTGACATACTCTAAACGACACAACAAAGCTCCCGAGATTACTTAAGTGGAACACCTAGCAAAACCGTGAGCACACTCGACCCATTTACCGTTTTAACCACTTTTGGGTTGTAACATGTTTACCTATCAAAATACACATACCACAAACTCATACTTTTACATGTTCAATGCTTATACATGAATACTTGTTATGCTTAGATACATGCTTGATTATACATGCTCAATCATTAAATTAGCTAGCCCAACTTATCATATATAGCGTTATAGGAGTAGCACACCGCCCGTCGGGGTTATGTTATGATATCCATTCTCATTTTTAGTCTTGCCGCTTTTGTGGCAAGGGAAGCTCGATCTCGTTAAAACTTTTGTGAAAACTCGGGGTTTTATCTAGTAATGCATGATTAGTATGAAATTTGCTTACAATTACCATGTGGATTCGAGTTACATTTTTATACTTATGCTATGTATCACCAAACTTGTGTACTCGCCTTTGCTTTTGCATTGAACTCGTATTTTTAACATGTTACAGGTTGATGAAGATTTTGCCTGAAATTTGAATAGTGATGATGCTCTAGATACACATTTACACGTTAGGCTAAAATGTTGTATTATTTTATTGTTATGCTTATGTTGTACTCGTCTTTAAATTTCCAAATTGTTGTAATTGACTTAATGAGTAATTTGACAATGTTATCGTTGAATGAATGAAATATGGGTTTTGTTTAAATATTTTCGCTAATAGCGTTATGAAGTCTCTTGCAATCTCGTTTACGTCTCACTCCGATGTTTCCGCCATCGGTTGAGGTTTAACAGATTGGTATCAGAGCCATAACTATAAGGAATTAAGTAGAATTGCCATGTTCGACTTATTCTATAGTTTAAGTGTCCATTTTTGACCATTCTTATACCATGCTTAAAACTTTATGCTTCCTCATTGCTTCTTCCTTATCTTTTGGTCTTAAAATTTACATATTGTCTTTCCTAAGACATTTTACATAATACACTTGAAGACTTGAAGACACTCCCGATGCAAACGAGACGATTTGCACCAAAATAGGTCCAATGACTTACAATTTTTTGGTGAAATCCCTCATTCTGCGTATCCGATTTTCACAACGTAATACCATCAAGTTAGGAGTGATATCCACATCTTGATGGGAACTTCTATTTCATACTCTAGTGGATCTTACAAACGAGTCGGAATATGCTCCTCGTTTAGTAAGAAACAACCACACTTAGGGTACAAAAACGTCAAGTTAGGGGTGAAACCCGCACCTTGTTGATTAAGTCCCATTCCTTGATTTTCGCTCTCACAAAAGTTTCAATTTTCTAATTGGTTAGAGACGTGTAGTAACTGGAAGGGTAAAATATCGTTAGCCACTTCTTGATGAGAGTATTTTATCTATAAGCCAAAGCACGTTTTTCTAATTAGAAAGGGTCTTCGATTCACTTTGGAATTTGCGACGTTTCTCTATCCGAAACAATCTCATGTTTTATTGAGCCAAACTTTTATGTTATCTCAATTTTTATGTGATTTTATACTTGTTACCTTGTTCGGTTGAACCGTTACACATTTCGCACGTTTATCGCAATCAAAAACAATATTAATTCTCGTGAACACACTAAATTTATACTCCTTATACGCATTCATACGTGACTATCCATACTATACTTGATACTTTCATGCAAACTTCGTGAATTCATGCAATCTTATATGAACCATACTTGGACCTTATACATGCTTATTCATGCACAACTTGTTTTTCCCATACTATTATCAAGTCTCATCCCTTTTCTTCTATGTTGAATATCTAGATGAATTCTCCTAATCATCCAAGAAATCCAAGAGGTCCAACAAGGGTTCCAACAACAACAACAACAATGAAGACTCCATCTCCAAGCAAGAACTCATCGGTCTTGTCACCAAGCAAATGGCCGATCAAATGGCCCGTGCTATACCGATATTGTTAGCCAGCTTCAAATCATCAATACCAGACACCCAAATCCTCTGCCGATTCAAAAACCGACAACCCCAAAACGTCCTTCCAATTCAAGCATTTCATGGCTTGTAAACCGGTAGAATTCACTGGCATGGACGGTGTCACCGCCAGATCAATTGGTTTGACGCGATGGAGCTTACTTTCCTTCAGGGGGGTGCCCTGACGACCTTCGAACCCTTAACACTGCCGGGATCTTTCGTCAGAGAGCCCTCGAGGGGTGGACTACGGAACGCAAGAAGCGTGGCAACGAAGAAGCCCACGCTCTCACTTGGGACGAGCTCAAGCAGTTCATGAGAGATCAGTTCTGTACTCCCCATGAGACCCAGAAGCTCGAAAATGAATTCTGGAACCTCACCCAGCAGGGGAGCGATGCTGAGGGACTGATCGCTCGCTTCAAACAGTTGAGTATCGTCTGTCCTGGACAAGTGGATACGGTTCCCAAAGCGATAGCTAAGCTTATTTGTTCGCTTTCCCCTGTAATCATGAATCACGTAGCCGCTGCAAACCCTAGAACCTCGAAGAAGCCTTTAGCATAACCATCCAGCTTAACCACAACTGCATCCTTCACGGGGCCTACGACAAGGTTCCTATGAAGCATGCGCACCAAGCCACCGCCAATACCACCACCACTACCGAATCGCCTCCCCCTCAAGCCAAAAAGATCAATCTCAAGAACAAGAAGCGGAAGGCTTCGGTTCAAATTAACGCGGTTGTCACTCCGCCTGCCCTACACCTCTAAATGCCATCTCCTCCACCCAAAACAACGATCCACCCAAACGAAGCTACACCGGCTCTTGGCCTAGGTGTGATCGTTGCACCTACCACCATATCCCTTCCACCCCGTGTCGAGAGTGCGCCAACTGTAACCGGATGGGGCATCTTTCTGCCAATGTCGCCAACCCCAAGGCAACCAAGCCATTGTCCCTTACCCTAACCCAAACCAGACTCAACCCCAACGTCAGGATGCTCCTGTGCGAGCATGTTACAAGTGTGGCGATGTCAATCATCTCGCCAATGTCTGTCCTCTTCTCCACCAGCAGCATCAGCATCAGCAGCAGCAGGCTGAGCTTGCAAAGGGGCGAGCTTTCATGCTTACCTCCGCTCAAGCTCAAAGTTCAAATGACGTCATCACTGGTATGTTCCTTGTGAACCATATTTATGCTACTTGTCTATATGATACTGGCGCCGATAGGAGTTTTTTGTCGCTAGAATTTGAACCCGTGCTTAAGTGCGAACGATCTAAAATGCCTAATCCTTTTGCTGTCGAAGTCGCTAATGGTAAAACCATCTTCGCGGATTCCGTTCTTTCTAGTTGCTCTTTGATTCTTAATGATCATTTGTTCTCCATTGACCTCATTCCCATGCAAATGGGTAGTTTCGACATCATAGTAGGCATGGATTGGCTTATGCGAGTTCGTGCCGAAGTTGTTTGTTCCAAAAAGATTATTCGCCTCCCTCTTCCTCAAGGTGATTCTCTACATGTCTATGGCGAGAAACCTTCTAAAGGTCTCAAGCTCATGCCGTGCATCAAAGCGAACAAGTACTTACGTAAGGAGTACTTTGCCTTCTTTCTTTCCTTCGTTAGGAGTTCTTCCTGGTTCCGTTCCCCCTCCTCGAGCTGTCGACTTCCGTATTGATCTTATCCCTAGCGCAACTCTTGTTGCGAAAGCTCCCTATCAAGAGCTATCAAGCCAACTTCAAGAGCTTCTTGATAAAGGCTTTATACGCCCTAATACTTCCCCTGGGGCGCTCCTGTTTTGTTCGTCAAAAAGAAAGGTGGGTCTTTTCGGATGTGCATTGACTATCGTGAACTCAATAAGCTTACAGTCAAGAACCGCTACCCATTTCCTCGTATTGATGATCTCTTCGATCAACTGCAAGGTGCGAAGTGCTTTTCAAAGATTGATCTTCGTTTGTCTATCATCAACTTCGGGTTTCCGAGGAAGATGTACCCAAAACACCTTTCGCACACGTTATGGACACTACGAGTTCGTAGTCATGCCTTTTGGTTTGACCAACGCACCTGCAGTGTTTATGGATCTCATGAACCGTGTGTGTAAGCCTTTCCTCGATCACTTCGTCATTGTATTCATCGACGATATCCTAATCTACTCCAAGACAAAAGAAAAACACGGACGAAATTTGCGTCTCATTCTTCAACTTTTGTAAACCTAACGTCTTTATGCCAAATTCTCCAAGTGTAAATTTTGGCTGAAAGAGGTTCAATTCTTAGGTCACACCATCAATGAACTCGGTATTCATATTGACCTTGCAAAGATAGAAGTTGTGAAGAATTGGATAAACCGAAGTCGCCCTCTGAAATTCGTTTGTTTCTTGGCCTAGCTGGGTATTATCGCCACTTCATCTCGAACTTCTCTAAAATTGCCGTTCCTTTGACTTCGTTGACTAAAAAAGATAAACCTTTTGTTTGGGGTTCCGAACAACAGGAATCTTTCCAAATGCTCAAGGACACGCTTTGTAATGCTCCTATCCTCACTCTCCCCAATGGGAACGACGATTTCGTCGTGTAATGCGATGCCTCTAACCAGGGTCTTGGTTGCGTACTCATGCAACGAGACAAAGTAGTCGCTTACGCATCGAGACAACTCAAAATACATGAGAAAACTATACTACTTACGACCTTGAACTTGGTGCAGTTGTTTTTGCATTAAAGATTTGGTGACACTACCTTTATGGTACAAAGTGTACGGTCTTCACCGACCATAAGAGCCTCCAACATATCTTTGATTAAAAGGAACTCAACATGCGTCAACGTCGTTGGGTAGAATTGTTAAATGACTACGACTGTGATATTCGCTACCACCATAGCAAAGCGAATGTCGTGGCCGATGCACTTAGTCGTAAAACTCATGTTAAGAGTGTTTGTTGCTACCAAATAGTGGGAAAACTCAACGAGTTGATTCAACAAGCACAATTTACCGTCATTAACGAGGGTAACCTCGATAACGAATTTAATTGTGGAGTCGAAAACCCGCTTGAAGCTAAACCTGATGGTATTCTTTACTACCATAGTCGTATTTGGATTCCCGATTGTCTCAATCTTTGGTCTACTTTGATGAATGAAGCCCACAAATCCCGATACTCTGTTCATCCTGTAGTTGATAAGATGTACCACGATTTGCGTGCATCCTATTGGTGGCCTAGAATGAAACGTGATATCGCTCTTTACGTATCCAAATGCCTTACGTGTTCTAAAGTCAAGGCAAAACATCAACGTCCCTCTGGTTTGCTCCAACAACCAGAAATTCCTGTCTAGAAATGGGAGAGCATAGCCATGGATTTCATCACGAAATTGCCTCGTACTTCATCTGGTCATGACAGCATTTGGTCATCATTGACCGATTGACCCAATCCGCGCACTTCCTCGCCATTCGTGAAGATTACAAAGTCGAAAAATTGGCTCGTATCTACACGGATGAAATCATTAGCCGTCATAGTACTCCTCTTGATATTATCTCGGATCGCGACACTCGTTTCACCTCCCGCCTTTGGCAAACCTTTCAATCCGCTCTTGGCACTCAGCTAAATCTTAGCACCGCTTTTCATCCTCAGTCTGATGGTCAAACCAAGCGTACTATCCAAACCTTGGAGGATATGCTTCGGTCATGCGTAATCGATTTTGGCGGCAGTTAGGATTCGCACTTACCCTTGGTTGACTTCTCGTACAACAATAGTTATCATGCTAGTATTCAAATGGCACCATTTGAAGCATTGTATGGTCGCAAGTTGTAACATTTGTATAAATCGGGTCTCCAAAACCCGCTCCGTTTTGTAATCAAATACCAGGTTAAGAAAATACAGTAATTATTTATGGTTATTTTGAGTTTAAACGTTACATAATTAATAAATAAACTAAACCATAAAAATTATATTTGATAAAAAGTTAAAAAAAATAAAAAAAAAATATTGTAGCTGACCGGACTCGAACCCGGGTCAGCTGAAACAATTCAACAACTTAACATCCACTTCCCAAACCACTCCGCCATCAAGTGTTTTCTGATAACTTTAGGAAGACAATTGAATCTTATACGCGAACTCAATCAACCGTTAATGCCATCTGCATAACGGAAATCGGTAAACCGAATCGCCAAATCGGTTCAAACTCGTTTAGCTAGCTAATAACCGATGAATATCGGTTTCTAATTAAGTTCAAATTGAATGAACTTAAAGTTCCGGTTTTTGAAACCGAAAAGTATTCAAACTCCAAATAATTCAGGTTCCAATCATTTATGCGATTCAGAACCGTCTCAAATACACTCCATTTCCTTTTCGTCGCGTTTTCAAGTCTTTTGAGCACCAAAAACTGTTCGCCGGAATCCTCTGCAAAACTCGCCGGAAAACCGTGTTCAACACAAACCGGTAAGATTTTCCTCCTTTGCGGTTTCAATCTATTGTTAGGATTCCACTAACATTAATCCATTACTCTAAATCAGTCACATAAGACTTTGCTGGATTTCTGGGTTCGCCGGAGAAATTCTGGAATTTGCCGGAAACTCGCTAGCTAACGGTAAACACATTAAATCGTGCTAATAATCCATGTACTCTGGTTTAATTTCAAAACTAATTCCTTAATTCTGTTGATAGACTCTCTCAACCGGAGGTCCAAAAACAGAGCTACCTGATTTCGCCGGACTCCTTAAAGAAGACGACCTGTCCGGTATTTCCTCCCCCAAACTGTTCGGTTTTGTTCATTCAAGCTAGTAGTCATGTTATTTAAATAGTTAAATCAAGAACCAGTCGTTTGAGTGAAGTCAATAATTGTAGTGAAGAAGATGAACTGAAAACCGGGATAAGACTAAATAAAATTCGGATAATAAACGGGTTAGACACACAGTCCAGCGGTGGACTGTGTGCAAAGTTAACATACACGTCCCGAGTTCGATCCTTACTGCACACACGCTTCACGTAATAACACTCTTTTTATTCATGAACTAACCGGGTTAGAACGGGTAGTTGTTAAGTATAATATAAATCAAGAATATAACCGGGTTAGACACACAGTCCAGCGGTGGACTGTGTGCAAAACAAACTTCACGTCGCGCGATCGAGTCCCGTCACAAGCACCGGTCCGTGAGATTAAAACGTTTTGCAAAATAAAGGAATTTTCGGTAAGTTCGAATAAGTATATAAATAATTAAAACTGGGTTTCTAACAGGTTAGTCACGTAGCTCAGCTGGTAGAGCTACGTGCGCGTGAACGGAAGGTCACCGGTTCGAATCCCGCTTAGCGCAAATAATTACCACTGACCGAACCGGTCAACGGTCAACGGTCAAACAGTAAAAAAAAATCATTTTTTTTAAATATTTATTTGTTTATTTTAATTTAAAAATCAATTTAAAATACTTAAAAATAACATTTTTAAAGATAGAAATAGCCATAAACTCACAAAAATATATCTAAAAATCCCATTAGAATCCTTAATAAAATCCATCCATTTTAATATATTTTCCATTGTTATTTAGGTTAGTATTCCTCGTCGACTCTCTCGTCTAAATCGTGCGCATCTCGCTATATCCAATCCAACGCACCCAATGTGAGTGAACCTTTCAAATTCCCCGTTTTAATCACGTTTTTGGGGTGTATCATGTGTCTTGTTCATTTACATATTATAACCAAGTTATTGTGCATATATCATATCATGACATGTGTATTAGTTTGTTGCTGTTAAGTAGTTATTATTGTTTGCAAATTATTATTTCAGTACATGCAATTGCCGAGGCCGTAGCTCCCCATCCATCGAGGTTGAGTTTGATCCCCATTTTATTATGCGGTTGATCAGGGCGTGCCCGCACGATCGGCTCCGTTTGATTGAGCCTTGATCGGTCATTTCATTTTACATTTCAATACATGCAATACGCTCGGCTCCGTTTGATTGAGCCTTGAGTGCACAGTTCAATTTACATTTCCAGTTCATGCAATACGTTCGGCTCCGTTTGATTGAGCCTTGAGCGCACAGTCCAATTTACATTTCCAGTTCATGCAATACGATCGGCTCCGTTTGATTGAGCCTTGATCGCACAGTTCAATTATGTTAATTGTTATATGCTGTTGGTATGTTCATGTATGTTATCGATTGTTAATTGATGCTTGCCAATGTTTGATTCCATACATGTGCTCTTTTATGATTATGCACAATATTTTATTGATAAACTAACCAGACAATTATTATCAAATGTTTATCTATAAGGTTCACTCGCCAACTTGTTGACCCAAAAACCTCCTATTTTACACATGATACAGGTGAACCAGCAGCAGCTAGGAACACGTAGGAACTGGATTAGAAGGAATAAAATGATTTAGTATTTGGATTATTTTTGGTTATTTTCCCTTGTAATGAATGGACATGTTTGGATGTTTGAGAAATGTAACTTTGACTTCATTTAATTATGAAACATAATAGTAAATGTCATGTGCTTTGGTGATAACCCAATTATGCCCCGACTCTTATTTCCGCTGCGGGTCGGGGTGTTACAGATTGGTATCAGAGCCAGGAACTATAGGGATATAGGATAGGTTATTAGACCCTTAGAGCCTATACTATAGTCGATTAGAAATTTATAAGAATTTTGTGTGTTATATGCCAAATCTCATGATGTTTATATGTTTATGTTAAATGTTACATTTGATATTGTTCAAGCATGTTCATAAGTATGTATTATCAAGTAATGCCTATCATGAAATCGTATGATCATAACATATCACATCCATGCAAGCACACACCACATCATGATTGATTTTACAATGATTTTCGTGTTTCCAAATCTCATCAAAGTGAGTTCTCATGACGGGCATGTAGTAACTGGAAGGGTACTAGTACCGGTAGTCGGAACGTCCTGTCTAGGCTGGCATTCGTATAAATCCAAAATAAAGGACCAGTTTGCCTACCTGGGGACTAACGATGAGAGTACGAAATACCTATTAGGCCAAAGCATGCTATACCAAACGTCGTGAGAGCTAATCCCACTTTGAGTTGTCATTGTGTCTACACCTGGACACGTTCCGACCAAATATCTCATGAACATATTTTGTGGTTAGCATTCGGGGGATGCGAGTGTTAAATTGCCAATACTAATGTGAATCCCACCAAGCCAATAGCCATGGGGGCCCACATGACTATATAGGTGAAGGTATGGGGGACATTTGAGGCCCAACATGAGCGAACCCAAGACATCCTTTGGATGTAGTTGCATTATTGATATTTATGTATTTTCATTTTTTCTTAAAGACACATGACACCTAAAAAGATACCATAAACTCACAATCTTCTCATTTTATGATCCTGTAGATGTCGTCTAGACCGCATCGAAGGAGTAGGAAATCGGAAAAGTCTCGGGAACGTTTGGCCACTCATATCGCGAATCAAATGGCCACGATATTACCTGACATCGTAGTACAGGTACAACAAGCCCTTGCTGCAAATCCTACTAACCCTCCTCAACAACAGGACCAGATCATCAACAACCCTCCTACCATCAAATGCTCCTACAAACATTTTAAGTCCTGTGATCCTCCGAAATTCGAAGGGACTGAGGGAGTCACTGCTCTCCTACACTGGTTCGAGGAGATGTAAAACGTTTTCTTAAACTGCGATTGTCCTGAGGATCGCAAAGTTCGTTATGCCACCGGGAGACTACTTGGGGTAGCTCTCACTTGGTGGAATACCGAGAAAGGAAAGAGGGGAACGGATGATGCGATGGCCTTAACTTGGGAGGAGTTAAGGGAAATCATGACTAGGTGATTCTGTCCTAGAAGTGAAATTAAGAAATTGGAAGATGAATTTCATGCCTTGAAGCAAAAAGATGGTGATCACTCGACTTACAACAAAAGGTTCTTGGAGTTGAACCAAATGGTTCCAAACTTATTCACTCCAACCTACCGTCTGATCGAACATTACATTCGAGGACTTCCCTCGAAGATCCAAGATTCGGTCCTCAGCGTTTCACCGGTAACACTCGAAGCTGCCATGGAGTTGGCAACAGAACTGACCGAAAACCGAATTCGCAATGGGAAGTTCAAGGAGGAAAAGAAGAAAACCCCTGCTGAGGGACAAACCTCAAACCACCACACCCCTTCCTCTAAATTTGCTAACAAGAGGAAGCGTAACACCAGGAACTTTGCAGTCACCCAAACCAACACCCCTGTTCCTGCTGCACCCATCACTCAAGCCACTCCTCCACCCGCGCCATACAAAAGACCATACACAGGGCCACTACCAAAATGTGACCGTTGTCAGTATCAGCACTCCCCTGACTATCCTTGCCAATACTGTACCGGCTGCGGTCGTGCTGGACACACTGTTCAAAACTGCCGCACGCTCCAACGAACAAACCGCCACCAACCTATGACCCAAACCCACCAACAATTAATGGGTCAAGCCCAACAACAACAACCATTTCCACCCACTCAACATTTAGCCCAAACATACTATCAACCCAACTACCCTATGGGCCAACCTATGCGGGCATGTTTCAATTGCGGCGACCCAAGTCATTTCAGAAACACATGTCCAAGATTGGTCAATATCATTCATGCTCAGGCCCAAGCCAACCCTGTGAATCAAGCAAACCAGGCTCCTCCACCTGCTAGAGGAAGAGCTTTCAATATTAACGCAAACCAGGCCAGAGCTGACGGCAATGTGGTCAACGGTACGTTTCTTATAAATGGTAGATATGCCACTATGTTATTTGATACTGGTGCGGATAGAAGTTTTGTGTCATTAGAGTTTGAACCTATCTTAAGTAAAAATCGAGATAAGCTCGCGGAATCCATAACGGTGGAAGTTACAGATGGAAAACCAGTTTCGTTAGACTCTATTTTGCGCAACTGTACGCTCACCCTAAACGACCACGATTTCCCAGTCGATCTTATTCCTATGAAGCTGGGAAGTTTCGACATCATAATCGGAATGGATTGGCTCAGTCAGCATCATGCGGAAGTTGTATGTCGTGAGAAATTTATTCGTATTCCTCTTTCAAACGGTCAGACTCTTCGAATTATTGGAGAAACCTCGGCGAAAGGGCTCAAATTAATGACTTGTCTTCAAGCTCAAAAATACCTTCGCAAGAAATATGTCGCGTTTTTAGCCCATATCATCAAGAAGGGGACCTCAGAAAAGAAACTTGAAGATATCCCTGTTGTAAAAGATTTTCCACAAGTTTTTCCTGACGATATTTCAGGACTTCCTCCAATCAGAGATGTCGAATTTCGTATCGATCTTATACCTGGTGCTACACCAGTGGCAAAATCTCCATATAGGTTAGCCCCCTCTGAAATGCAAGAGCTAGCCAGTCAATTGCAAGAGTTGACTGACAAGGGATTTATACGCCCCAGCTCATCGCCTTGGGGTGCACCTGTACTCTTTGTAAAGAAGAAGGATGGATCTTTTCGCATGTGCATCGACTACAGAGAGCTCAACAAGTTAACCATCAAAAATCGATATCCTTTACCTCGCATAGATGATCTTCTTGACCAACTACAAGGTGCCTGTTGCTTTTCAAAAATCGACCTTCGATCTGGCTATCATCAGCTTAGAGTGCAGGAAGAAGACGTCCCTAAAACTGCTTTTCGAACTCGATATGGTCACTATGAATTCATGGTTATGCCATTTGGATTAACCAACGCACCAGCTGTTTTCATGGACCTAATGAATAGAGTCTGCAAACCTTACCTTGATCGATTTGTTATTGTATTCATCGACGATATTCTTATCTATTCAAAATCTAAAGCTGATCATGAGCGTCATCTGCGACTTGTTCTTGCACTTCTAGAAAAGGAAAAGCTTTATGCCAAGTTCTCTAAATGTGAAAGAGGTGCAATTTCTCGGGCATGTAGTCAATGACAAAGGAATACATGTGGACCCATCAAAGATCAAAGCAGTTCAAGAATGGCAAGCTCCACGAACACCAACTGAAGTAAGGTCTTTTCTTGGACTAGCTGGCTATTATCGTCGGTTCATTTCAAACTTCTCTCGCATTGCTGTGCCACTCACGGCTTTAACCCATAAAGGGAAACCATTTGTATGGGGACCCAAGCAAGAAGAAGCCTTTCAAATTCTCAAGCAAAAACTTTGTGATGCACCAATCCTCACTCTTCCTGAAGGTTGTGATGATTTTGTAGTCTATTGCGACGCGTCAGGGCAAGGATTAGGATGCGTTCTCATGCAAAGAGGAAAAGTCATAGCTTATGCCTCAAGGCAACTCAAGACACACGAGAAGAATTACACCACTCATGACCTTGAACTTGGAGCTGTTGTATTTGCTCTTAAGATATGGAGACATTATCTCTATGGTACGAAGTGTGAAATCTACACTGACCACAAGAGTCTTCAACATATCTTCAATCAGAAAGAGTTAAATATGAGGCAACGAAGATGGGTCGAACTCCTAAATGATTACGACTGTGAAATCAGATACCACCCTGTTAAAGCAAATGTGGTGGCTGATGCACTTAGTCGAAAGGGTTATGCGAACTCCATTCATCTTCTATGTTCGCAAATTATAACCAATATTAAGGATCAAATTCGAGAAGCTCAACATGTTTCAATAACAGAGGAAGATGTACAAAAAGAGATGTCCTGCGGAGCCGAGCTAAAACTTGAAACTAAATCTGATGGTATTTTGTATTACCTAGATCGTATATGGATTCCTAACCACATCAATCTTCGTGAAACACTCATGCATGAAGCTCATAAGACGCGATATTCTATACACCCAGGAGCCGATAAGATGTATCAAGACCTACGGTACACCTATTGGTGGCCTGGAATGAAGAAAGATATTGCTGTTTTTGTTTCCAAGTGTCTCACTTGTTCTAAAGTAAAGGCTGAACACCAAAGACCCTCAGGACTTCTAGTCCAACCAGAAATACCTGTTTGGAAGTGGGAAAATATAACCATGGATTTCATTACCGGGTTACCTCGCACTTCTAGTGGGTATGACACTATATGAGTGATTATAGACCGACTTACAAAATCGGCTCACTTTATTCCTATTCGAGAAGATTTCAAGAACGAAAAGCTTGCTCGTATTTATATCAACGAAATCGTAAGCCGGCACGGGGTACCAATAAGTATTATTTCTGATCGTGATGGTCGTTTCACCTCACGAACATGGCAAGCAGTACAATCCGCTATGGGCACTCGATTAGATCTCAGTATCGCCTACCACCCTCAAACTGATGGACAGTCTGAGCGCACCATTCAAACCCTTGAGGATATGCTTAGAGCATGTGTCATAGACTTCAAGGGAAATTGGGACGCCCATCTACCGTTAGTTGAATTTTCGTACAACAACAGTTATCATTCTAGCATCGGCATGGCACCTTTTGAAGCTTTATATGGTCGAAAGTGCCGATCTCCTGTTTGTTGGCACGAAATTGGGGAAGCACAAATTACTGGTCCAGAACTGATCCAAGAAACCACAGATAAGATTCATCAAATCCGAAACAATCTTCTAGCGGCTCAAAGTCGTCAAAAGAGTTACGCAGATAAACGAAGGAAGCCCTTGGAATTTAGCGTTGGTGATCATGTACTTTTAAAAGTATCACCGTGGAAGGGAGTAGTTCGTTTTGGTCAAAAGGGAAAGCTAGCACCACGTTACGTAGGACCTTTCAAGATACTCGAAAGAGTAGGTCCTGTAGCTTACAAGCTTGACCTACCGGAAGAACTCGATAGGATTCATCCCACATTCCACGTGTCGAACTTGAAGAAGTGCCTCGCTGATGAGAATCTTCATATTCCACTAGAAGATATTCAGATCGATGAATCCATGCACGTTATTGAAAGACCAGTGGAGATTATGGACTATGGAGAAAAGCGTCTACGACGAAGCCGCATTCCTATTGTTAGGGTACGCTGGGAGTCGAAACGGGGACCTGAGTTTACTTGGGAACGTGAAGACTCAATGCGTGAAAAATACCCTCATCTTTTCCCTACTACTTCAACTGTTTAAATTTCGGGACGAAATTCCTAAAAGTAGGGGATACTGTAACATTTGTATAAATCGGGTCTCCAAAACCCGCTCCGTTTTGTAATCAAATACCAGGTTAAGAAAATACAGTATTATTTATGGCTATTTTGAGTTTAAACGTTACATAATTAATAAATAAACTAAACCATAAAAATTATATTTGATAAAAAGTTAAAATAAAATTAAAAAAAAATATTGTAGCTGATCGGACTCGAACCCGGGTCAGCTGAAACAATTCAACAACTTAACATCCACTTCCCAAACCACTCCGCCATCAAGTGTTTTCTGATAACTTTAGGAAGACAATTGAATCTTATACGCGAACTCAATCAACCGTTAATGCCATCTGCATAACGGAAATCGGTAAACCGAATCGCCAAATCGGTTCAAACTCGTTTAGATAGCTTATAACCGATGAATATCGGTTTCTAATTAAGTTCAAATTGAATGAACTTAAAGTTCCGGTTTTTGAAACTGAAAAGTATTCAAACTCCAAATAATTCAGGTTCCAATCATTTATGCGATTCAGAACCGTCTCAAATACACTCCATTTCCTTTTCGTCGCGTTTTCAAGTCTTTTGAGCACCAAAAACTGTTCGCCGGAATCCTCTGCAAAACTCACCGGAAAACCGTGTTCAACACAAACCGGTAAGATTTTCCTCCTTTGCGGTTTCAATCTATTGTTAGGACTCCACTAACATTAATCCATTACTCTAAATCAGTTACAGAAGACTTTGCTGGATTTCTGGGTTCGCCGGAGAAATTCTGGAATTTGCCGGAAACTCGCTAGCTAACGGTAAACACATTAAATCGTGCTAATAATCCATGTACTCTGGTTTAATTTCAAAACTAATTCCTTAATTCTGTTGATAGACTCTCTCAACCGGAGGTCCAAAAACAGAGCTACCTAATTTCGCCGGACTCCTTAAAGAAGACGACCTGTCCGGTATTTCCTCCCCTAAACTGTTCGGTTTTGTTCATTCAAGCTAGTAGTCATGTTATTTAAATAGTTAAATCAAGAACCAGTCGTTTGAGTGAAGTCGGTAATTGTAGTGAAGAAGATGAACTGAAAACCGGGATAAGACTAAATAAAATTCGGATAATAAACGGGTTAGACACACAGTCCAGCGGTGGACTGTGTGCAAAGTTAACATACACGTCCCGAGTTCGATCCTTACTGCACACACGCTTCACGTAATAACACTCTTTTTATTCATGAACTAACCGGGTTAGAACGGGTAGTTGTTAAGTATAATATAAATCAAGAATATAACCGGGTTAGACACACAGTCCAGCGGTGGACTGTGTGCAAAACAAACTTCACGTCGCGCGATCGAGTCCCGTCACAAGCATCGGTCCGTGAGATTAAAACGTTTTGCAAAATAAAGGAATTTTCGGTAAGTTCGAATAAGTATATAAATATAATTAAAACTGGGTTTCTAACAGGTTAGTCACGTAGCTCAGCTGGTAGAGCTACGTGCGTGTGAACGAAAGGTCACCGGTTCGAATCCCGCTTAGCGCAAATAATTACCGCTGACCGAACCGGTCAACGGTCAACGGTCAACGGTCAAACAGTAAAAAAAAATAATTTTTTTTTTAAAATATTTATTTGTTTATTTTAATTTAAAAATCAATTTAAAATACTTAAAAATAACATTTTTAAAGATAGAAATAGCCATAAACTCACAAAAATATATCTAAAAATCCCATTAGAATCCTTAATAAAATCCATCTATTTTAATATATTTTCCATTGTTATTTAGGTTAGTATTCCTCGTCGACTCGCTCGTCTAAATCGTGCGCATCTCGCTATATCCAATCCAACGCACCCAATGTGAGTGAACCCTTCAAATTCCCCGTTTTAATCACGTTTTTGGGTGTATCATGTGTCTTGTTCATTTACATATTATAACCAAGTTATTGTGCATATATCATATCATGACATGTGTATTAGTTTGTTGCTGTTAAGTAGTTATTATTGTTTGCAAATTATTATTTCAGTACATGCAATTGCCGAGGCCGTAGCTCCCCATCCATCGAGGTTGAGTTTGATCCCCATTTTATTATTGCGGTTGATCAGGGCGTGCCCGCACGATCGGCTCCGTTTGATTGAGCCTTGATCGGTCATTTCATTTTACATTTCAATACATGCAATACGCTCGGCTCCGTTTGATTGAGCCTTGAGTGCACAGTTCAATTTACATTTCCAGTTCATGCAATACGTTCGGCTCCGTTTGATTGAGCCTTGAGCGCACAGTCCAATTTACATTTCCAGTTCATGCAATACGATCGGCTCCGTTTGATTGAGCCTTGATCGCACAGTTCAATTATGTTAATTGTTATATGCTGTTGGTATGTTCATGTATGTTATCGATTGTTAATTGATGCTTGCCAATGTTTGATTCCATACATGTGCTCTTTTATGATTATGCACAATATTTTATTGATAAACTAACCAGACAATTATTATCAAATGTTTATCTATAAGGTTCACTCGCCAACTTATGTTGACCCAAAAACCTCCTATTTTACACATGATACAGGTGAACCAGCAGCAGCTAGGAACACGTAGGAACTGGATTAGAAGGAATAAAATGATTTAGTATTTGGATTATTTTTGGTTATTTTCCCTTGTAATGAATGGACATCTTTGGATGTTTGAGAAATGTAACTTTGACTTCATTTAATTATGAAACATAATAGTAAATGTCATGTGCTTTGGTGATAACCCAATTATGCCCCGACTCTTATTTCCGCTGCGGGTCGGGGTGTTACACAAGTGCCGTTCACCAATTTGTTGGCACGAGATTACAGATGTTCAGATCACCGATCTCGAATTAATACAAGAGATGACGGACAAGATCTTACAAATACGTGATGATTTCCTCAAAGAACGAAGCCGACAAAAGAGCTATGCTGACAAAAGACGCAAGCCCTTGGAATTTAATATAGGTGATCACGTACTTCTCAAGGTATCCCCTTGGAAAGGCGTTGTCCGTTTTGGTAAGAAAGGCAAACTCGCTCCTCGCTACGTAGGTCCCTTCAAGATCTTGGAAAGGATTGGCAAGGTAGCATATCGACTGGACCTACCACAAACGCTCAACAAGGTTCATCTTGTGTTTCATGTTTCAAATCTCAGAAATGTCTAGCCGAAGAAGGACTTCAAGTTCTGCTTGAAGATCTTCAAATCAATGACACATTGCATTTTGTGGAATAACCGGTCGAAATCATGGCCCGGGGAGTCAAGCAACTACGGTGCAGTCGAATCCCTATCGTGAAAGTCCGTTGGGAAGGGAAACGTGGCGCTGAGTTTACTTGGGAACTCGAGAGTGATATGAAGACTAAGTATCCGCATCTCTTCGTTGCATCTTCCTAAATTTCGGGACGAAATTTCCTAAAGGAGGGGAGACTGTAACGCCTCGCGTTTTCTAAACTTTCTATTTATAGCAAGCTCGTGTTGTAATTCTATTTTCAGAAATCATTGTATTCGTATCTTCATTTAGTTGTAAACGTTGTAATCGAGGCTTGAATCATAATGGAAATGTACATTTTGCCTTATACTTGTTATACTTGTTCATACAATCCTTATAGATGATACACACACTCGAATACGTGTTATATTTGATGACTCGCGACACTCATACATGATACATGCTTTATACACAAAGTGAATACCCGATCTCCATCAATACTTGCATATGCATACATCATGACATGTTATATAAGCTTGTAACACTTTAATTATCCTTAACATGTCATAAGATGCCTTAAAACATCATAAAAACCCATCACTTATGCCAAAATAACAAAAAAAAAACAACATTTCACCCTGGCCAGGTCCTTATGGACCGCAATGGGGAACCCTTATGGTCCGTAAGGGGTGCTGGGCGGGTCAGAATTGTTTTGGCTCGTGAATTTGCACGAATCCCACACACCAAACTTCACCCAATCACCTCTAAACCTCCTTTAATCACCTCCTACTAACTCTAATTCACCCCTTATAAATACCACTTCATTTCCAAGCCATTTTCCACTTTCACAACCTCCTAATCTCATCAAAATCACCTCAAGAACACTCCACATCAGAATTTTCGGGCAGATTATACCTTCTTCACAAAAGTGAGCATAACTTGCTCAAAACTTGGTCTTTTCACTTGATTCTTTCTCCTACTTACTTGGATAAACTTTGGGTTTGAATCCTAGGGTTCTCCATGGAGAATCAAGACCTGGAAATGAACCCAAAGTGTCCAAAACTTTCTGTTTGTTTTCAAACTCTTTCAAACTTTGTTTATGTTCATCAAACTTGAGTCAAACTCATCTCAAACCTATATTCGAATGCTTACAACACTTCTTGTGGTTGGTTAAGCTTAAAAACAAGGTCGAGACATTCAAACAAGAGGTTTAAACCTCACAATAATTCTGTTTTCATAGAGCATTTAGCTCATAAGTGATGCAAGTTCATAGACTTGTTCATGTTTGTCTACCAAGGTTAGCTTTAGCTATCCTAAACATTGAGACCACACATCACTTGATGATTTTCATCATCATCTCAAGTAGTTTGCTAGTCCTAAAGTGTCACAACCCCGCCAAGCCGTTGACATGTGTCCTCGTGTGCTCTCCGGGTTGTATTCACTTGACTACTTGGTATTATGGTGACATACTTACAATTCTTGTCATTTCATTCTTGTATTGTTCTCATTCATGACCCTCCTTGTTGTCAATGACAACTTGTGTAGTGGTGAATCATATAACGAGGTTAAATGGATGTTCATCATCCTACCTCCATGCTTGACTTACTTAAATACTTAGAGGTACCGAAGTGGATGGTTCATCCTCCCACCTCCTACATGATCTTAATATTCTGTATATATTATGGACTATAATATAATCCTAAAGCCGTAACCTTGATAATGACTAAATAATCACCTATCAAGTCATTAAGTTTATCACTAAAATACATAGTTCCTTGTCATGATTCTAATAGGTCTCGTACCTATGAAACCATATAAACCCCTTTTCAGGTTATCATAGTGTCAAGAACAAGTGCTATGTCTTAGTGAATATTTTTATACATAATACTTTATTCCCATTTCCGTAATCTCGCTAGAATAATCCAAATCTACCGTTATACTCCTAACTAATACCTAAGTTCTTCTTGTAGAAGGACAAGGTACCATACTCTAAACGACACAACAAAGCTCCTGGGATTACTTAAGTGGAACACCTAGCAAAACCGTGAGTACACTCGACCCATTTACCGTTTTAACCACTTTTGGGTTGTAACATATTTACCTATCAAAATACACATACCACAAACTCATGCTTTTACATGCTCAATCCTTATACATGAATACTTGTTATGCCTAGATACATGCTTGATTATCCATGCTCGATCATTAACTTAGCTAGCCCAACTTATCATATATAGCGCTATAGGAGTAGCACACCGCCCGTCGGGGTTATGTTAAGATATTCATTTTCATTTTTAATCTTGCCGCTTTTGTGGCAAGGGAAGCTCGATCTCGTTAAAACTTTTGTGGAAACTCGGGGTTTGATCTAGTAATGCATGATTAGTATGAACTTTGCTTACAATTACCATGTGGATTCGAGTTACATTTTTATACTTATGCTATGTATCACCAAACTTGTGAACTTGCCTTTGCTTTTGCATTGAACTCGTATTTTTAACATATTACATGTTGATGAAGATTTTTCCATGAAATTTGAGTAGTGATGATGCTCTAGATACACATTTAGACGTTAGGCTAAATTGTTGTATGATTTTGTTGTTATGCTTATGTTGTACTCGTCTTTAAATTTCCAAATTGTTGTAATTGACTTAATGATGTAATTTGACAATGTTATCGTTGAATGAATGAAATATGGGTTTTGTTTAAATATTGTCGCTAATAGCGTTATGAAGTCTCTTGCAATCTCGTTTACGTCTCACTCTGATGTTTCCGCCATCGGTTGGGGTATGACAAAGAATGTAAATGTATGTTATCACTATACCAAGTAGCCAAGCAAACTACAACCTGGTGAGCCGCGTCAACACACGTCGAAGGCTAGACGAGGTTGTGTCACTTTCAATCTAATGATGATAAATCATCAAGTGATGTGTGGACTTAGAGTTAGGATAGCCCAAGCTAACCAAGTTAGTCACACATGAACAAGTTCAAGACTTGCATCACTTGTGAGCTTAAATTTCTTCAAAAACAGAGAGTTTGAAGTGTATAAACACTCTTATTTACATGTATAACAACCTAGGTTAGGCTTCTTAATCATAGAGTTGATTAGAAGCTCAAGAACACAAGGTTGAATGAAGAAAACACAAGTTTTGAAAAAAAAAGAAAGTAACAGCCTGCTTTGGGGTCTTTTTGGTGAATACCCAGGTATGGAAATGCCATGGCAAGTCCATGGGATCAAACCAAAGACTTATCCAAGGAAGTAGGAAGAAGAATCAAATGATTTCGTTAAGAAATGAGCAAGTTATGCTCACTTTAGTGGAAGAGGTTTAATCTGCTCGAACTTGAAGATTGTCAACTGATTTGGGGAGGTTTGAGAGAGATTAGAGAGTGATGAAAGTATAAAAATGCTTGGATTAGAGGTGGTATTTATAGGGAAGAGTTGGAGGGTGATTAGAGGGTGTTTAATGAGGTCTAGATGTGATTGGGTTAGAGGTTTATGTGTGGATTCGTGCAAAATTCGCGGCCAAAACACAATCTGCCCGTCCAGACACCCTTACGAACCGTAAGGGTGTCCCCTTGCGGTCCCCGCAAGGGCTGGATCTAGGAAAAACTTATATTTTTTATTTTGTTGATTTGGGACGGGTTAAGTGTTATTTTATGGCATTCTAAGAATATCTAAGGTAGTTTAAATATGAGGGACATGATATAAGGTGCACATAAGTATAAAATGAATAAGATCGAGTATATGCATTGTGTATAAAGTATGGATGAAGTATAGATGTCACGTATTTTGCAAGCATGTCACGTTTTCGAGTATGAAGCATCAAGGGTATGTATGTATGATTATGTATATCAAGCATTGTGATAAAATGTATATTCCATTATGATTCAAGTCTCGATTACAAGGTTTACAACGACAGAACGAATACAAGTACAAAGGTTTCCAAAAATAGAAATACAGGACTAGCTTTCTAAACATGGTAAGTATGAAAAAGCGAGGCGTTACACACTACTCCCACAGAAGTTCGCTCATTTCTTGGTCTTGCTGGATACTATCAACGATTCATCGCGAACTTCTCAAAAACTGTGGTTCCCCTCATTACTTTAACTCAAAAGAATAAGCCTTTTTAGTGGGGACCCAAACAAAAGGAAGCTTTCCAAACATTGAAACAAAAGCTCTGCGATGCTCCTATCCAATCTTTACCCGATGGCAACGATGATTTTGTTGTCTATTGTGACGCATCGAACCTAGGCCTTGGTTGTGTCCTCTTGCAACGAGATAAAGTCATAGCCTATGCGTCAAGACAATTAAAGGACCACGAGAAGAACTACACGACTCATGATCTTGAGTTAGGTGCTCTAGTTTTTGCTCTCAAAATTTGGAGGCACTACCTATACAGTACGAAATGTGTGGTTTTTACAGACCATAAAAGTATCCAACATATATTCAATCAAAAAGAGCTGAACATGAGACAACGACGCTGGGTCGAGCTCTTGAACGACTACGACTGCGAGGTTCGCTACCATCCTGGTAAGGCGAATGTTGTGGCCGATGCGCTTAGTTGTAAGGAACGTGTCAAGCTTCATTGTGTTCGAATTCAATCTGATATCCAAACACGTATTCTACAAGCACAACGTACATGTGTGAACCAAATCTTGTTGAAAATGAGCTACCTCAAAATCTCGAACTCCAACTCGAAACCAAAGACAATGGATTACTCTATTATTTGAACCGTTTGTGGATTCCAAGTGAAGACAATCTCCGCACCTTATTGATAGACAAAGCTCATAAGTCTCGTTATTCAATCCATCATGGTCCAGACAAAATGTACAAGGATCTCCGTACCCAGTACTGGTGACCGGGTATGAAAAGGATATTGCCTTGTATGTGTCGAAATGCCTAACTTGTCTTAAAGTCAAGGCTGAACATCAACGCCCATCTGGTTTGCTTGAACAACCAGAAATACCGGTACGAAAATGGGAGAACATTGCGATGGATCTCATTACTAAACTACCGCGTACATCTAGAGGTCATGATACAATTTTGTAGTCATTGATCGTCTAACAAAGTCAGCACACTTTTTGGCAATTCATGAGTATTACTATGCTGACAAACTCGCCAAGATCTATGTTGATGAGATTGTATCTCGTCATGGTGTTCCTTTGGACATAGTATCTGACAGAGATGCTCGGTTCTCATCTTACTTTTCGAAGACCATGCAAACTGCTATGGGAACCAAATTGAATCTGAGTACTGCTTATCATCCTCAAACGGATGGACAAACCGAAAGAACAATTAAAACATTGGAGGATATGCTTAGAGCATGTGTGATTGACTTTGGTGGTAGTTGGGATTCGCATCTACCGTTGATCGAATTATCCTACAACAATAGTTATCACCCCAGCATCGATATGGCGCCTTTCGAAGCTCTATACGGTCGAAAATGTCGTTCACCTGAAAGTTGGAATGAAGTTGGAAAGTCTCAATTTACTGGACCTGAACTTATTCATGACACAACAGACAAAGTCAAGAAAATACGCGATAACCTTCTAACAGCTAGAAGCCGTCAAAAGAGCTTAAAAATGTGGTTAACGGGTGTTAGAAGTGCCAAAACGCGACGAAACGAGTTCAGGGGCCCGTTCTACCAATTTTGCAAACTTGCTGTCAGCTAGAGGCCATACGGACCGCATCCAAAATTCCATACGGTTCGAATGAGACCCCCAGCACAGCAGATGCGGGACAGACTCATATTTAAACCGCTAATTTGAAACTATGAGCTTCCCTGCTGCTTGTAACACGTTAGGAGGCACTTGTAATGATCCTACAATCTCCCTTAACACCTGGAATGATCTTATGCAAGCTCCACAAGTAAAAATAGGCGTGGTATGCAACCACATTCTTTGCTCATTCCTTCTTTTTCTCTCTATAACTCTAAGTGAAGACTACCACATTGTTGGAGGTCTCCCATCTGAGTTTTCTGGTCCTTCCTTCATCCTTGGATCACAAGTAAGTGTTCTATCCTAGTCTTGTTTATTTATTTTAGCTATTTCAAGCTAAAAGTCAAACAACGTTTGACTTTCGGCTTTAACCATTAATTGGTCAAGACAAAGTTCAATTGAACTTTGCAACGTGACCGTAATCACGATAGTTATGATCCATAGCGATCATACCTACTAATTACCACGTTTACTAGTCGAAGTGACGAGTCAAAGTTTCGGCCAATATGCGCATTTAGTGCATTTTATGACGAAACTATTTTCGGGTATCAAAACACTTTGTTTTGATACCAAAACATTTTTATAACTTAGTTAGACATGTCAAAACATGTCTAACTCATCACTTTTAGTTTAGTGCTTATTTAGGGTCGTAAGTCGAGCGGTCTTGACCACCACTTTGACTTTCGAGTCCGACTCGTTTGGTCGATCTTAGGATCCGACCAAACACATATTTGTGACCATAGTTGTATGGGTTAGTATTATGTTAAGTCGCCTATTATGCCTTTATAAATAACTGAAATGCCCTTTTTGCGCATAAATCGATTTTAAGCTTATGTAACCAATGTTTTGCCATATACACTGAAGTTATAACATTATTAAATATGTTTTGGCATATAAGACTTATCATAACACATATCTAACCATCCAAACTCATATTTACATAAATGATCCGTTAAAGTGGCGTAAACTACCTTAACTAGTCATAACGGGTCCAAAGCACTTAGGTTTCATTTCAAATCAGAATGTAGACTTTGTTAAACCATTTCATATGAGTTCTAACACTCATTTAGTTTACAAGACCTCATTCTATCTGATCTGCTGATTAAAGTCCCGATATTTATATAGTTATCCGATTATAGGACACGCTTGAATCTTTGATCGTTTGAAGTTGATATATCATTTGATCCAAGATTTACTTTGCAATCCTAAGTGAGTACATAGTTCCCCTATTTTATGTTTTGCAAATGTTTTAGGGTGACACATATGTGCAAGTTGTTTTCAAGTTTTCAAATTATAAATGCTATGGTTTATATAAACACGACGATCTCAATAATGTGAACGAACTTGTTTGTGTGTGTTGTATTCATGACACGAATGACATTCATTAGCCGATCAGTAGTAAGTTACGGTACCATAGGACTGACAATCCCGTTACCAAGGTTCCCGGTGTTATGGTACCATAGACGAGTCAACACAGTTTTGAATGTATTCACCAAAACGACCAAAAGTTTTCACAATTAAAACAATGAAAGATTGGTTTATAACAAGGACGATGAACAATTGGTTTATGACACAAACAATGGACGATTGGTTTACAACAAGGATGATGAACAATTGGTATACGACACGAACAATGGACGATTGGTTTACGATACGAACAATGAACGATTTGTTTTTGGTAAGTGATTTAGATAACGAGACGTGTGTAATCTGATAAAAACATGGTGGATACGCCGCTGGTTCTTCCTATATATAAGTGTTTTCATCATGTTACATATGTGGCGTTATTCAAATCACTTGAAACAAAGGTTTTCAAGCAATGACACGCAACGATTTTCAATTAAAGATATAACCCATACGAGGTTTCTTTCAAGACGATTTACTACTCGGATTTACAAAATATATGTTTTGGTCAAGATTCATGGCTACAATTCTTTTATGAACTATAACTAACTTGCTTTAGTTGGTTAGTTATCATTGCAATACCAAATACTTTTTTATAACAAGGTTTTCAAATAACGACTCTAGAAGTATGACGAGGTATTGCAATACATATTCAAGGCCATGAAATTTGACACACTCACAAAACCTATGTACTCTCCGGCATATTTTTGCTGACTCGTTTTCACATACGTTTTAGGAAACCATGTTTGATGTCGATGCATGCTCACGTAGGATCGGACGCGGACTTTAGTGCCTTAAAATATGAAAGACAATTGTTTGTTTTAATTCCAAGTCAATGTAACTATGAAACTTTTATATTCAATAAAACATAACTTTAATTACCACGTGTTGTTAAAACAATCTTGTAACGTGACTCCTCGACGTTTCCGTCGCGGTTTGTTGTTTTTACGCGGTCGGGGTGTTACATGGAAGGGTCGGATGTGTCGACGTAGCCCTTGCACCTTGGAAGGATAAACTAGACACCAAATGTCGTGCTGTGGCTCTAACATTGATGGTTCGCATTATGCTCCAGATGTTACTAGTAGTAGGATGACATAGACCATTGATTTTAATTATGGGTTAATTTTAATTTTTACCAAATAGGGTCGTGAGAGCCAATTCTAGTATACATTTTAGTCGTGACATCTTGATGAACCCTTTGATCTCTCAGGACACTTAGTTTTAAATATCCTATTAAAACCAAATTTGTCGACTTGAACTAACCAATTTTAAGTTAATAGAAATCTATTAAGTTAATAGTTTTAGAAAACTAAATCTAATTTAATTTGCATAACTTAATTGATTTTGTGTTTGTTTTAAAACAACCTTTGTTTTATAGTAAAGTTTTAACAAGTTGTAAAACAATTTAGAACTTGTTATAATGTGATTATTTTAATATTTTAAAACTCATTTTAAAATCATGTTGGTATTTAGGTTGGTTATGTTATAACAACTTATAAGATAAAAAGCAACCACAATAGCAAGATAAATATGTAAATATATATGGCCAAAAATTGTTCGATCTTGCTAGAGCCTGATAGGAAGATCAAACGGGTCACGGGGTCACAACACACAAACAACTACAAGGATGGACTTGAGTGCATCCAGTCATCTTGAGCAACTTCCACTAACTTCACGACTCCTGTTTAGCGTCTTCGGTTTTGTCTCCGGGTCTTCGTTTATTACAATATTTTAAAAATACAATAAAGAAAGAAACCCTATCTATTACAACTTTGAACCATCTAGGTGGCCATAAAATATAATAACAAAACCGAATAAAATAAACAACCACAAAACAAGGTCGGGCCAGATTTACATATTTCATAACAATCACAAAATAAATCAAGCAATCATTTGGTCAAGCAAAACAAATAAAATCTTGACCAAAACTAAAGTTGCCCTTTAAAGTTATTTAGACCAAAAACTTTAAAATAATTAAAGTTTGTGTTCTAATTCCGGTAAAAGACTGGTACCGACTCGTATGTTGTAACCAAGGCTCTGATACCACTGTTGGGGTTTCCATGGTGATCATTTTATATTTTATTTATCAAACACTGGTTCAATAAATAATAGTATATTAATTAAGCAAGTGAATTAATAAAACGCAGCGGAAAAATAAATGAGTGATCAACAATAACCGAAACCCCGACAGGATCCGGTTACATACAAATACGAGTACAGTGATAATAACATCTAACTACCGATGAGAAAGAGATACCTGGTTAGTATACTAACCGGTCGAGACACCGAGATTAAACGAACAAGTGCTAGTGATATGAACCAACCAAACGCGGGAATGGGTCAGGTAGCGGCGGTGGTGGCCGGCGGTACCAGCGGCGAGGCAACGGCGGTCCTGGCCGGCGGGGCAGTTCCGGCCGGTTGTGGGTGTGTGTGTTATGAGAGTTTTCTTGTTTTTGCTCTAACACTAAAGTCTTGTCCATACACTCCTTTATTAGACTATGGCTATGGAGCTCCATGTAAGCGCGACACATGGCTACCATGCACTTGGAGGTTGGACAAGTGTTGAGAGGTGTATGCATGTTTGCCAAATGGTGGACATGCATATGCATGTGCAACAAGTTGCCAAGTTTCTTTGCATGTGCGACAAGTGGAGTAGCGTGGGTGCATATATGATAAGTGGTGAGATGAGTATACCCGTGTCACCCGGTCCATGTACCCAGCTCTCAGTTAATACCCGCAACAATAATATAATCTCGGCTCATGATCATAAATATAATTATGATCCGTTTCGCATATTGTTCGTACTTACCAGTTAAACCAGTTAAGTAGATTTTAGTTTGTTGCCCACGGTGTAACTCTTACGGGTCAAGACCTGGTCGGCAACGTTGACTTATCGAATCAGACATAAAACAATTTACGGATGAAGAACTCCACTATCTTTAGGAAAAAAAAATAGTGCCTTAGCATTATCAATACGATGTGTTAAATATACCAAAATACATTGACTATTTCACTAGATTTTTTAATATTTTACTGACGTATTGAATGTTTCAATCAGACAATAAGTATTACTTTGTTTATTGACATTCATTGCATTATTTATTCGACATGCCGACTCTGTAAACCAAATTGAAATAGTCCAATTTTAATTTTTGCTTTCTTTTATTATTCAAACATTAAAATGACCTAATACTCTATAACTGTTGAGTTGTATTGGAAAAAAGACATTCAATTACAGGGGTAAAAACGGAAATTTAGGATTTAGGGTTTTCCCCTACGTTCTCACCTATATAGAGCGGGGTTAAGATTGTTTGGAACATCATTTTCATTTCACGGCCGCTCTGCCATGATCTTACTGATCCAATCAAGGAAACAAGTTTTCTGATCTGGTCGGAGGTCTTACTGACCAGACGGAGTGTCCTTGTAAGTGGTTTCATCTCTGTTCCTTGATTATATATCTGATCTTTTTTATACATATTCCTGAGTGCTGATCTGTAGATTTTTGGTTTTAGTAATTCGAAAACATCAATGTATGGATTTCATTTTGGTGATGTTTAACAAATTTATGTATTCTTTATTAGCTCTGTATTTGCTAAGTTTGATTCATGTTTTGAGGATTTTGTGTTTTGAAAGCTGCTGACAGCGTACATTGATCTATTTCAGTTTCAGGTATGGTAAAATCAACGGATCATAACATGTGTACAGTTCATAGGGGCGCATGAATCTATCAGGTATGGTAAACTCATGAAATCTATATTTAAATGTTCATAAGATTCTGAACACCAAATCAAATATGCATTTTGTAACGGAAGTGTTTCTTTTATCATCATTTATATAGGATTCTCACAACAAGCATATGGCTCTATCTGGAATTTTATGGAGTCGTTGCTCAAAGACAAAATCTTGAAACAGGCATCCAGAGCCTCTTTCTTCAACTGTGGTCTGAAATAATCTTAACAAGCCCTGAAAGTCCTCCGCTACACCATCAACATCGATTCCCCTAGTGGCCACTTTTTCAAACATCCTGGAAATGGCAACGAAGATGTTGGTCAGAAATTCTAGAAAGTTCTAGACCATCCAAACCCTATCTTTCATTCGAAGAAGTCAAATCTTTTGAAGATTTCGTATTCTGTCATTGAAGTTAGCATTGACCATGAGTTCTCCAATGATGTCAGAATGGGTTACTACAAACTATGCTCATACAAGAAACTATTTCTTCATCCGGAAGGCGTTATGACAAGTTAGCTGTGGGTATGATTGGTGAAATTGTAGAGATTGGTAATGAGATTAAGAAGTGCAAGCTCACCACAGCTAAGGAGGAGGTTGAAAATGGGATGAGAACCTGAAATCTTTCAAGGGTTTGGCATTAAAGTTGGGTTTTCACGCGATAAGATATGCACACATGCAAGATGTGTGTTTGAATCAGAAAGTGCATTGCACATATGATACATCAGTATATGAAGGCAGCAAATGGACATAAACACATTACTAATGAGTTAAAGAAATTAACAGCCATATGTAGGAGTTGAAGGAAAGTGCTAAAAAGTGTGAGGATATTTTAGGCTCTATCAGAAAGTTATTAGCTTTATTTTCCTTTTATGTTAAACTGTAAAACATATAAATAATGAACTACATTTAGTGAATCAGTAATCCTTTTTCGGGGTTTCCATTTTCAGTTGTAGTTCCGACGCATCGATTGTGGTTTTGTGTTGTCTTCATTAGTGGATATGGACGTTTGTTTTATTACTCATAACCTATACCCGTGTTCCAAAGAACGGACCAATAGTTGCTTAACTGAGGCAGATCACATCTTCAATGAACCATTCAGTGGCCCTTCTGCATAGTATGACAATAATAATTCTACACAAGCATGCTTGCACACATCTATACATATTTATTCATTCGAGTTGGCTTCTAAACGCTTCTTCAAGTACACGTACTAATTTCAAATCGTGGACCGTGTTGAAACTATATACATCATATTCATAATATAATACATCATATTCATATAATACATTCACTTGGTTTATAAGTTCAACTCCCACTAGCATCACTTTGAAGGATATTAGTGGTGGCAATAATGTTTAGAACTAGTCCTCTCTGGAGGTCGCCAGTTCGAAACCGAGCCGAACCGGGTTTTGTCACACCCCAAAAAATTACACATCGATTACAGCAGAGTTGGGAATGATCGACTAGTATCTTCATTTCACAGCGGAAGTAAATAACGCTAAGACTTCTAAAATGTGAACGCCTGCTAATCACTCGAATCCCAAAAGGCTCTCCTATTCCAACCGTGCCATAGTTTGAAAATATAACCTGAGAAAGAACATAAAGTTCGCGAGTTCATAGTTTGTTTGAAAAAGATTTGAATAAATCTTTTGATAACCGGTTTAAATAGTGTTGAGAAACGTATCGAAATCATTTTCTCCTTGACATGTCATATGAAAAGCGTGCATGCTTTTTATAACATTTATTTAACCGTCAATGTCCACATACGACAAAGACATAATAAATTCGTTTCTGTATAGCTCAAAAATGAAATCTGTGTGATCATTAGTGTGTAGCTAGGACACTAATCGGTATGCCGAACTAGGAGGCAACCAAACCTTGACGATTTATCCGTGTCATAGACACTAGTTTTAAACACAAAAGCACCCTGAACGGACAAAGTTTTATTCAGAGTGGGGCTCGTCCACACCCAATAGATCTATCCAATTGTTCCTCGGCTACTATTATTGACTAATGGCTCCTTTGAGTTTAAACACCTATTCACATATGATCTAGTTGGTTCCGTTTTCTCCCAGCTATACAATTCACAACATGTATACATCCCTGAGTGTTTAAAACAACAAAAACGTTTAAGTAAAAGGGGAAACATGAACTCTCAAAGTCTTTGTGCCTCACACAAGTAAAAATGAGCCTAGCCCGTTTGAGTTTAAAAGTAGGACCTACCTGTCCCTTTGTTTGTATATAGGACATCCTAATCCTGTTTAAGTTTAAAAGCAGGACCTACCCGTCCTCTTGTTTGTATATAGGACAGCCTAGTCCCGTTATAATTAACAAAATCCCATCACTAGCTACGAAACTCATGCTTGTTTTCGAAGATACACGTATGTTTTTGTATAAATCAGTATGTATAGCATAACCCATTTGTAAACCATTCGTGTAGTTGTAATTTGTTTGTGACGTGGTTTAAAATCGGTTGTTTTCGTTTATCAAAATATTGTGTACTTTTGCAAAACTTGCATGTCTTTCCACCCTCGAAAACATTTATAAAAATGTAAAACCGTAAAAAGTGGGGGTTATGAACTCACCTTGATGTCCAATGCAAAGCTAGTATAATAAGATTCCATATTGTCGTTTCCAAAAATCATTCGCTAGCATGAAATCTATCTCCTTCCTAAAAAGGAATAACTTATAAGTTCTACTAAAAAATGTAGCTAATCTACGTGTCACCGGGCTATACCGAATCGTTGACAAATACGTCTCTATGAAAGGGTTGATAACTTAGTTTGAAATAACCAATCTATGGTTGTTTGATTCCATTTAATCGGGATAATCACTAAGTAGTGGAAATGTCTTATTTTCCGATTGATTAACAATATATATTATATAAAAATAAATATATTTATAGAACTGTGTTAGTCGTTTCAAATGATCGTACATATAACTAACGAATATGTATATGAAAATAAGTTGTTACTATTCGTATAATGTATTAACGAGTTTTCCCCAATAGTTGTCATATACGAGTCGTCATAGTGTTTTGTAAAATGTAGGCATACATATATATGTATATACATGTAACTTAAGTATATGTGTATACAAATATGGTGGTCTAGTTAATAATCTCGGGTCTCGTTGAAATAACTTTATATAGTTGTATGCTTGTTGTAATCGACTCTCATTTGATGGTTATCAAAAGGATTCGGAAAATTACCTTATGTAAAGATCGCATATTAATGCATCGAATTACATTTAAACGTTATAAATAATTATATAAATTTGTACGGTTGTTTGAAATCGACTTTCATTCGTTTGTTATCGTAATAATTCAGATAATATTGTTTGTTATAATCTTACGGTAATGAGTGGTACTTCATGTAGACGTTTAAGTAAATATAAATAATTATATTGATGTTATAAAAAATTATGAATTACAATATTGGAAATAAATATAAACAATTATATCTATTTTATAAATGTTTTCGAGTTCCGTTGACTTGTAAATCATATTTGTCGTCTGTCATAAACTTGTTTTTGTAAGTCGCATAAACCGTCCAAAATAAATGTACGTCTATATTTATTTTTAAAAAATTCATTTGGGTACCGATATGTTTTCGTTGGAGTTACGACTATATATAATAGATATATATATATATAACACTAGTCGTTTACCCGCGCGATGCGGCGGGAAACATATCACTTAGGTTGGTGAGTTTAGGGCTATGTACGGGGCGTTCGGTTTTGAGCTATAACTAAAACCAAATTCGTGATGCAACATAAACAGGTGATGTATTTATAAGACGTGTTTGATATCTTATAAATCCAAATCTATTAAAGTTAACTTACTTTTTCTTCACTAAAGTTTATGCAAGTGTTAGAATTTGATTAGAAGCAGCATAGAAGACAAGGATCTTAATATAGAAGCTCTGTATCTCTTATAAGTGACTTACTTTTTAGAATCAGGGTTGTTGGGTCAGGTTAATAACTATTCAAGTAAAACTCACAAATAATATCTTGTTAGGTTTGTGTCTGGTAAAAAAATATTTTATAATTGATATACTTGATTATAAACTTAAAAAGTACACGCTTAATGTGCTCCATCATGATATTCAATCAACATTTTTACTTCCCTATAAAGTTATAATGAACTTTAAAATCAAGTTAATTGTTTTAACCGACATTAAAAATGCAGGTCCACTTGGAGGATCAAGTTACCTACTTCCTTGTTTGTTAACACACTAGCAAGTGTGGAATCCTTGTTAGCATGCAAACCGAAGAAAAGTTATGTAAAGGCAAACACAATGTAACCCAAAAGATTCACTATCTTTAGATTAACAGAAGAGAATCAGTACATACACATACACACAGTGTTTTAGACTATCTCAGGACTCTCTTAGTGAAACTGCCAAGTGTGGGTCTGTATATATAGGCAGCCAAGGTCTGCATGGTTACGAAGAACCTGCAGACCCTACGAACAACCAATTGTCCAACGAAGAATGGTTCTTCGTTGGACCTTCACAGACGAACAACTATCCCACGAAGAAGGTTCTTCGTGGGTTACAAATAGGACGAACAAAGTTGTTCGTTGAAGAAACTCTCCCACGAAGAATCCCAGTTCTTCGTGGGTGCCCCATAACAGACCAAACATAGACAGTCTATAACACCATACTACAGACTAAGAGTTGCACACATTCACACTGTTTTACATAGAAACTAAACAAACGTCGTGCTAAGTCAAGATAGAGGATATCTTGACTTGGCCGACTCGACCAAAACATTACAACACGTAAATAAAGACCGTACAAACTACAAACGCTAAGAACAAGCTACAGACACAAAATTGTACCAACAAACTCCCCCTTGTCTATAGCTTGGTCTTCGGTCTTCACTCCTTGTTCGCTTCGGTCCATGAGCTTCCAGCATGAATGCCTCGGTAGAAACAGAAACAAGCGGCGCGTTGAAACAATAACGCTTGGTACGCGTCCTTATCTTCATAGAAAATATCGTGCTGCAGAAGAGTCTTGATGTCGTGGGATGACATGTTCACAATCCACATCGGATCAAGCATACGGAAGTTGTCTTCATTGTTCTTAAACACGGTAACCGCTTCTTGAAAGTCTGAGTCGTAGCACCAAAGCTTCATATTCCCTAAAAAATCTTGAGGCATAGGCATGAGTGGAATCTTCTCCAATACCTTCACCGGCTTGTACACGAGCTTGTAACAAGATGTGTTGGTATCTGGATCTAAAGTATACTTTATATGCTCATGCATTGGGAACTGAGGCTTGTACAACTCATCCTTCCAACCTCGCCTTCGTTCAAACCTTAGCTTCTTTGCAAATAACGATGCTCCTTCGTAGTTGGATCTGTTTATCCGATTTAACCTTGATATCGCTGCAACATCATAAAAAGGCAAAGTTAGAATGCTCAGTAAAGAATTAAAGTACTGGATTCCGTGTTCTCTTTTCACCGCCAAGCAGTGAATGTCTTTCACGAACATCCAACTAAGAATCCTTCCCTGTGGCCGATCCTTCTGGTACTTGAAATAATCAACTTGAGCGGGTGGAGGAGATGGCTTCTTCGACTTTGCCAGAAACTGCTTCCTCCATTCTTCAAAAGAATCAGCTGGAATGTCAGATGTATCTCGACCTTTCAACTTCTCATCAATATACATCTACATTCTCTCGAAGCCAGTCACTGTCAAATGGTTCAAACACAGACCACCATCACGTACATACTTTGACTTGCCAACATCTCCTACAAACACAATTTCTTCTAAACCCTCAGTGTTTTCTACCTCGGGTTCACTTGGAATCTCTTCAATGGTAGCTTCATCTACCTCTTTCAACTCTTTAAGCTTCAAAATCTGTTCTTGGGAGAGTTCAGAAACAAACTCCCCTTCCTCTAACTCCTCACTGGTGACAGGATGTAGAGACTGCAGCAGTTGCACATTAAAGCCTTCAGAAGTAGTAGCAACCTGACCAGATCTTGAACGTTCATCAACAATCACATCATCTTGATCTTACCACAAGAACCAACTGCAGATCTATGTTGTCCAGAGCTTCTTGAACATTACCAGAGCTAGCAACAACCTGAACAGAACTAGAAGTACCGACTAGGGTAGAAGCAGAACCTTCCGGTTGTACAAATGATGTAGGTGCATCAGGATTTCCGGGATCCTCACTATCATGATTTCGCTTTCTAAGAACCTCCTGTGTTTTGCACCGCTCTCCCCACAGAGTGTTGACCCTCTTCCTCATAACTTCATAACTACTCGTCATCTGTTTAACGTTTTCAGCAATGATCTTGTTACGGGAGTTGTAGAACTCGATGATATCATCATACGTCTTAGTTAATCTTTCACCAGTTCTCAACACTTCAGTGCTTCGTTCTTTCGGTCTGTTCATCTCTATACCCGAGTGTTGTCAGCCACTCGCATTTGCTGCAATTGTCTTGCACGTTCTTCATCTGCAGCTTGTAGTCGACATTCTCAGCTCTCAACTGTATGATTTCTGCCTGCTGTTTCTGAACAGTTGCGCTCAAAGTGTTTATCCCCATCTGTTGTTTAACAGTGGTGTTTCTTGTTGCAGACATGAAATGTATATGACGATTTACTTGAGTTGTTACTGCCTGAAGTTGTGTAAACAAAAAGTGTACTTTCTCACTATCGTTCATGTGCTCAAATCTCTCCTCAAGTGATTCGGCGCTTTGTTTACGGGTTCTTTCACGAGCAGCTTGTGTAGCAACAGGTGATGTAAACTGAGGAGGAGGTTGACGTGGGCTAACAGTAGCAGTTGTGGTTCCGTTAACCTACCAGGAGAAGCTACAAAGGCTTCAGTCTCCTCGGAAGTGAATACTTCTTCTGGTATTGGCCTTATAGTAAGATCAGGTTGTGGAGTATATTCAGACTGAGCTGATGAAGAACCAACTGTTTTCCGACTCTTTTTCTTTCGGCGGATAGCAGCTTGCTTCTTTCGAACCTTCTCAGACTCGGTGTCAGAAGGAACATAGTCCGGGTCAGCTTCAGTTCTAATCCTTCTAACCTGTCGAACACCACGATCATCAAGATAGTATTCATAACCAGGTTCAGGAGGATTATCTTCCTCTTCGACAACTGTGGCACCTTCCGGTTGTTTTCCCAAATGTGCAGCACCACTATCACCGCCATCACCACCATCTCCACTATCTCCATCATCATCACTTTCATCATCACTGTCATCATCATCATCCCTATCTTTCCGTTTTCTCCCAAACTTATCTTTCATCATCTTTCTCAAAGTAGGTTCCTCGTTGTCAGAATCACTGTTTTCATGACGCCATTTATCATTCGACGGTGCTACTATGTTTCACTTCCTAGAAATCCAATCAACTTTCTAGGAGGCGTACTTTCTGTATATGACTTACCAGCATATCCTTTGAAGACCTTTAACGAATGTAGTCGCATCTCATTGATCTTCAGAGTATCATTCGCAACTTTAGGAAGATCTGGATGCTCAACATTCATTATCATCTGCAGAAAGCGTGGATACATCCAAAACTTGCTTCCCACAGTCGTACCCCTAGTCCTAGTCAAATTTTCTCTCATGTTTACCAAAATATACTTTGAAATACTAAATGGTTTGTTTAGCACCAAAGCTACCATCATTCCAACTAAATCAGGGTTAGCCATATCGTATCCACTTCTACGATTGCTTAAACACTGAATTAATACATGTAAGAGAAACTTATACCGAAGAGGTAGACCAGACTTGTTGATTTGGTTTTCAAGAATATCCCCTTGAAATTTCATACGAAGCAAACATCCTCGCTGGCATGTAATTGGTACTGAGAACAGTGCGTTAGGATTATCATTCAACTGTAACACGTTGCTTAGAATCTCAGCCGTAACAACAACGTCCATATTATTCACCTTCCCACGAACTCCTTCTTTGCCATCAATATCAACTGCTTCGGCTGTATCCCAAAATCCTTGATCAAGGCTCGGTATACCAGCGTCTTGTGAGTGATAGCATAGCTAATTCGCGAGTCCTGCAACCACTTCATAATACCATTATACTCAGCTATCTTGTTTTCCGGATCCAAAAAGGCAATCATGTTATGTCGAGATTCCGACATAATCTCCACTTCACTCTTATCTTCCTTCTTTGTTGCGGGTTTACGAGCTTTCTGTTCCATTCTACACAAACACATACCCACAATGTGAAGACAGATTGATTAAAGTATAAGGCAGGCTCAAACTATGTTAACTGTGAATTCTGTGAACTCTCTGTGGACATAAGTCATTCCAACGAACAACCATGTGTTCACCTTGAACTCCACTGTCCACAGAACAACCCCTACGAAGAATAGTCCATCTGGACGAAGAACTTGTTGTGTCGAAGGAACAACTCTGGTCAACGAAGAACGGTTCTTCGTTGACTTGAGTTCTTCTGTTGATGCACTATTGTGTTCGTTACTTGTCGAATAGGCTAGATTGAGTATGTGTTGAATATTTATAAAGTTAGAATCGAACACACGACCAAAATACGGAGTTTACAGTGTAAAAGGGAACAAGTTCACCTGAACTTGACTTGTGGAGGTCAAGTTCGCTTGAACTTGACATGTGCCAGACAAGTTCGCCCGAACTTGTCATATGATAAACAAGTTCGCCCGAACTTGTCCTCCTATGCACATGTCAAGCGAACTTGTGTGTTTCCCTATAAATAGGTGGTGTGTGTTCATTTGTCATTTGAGTTTTTGGCATCCCTACGGGGAGGTGTTGCCGGATTCTCTCCAGGAACTCTGGCAGCTGGACTTTAAAGATGTATACTCTTTCGGTATGAATGAAGACTTCCGCTGCATTCTACTTCTACTCCATTCTTAATAACATTCTACCGAAAGTGTAATCGTTAAGTTTATGCACTAACTTCCGTCTAGAACCGCCTGATCACGGTCCTTCAATTGGTATCAGAGCTACGGTTATCACCTACACTAATGAATTTGGACATTTATGGACATTAGGAGGGGTTTTGGATGTAAAACTTGAAATAAACATACAATCCAGGATGAAAAGTAAAATTGAACGGATAGGATTGTTAGAAAGTGATTTTCGACCAGATCTATGGTGTATTCATCTCGAAATTCGAAGAAATAAGGATTCTGGATCGAAAACTGTCAAAAAGACTGATTTGGGGGATCAAGTTCGCCCGAACTTGACAAGGATTTTCAAGATTTCTCATCAAGTTCGCCCGAACTTGACTGATTTCTTTGAAATTAAGCACAAGTTCACCCGAACTTCGTGGTGGCCAACCAAGTTCGCCCGAACTTGTCACAAACTGACTAAGTTCGCCCGAACTTGTCACATTCTGACTAAGTTCGCCTGTACTTGTCATACAAGTTCGCCCGAACTTGTCAAGGAGCCTAAAAAAGGCATGGAAAAATTTTGTTGATCGTATTGATGGGATGAGTGTCCAAAAAAAATTTGGCGATAGAAATTTTTTTCGAGTTTTCGAAGACCGAAGTGGGATGTTCGGGGACACCGTCTAGAGCTTCAGAGTACAGATTTGGTGATACGGTCACAAAATTTTGAAGATAACGGGAGAGTCATTGATACTGATGCAGAATGTTGATCATTTGGGTGTCGTGGCTAGTAATGGGCCTAAACGTTAAATCCGCATTTGTTAAATACTGAAAGTTCCGGATTTCAGGGGAATTTCAGTGAAAATTTCAGTATGGTCAGAATTTGCAAAAATGAGGGGGAATAAAAAATTTTCAATACTTGAAGATTCCGGCATTTTTGAAATTCGTGACTCCTGCAATAGTATCCGGGTGGTTACCGATTGCAGATTATCGGGAAATGCAAAGGATCGAGATTCATCAGGTGATCACAGGAAGTTCCGAGTTTTCAGTTCATGATACAGAGTGATGCTTAAGGGTTAGTGGTCGTTAGTACCAGTGAGGAACTGAGGACGCTCAAAACGTTCGGTGATGATCTTAGGAATTAATGACTAGCTCCGCAGACGGATGGTTTCAAAATTACCAAGGAAATTTGATGATAACCTTTGGTGGCCATTATTTTTAGTCTTCAAGCAGATGAATCATTCTTCTCTTTGGACTAACCGCTGTTGGACGATGATGTTTGGTGATTAAGTGGCGCTGGTCTACCGGAGATAGCTATATATCTGTCATTGTGACTGAAGAGGAAGAATGTGATTTTGGTCACGGACGTATGTTTCTCAGATTCGATGCTTTACCAGATTATCTGTTCCGATGAAGATTTGCTGATTGAGCAGATTACCGATTTGCTGATTAAATATTTCTGGAGGGTGCTTAACTGCGATTACGGAATCAGGATTTCAGATTTTCGAGGGTATTCGTTGATTGAAGTTTTCCAATGCGGTGATTCGAAGTTTCTAGCAATTGCCGGTTGAGTTTTTGATACTTTAGGAATGTACGGAATAAACTCTCGTTGCTCAATGCTTATTCAAAAACTGAACTCCGATGCGGTTACGTCAAAATGGAGAAACTGCTGCATTGATTAACTCTGAGTTGATGGTTATTCGAGAAAATTAGTCGGTCAAGTAAATAAGAGTAGTCGGAAACCACGCAACCAAAGATCTGAACTGGAGATTTCAGCGGTATTGAAAGTTGATGATGCAAACCCGGATCATCAATTAAGGGGGAATCTGTTGACCCGTCTCGAGGACTTGACAGACACTTTGATTGAAGTTGCTGAAATATTCAAACACGGCTCAAAGTTTAGAAGTTCAAGATCAAGCTTCGACAGTAACGAACAAGAGGGAATCTGTTGATGCACTATTGTGTTCGTCACTTGTCGAATAGGCTAGATTGAGTGTGTGTTGAATATTGTATAGGTTAGAATCGAACACATGACCAAAATACGATTACAGTGTAAAGGACAAGTTCGCCCGAACTTGACCTGTGGAGCAAGTTCGCTCGAACTTGACATGTGGCAGACAAGTTCGCCCGAACTTGTCATGTGGCAGACAAGTTCGCCCGAACTTGTCATATGATAGACAAGTTCGCCCGAACTTGTCCTCCTATGCACATGTCAAGCGAACTTGTGTGTTCCCTATAAATAGGTGGTGTGTGTTCATTTGTCATTTGAGTTTTTAGCATCCCTACGGGGAGGTGATGCCGGATCTCTCCAGGAACTCCGGCAGCTGGACTTTAAAGATGTATACTCTTTCGGTATGAATGAAGACTTCCGCTGCGTTCTACTTTTACTCCATTCTTAATAACATTCTACCGAAACTGTAATCGTTAAGTTTATACACTAACTTCCGTCTAGAACCGCCTGATCACGGACCTTCATCTTCGTTGGATGCCAGGTACCACGAACAACACATGGAACCTACGAAGAACCATGGTTAACGAAGAAAGGTTCTTCGTTGACTTGGGTTCTTCGTCTTCCCAGTGCACAACGAACAACCAAGGTCAACGAAGAATGATTCTTCGTTGACTTGGGTTCTTCGCCGACAGATTCTTCATTGAAGTTAATTCACAGTTAAGATATGTCAGATACAAACATCCACATGGTTTAAAATATCTGACAAACAAGATCAAAACACCAGTTCATTAACTTTTACTAACATTCTTGTCAAGAACACAAAACTCAACAATTATGTAAAGACCCATTTGTTTATCCAAACACTACTATGATCTGAAACATGTTTACATCTACATAATGTCCAAGACACTATATCATTTTGTTCAAGGAAAACACATAGATTAAACACATCTTTTGGATTTTATCATTCAAGAACAAGGGTTTTTAATGAAGGATTTTCTCATGGTCTATTTTAGGCAATGTCAAGATCTTGTTTGCGAGATTTGAACCGAAACATTTGTGTAGTGATCTACCTAGATCGATAACAATATAACACACTCAAAGGAGAAGATAAAAAACTGTGATGTGTTTCTTCATGATGAAGAAGAAGATGAACAGTGTATGGGTTTTGACAGAAAAAGGTGTGGTTGTGAAAAGTAACTTTTGAAAGAAATAAGGTTTTTCACCGCCTTACCCCTATTTATATGTAGTTACCCTACGAACAACCACCCTACTCGACGAAGAACCATTCTTCGTCGAGTGACTCTACGAAGAATATTAACTGGGCCGACGAACATTCATCAGTTTGGGCTTAAAACTTGGGCCCCAAATCATTTCAACGAAGAACTATTCTTCGTCGATAAGATTGTTCGTTGGACCTGGTTCTTCGTTGAACCAGGTTCTTCGCACATCACCAGTTACCAACTTAGGAAATTTTAAAGAGAACAGATTTTGAACATCCTTGATTTAACAAAATGCATTGTGACCGTTATGAAGTTGCGTTGTTTAAGCAAGGTTGATTTTAGGACTTCACCGGTAAAAACCATTCAAGCTTCAATATCGACTAATCAAAAGCTAATGGAAGGACTGAAAACAACTAAAAATAAGCAAACTACGCTAAGGAACTACGATCTACATTGTACATTACTTCAAGCATCTTTTGCGAGTTTCAAGGTAGGAGAATCATACCAGCTTACGGTTTGGTCAAGCGCGATTTTCTAAATCATTTTAATTTGAATAAGTATTTTACCTCGATTACCGATATTGTAATCCACCTAAACTCAGCTTATCAGATGTAATCACGTTTAAGAGATATGATTTAAATTAGATTTATACTTACTAGCCGGTGTTCATCCACTTCACGACACATTCCCGTATCAAGATATGCACGAGAGTTCATCTTATCGATGAGTATACTGCTTTTCATCTGTTTTGACGTATGTGATGTGAGATACTCACTTATTTTGTTTGAAAACAAGCCCTATGTGATAAATCACTTATTGATGAGGAACTTGATTTTCATATGCATGCAGGGCACAGGAGCAAGTTCGTGAACAGGTTAGTACCATCGTACCGACAAAGAGACGAACTTTGACTCCCGCAAAGACTGTGATATATTATCACTTATTCATTTGGTGGATGTGATATGTTTATCACTTATTGATGGTCGTATGCAATATTTACACGTATGTATGGTATCATGGAAGGTCTTGACTTGCGTCCCCGTTATTTTTCGTTAAAAGATTCAACCATGATACCCAGATGTTAAACAAGCATAAAGACCGCATATCTCAGAACCTCGTCATACTATCAAACGAAATTTCGGTACCAAGACCATATGCAATGAATGGTTCCCACCTGACTTTCAGTTCGTTATGTTTATATCAACCTGCACGTTTTAATCTGATTGTGGGTCTACCGGTACATTGTTAGTAGAGCTACTTATCATTTTGTTTTGTATTTTGACCACACTTGACTAACCACTGGTGTATCATCATCTTCTCTTATCTTTCTAAGAAATTCATTTTGGTTTTTCGATTTTCTATTGTTTTTGTATTTTTCTGGATTTTCCCCCTTAAATGCAGAAAATAAATAAACGAAAGACATTTTTTTGTATTTTTTAGTTTTTCTCATGTTTTTGTATTTTCTTGAAATTTTCTCCCCCTAAAATGAAAAAAGGTAAATAAAGTGAAAATCTTTTTGTATTTTTAGTGATTGAAGAAAATATTTACAAAAACGACTAGCCGATGATGATTTACTCGGGTTTCACCTTGATGCCGTTTATCAAAAGCAAATAATCAAAGCGTGATTTATCAAAAGCTTTTGTAAACAAGTCGGCACGTTGGTGATCAGTGTGGATTTTAACAACATCGATAAGTTTCTTTTCATAACAATCTCGATGTGTTTCGTTTTCGAATGCTGTACAGGATTACGGGTCTGTAAAGCAGCTTCATTATCAACGATGAATAAGAGTAGTTAGAAATTCAAAACTGTAGTCGCACTCTGCTGTTGGATCCAAAGAACCAGGGAACAGCAACTAGAAGCTGCAATATACTCAGCCTCACAAGTTGATGTAGCAACACAGGTCTGCTTCTTGCACTGCCATGTAACTCAACGATTTCCCAAAAACTGACATCCTGCTGATGTTAACTTTGCATCAATTTTGCAGCCGCCATGATCAGAATCACTGAAAGCGATCAACCCGAAGTTATCATCATTAGGGTACCAAAGACCAGTGTCTGGACAACCCTTCAAATAACGGAAAATCCTCTTAACAGCAATGAAGTGAAGACTTTGGATTTGACTGATAATGAGCAAGAAGACATGTTGGATACATAATACCGGGTCTGGAAGCAGTAAGATACATGAGAGATCCTATCATAGCACGATAAAGAGACGGATCCATACTATCACTGACCCCTCAGGAGTAATCCCATGATTCTGAGCCAATGGAGTTCCAGGAACTTTGAATCTTACATCTGGAATCACTTGAGAATATCCCCGACTATCTGATGAATGAAGATCCCTTCCTTAGAGTGATGTACCTGCAAACCTAAAAAGAAATTCATTTCTCCCATCGTGCTCATATCGAACTTCTCTTGCATCACCCGCTCGAATTCTTTGCACATATCATCGTTTGTTGACCCGAAAATAATGTCCATCCACATACACTTGCACCAACAATAAATCCTCACCCTTCTCCTTGATGAAGAGAGTGCAGTCTATCAAACCTCTTCGAAAACCATTCTTGAGAAGATACGAAGACAAAGTCTCATACCAAGCTCTCGGAGCATGATGAAGACCATACAATGCCTTGTTAAGAAGCCACACCTTGTCAGGATGCATTGGATCTTCAAAACAGGCGGTTGCTCTACATATACTTCTTCTTCAACCACACCATGAAGAAATGCACTTTTAACATCCATTTGGTACACAGTGTATAACACGCATAAGCCAAGAAAATCCTTATCGCCTCAAGTCGAGCCACTGGTGCATATACTTCATTGTAATCTATGCCTTCTACCTGTGCAAAGCCCTGAACAACCAATTTTGTTTTGTTACGCACAACAACACCTCGGTCATCCCGTTTGCACTTGAAAACCCATCTTGTGCCAATCTTCTTATAGTTCTCATGTCTGTCAACCAGTTTCCATACTCCCAGTTTCTGGAACTGTTGAAGTTCTTCCTGCATGGCTTCAACCCATGAATCTTCCTTCAATGCTTCTTTCAAAGACTTTGGTTCTACTTGGCAAACGTAGCATGCGAAAGACCAATCGTTTTGTTCCCCGGATTCTCTGATAGCTGCATACAATCCAACATTCTGATTGTTTCTCAGCTGATTACGCGTCTGCACACCGCTTTGAACATTCCCGATAATATTCTGCTAAGGATGGGTATTATGAATTCGCGTTTCTAGCACATCAGGAACACGAGCATTGATACCCAAATTGTTGAAGTTCAAATCAACTACCAGATCAATATCTGGCATCGCCGAAGACGTCGAAGCATTACCTTCACCAGTACCTACATTGTTATCCACAGAAGCACCTTCAGAGACACCTTGAACAGGAACTGATGTAGCTTCATTTACATCGTGATACTCTTCATCTTCAGACGAAACGCTGTAGTCTGCTGCATCTTCAAACACCTCATTTTGACCAATATTGTTAACCGATGCCGAAGCTTGAGGATTAACAATAACCGGTCTCCCCAATGACGAATCAATTGCACTATCACTTTCCAATAACATCTGTGCTGCTGCAAAGGCTTCATCAAAAGTTGGCAGATTAAAGGAACCAAAAAGTCCATCATAGTCAAACATCCACGGATCTCCCGGAGCCCTAACAAACTCAATGTATCGTTGAACCTTGACTTCACCCCATTCCTCTATCTTTCGAGTAGACAGATTCTAGACCCTAAAGTTTGGAGTAGCATATCCAAGGAAGAATCCTTCAATTACTTTTGCTCCAAATTTTTCAGTTTGCTCGATCATAGTGCATGGAGCTCCAAAAGGTTCCAAATAAGATACATCAGGTTTCCATCGGTGCAGCAGTTCAAAGCAGGTTTTACCATGTCTCTTTACTGTAAAAACTCTGTTAAGTGTATAGCAAGCAGTCGCCACAGCCTCCCCCCAAAATTGAACTGGAAGTTGTGACTCCACTAACATAGTTCTAGCAGATTCTAGCGTACGATTCTTTCTTTCAGCAACACCGTTCTGTTGAGGAGTATAGCGAGAACTGTATTCATGTAAGATTCCTTTAGAAGTACAGAACTCATCCATAACCCTATTCTTAAACTCAGTGTCGTTATCACTTCGAATTCTCCTTATCTTCAAGTTATACAAGTTTTCAATAAGAGTAAAGAGATTCTTGAGAATATCTGGAGTTTCACTCTTGTGTGCCATCACAGCTATCCAAAAGAATCTTGAGTAGTCGTTAGTAACTACCAAACAGTAAGCATCACCAAAAGTCGTCTTGTGTTTCATAGGTCCGAGAAGATCCATATGAAGAAGTTCAAGTGGCATGTTTTCAGTGTTGACCTTCTTGATAGGATGCGATTTCTTTGCTTGCTTTCCTTTTTGGCAAGAAACACATAAGTCTTGTAAATGAAAATTCTTGACTAGTACACCATTCACAATATTATTTTTCACCAAATGGTTCATTTTCCTCAAGTGAACGTGTCCCATTCGCCTGTGCCAAGAGATAGACTCTTTTTGGTAGCTTTAGAGACGAAACAGGTAACTTGTGCACCAAAGCTCATGATGTTTACTAATATGTTTCATATTTATTAAATTCAAATTACATCTCAAAGATTTCAAGTCAAGTTCATACAATACAAGGAAAGGAAAAATTAACTAAAACAATCTAAAATCTAAACTGGTTTATTCTTCTAGGCCGCCCTATGTGTTTCTTGCTTCAACTTGATCACCTGTATCATGTGTAAAAATGGGGGATTTTGGGTCAACAAAAGTTGGCGAGTGAACTTTGATAAAAACATTTGTTATTGATTCCTTGTTGTAATTAATATGGAAAAATTGTGCAATAATCATATATGAACAAACGTATGTAAACAAACAATCACAAACACCTTGCATGATTATATGATATGAATGACAATGTATATGTTGGCAACGTCTCGTTCACGCTCATAGGTAATGGGGAACGGACGGCCTATGATGATGTATGTGAGATCAAGGCTCAATCAAACGGAGCCGATCTTATGTTGGCAACGCCTCGTTCACGCTCATAGGTAATGGGGAACAGCTCACGCTCATAGGTAATGGGGAGCGGCGGCCTATGATAATGTATGTACTGAAAATGATAACTTTAATCTAAACATTAACCACACAAACAATTGATATATATTGGCAACACATTTGATCATGAATATGATGGATGCACAAGTGTTTAATTGAAATAAATAATTAGCGACACATGATACACCCCAAAATGTGATTAAAACGGGGAATTGGTAGAGATTCACTCACATTGGGTGCGTTCTCTTGATGATGATGGATGCGCACGAGTTTAGAGGATTGATCGACGAGGAATAACTAACCTAATTAATAACGAAAAGGTAAGGTAAATAAGTGGATTTTATTAACAATTTTAATAGGATTTTTGGATATATTTTTGTGAGTTTAAGGCTATTTTCTAACTTTAAAAACATTGTTTTTAAGTATTTTTAATTGATTTTTAAATTAAATAAATAAATAAAAATAATAATAAAAAATGTTGACTTTTTGACTTTGACCGTTGACCATGACTGTTGACCGTTGACCGGTTCGGTCGTGTATAAGTATGCGCTGGGTGAGACTCGAACCCGTGACCTTCCGTACGCGTGCACGCAGCTCTACCAACTGAGCTACGTGTCTAACCCGAAATATTTCTGTTTTTAATTATATTTATATACTATTTAACTTAATCCGAAAATCATTTATTTAAAAAGGATTTAATTGTATCAAACCGGAGCTCTCATCTCGAACCCGGGACCTGCGGTTTAGTTTTGCACACAGTCCACCGCTGGACTGTGTGTCTAACCTGGTTAATATTCTGGTTTTTATTATACTTAACATCTTACTGTGAGTTAACCCGGTTCGGTTTTAAAAAAAACATTTTTTATTTCCGAGGATAGGGTCGTGATAGGGATCGAACTCGAGACGTGTGTTTATTGTTTGCACACATTCCACCGCTGGACTGTGTGTCTAACCCGTTTATTATCCTGATTTTAATTAATCTTATACACTAGTTCGAACTCATCTTCTTCGTTCAAAACACAGACAACGGTTAATCAACTGTTTCTTGTTAAATTCAATTAACGAACTTTATAAGCGATTGTAATGCGATGAAATAGAGAGAGTTTTGGAAATGAATATACCGAACAGGTGTCTTTCTCAGAACTCCGGCAAGGATTCGTCGGCTCTGTTTTGTGAACTCCGTCTGTTCGGATCAGTTAACGGTTTTGATTGATTAGATGTGAAATTGAGTTACTAAACCATGATTAACAGTAGGTTTAGATGATCATACCGATTAACAGCGTGATTTCGAAAATTCCAGCGATTTTCCGGCGAGTAAAGAATATCCGGCAACGTCGTCTGGGATTGATTCTGGGTGATGGATTGATGTTAGTAATGGTCTAATAATGGATTGAAACAGAAAGAGTCGAGGTATTTACCGTGTTGATGTGAGTCTCGGTTTTCCGGCGAAAGTCCGGTGATGGCAGAAAAAGTTCCGGCGAGTGAAATTGCTTCGAGAATTGGTGCGATTTGAGCAAAAAGATTACCAGAGGCTAGGGTGTGTATTTATAGGAAAGAATATCGATGAATTGGGTCCGATTTCTGTCTTGATTCGTTGGTCAACCTTTTCTCCGGCGGTTATGACTGATGTCGCGGGACTGGACATCGGTTATAACCGATGTAGGTGTTAATACGCACGCTAAGTCAAAAGAAACTGACAATAATTGGCGAAGTCGTCGGGATTTCCGGCGACTGCGAAATGGGCACGTCGTTGACTGATTTTGATATCGAGTTTTGTTATTTGAATTAATTGTTTCGATATATCATCCAAAAAACACAAGTGGCGGAGTAGTTGGATGTGTGTGAGTTAAGACTTTGAAGTTCCCGGCTGACCCGGGTTCGAATCCCGGCAGCCTGTTTTTCTTTTTATTTATTTTATTTTTACTTTTTAACAATTATAGCTTATAAATTCCAATTTGTTTATTAATTATGTATTGTTTAAAATTATAATAAGTCATAAATAAGCATCGAAAATTTAAAACTGACTATTCGATTACAAACGAAGCGGGTTTAGAAAACCCGTTTTTTCGATGGATGTTAAAGTATCCCCTACTTTTAGAAATTTCGTCCCGAAATTTAAGTAGTAGTGGTAACAGGAAACAGATGTGGGTATTTCTCGCGCATTGAGTCTTCACGTTCCCAAGTAAACTCAGGTCCTCGTTTTGACTCCCAGCGTACCCTGACAATTGGAATGCGGCTTCGTCTTAAACGTTTCTCTCCGAAGTCCATAATTTCTACTGGTCTTTCAATAAAATGCATAGATTCATCGACTTGAATGTCTTCCAGGGGAATATGGAGATTTTCATTGGCAAGAAAACTTCTTCAAGTTCGATACGTGGAATATGGGATGAATTCTGTTGAGTTCTTCTGGTAGGTCAAGCTTGTATGCTACAGGTCCTACTCTTTCGAGTATCTTGAAAGGTCCTACGTAGCGTGGTGCTAGCTTGCTTTTTTGGCCAAAACGAACCACACCTTCCACGGTGATACTTTTAAAAGTACTCTGTCACCAACGTTAAACTCCAAGGGCTTTCGTCGTTTGTCTGCATAACTCTTTTGACGACTTTGTGCCGCTAGCAGGTTGTTTCGAATTTGATGAATCTTGTCTGTTGTTTCTTGTATTAATTATGGATCGGTGATTTGAGCTTCTCCAATTTCGTGCCAACATATTGGTGATCGGCACTTACGACCATATAACGCTTCGAAAGGTGCCATGCCGATACTTGAATGATAGCTGTTGTTGTACGAAAATTCAACTAATGGTAGATGAGCGTCCCAATTCCCTTTGAAGTCTATGACACATGCTCGAAGCATGTCTTCAAGAGTTTGAATGGTGCGTTCAGATTGTCCATCAGTTTGAGGATGATGAGCGGTACTGAGGTCTAATCGTGTACCCAAAGCGGCTTGTACGGCTTGCCATGTTCGTGAAGTGAAACGACCATCACGATCTGAAATAATGCTTAACGGTACACCATGACGGCTTACGATTTCGCTGATGTAGATACGAGCAAACTTTTCATTCTTGAAGTCCTCGCGAATCGGAATGAAGTGAGCTGATTTTGTAAGACGATCAATGATTACCCATATAGTGTCATACCCACCAGAAGTGCGAGGTAACCGGTAATGAAGTCCATGGTTATGTTTTCCCACTTCCATACAGGTATTTCATGTTGGACTAGAAGTCCAGAGGGTCTTTGATGTTCAGCTTTTACTTTAGAATAGGTAAGGCACTTGGAAACAAAAACAGCAATATCCTTTTTCATGCCAGGCCACCAGTAGGTGTATCGAAGGTCTTGATACATCTTGTCGGCTCCTGGGTGTACAGAGTATCGTGTTTTGTGCGCCTCTTGCATAAGAAAATGGCGAAGGTTATTGTGATCGGGAATCCATATGCGATCTAGATAATACAGAATGCCGTCAGATTTTGTTTCGAGTTTAAGTTCTGCTCCACAAGATAACTCATTGCGTATGTCGTATTCTGTTATGGAAACATGTTGAGCTTCTCGGATTTGATCTTTGATGTCAGTTATGATTTGCGAACATAGAAGACGAATGGAGTTCGCATAACCCTTTCGACTAAGTGCGTCGGCCACCACATTTGCCTTGCCAGGATGATACCGAATTTCACAGTCGTAGTCATTAAGAAGTTCGACCCATCTTCGTTGCCTCATATTCAACTCCTTTTGGTTAAAGATATGTTGGAGGCTCTTGTGGTCAGTGTATATTTCACACCACTTGGTACCATAGAGGTAATGTCTCCATATCTTAAGAGCAAACACAACGGCTCCAAGTTCCAGGTCGTGGGTAGTATAGTTCTTCTCATGCACTTTGAGTTGCCTAGAAGCATAGGCTATCACTTTTCCCCTTTGCATTAATACACAGCCTAGTCCTTGCCCTGATGCGTCGCAATATACTACAAAGTCATCGCAACCTTCGGGGAGTGTGAGGATAGGTGCGTCACAAAGCTTTTGCTTAAGGGTTTGGAAGGCTTCTTCTTGTTTAGGTCCCCATATGAAGGGTTTTCCTTTATGTGTCAAAGCCGTGAGTGGTACAGCGATACGAGAGAAATTTGAAATGGAACGGCGATAGTAACCAGCCAAACCAAGGAATGATCTTACTTCGGTTGGTGTACGTGGCGCTTGCCATTCTTGTACTGCTTTGATCTTTGAGGGGTCGACATGTATTCTCTTGTCATTGACGACATGCCCAAGGAATTGTACCTCTTTTAACCAGAATTCGCATTTGGAGAATTTAGCGTAGAGCTTTTCGGTTCTTAAGAGCGTGAGGATGAGTCGAATGTGTCGTTCATGATCAGTCTTAGACTTTGAGTAAATGAGAATGTCGTCGATGAAGACTATAACAAAACGATCGAGATAGGGTTTGCAGACTCTGTTCATTAGATCCATGAAGACAGCTGGAGAGTTGGTTAGACCAAATGGCATGACCATGAATTCATAGTGACCATAACGAGTTCGGAAGGCGGTCTTTGGGACGTCTTCTTCATGTACTATGAGTTGATGATAGCCAGAACGAAGGTCGATCTTTGAAAAATAGGTGGCACCCTGGAGTTGGTCTAGAAGATCATCGATGTGCGGTAATGGATAGCGGTTCTTGACCGTTAATTTGTTGAGTTCTCTGTAATCGATACACATGCGAAACGTTCCATCCTTCTTCTTTACAAACAGAACAGGTGCACCCCAAGGCGATGAGCTAGGACGTATGAATCCTTTGTCAGTCAGCTCTTGCAGTTGACTGGCCAGCTCTTGCATTTCGGATGGGGCTAACCTATATGGAGATTTCGCGACGGGTGTAGCGCCAGGTATAAGATCAATGCGGAATTCGACTTCTCTCATAGGAGGAAGTCCTGAGATGTCGTCAGGGAAGACTTGTGGGAATTCTTTCACTACAGGTATGTCTTCGAGTTTCTTCTCCTTATTTCCCTTCTTGACAATGTGAGTTAGAAATGCGACATAATTCTTGCGAAGATAGTTTCGGGCTTGAAGAGAGGACATCAGTTTGAGTCCTTTCGAAGGGGTTTCTCCAAAGATTCGTAGTGTTTGACCGTCTGCAAGAGGAATGCGAATGAACTTTTCACGGCAAACTACCTCCGCATGATGTTGGCTGAGCCAGTCCATGCCGATTATAATGTCAAAACTTCCCAACTTCATAGGAATGAGGTCAACTGGAAAATCGTGATCGTTTAGAGTGAGGGTACAGTTTCGGATAATGGAGTTTAATGAGACCGGTTTTCCGTCAGCAACTTCCACCGTTATGGATTCCATGAGTTTATCACGGGTTTGGTTGAGGATGGTTTCAAATTCTAAGGACACAAAACTCTTATCCGCTCCAGTATCAAATAATATGGATGCATAACTACCATTGATGAGAAACGTACCGTTAACCACGTTGTTGTCGGCCCTAGCTTGGTTGGCGTTGATGTTAAAAGCTCTTCCTCTAGCAGGTGGAGGAGCTTGGTTAGCTTGATTCACCGGATTTGCTTGAGCTTGAGCATGTATGATGTTCACCAAACGTGGACAAGTGTTTCTAAAGTGGTTTGGGTCCCCACAGTTGTAACAAGCCCGCATGGGTTGCATAATGGGGTAGTTGGGTTGGTAGTAGGTTTGGGCCGTATGTTGTGTAGGTGGTAGTAGTAGGGGTTGTTGGGCTTGACCCATTATTTGATGGTGGGTTAGGGTTGTGGGTTGGTTGCGGTTCATTCGCTGCAGTGAGCGGCAGGTTTGGATGGTGTGACCTGCACGGCCACAGCTGGTGCAATATTGACAGGGGTGTTCGGGAGAGTGATGGTATTGGCAACGGGTGCATTTTGGGTAGGGGCCGGAGTATGGCCTTTTGTATGGTGCGGGTGAGGGGGCAACTTGAGTAATGGGTGCAGCAGGGATAGGGAAATTTGTTTGGGTTACAGCAAAGTTTCTTGTATTTCGTTTCCTCTTGTTAGAAAACTTCGAGGAGGAGGTGGAATGGTTTGAAGTTTGGCCCTCAACGGGGGCTTTCTTTTTCTCCTCCTTGAATTTACCGTTTCTGATGCGATTCTCGGTAAGTTCGGTAGCCAATTCCATAGCAGCTTCGAGAGTTGCAGGCGAAGTGCTGAGGACTGAGTCTTGAATTTTCGAGGGGAGGCCTCGAATGTAGTGTTCAACCAAGCGGTACATTGGGGTGAACAAGTTAGGAACCATCTGGTTCAGCTCAAGAAATCTTTTGTTGTAGGAAGTATGGTCTCCTTCCTTTTGCTTCAGCAAGTGGAATTCATCTTCCAACTTCTTGAGTTCGCTTCTTGGGCAGAAGCGTCTTTCATTATTTCCCTTAACTCTTCCCACGTTAAGGCCATAGCATCTTCAACTCCTCTCTTACCCTTCTCGGTGTTCCACCAGGTCAGGGCTACCCCGAATAGTCTCCCGGTTGCGTAACGTACCTTGCGATCCTCGGGACAATCGCAATTTAGGAAGGTGTTTTCCATTTCCTCAAACCAGTGGAGGAGAGCGGTGACACCTTCGGTCCCTTCATACTTTGGGGGATCGCAAGACTTTAAGTGTTTGTAGGAGCACTTCTTGGAGGAAGGGTTGTCAATGTTTTGATCCTCTTGATTGGGTGGGTTGATGGGATTCGCGGTGAGAGCTTGTTGGACTTGAATAACGATGTCAGGAAGCACCGCGGCCATTTGTTTTGCAATTTGGGTTGCCAAGCGTTCGTTTGACCTTCCTGACTTTCGACCTCCACGTAGCTGCCTAGCCGACATCTACAGGAACATACATAGGAAGATTGTGAGTTTAAGAAGTGTTTAGGTGTCATGTGTCATTAAAAATAATAAAATAACATAATCATCAATAATGCACTACATCCATAGGAACCGAAACTGAGACACGAGCCGTTCACCACCATCACCACCACCGTCGGTCGGCCTGGAGCCGCCGCCGGTGGTATCGCACCACGACCACCTTCAGCCGCTACCACTGTTAACCACTATCCGCCTACCAAAAACGGTTCAAGAAACCATTTCCGTTAACCACGTCAAAATATTAAAAGAAATAACATAAAACAGAGCCAGAAAACTCACCGGAATTGTCGTCGAAAAATAAAAACTCGTGAAAATTTCCAGAAAGGTCTCTAGTAGGCCGATCTAAACATGCACGGAAAGAAACACCCAAAACGGCTTCGCCGGAATTTGACCGGAACTTCGCCGGAGATAATGCACAGTTCAAACGGCTTCGATTTTGGATAAACGGACACCGATATAGCGTCAGGAACATTTGTTTTAGTGGGGGTAGGGGTGTTTGTCCGAAAAAATCATCGCCAGAAAAGTCGTCGGAGAAGTCGCCGACCGGACCTCCGTTGTGGTCGGCCGGAACTCCGCCGCCGCCGGACTTTCGCCGGCTGGAGTTTTTCTAGAGAGAGAGAGAGTTGAGAAAAAAGTGAGGCTAGAGAGAGAAAGGGTTTTGTGAAATGAGGGTTTTTGGTTATAAAGAGCTATTTCTAAATAGGGTTTTAGGTGGGTTGGGCTTTTAGGTAGGTTAGGTCTAAAGTCCAATATTGCGTTCCTATTGTTTTTTAGCAGCCCGCTCACATTTTTTAAGCCCGTTTTATAACCCAACTTTTTAGAATGTCTTACAGTATTATTTATTAGCGCCTTAACGTTCATCATTTTCTTAATTAAAATCCGTAAATACCGGTTGTCACATTCTCCCCGGACCTCCGCTGTGGTCGGCTAGAACTTCGCCGCCGCCGGAGTTTTTCTAGAGAGAGAGAGAGTTGAGATAAAAGTGAGGGTAGAGAGAGAAAGGGTTTTTGTGAAATGAGGGTTTTTGGGTATAAAGAGGTATTTATATGTAGGGTTTAGGTGGGTTGGGCTTTTAAGTGGGTTGGGTCTAAAGCCCAATATTGCGTTCCTAATGTTTTTTAGCAGCCCGATCACCATTTTGAAGCCCGTTCTATAACCCAAACTTTTTAGAATGTCTTATAGTATTATTTATTATCGCCTTAACGTTCATCATTTTCTTAATTAAAATCCGTAAATACCGGTTGTCACATTCTCCCCGCACCTCCGCTGTGGTCGGCCAGAACTTCGCCGCCGCCGGACTTTCGCCAGCCGGAGTTTTTCTAGAGAGAGAGAGTTGAGATAAAAGTGAGGCTAGAGAGAGAAAGGGTTTTTGTGAAATGAGGGTTTTTGGTTATAAAGAGGTATTTATATGTAGGGTTTTAGGTGAGTTGGGCTTTTAAGTGGGTTGGGTCCAAAGCCCAATATTGCGTTCCTAATGTTTTTTAGCAGCCCGATCACCATTTTGAAGCCCGTTTTATAACCCAAACTTTTTAGAATGTCTTATAGTATTACTTATTATCGCCTTAACGTTCATCATTTTCTTAGTTAAAATCCGTAAATACCGGTTGTCACATTCTCCCCGCACCTCCGCCGTGGTCGGCCAGAACTTCGCCGCCGCCGGACTTTCGCCAGCCGGAGTTTTTCTAGAGAGAGAGAGTTGAGATAAAAGTGAGGCTAGTGAGAGAAAGGGTTTTTGTGAAATGAGGGTTTTTGGTTATAAAGAGGTATTTATATGTAGGGTTTTAGGTGGGTTGGGCTTTTAAGTGGGTTGGGTCCAAAGCCCAATATTGCGTTCCTAATGTTTTTTAGCAGCCCGATCACCATTTTGAAGCCCGTTTTATAACCCAAACTTTTTAGAATGTCTTATAGTATTATTTATTATCGCCTTAACGTTCATCATTTTCTTAATTAAAATCCGTAAATACCGGTTGTCACATTCTCCCCGGACCTCCGCCGTGGTCGGCCAGAACTTCGCCGCCGCCGGACTTTCGCCAGCCGGAGTTTTTCTAGAGAGAGAGAGTTGAGATAAAAGTGAGGCTAGAGAGAGAAAGGGTTTTTGTGAAATGAGGGTTTTTGGTTATAAAGAGGTATTTATATGTAGGGTTTTAGGTGGGTTGGGTCTAAAGCCCAATATTGCGTTCCTAATGTTTTTTAGCTGCCCGATCACCATTTTGAAGCCCGTTTTATAACCCGAACTTTTTAGAATGTCTTATAGTATTATTTATTATCGCCTTAACGTTCATTATTTTCTTAATTAAACTCCGTAAATATCGGTTGTCACATTCTCCCCCTGTTACAGAAATTTCGTCCTCGAAATTTAGTTCATGTCATCTACAAAGGAGTCTTGTCGTAAAGAGGATACGGTATTGTAACTTGATCATACCGTTTATATAGAATGTTAGTACTCATGTTTGTACACGTATCACTAGCCATTAACAGGGTCTAATTAAGGCTTGGCGGAAACAATTGTCTCTTTGGGAAATGACAATAGTTGACACACGATGTATTGCCTCGATCCTTTTACATAAATTCCTTAGCTGACTTTCCATTTTCACATTTCCTTTTTGAGGGGTAGGAATAATGCGGCTAAGTCAAAGGTCACTTACTACCTGTTATTCTCTGGATTAGCTTAGTAAAATGTGTCAGATAAATCAACAGCTTTCGAAACTGTTAACGTGTGTCAAAAAGTGACAAAGCAGGTGTACTCTCAGCATATGGCCCTACCAGGCCAATGAAAAACGATTTAAATACACGGATGAATACTGTTGAGTAATAGAACTAAGAATTCAACTATCAAGTCGGTTGGAGAATCAGGTAGCACATCACTACACCAATTCCAACAGTTGATGGAAAATTATGTTGAACATCGAAAGAGCTTGGTGCATCTTTTAATGCTTCAATAATGAGAAACAGAGAGGGTAATACTACATGTCATCGACACCAATAATAGTTAAACCTAAGGGTCGGATAGTTCCAAGTGAGACGATCACCAAGGCTAGAAATGGCTTCTAATAATATATAGAAATCTAGCCTCACGAGGAAATCAATCTACCTCTTAATAGGTATGGTAGGAATTACCACACCTGGTCTTGTCATTAGCGCATGACAAACCATAAAAAGTTAGGAAAGATATATACAGTAGTTTACAAGCACCAATCGATACTAATGAATATTGTTCGAAATCCGAATGGCAAGGGATGCACATCTAAGGATTACTGATAGGGATTGGATTTTGAGACTCGCTCGCCTAAAAATGTTAATTGGTCAATGAAAAGCACATATCAACGCGAGTAGGGTTATCCGTTAACTCCATGTGTTTATTTGAAACTAAGAGGTATATATTTGAGTATCGGGTACCTCATAAACAAAGATATTCAAACTGCCTTGGTTAGAATTACTATTAATTTTTTTCTAAAAAGATATCCCGTGTATAAAATGAAAGTTTTATCCCTTTGTATAACAATTGCAATATATTTCTCAACTATATTCAGTTACTAAGCAGGAACTCGGGTGAGTACCCATAAATACTCTAGCATGCCTAGGGGCTTTAATGTTAGGATAACTTTTTCGTTATATAAAATCATTTTTCAGAGATATCATCTACAGTTTTCTTGATTTCAGTGATCCCAAATTTATTTTGTGTATATCTTAGCAAAACATATATCCTTTTATTTTGTATTGACAAAATTGTATTATCACATCTTCTTGAAACGGAAATTCGAAGTGTGTATCCTTGTCTTCAAGGGACTATTTTTGTGAAGAGAATTTTCTCATACCAAAATACATATATATGTTTTACTCCAAGACATATAGTTCTTTGTAAAACATCATATAAATTTTATATGAAAAATATGTAGTTTTTACTGTGGATCACTTCTGACACGTGATGACTATATTGTCCTTTGAAAATAATAGTGTTTAGCAAAATACCTTTACAGAAATACTCGTATGTATGTATGTATGTATGTATTTGATTATAGAAATGGGATTTACATCCACTCATGGTTCGCATTAAACTTTATGCTCATTACTAGATCTAAAAATACAGAATCGTCCGAATCGAGCTTGACAAGGGTTAATTATATTTGCGAGTAAAAGACACATCTCGCTATTGGCAGCTGTCACACCCCAACCGATGGCGGAAACATCGGGGTTAGTGGCACTAGGCGACCAGATTGTCTCACGAGAAATTTCCATAACACTATTTAATCAACAATATTTTAACGTCTAATATCCCATACTATTAAACAATACGTCATCAACAATGTCACAAAATACATGATTTTCCCATAAAACAATAAGATTCGATTTTCCCTATATTTATTACATTTGGAAACAAAACAAAACAAACTAAACTAAGCAAAGCTAAATCCAACCATCCAAGCTAAATCCTCAACCTGTTACATACGTTATAATACAAGTCAATACAATTAAGTAAATGTGAACATACAGGTTTTAGTACTACTAGCATAATAGAGAAAAGCGTTCGCGAAATAGTCTAATTACATATCATGATACACCAAAACACATCAGACAGATAAACATAGACTTGTTTCTCATGCTAACTACCGTGAGAAGGCTTGCGCGTCCATCCTAACTAGACCCCGTCGGGTGTTAGCCACACTATAGTACCATACTAGCTAAGGAGGCAAGTTAACGAAAATAAGTCCTAGTCACATGTTTCTAGTATCACTTATAGAGCATACATAATAATATTATTCTCGTGCGATAAACAGTTTGAGTTGTGAAGTGATTTCGATGTAGGAACGTATGTACACCTAAATGGTACATTAAAGCGAAAACGGGTCAAGTATACTCACTGTGGGTGCATTTAGGAGAGAGTAGACGACTGCTGAGAGGGGAAGAGGAGCGCCGGATCAGCCTGCATACGCGAACGGAAGTGCATCAGTCTCTGAAAAGCTGAAACGGTTAAGTTTGGGTTGGGCAGTAGGCAAGTTCGGGTGAACTTGTATGTAAACATACAAGTTCGAGCGAACTTGTAAGGTTTTGGTGAGGTTTGAGTCAAGTTCGGTCAAGCTTGGTAAGTTTCCTGGGAAACTTGTCAAGTTCGAGCGCACTTGTGAGAAAATCTTACTGAAATGACAAGTTCGGGCGAACTTGCATAGTTTCTTAAGAAATTAAGCAAGTTCGGGCGAACTTGTAAGGGTTTGTGAGGGAGAGACCCAAGTTCGGTCGAACTTGTACAAATATGTACAAGTTCGGTTGAACCTGACCTGGTGTGCTGGTGATTCTGGAGCGAACTTGATGTTTTAGGGTCCAAAATCTTGCGTTTTCGCGTCGTTTGCTGAGGAAATCGAGTGCCCATCCCTCAAACCTTAAGTCACTGAGTAAAACTTAGGCTGGAGAGGTCTTTTGGAGCGAACTTAGCCATTTTATAGAAAACTTGGGCTAATCCGGGCGCACTTTATGGTTCGTACGGGTTAGTTCAGCTTGTGTAAAGTGACGATTTCGTCCTTGTGCTTCCGGATCTGAGATCTAGCTTCGACAACGCCTCGTTCCACTCAAAAGTGAACGAAACATACGTCATTAGTCCGATAATGGTGTAAAAATCAAGGTTTTTAAAAGGTTTTGCTCAGATCTAGTATAGATCTGAGTGAAAACATAAGTTTTGATGGAAAAATATGAAGATTTTCGTAAACAGAAGAAATTTGATGAAAACGAAGGCAATGCCTTATGCAAAATCGTTGTAAAACGTTGTAAATCGTTGATAAACATTGTTGTAGTTGAAATCGGGTTGATTCTTACTTAGAAAACAGAGGGTTTCGGGTTTCGGGAGCTCTGGGCGAAGTTGCAGCAAGTTCAAATGAGAGAATAGGGCTGTGTATTTATGGGTAAAGGCAAAAATGGAGCTGGTGGGAGTCAAGTTCGGTCTAACTTGCATGAAATTCATGCAATTTCGGGCGAACTTGCTAGGTATTTGAGGGAGATTAATCAAGTTCGGCCGAACTTGTACATAATTGTACAAGTTCGAGCGAACTTGTGGTTAATGAAGAGATTGAGTTTGGCCAGCCAAGTTCGGCCGAACTTGGGGTCACCCAAGTTCGAGCGAACTTGTCGAAAGGTTGGGTTTTCTTCGTCTATTTCTTGTTAAGTGTTCGTTTGGTGATTCGGTTCGTATTAAATAGTTATATTAAGCGTTATAATTGATATAATAGTGCGATTTAGCGATTTGAGTGCACGGGAGCGATGCGATAGCGAGCGTAATCATAACCACAAACATACATAACACATAAATAACATAAAACCATATATTTAACCGTGAGTTGCGATGCGATGAGATTAGCGATGCGATTTAATAAGCGATTAGATGCGATATAACATACCTAATTGTAATTAATTAACATAAACTTTTCTTATAAACCGAATCTCAAGATTACAAATAGGAAAACAAAGGAAAAGAGATAACAACAAAATTTAGAGTTGTTATAGTCTCCCATACTTTAGGAAATTTCGTCCCGAAAATTAAGTAGTGGCCATAACAAAGAGGTGCGGGTACTTAGGCTTCATGTCACTTTCCAATTCCCAAGTGAACTCTGCGCCGCGTTTGCCTTCCCATCGGACCTTCACGATAGGGATGCGAGAGCGCCGTAGCTTCTTGGTTTCTCAGTCCATGATCTCGACAGGCTTTTCCACGAAATGGAGAGTCTTGTTGTTTTGCAGATCTTCGAGAGGTATATGGAGATTTTCTTCGCCTAGGCATTTCTTGAGGTTAGACACATGGAAAGTCGGGTGGACGTTGTTAAGTTCCGCCGGTAGTTCGAGACGATAGGCCACTTTGCCGATTCTTTCCAAAATCTTAAAGGGTCCTACGTATCGAGGCGCTAGCTTTCCTTTCTTCCCGAAGCGGATCACTCCCTTCCAAGGTGCAACCTTTAGGAGAATGTGATCTCCCACTTCGAACTATAGGGGCTTGCGACGTTTATCGGCGTAACTCTTTTGATGACTTCCGAGCTTTCAAGAGATTGTCTCTGATCTGGAGGATTTTGTCTGTTGTTTCTTAGATTAGCTCGGGACCGGTGATTTGTGCTTCTCCGATCTCGTGCCATGCAATAGGCGGTCGACACTTTCTTCCATACAATGCCTCAAAAGGAGCCATTTGAATGCTGGTATGATAACTATTATTGTATGAGAATTCGATTAAAGGTAAATGTGTATCCGAGTTACCACCGAAATCTATGATGCACGTACGAAGCATGTCTTCGAGGGTGCGGATCGTTCGCTCAGTCTGACCGTCCGTTTGAGGGTGAAAAGCGGTACTGAGATTTAGAGTAGTACCGAGAGCGGATTGAAAAGTCTCCTTGAGACGTGAAGTAAAACGACCGTCTCGGTCAGAGATGATGTCACGAGGCGTCCCGTGTCGACAAACGACTTCGTCGGTATAGATTCGGGCTAACCTTTCTATCTTAAAGTCTTCTCGTATAGCAATAAAGTGCGCGGATTTAGTAAGACGATCAACGATAACCCAAATGCTATCGTGACCAGAGGAAGTGCGGGGAAGTTTGGTAATGAAGTCCATAGCTATACTCTCCCACTTCCACATCGGGATTTCGGGTTGCTCGAGTAAGCCAGAGGGCCTTTGATGCTCGGCTTTAACCTTCGAGCAGGTTAAGCACTTTGAAACGTACACGGCGATATCCTTTTTCATGCCCGACCACCAGTACTTAGGACGAAGGTCCGGGTACATCTTGTCGGCACCGGGGTGAATGGAATATCGAGATTTATGGGCTTCGGTCATTAGCAATTCACGAAGATTATCACGGCTGGGAATCCAAATGCGATCGAGATAATAATAGATACCGTTAGGTTTGACAACGAGTTGAGTTTCGGCACCACATTTCATTTCTTCCTCCAAAGTATTCTCGTTAAAGCAAGCGAATTGGGCGGAGCGAATCATGATGTCGAGATCATTCAAAGCTTGAGAGTCACGAACACTATATACATAGCTTCGTCCACTTAGAGCATCGACGACGACATTTGCTTTGCCGGGATGGTAGCGTATCTCGCAATCGTAATCGTTGAGAAGTTCAACCCATCGGCGTTGGCGCATATTCAGTTCCTTTTGATTGAAGATATGTTGTAAGCTCTTATGGTTGGTGAAGACCGTGTACTTAGTACCGTAAAGGTACTGTCGCCATATCTTTAATGCAAAAACAACTGCACCGAGTTCGAGATCGTGGGTTGTGTGGTTCTTCTCGTGTATCTTGAGTTGACGAGACGCATACGCGATAACCTTGTCTCATTGTATGAGAACACAACCAAGACCAAGGTTTGAGGCATCGCAGTAAACAACGAAATCATCGTTTCCGTCGGGTAGAGCGAGGACAGGAGCGTTGCATAGCATACGCTTGAGAGTTTAAAAATCTTCCTCTTACTTGGAATCGCAAACAAAAGGTTTGTCTTTATGAGTTAAAGCGGTAAGCGGAACGACGATTTTCGAGAAGTCGTCAATGAATCGACGTTAGTAACCCGCCAATCCAAGAAATTAACGGATTTCAGGGGCATTTTTCGGTGTAATCCAACTCTTGACGGCTTCAATCTTCGCAAGGTCGACGTGAATTCCTTGACTATTAACGATGTGGCCAGGAAATTGGACTTCTTCGAGCCAAAATTCACATTTAGAGAACTTAGCATAAAGGCGATTTTCCTTGAAGAAGTTCAACGACTAAACGGAGATGGCGTGCGTGTTTGTCTCTCGATTTCGAGTAAATCAAGATATCATCAATGAAAACACTGACGAAACGATCTAAGAAAGCTTTACACACACGGTTCATCAAATCCATGAAGACCGCGGGCGCATTTGTAAGACCAAAAGGCATGACCACGAATTCGAAATGGCCATAACGGGTACGAAAGGCGGTTTTCGGAATATCTTCATCCAACACGCGTAACTGATGATAACCGGAATGAAGATCGATCTTATAGAAGCAGGTAGCACCTTGAAGCTGATCAAATAAGTTGTCGATACGAGGAACATGATAGCGGTTCTTTATCGTGAGTTTGTTAAGTTCACGATAATCGATGCACATTCGGAATGATCCATCTTTCTTTTTCACGAAAAGGACGGGTGCGCCCCATGGCGAAGTGCTCGGGCTTATGAAACCTTTATCAAGAAGCTCTTGAAGTTGGCTTGATAGCTTGCGCATTTTGGATGGTGCGAGGCGATAGAGAGCTTTAGCAACGGGAGTAGCTCCGGGAACTAAATCGGGTACGGAATTCAACATCGCGAGTTGGGGGCAATCCGGGTAAGTTGTCGGGAAAGACTTTGGGAAATTCACGAACAACAGCAACGTCTTTAAAAGTCTTCTTTTCTTTCTCTAGGTTCACGATATGGGCTAGAAAAGCAACACATTGCTTTCACAAACATTTGTGTGCTCGAGTACATAACAAAAGCATCAACTTCTTTGAGGAGTTTCACCATAGACATGAAGTTGATCACCGTTAGGGAGAGGGAAGCGAATCATTTTATCGAAGCATACAACTTCAGCATGGTTTTCATGAAGAAAATCCATACCTACTATGATATCGAAGCTAGCTAACTGCATAGGTATGAGATTGATCGAGAAGACATGGTTGTTAAGATCGAGAGAACAACCACGTAGGACGGAGGCTACGGTAACAGATTTTCTGGTGGCGACTTCCACATCGAAAGTCTTTGGGAGTTTAGTGCGCTTACATTTTAAAACCTTTTCGAATTCTAACGATACAAAACAATTATCGGCACCAGTATCAAATAAACATGAAGCATAAATACCATTAACGAGGAACGTACCATTGACAACATTGTTGTCATTCTGGGCCTGGCGGTGATTCAGGTTGAAATATCTTCCACGCGCAGCTTGTTGTTACTGTTGAGGCTGCGGTGGTGGCTGCTGCTGGGGCTGCTGTTGTGCGGCTCTTGTTTCACTGTACGGTTTGGGCAAACATTTGCAAGGTGGTTCAGATCACCACACACGTAACACACACGTGCTTTTGGAGCTGCTTGTTGTTGCTGGTTGTTCTAGGGAGTACGCTGAGGAGCTGGCAGTGCTGGAGCTTGAGGAGCTGGCTGACGAGGTCCGGTACGGCAGCAGACAGTAAAGTGACTGTAGATATTGCAGTTTATGCAAAAACGGCAGTTTCCACCCACCACATGATGATACGTGCACATAGGGCATAGTGGGTGAGGACCGGTGTACGCACGTTTAGCTAGGGGTGCGTCCTGAGCAGAAGCCTGATAAGGCTGAGAGTTGAGCGGTGTAGCAGCGGCGTAGTTCTTGATAGGGTTTCCTCTTTTGCATCCCTGACGCTTTCCCTTCGGATCACTGGATGGTTCGATAGCAGCAGTTGGTTTGGCGAAATCTTGATTGGCAACTTTCGCATGGTTCTTGAAATAACCATCTTGAACTCGCTAATCATTGATCTCAGCGGCGAGCATGTAGGTTTCCTTGATGGTTGTAGTACGAGTAACTTTCACAAAATTCACGACACATTCAAGTAAACCATGGATATACTTGTTGATAGCTTTCTCAGTAGTATCAACTTGGCTGGGACAGATGATGCTCAAAATCTTGAATCGAGCGGTGAATCCAGCATTGTCGGGACCATCTTGTTTTATACCCCAAAACTCATTTTCGAGCTTCAGAATCTCGTGCGGAGGACAGAACTCCTTCATCATCAATTTCCTTGAGTTCTTCCCAAGACAGACTATAGGCTTCATCATTGCCGCGCCTATTCCTTTCGGCGGTCCACCAGTCGAGAGCACGGGACTGGAAGACTCCGGTAGCGTTCACCGTGCGAAGGTCATCGGGGCATCCACTTTGCCTAAAGGTGACCTCAATGGCGTCAAACCAACATAACATATCAGTCGATCCATCATTGCCCGTGAAGGCGAGAGGGCACAAGCCTTGAAATTTTTGAAACTGAACCGTGACTTGGGGGTTTCAGTTTTCGAGTCGAGACCGATGAGTTACTGCTCACAGCATGAATTTTCGAGACGATTTGCGGGATGACTTTAGCTATTTCCTTGGCTACCATTGTATCGATACGCTTGTCGGCGTTGTTGCGATGGAGATTCCTTTGGGTTGCGATCCCATTGAAGACATCTACACGAAGGATTTAGATCAGAGAGATTCGATTATAATAGAGTTATGTTTAAGTATTTTTTATTATTATTATTCATACAAGGCACAAAATCACATAAACACGTAGGCACGTAAACACGTAAGCACGTAAGCACATAAGCACGTAAGCACATAAGAACGTATTTCACGTAAGCATATACTTTGCACGTATCACCTTCTTGTAAGTAGAGCGTAACGCGTTCGAGATGCGAGATAACAGCAAGATATAAGCGATATGCATAAGCGAGTAGTACCGCTCATGAGGCGCACATGTCCTCATAGGCATAAGCGAGTTAAGCGATTAGTTTTGTTGGTGTATTAATTTAGCGTTTTAGATTACGAGAGCTGTGCAAGTAGTTCATGCGTTTATGGAGTGTAAAGCGATAAAGTGAGAAATCGATAATTCGAGAAATAAATAAAGCGAGAAATCGAATAGAGCGAAAATTTCTCAAAATTTTAAACACATAAATAATAATAAACTCGATGATGCGTAAATCAACGATATAGGCTTAAATCAATTGGGAGTGTCCGGGGTTTTGAAACGTTGACTACCCAAAGTGGTTCGACTACCCTTTGAACTGGACCCACGCTTTGGCCTAATAGATAGTTGCTCTCACTGCAAGCGGCTAACGGCATTACCTTCCGGTTACTACGTGTTCCAAATCATCGGAATAATCGAGACTTTGGTGAGATTGAAATCGAAAGGCGGAATTTGTTGCTAAGATGCGGGTTTCACCCCTAACTTAGCAACGTCGTTCCTAGTTGTGGCTACGCGTACCGATCACATCGGGTGTTCCACTAGATAGAAATGGAGATTTTTGTCGAGGTTTGGATATGACTCCTAACTCAACGAAGGTATCTCATGCGATAGAGATTGCGTGGAGTGAATGATCTCATCGAGAGTTCTCGGTTTTCACACCTAATCTCAACTTGATCACTCGTTTTGTGTGATACGAGCGTTTCCAAGCGTGTATATTGTATTAGCCTTAGGAAAGACACATTTAAGCATTTATGGCAAGTAGTTTAACATTTAAGTCAAAGATAGGTCAATCGGGTACTTAAACATGTTACTAGGTCAAATCATGGCAATTCTACCTATTATCCTAAGGTTAGAGCTGCTCTGATACCAATCTGTCACACCGAAAAAGATGGGGGAAAGATGAGAGTTAGTGGCACTAGGCGACCAGATTGTCTCATGAGAAATTTCCATAACAGTATTTAATCAACAATATTTTAACGTCTAATATCCCATAATATTAAACAATACGTCATCAACAATGTCATAAAATACATGATTTTTCCATAAAACAATAAGGTTCGATTTTCCCTAGATTTATTAGATTTGGAAACAAAACAAAACAAACTAAACTAAGCAAAGCTAAAATCCAAGCATCCAAGCTAAATCCTCAACCTGTTACATACGTTAAAATACAAGCCAATACAATTAAGTAAAGGTGAACATACAAGTTTTAGTACTACTAGCATAATAGAGAAAAGCGTTCGCGAAATAGTCTAATTACATATCATGATACACCAAAACACAACACACAGATAAACATAGGCTTATTTCTCATGCTAACTACCGTGAGAAGGCTTGCGCGTCCATCCTAACTAGACCCTGTCGGGTGTTAGCCACACTATAGTACCATACTAGCTAAGGAGGCAATTTAACGAAATTAAGTCCTAGTCACATGTTTCTAGTATCACGTATAGAGCATACATAATAATATTATTCGCGTGTGATAAACAGTTTGAGTTGTGAAGTGATTTCAATATAGGAACGTATGTAACATCCAAATAGTGCATTAAAACGAAAACAGGTCAAGTATACTCACTATGGGTGTGTTTAGGAGAGAGTAGACGACTGCTGAGAGGTGAAGAGGAGCGCCGGATCAGCCTGCATACGTGAACGGAAGTGCATCAGTCTCCGAAAAGCTGAAATTGTTAAGTTTGGGTTGGGCAGTAGGCAAGTTCGAGCGAACTTGTAAGGTTTTGGTGAGGTTTGAGTTAAGTTCGGTCAAGCTTGGTAAGTTTCCTGGGAAACTTGTCAAGTTCGGGCGAACTTGTGAGAAAATCTTACTGAAATGACAAGTTCGGGCGAACTTGCATAGTTTCTTAAGAAATTAAGCAAGTTCGGGCGAACTTGTAAGGGTTTGTGAGGGAGAGACCCAAGTTCGGTCGAACTTGTACAAATATGTACAAGTTCGGTTGAACTTGACCTGGTGTGCTGGTGATTCTGGAGCGAACTTGATCTTTTCGGGTCCAAAATCTTGCATTTTCACGTCGTTTGCTGAGGAAATCGAGTGCCCATCCCTCAAAACTTAAGCCACTGAGTAAAACTTAGGCTGGAGAGGTCTTTTGGAGCGAACTTAGCCATTTTACATAAACTCGGGCTAATCCGGGCGAACTTTATGGTTCGTACGGGTTAGTCCAGCTTGTGTAAAGTGACGATTTCGTCCTTGTGCTTCCGGATCTGAGATCTAGCTTCGACAACGCCTCGTTCCACTCAAAAGTGAACGAAACATACGTCATTAGTCCGAAAATGGTGTAAAAATCAAGGTTTTTAAAAGGTTTTGCTCAGATATAGTATATATCTGAGTGAAAACATAAGTTTTGATGGAAAAAGATGAATATTTTCGTAAACAGAAGAAATTTGATGAAAACGAAGGCAATGCCTTATGCAAAATCATTGTAAAACGTTGTAAATCGTTGATAACATTGTTGTAGTTGAAATCGGGTTGATTCTTACTTAGAAAACAGAGGGTTTCTTGTTTCGGGAGCTCTGGGCAAAGTTGCAGCAAGTTCAAATGAGAGAATGGGGATGAGTATTTATGGGTGAATGAAAAATGGAGCTGGTGGGAGTCAAGTTCGGTCTAACTTCAGAAATTCATGCAAGTTCGGGCGAACTTGCTAGGTATTTGAGGGAGATTAATCAAGTTCGGCCGAAGTTGTACATAATTGTACAAGTTCGAGCGAACTTGTGGTTAATGAAGAGATTGAGTTTGGCCAGCCAAGTTCGGCCGAACTTGGGGTCACCCAAGTTCGAGCGAACTTGTCGAAAGGTTGGGTTTTCTTCGTTTATTTCTTGTTAAGTGTTCGTTTGGGATTCAGTTCGTATTAAATAGTTATATTAAGTGTTATAATTGATATAATAGTGCGATTTAGCGATTTGAGTGCGCGAGAGCGATGCGATAGCGAGCGTAATCATAACCACAAACATACATAACACATAAATAACATAAAACCATATAATTAACTGTGAGTTGTGATGCGATGCGATTTAATAAGCGATTAGATGTGATATAACATACCTAATTGTAGTTAATTAACATAAACTTTTCTTGTAAACCAAATCTCGAGATTACAAATAGGAAACAAAGGAAAAGAGATAACAATGAAATTTAGAGTTGTTACAGCAGCGAGTAGTGAAATTATGTCATTGTATCAGTTGTTGGAAAAATAACCAATTAAGATGTCTGGTATGAAAATATTACGAGGCTTGACTAAACATGACTTTACTGAAGTCTAAGGGCACAAGGGATTGACACGGGTGTACAACGGTCACCGATGTGCAATTGATGCGAGGTTCAATTTGTCATAAGGAACCAATCGAAGTGTGTGGATTTCGATGAGAACTAGGGTTTTCAAAGTTTAAAGGTACGAAAGGTAATTTACAAATCCTTAGTTTACTCAACACTTTCATGTTTGTTTTCCAGATTAGTTGTATCATTTAGGATCACTTGAGACACATGCCTACTAAGATGTGTTTTCAAAATCATCATCATTAAGAAAACTTGAGGTTGATCAGCGTTATGAAAGTCGTAACAAAATTTCTCCGTTGGGAACTAAAGTGAGGTTTGTTTATTGTAAAATGTTTTCAAAAATTCTCCTTTATTGTGAAATACGGTTATAGTTTAAAACTTACTTGTAAAGCGATATGTTTTCGCACATAATGATCCGTAATACCCTACCCATACTTCTCACTCATTTTGCCCATGTCGCGTGTGCTCATTTGTAAAAATTTTGATCATTTGAATGATTTTTACAAAAACACTTTTTGAATCTCAAACTTAATTTAAGGAAAATTCTTGTATTATCCAAATTTTTATGTCCCTTAGAATAACAAGTGCAGTGTTGGACATTACTTATGATTTAAAACAAATCAAAAGAATACTTTTAAGTAACTCATAATTATGGAAAAACTGTACCAAAGTTAAAACAAATCATCAAACAAAACGAATGAGACTCTAGAATCTGATTCATGAATAATGGGGAAATACCAAGGAAAGACATTTAGTCCCAATTAGTGTGAGAGAGGGATTATTTAGCGACTATTGCTATGATCCGAAATAGTTCCTTTCCCACGAGAATTATAGTCATTGTCCCAGTTACAATTGGAGGTCGAGAGAAGTCAACTGAAGGATGAACTTGTTGGTGATTTGGTAAGACTACATAAAGGCAGTCAACCATCTTAAAGAAGTTCGCTGCAAACATCGAGGGTAGATTACCTTGTTACGTGGTGTTGTTGCAATTGCTCTAGTTAGTGTTTATTGTATAGGGGATCAAGTCTTGAAGATCAAGTTGAGACTTTAGATTAGGTTATGACCATTAGCTCGACTCGCAGAGTCCCTAAGATTCTCATGCACTGTAAATTATGATTACATGTGCACCCGTAATGATAAATTGGCTTGCATGGTCCTCCGAGCATCCTCTTCTTTAGAGCTTTTGATCAATAGAAAAAGAATGACTCAACATGAAATCACTTAGATAACTTCATTTAGGTGTGTCCTTACTTGTAAGAAGTCACTTTGGATATCGGGAAAGTAGTCCTCCAACTACTTCGGCTCGATAATTAGAAATGTTTCGACGAGCCGCTACTCTAGTAGGTGTTCCCTACTTGTTGGTGAGAGTGACTTGCGCGGATGCAGAGACTAGTAGATCATAAACTGTGGCGATGGGGCGATCGGAGACTGGCGGTTGGTCGTATCATCGTGATAACAACAATTATTCGTACAGGAAACACGAGGCATATCATGCAACGCGGATACATACGGAAACGCACTACTATGATCATGAAATGAAATAAATCATTATACAACATCTAATAATATCGTAATTAGTCGCATAGCGGTGATCGAACAAGTTCACCATGTGACAAAAGATTCAACGAAGTAAGTTTCAAATACATGTTCCAAATGCATCTCAAGAATTTTGCAATTGATGCAAAAGAACAAATGAATATCACAAAATTTTCAGTCGTTGATGTAAGGATTGTTAGAGGTACACTAGACTTCATCATGAATTTATGTACCATTATGTTAACACATATTTGTATTAAGACTACTGTAAGTCCCATAAACACGGATCTTTCAATGATATCAAACAACCTATTGATTGTGCGGAATTCAATCAATAGGTGATTCAAGAAAAACTAAAAATAAGAACACGAGAACACCAAAAATACTTTCAAACCTTGCACACGACTCTATTACTATTACTAGCAAAACGTCTGGTACAAGGTGAACAACAATCAAATCGCCTCCCAAGCTTTCTCTAGAAATTCTGTAACTTGGAGGTCTAACCCTAAAACAAGTTAAAACTTGTTTATATACCTAGGCAAGCCCATTTCCCTACATGGGCTCCCATTGGGCCTGCTAACATGGCCTAAAGCTTGGCCCAAATGACCTATAAAGGTCCAAAACTTAATATAAACTAACCCGGTAAGACCAAGTTCGTAACCATAGCACGTTTTGTTATTTGAACATCAGTCTCACACTTTAGGGCCTAACAATCTCCCCTAGACTGATGTCATCAAATTGTTTTCATAGCATGAATTCAGCAACGTCTTCAATGAAGTCTATGGTTGTCGCTATGCTGCAAATGTTGTGGAAGTTCTTGACTTCTAAACTCTCAGCACTGGGTCTCTTTCTTCAGCTCTTGTGGTTAGCTTCATATCAGGATCATGATCAACTTTGCTTGAACCATCTTTGTCAAAAAAAATATGAGAGGAGGATTCTCAATAGCTCTTTTTTTATTCAGTCTTTCTCTTTCAAGCAGGTTCACAGGTACTTCTTCAAATGCACTATCACTATCAGACATCAATTCGTGTTCGATTCTTCTTACCCAGGCACATCTTGTTGTTGTGCTGCTTCAGGTTTTCTCAGCAGCTAACAACATCTCAATCTTCATCTACCCCTGTTTCTTGATTGAAATCAAATTTTGCACATGCTCAAAAAATCATAAGCAAACATTACTTTTGCAACAGGGAGAGTACCATATGAACACTAGGTACATCCAAATACTTGTACTCGGATTTCACAATTTAATATCTTTCAACTTTCGATGATCCATCAAATCTTTAAGAACGGTTACATTTTTAAATTTTAAGGAAAAACAAATAAACACTCTATTTTTTGGGGTTTTGATTCTATAAAGAAACAAGACACTATTTTTGTATTTTTTGAATTTTTAAGGACTAAAAGCAAATAAAAAATAAAGAATAAAAAATAAAAAATAAAAAATCAAAGTATAAACAACTACCATAATATACAATTACAATTGCAATGGGATCAAAATTCGTTCTCAGGCAGACTAAGGAACACTTTTCAGTACGAGCCTAATCAAACTGGTCTACGCGATTGCCAATATGTTTTTCCACTTAAACTTTAACGCTCAACTTTCAATTTTTAACTTCGTGATATGCTTAAGGTAATATTATACTATTATACCCATGTGTCCCATTCCAAGTCATACCCCGCGATCAAGGTAAGCACAACCATTCATCGTAACAGGTGAGTATACTGATGTCATCCTTTTGATTTATAACGTTAGACCATTAGTGACAGGTCAGTACTTTTGTACAGCAGAGCGTCCAATGATTATGTCCAACGAGGGCGAGGCAAATACCATTTCGGTACGAATTTGGCTCTTTGAGCATTGATAATTTTCTCATTTAAGATTTGATTCTTTAGGGTTTTTGTCCTCTAGGGATCTTTTTAAGATATCCTGACTGTGTCTAGGTATGCATATAATCTGGATGCAACAGAAAGACAACCAAGATATCCCTGGATGATTCAACAATATAAAGACCTAAAACCTCAGATGTTGGCTATCAATCAACACAAGATTTAAGACCGTAAAATCATACACCGTTGGTATGTTACCCACATGGAGCATAGTTCGTTATGTTTATATCACTTAGTATCTTTTAACATTTTGAGCGTCAAGCCTATCGACATATCACAGTAGATCCTAGTCTTTTCATGAAGGTGAAGAAGGCAGCGGTAGCAAGTGAAGATCGTTGTAATACTATGCTATAAACCTAGGGGGAGATTGTTGGAACCTAAAGGTTTATGCATAGTGGGTTGCTAGTTGTAATTATGGGTTATCCTTTGTTATGTTTAATAGTGTTTTGGTTCGTAACATGTATTGGGTCATTAGAGATTTCGGTTGGGCTTATAGGGGTTTCAGCCCACATTGAATAGTTAGTATATAATCACCCCTTGGTTAATGTTTAGGGGTTGATCAGTTGGACAGAAGGAGAGCCAGCCGAAACCGACTAAGAGAGTCTTTGTATCCGTCATCGTTAATCAGTGAATGCAAGATCTTGATTTGTTCTAAAAAAATAAAAAATAAAAATCAAAGTATAAACAACTACCATAATATACAATTACAATTGCAATGGGATCAAAATTCGTTCTCAGGCAGACTAAGGAACACTTTTCAGTATGAGCCTAATCAAACTGGTCTACGCGATTGCCAATATGTTTGTCCACTTAAACTTTAACGCTCAACTTTCAATTTTTAACTTTGTGATATGCTTAAGGTAATATTATACTATTATACCCGTGTGTCCCATTCCAAGGCATACCCCCGCGATCAAGGTAAGCACAACCATTCATCGTAACAGGTGAGTATACTGATGTCATCCTTTTGATTTATAACGTTAGACCATTGGTGACAGGTCATTACTTTTGTACAGCAGAGTGACCAATGATTATGTCCAACGAAGGCGAGGCAAATACCATTTCGGTACGAATTTGGCTCTTTGAGCATTGATAAATTTCTCATTTAGAGATTTGATTCTTTAGGGTTTTTGTCCTCTAGGGATCTTTTTAAGATATCCTGACTGTGTCTAGGTCTGCATATAATCTGGATGCAACAGAAAGACAACCAAGATATCCCTGGATGATTCAACAATTTAAAGACCTAAAACCTCAGATGTTGGCTATCAATCAACGCAAGATTTAAGACCGTAAAATCATACACCGTTGGTATGTTACCCACATGGAGCATAGTTCGTTATGTTTATATCACTTAGTATCTTTTAACATTTTGAGCGTCAAGCCTATCGACATATCACAGTAGATCCTAGTCTTTTCATGAAGGTGAAGAAGGCAGCGGTAGAAAGTGAAGATCGTTGTAATACTATGCTATAAACCTAGGGGGAGATTGTTGGAACCTAAAGGTTTATGCATAGTGGGTTGCTAGTTGTAATTATGGGTTATCCTGTGTTATGTTTAATAGTGTTTTGGGTCGTAACATGTATTGGGTCATTAGAGGTTTCGGTTGGGCTTATAGGGGTTTCAGCCCACATTGAATAGTTAGTATATAATCACCCCTTGGTTAATGTTTAGGGGTTGATCAGTTGGATAGAAGGAGAGCCAGCCGAAACCGACTAAGAGAGTCTTTGTATCTGTCATTGTTAATCAGTGAATGCAAGATCTTGATTGTTCTAAAAAAATAAAAAATAAAAATCAAAGTATAAACAACTACCATAATATACAATTACAATTGCAATGGGATCAAAATTCGTTCTCAGGCAGACTAAGGAACACTTTTCAGTATGAGCCTAATCAAACTGGTCTACGCGATTGCCAATATGTTTGTCCACTTAAACTTTAACGCTCAACTTTCAATTTTTAACTTTGTGATATGCTTAAGGTAATATTATACTATTATACCCGTGTGTCCCATTCCAAGGCATACCCTCGCGATCAAGGTAAGCACAACCATTCATCATAACAGGTGAGTATACTGATGTCATCCTTTTGATTTATAACGTTAGACCATTGGTGACAGGTCAGTTGTCACACCCCAACTGTAACATCCGTCAAAAAACGGATTTTACTAAACCCGCTTCGTTTATTAACCGAACAATCAGTTTAAAATTTCGTGGCGTATTTAATGCCCAAATTAATTTTAAACGATACATAATTAATTATTATATTGGAATATATAATTTGTTTTTGGAAAATTGTTAAAAATAATGAAATAAAAATAAAATGCTGCTGCCGGGTTTCGAACCCGGGTCAGCCAGCGTTTCAAACAAAGACTTAACACTCAGCCGTTCAACCACTGCGCCACTGATGATTCTTGTTTATTATTAGAGAAAATTAATACATAAAATAAATCTCGATTTCGAAATCGGCGCGCCCAAATTGCAGTCGTCGGAAATTCCGACTAACTCGCCAAGAATTGACGGTTACTTCAGTTATAACGTAAACTTTAACTATGACATCGGTTATAACCGACGCCTGAGTCCGCGACACAAGTTATAACCGCCGGAGAGTTTCTAACCGACGAATCAAGTCGGAAATCGGACCAAATTCATCGATGACCTGCCTTATAAATACCCCATCGAACCTCTGCAAGCTTTTTCGCTCAAAACCGCACCTTTACCCGACGTAATTCCATTCGCCGGAAAACTTCTGTACCTCGCCGGAAAACCGAACCCTTCACTTCTGAGCCTTACTGAACCCCAGAGCTTATACCGAAGTCACCCACATCCATTTCAAGCTTGCTGAAGACTCTCTGTCGCAGGACACACGTCGCCGGAAGTTTCTGCTGTCACCAGAGTTTCGCCGGAGAAACAGAGGAGTCCAGTCGGTATACCTTACGCTTAAATCTTTCATTCTTTTTATATATCTCACCTGTAATTAACCTCAAAACACTAAAGAACATGATTAAAACATCGAACCAGTCGGACTTCCGATTCTGGTTAAATTCAACGAAGAAGACGAAGTTTCAGTTGTGTATATGTATAATTAAAATCAAGTTATTACTCGGGTTAGACACACAGTCCAACGGTGGACTGTGTGCACATTAAACACGTAAACGTCTCGAGTTCGAATCAAGTCCCACGCACACTCGCCTTAATAAAAATGTTTTTTTTACCGAACCGGATGCACTGCTGATATATGTTAAGTTTAATAAAAACCAGAATAATAACCAAGATAGACACACAGTCCAGCGGTGGACTGTGTGAATGTTTAAACACACGTCACGAGTTCGAATCCGGACTACCGCACCGGTCCGGACAATTATCCAACCTTTTTAAATAAGGCAGAACTGAAACTATTTAGTTTGTATATAAGTATAATAAAAATCAGTTTATTTAACAAGTTGGACACACAGTCCAGCGGTGGACTGTGTGTTAACTCAACCCACAGGTCCCGGGTTCGAGACCTGTGGAGCGCACCGGTCCGACTCATTAAATCGTTTTTAAAAATAAATGATTTTCAGTTTAATCTAATTAGTATATAAATATAATTAAAAACAGAAATATTTCGGGTTAGACACGTAGCTCAGTTGGTAGAGCTGCGTGCACGCGTACGGGAGGTCTCGGGTTCGAGCCTCACCCAGCGCACATATACACGCATACGAACCAGTCAACAGTCAAAGTCAACGGTCAACGGTCAACGGTCAAAAAGTCAACATTTTTTTTATTATTTTTATTTATTTATTTTATTTAAAAAACAATTAAAAATACTAAAAAATAACATTTTTAAGATTAGAAAATAGCCTTAAACTCACAAAAATAGACCCAACAATCCTACTAAAATGGATTAATAAAACCCGTTTACTTACCAAAAACTTTATGCCATTATCTAGGTTAATTTCACTCGTGGTTAAAACCACTTCGTGCGCATTCAACATCATCAACCGAACGCACCCAATGTGAGTGAATCTTACAACTCCCCCTTTTTAATTACACGTTTTGGGGTGTGTCATGTGTCACAAAATAATTAACTCGTTTATTTAAACTTGTGTCATACCATATTGTGATCTAAACTTAGATTGTTTATATTGTTGTGGTTATGTATTTCATTTTGTCAACTTATATGAAAGTCATTCATTAAGCCCATCAGTTCCTCGTGAGAGACGAGTTGAGCAACGCGTGCCTTAAAACAAATCCATTATTGTTCATGTGTGTATTATTGAGTTTATATTGTTTGTAGTTATGTATTTCATATTGTCAAGTTTATGCAATTCATTCATTAGGCCCATCAGTTCCTCGTGAGAGACGAGTTGAGCAACGCGTGCCTCTAAACGATCCATTATTGTTCATGTGTGTATTGTTTAGTATTAAATTGATTGGTGAATAAGTTTATATCTATTTTTACTCATGTGTGGTTGTGCACTCTATTTTATAATCAATTAAATAAACTTGTTCAAATGTTTTCCATAGGATTCACTCGCCAACTTTTTGTTGATCCAAAAACCCTTTTTACACATGATACAGGTGAACAGGATGAAGTAAGGAAAACATAGGAAATGCCTTAGAAGAAAACAATGAAGCCTAGATTGATATTTAGGACATGATGTAATATTGATTGTAATTTTCCATTAAAGTGTATTAATGAATATGAAACGTTAAAATAAATGTCATGAGCTTTGATGATAACCCAATCATGCCCCGATCACCTTTTCCGCTGCGGATCGGGGTGTGACAGATTGGTATCAGAGCCATGACTATAGGGATATAGGATAGGTTATTAGACCCTTAGAGCCTATACTATAGTTTGCCTAAAATTTTAATTGATTAGGTGGTTACGTACAAACTTATGATATTTATTTGTTTCATATTTGTTTATACTTACAGTCAAACATACATACTTATATACATATTCATCATACATATTTCAATGTTCATATATGCAATTCATCTTCATACTTTTGTTATTCAAAGATTTTGTTGCAATTTTCAAATCTCATCAAAGTAAGTTCTGCGACGGGCATGTAGTAACTGGAAGGGTACAAGTACCGGTAGTCGGAACGTCCTGTCTAGGTTGGCATTCGTATAAATCCAATATAACGGACCAGTTTGCCTACCTGGGGACTAACGATGAGAGTACGAAGGACCTATTAGGCCAAAGCATGCCACACCAAACGTCGTTCGAACTAACCCTACTTTGAGGTGTCACCATGTCTACACCTGGACACATTCCGAATCTCATACGTTATATACATATTTCTCGATTTTCTCCGGGTTTTAGTGTACGTAACCAGGCTAACACATGCGAACCATATGAAAAACCCAGTATTCATGGGGGCCCACATGATTACGAAGGTGAAGTATGGCGGCATGTAGGGCCTAATGACGAGCAAAGCCCAAGACATCCTATGGATGTAGTAGATTTATTTTTCTATAATTATTTTATGAATGTTCATTCCTAGTGCGACCCATGAACCCAAAAACATCCAACTCATACTCTTGACATGTATTCCTTGTAGATGTCTTCTAGCCTCGCCCGTAGGAAGATGAGAGCAGGAAAAGCCCGCGAGCGCATGGCTGCCCTAATCGCTCAACAAATGGCTGCCGTAATACCCAACATTGTAATCCAAGTCCAACAAGCACTTACCGCTAATCCTGTCAATCAAGAAGATCAAAACGTTATCAACTCTCCCCCAAATACCACTAAATACACCTACAAGCATTTCAAATCATGCGACCCTCCGAAATACGAAGGGACTGAAGGTGTCACCGCTCTCCTCCATTGGTTTGAAGAAATAGAGAACACTTTTCTAAATTGCGATTGCCCCGATGATCGCAAAGTGCGATATGCTACCGATCGTTTATATGGAATAGCACTTACTTGGTGGAATACATAGAAGGCCAAACGAGGTGTGGAAGATGCTATAACTTTAACTTGGAACGAATTGAAGGAAATCATGACCAGACGATTTTGCCCAAGGAGCGAAATCAAGAAATTAAAAGATGAATTTTATTCGTTGAAGCAAAAGGAAGGAGACCACACCACATACAACAAAAGATTCCTCGAGTTACATCAGATGGTTCCCAACTTGTTCACTCCCCTCTACCGGTTGATCGAGCACTACATTCGTGGTCTTCCGTCAAAGATTCAAGACTCTGTAATAAGTACCATGCCTGCAACTTTGGAAGCAGCAATGGAGCTAGCAACAGCGCTCACCGAGAACCGAATCCGGAACAAAGACTTCAAGGAGGAGAAGAAGAAGGATAAAGCATCGACTGAAACCTCCGACTACACCCAAACCGAATCCCCTTCTCAACCCAATTCTAAGAGAAAAAGAGACGGGCAACTTTTCGCTGCTATCCAACGAAATCAACCAATTTCACACGCCATACCCATCCAAGCTATCCCAATCACTCAAGTGGCACCCAACTCAACTTACCCAAATAAGAAACCATATCTTGGACCTCACCCTCGATGTAACACCTGTTTTTATCACCATCCCCTTACCTTACCTTGTCGACTATGTGCAACTTGTGGACGCTATGGTCATTTGAGCAAGGTTTGCCGCACCTTTCAAAACCAAATCTCTCCCCTACTCAAAACATGATCCAAACCTATCAACAACCCCAATACCCCATGTTCCCATATGTTCGAGCTTGTTTCAATTATGGCGACCCTACCCACTTTAGAAACACGTGCCCTCGATTGGTTAACATCATCAACACTCAAGCTCAGTCAAACCCAGTTAACCAAGTAAATCAAGAAAATCCAATCACTAGGCCACCAGCAAGGGGAAGAGTTTTCAACATCAACGCCAATCCTGTCGAAGATAATGACGGCCCAAACGAAGATACCCAACTAGTCCTCTTCACCGAAAATCCAGATTCAACTCCAATCGTTTAGTTTTATGTTTTTCTTTATCACATAGAACCAATCATAACTTAAGGATAAAGCCAATGGGAATTTGACAAGAATATGGTGGATACGCCCTGGTACTTCCTATATATAAGTATTCTTGTCAAAGGATCAGAAGCATTATCTGGCGGTTATGAGAGGTTCCATGTGTAAACTGTTTGAGTAATTATTGTTTATTATTTTCAGTACATGCAATTTCATAGGCCGCCGCTCCCCATTACATTATGAGCGTTGAGCATGTTCCCCATTTCATTATGAGCGTGAACCCGGCGTGCCCACATACGATCGGCTCCGTTTGATTGAGCCTTGATCGCACAGACATTTTTCATTTTCAGTACATGCAATACGATCGGCTCCGTTTGATTGAGCCTTGATCGCACAGACATTTTCATTATCAGTATCTTGTGGTTGTTGTGTTTGTTGTAGAGTCACATAGAACTAATCATAACTTGCGGATAAAGTCAATGAGAATTTGACGAGAATATGGTGGATACGCCGCTGGTACTTCCTATATATAAGTATTCTTGTCAAAGGATCGGAGGCATTATCAGGCGGTTATGAGAGGTTCCATGTATAGGCTGTTTGTGTGATTATTGTTTAGATTAAATTTATTATTTTCAGTACATGCAATACGATCGGCTCCGTTTGATTGAGCCTTGATCGCACAGACATTTTCATTTTCAGTACATGCAATACGATCGGCTCCGTTTGATTGAGCCTTGATCACACAGACATTTTCATTATCAGTATCTTGTGGTTGTTGTGTTTGTTGTAGAGTTACATAGAACTAATCATAACTTGTGGATAAGGTCAAGGAAAATTTGACAAGAATATGGTGGATACGCCGCTGGTACTTCCTATATATAAGTATTCTTGTCAAAGGATCGGAGGCATTATCAGGCGGTTATGAGAGGTTCCATGTATAAGCTGTTTGTGTGATTGTTGTTTAGATTAAATTTATTATTTTTAGTACATGCAATACGATCGGCTCCGTTTGATTGAGCCTTGATCGCACAGACATTTTTCATTTTCAGTACATGCAATACGATCGGCTCCGTTTGATTGAGCCTTGATCGCACAGACATTTTTCATTTTCAGTATCTTGTGTTTGTTGTATTGGTTGTAGAGTCACATAGGACTAATCATAATTCACAGATAAAACCAATGAAAATTTGACAAGAATATGGTGGATACGCCGCTGGTACTTCCTATATATAAGTATTCTTGTCAAAAGATCAGAGGCATTGTCAGACTGTTATGAGAAGTTCTAACCAGGGTTTAGTAGTTTCTTGGTAACTAATCATAACTTGCGGATAAAACCAACGAAAATTTGACAAGAATATGGTGGATACGCCGCTGGTACTTCCTATATATAAGTATTCTTGCCAAAGGATCAGAGGCATTATCAGGCGGTTATGAGAAGTTCCATGTAGGATTTAGTATTGCCTTGGTTGAAATTGTGTTACATTCATATCATCTCGCCATTTAAAGAAATTGGACTGTGTTCTATTTCTACATAAACTAACCTCTCCATCATAACAAACGAGAGAGGAACTGTCACCACTCAAACCTATATGCTATCAGAATTGGTTGTTGTGTTATTTATGTTCTAGAGTTACATCATAGGACCAATCATAACTTACTGATAAAACCAATGAAAATTTGACAAGAATATGGTGGATACGCCGCTGGTACTTCCTATATATAAGTATTCTTGTCAAAGGATCAGAGGTATTGTTAGATGGTTATGAGAAGTTCCATGTAGGTTGTAGTATTAGAAGTTTTGCTTTAGGATATAACCATATCCTTCCAAACATATCCAAACTCTTATGCATGATATCATATTTAGCGAATCAACTCTGCTTATCAATATTTTTACAGTAGGCAACAAAAAGCGATTCCTGTAATAGGGTACTTAACCCTTACAAGGAACGTTACCGCCTCAAACAAAAAACTTAAACCCTTACTTTTCTAAGTATGTAACTGTCAAACTAAACACCATCATTTTTTAGTTAAATATATCACTACTTAAATTTCGGGACGAAATTTCTAAAAAGCAGGGGATACTGTAACATCCGTCAAAAAACGGACTTTACTAAACCCGCTTCGTTTATTAACCGAACAATCAGTTTAAAATTTCGTGGCGTATTTAATGCCCAAATTAATTTTAAACGATACATAATTAATTATTATATTGGAATATATAATTTGTTTTTGGAAAATTGTTAAAAATAATGAAATAAAAATAAAATGCTGCTGCCGGGTTTCGAACCCGGGTCAGCCAGCGTTTCAAACAAAGACTTAACACTCAGCCGTTCAACCACTGCGCCACTGATGATTCTTGTTTATTATTAGAGAAAATTAATACATAAAATAAATCTCGATTTCGAAATCGGCGCGCCCAAATTGCAGTCGTCGGAAATTCCGACTAACTCGCCAAGAATTGACGGTTACTTCAGTTATAACGTAAACTTTAACTATGACATCGGTTATAACCGACGCCTGAGTCCGCGACACAAGTTATAACCGCCGGAGAGTTTCTAACCGACGAATCAAGTCGGAAATCGGACCAAATTCATCGATGACCTGCCTTATAAATACCCCCTCGAACCTCTGCAAGCTTTTTCGCTCAAAACCGCACCTTTACCCGATGTAATTCCATTCGCCGGAAAACTTCTGTACCTCGCCGGAAAACCGAACCCTTCACTTCTGAGCCTTACTGAACCCCCAGAGCTTATACCGAAGTCACCCACATCCATTTCAAGCTTGCTGAAGACTCTCTGTCGCAGGACACACGTCGCCGGAAGTTTCTGCTGTCACCGGAGTTTCGCCGGAGAAACAGAGGAGTCCAGTCGGTATACCTTACGCTTAAATCTTTCATTCTTTTTATATATCTCACCTGTAATTAACCTCAAAACACTAAAGAACATGATTAAAACATCGAACCAGTCGGACTTCCGATTCTGGTTAAATTCAACGAAGAAGACGAAGTTTCAGTTGTGTATATGTATAATTAAAATCAAGTTATAACTCGGGTTAGACACACAGTCCAGCGGTGGACTGTGTGCACATTAAACACGTAAACGTCTCGAGTTCGAATCAAGTCCCACGCACACTCGCCTTAATAAAAATGTTTTTTTTACCGAACCGGATTCACTGCTGATATATGTTAAGTTTAATAAAAACCAGAATAATAACCAAGATAGACACACAGTCCAGCGGTGGACTGTGTGAATGTTTAAACACACGTCACGAGTTCGAATCCGGACTACCGCACCGGTCCGGACAATTATCCAACCTTTTTAAATAAGGCAGAACTGAAACTATTTAGTTTGTATATAAGTATAATAAAAATCAGTTTATTTAACAAGTTGGACACACAGTCCAGCGGTGGACTGTGTGTTAACTCAACCCACAGGTCCCGGGTTCGAGACCTGTGGAGCGCACCGGTCCGACTCATTAAATCGTTTTTAAAAATAAATGATTTTCAGTTTAATCTAATTAGTATATAAATATAATTAAAAACAGAAATATTTCGGGTTAGACACGTAGCTCAGTTGGTAGAGCTGCGTGCACGCGTACGGGAGGTCTCGGGTTCGAGCCTCACCCAGCGCACATATACACGCATACGAACCAGTCAACAGTCAAAGTCAACGGTCAACGGTCAACGGTCAAAAAGTCAACATTTTTTTTATTATTTTTATTTATTTATTTTATTTAAAAAACAATTAAAAATACTGAAAAATAACATTTTTAAGATTAGAAAATAGCCTTAAACTCACAAAAATAGACCCAACAATCCTACTAAAATGGATTAATAAAACCCGTTTACTTACCAAAAACTTTATGCCATTATCTAGGTTAATTTCACTCGTGGTTAAAACCACTTCGTGCGCATTCAACATCATCAACCGAACGCACCCAATGTGAGTGAATCTTACAACTCCCCCTTTTTAATTACACGTTTTGGGGTGTGTCATGTGTCACAAAATAATTAACTCGTTTATTTAAACTTGTGCCATACCATATTGTGATCTAAACTTAGATTGTTTATATTGTTGTGGTTATGTATTTCATTTTGTCAACTTATATGAAAGTCATTCATTAAGCCCATCAGTTCCTCGTGAGAGACGAGTTGAGCAACGCGTGCCTTAAAACAAATCCATTATTGTTCATGTGTGTATTATTGAGTTTATATTGTTTGTAGTTATGTATTTCATATTGTCAAGTTTATGCAATTCATTCATTAGGCCCATCAGTTCCTCGTGAGAGACGAGTTGAGCAACGCGTGCCTCTAAACGATCCATTATTGTTCATGTGTGTATTGTTTAGTATTAAATTGATTGGTGAATAAGTTTATATCTATTTTTACTCATGTGTGGTTGTGCACTCTATTTTATAATCAATTAAATAAACTTGTTCAAATGTTTTCCATAGGATTCACTCGCCAACTTTTTGTTGATCCAAAAACCCTTTTTACACATGATACAGGTGAACAGGATGAAGCAAGGAAAACATAGGAAATGCCTTAGAAGAAAACAATGAAGCCTAGATTGATATTTAGGACATGATGTAATATTGATTGTAGTTTTCCATTAAAGTGTATTAATGAATATGAAACGTTAAAATAAATGTCATGAGCTTTGATGATAACCCAATCATGCCCCGATCACCTTTTCCGCTGCGGATCGGGGTGTGACAGATTGGTATCAGAGCCATGACTATAGGGATATAGGATAGGTTATTAGACCCTTAGAGCCTATACTATAGTTTGCCTAAAATTTTAATTGATTAGGTGGTTACGTACAAACTTATGATATTTATTTGTTTCATATTTGTTTATACTTACAGTCAAACATACATACTTATATACATATTCATCATACATATTTCAATGTTCATATATGCAATTCATCTTCATACTTTTGTTATTCAAAGATTTTGTTGCAATTTTCAAATCTCATCAAAGTAAGTTCTGCGACGGGCATGTAGTAACTGGAAGGGTACAAGTACCGGTAGTCGGAACGTCCTGTCTAGGTTGGCATTCGTATAAATCCAATATAACGGACCAGTTTGCCTACCTGGGGACTAACGATGAGAGTACGAAGGACCTATTAGGCCAAAGCATGCCACACCAAACGTCGTTCGAACTAACCCTACTTTGAGGTGTCACCATGTCTACACCTGGACACATTCCGAATCTCATACGTTATATACATATTTCTCGATTTTCTCCGGGTTTTAGTGTACGTAACCAGGCTAACACATGCGAACCATATGAAAAACCCAGTATTCATGGGGGCCCACATGATTACGAAGGTGAAGTATGGCGGCATGTAGGGCCTAATGACGAGCAAAGCCCAAGACATCCTATGGATGTAGTAGATTTATTTTTCTATAATTATTTTATGAATGTTCATTCCTAGTGCGACCCATGAACCCAAAAACATCCAACTCATACTCTTGACATGTATTCCTTGTAGATGTCTTCTAGCCTCGCCCGTAGGAAGATGAGAGCAGGAAAAGCCCGCGAGCGCATGGCTGCCCTAATCGCTCAACAAATGGCTGCCGTAATACCCAACATTGTAATCCAAGTCCAACAAGCACTTACCGCTAATCCTGTCAATCAAGAAGATCAAAACGTTATCAACTCTCCCCCAAATACCACTAAATACACCTACAAGCATTTCAAATCATGCGACCCTCCGAAATACGAAGGGACTGAAGGTGTCACCGCTCTCCTCCATTGGTTTGAAGAAATAGAGAACACTTTTCTAAATTGCGATTGCCCCGATGATCGCAAAGTGCGATATGCTACCGATCGTTTATATGGAATAGCACTTACTTGGTGGAATACATAGAAGGCCAAACGAGGTGTGGAAGATGCTATAACTTTAACTTGGAACGAATTGAAGGAAATCATGACCAGACGATTTTGCCCAAGGAGCGAAATCAAGAAATTAAAAGATGAATTTTATTCGTTGAAGCAAAAGGAAGGAGACCACACCACATACAACAAAAGATTCCTCGAGTTACATCAGATGGTTCCCAACTTGTTCACTCCCCTCTACCGGTTGATCGAGCACTACATTCGTGGTCTTCCGTCAAAGATTCAAGACTCTGTAATAAGTACCATGCCTGCAACTTTGGAAGCAGCAATGGAGCTAGCAACAGCGCTCACCGAGAACCGAATCCGGAACAAAGACTTCAAGGAGGAGAAGAAGAAGGATAAAGCATCGACTGAAACCTCCGACTACACCCAAACCGAATCCCCTTCTCAACCCAATTCTAAGAGAAAAAGAGACGGGCAACTTTTCGCTGCTATCCAACGAAATCAACCAATTTCACACGCCATACCCATCCAAGCTATCCCAATCACTCAAGTGGCACCCAACTCAACTTACCCAAATAAGAAACCATATCTTGGACCTCACCCTCGATGTAACACCTGTTTTTATCACCATCCCCTTACCTTACCTTGTCGACTATGTGCAACTTGTGGACGCTATGGTCATTTGAGCAAGGTTTGCCGCACCTTTCAAAACCAAATCTCTCCCCTACTCAAAACATGATCCAAACCTATCAACAACCCCAATACCCCATGTTCCCATATGTTCGAGCTTGTTTCAATTATGGCGACCCTACCCACTTTAGAAACACGTGCCCTCGATTGGTTAACATCATCAACACTCAAGCTCAGTCAAACCCAGTTAACCAAGTAAATCAAGAAAATCCAATCACTAGGCCACCAGCAAGGGGAAGAGTTTTCAACATCAACGCCAATCCTGTCGAAGATAATGACGGCCCAAACGAAGATACCCAACTAGTCCTCTTCACCGAAAATCCAGATTCAACTCCAATCGTTTAGTTTTATGTTTTTCTTTATCACATAGAACCAATCATAACTTAAGGATAAAGCCAATGGGAATTTGACAAGAATATGGTGGATACGCCCTGGTACTTCCTATATATAAGTATTCTTGTCAAAGGATCAGAAGCATTATCTGGCGGTTATGAGAGGTTCCATGTGTAAACTGTTTGAGTAATTATTGTTTATTATTTTCAGTACATGCAATTTCATAGGCCGCCGCTCCCCATTACATTATGAGCGTTGAGCATGTTCCCCATTTCATTATGAGCGTGAACCCGGCGTGCCCACATACGATCGGCTCCGTTTGATTGAGCCTTGATCGCACAGACATTTTTCATTTTCAGTACATGCAATACGATCGGCTCCGTTTGATTGAGCCTTGATCGCACAGACATTTTCATTATCAGTATCTTGTGGTTGTTGTGTTTGTTGTAGAGTCACATAGAACTAATCATAACTTGCGGATAAAGTCAATGAGAATTTGACGAGAATATGGTGGATACGCCGCTGGTACTTCCTATATATAAGTATTCTTGTCAAAGGATCGGAGGCATTATCAGGCGGTTATGAGAGGTTCCATGTATAGGCTGTTTGTGTGATTATTGTTTAGATTAAATTTATTATTTTCAGTACATGCAATACGATCGGCTCCGTTTGATTGAGCCTTGATCGCACAGACATTTTCATTTTCAGTACATGCAATACGATCGGCTCCGTTTGATTGAGCCTTGATCACACAGACATTTTCATTATCAGTATCTTGTGGTTGTTGTGTTTGTTGTAGAGTTACATAGAACTAATCATAACTTGTGGATAAGGTCAAGGAAAATTTGACAAGAATATGGTGGATACGCCGCTGGTACTTCCTATATATAAGTATTCTTGTCAAAGGATCGGAGGCATTATCAGGCGGTTATGAGAGGTTCCATGTATAAGCTGTTTGTGTGATTGTTGTTTAGATTAAATTTATTATTTTTAGTACATGCAATACGATCGGCTCCGTTTGATTGAGCCTTGATCGCACAGACATTTTTCATTTTCAGTACATGCAATACGATCGGCTCCGTTTGATTGAGCCTTGATCGCACAGACATTTTTCATTTTCAGTATCTTGTGTTTGTTGTATTGGTTGTAGAGTCACATAGGACTAATCATAATTCACAGATAAAACCAATGAAAATTTGACAAGAATATGGTGGATACGCCGCTGGTACTTCCTATATATAAGTATTCTTGTCAAAAGATCAGAGGCATTGTCAGACTGTTATGAGAAGTTCTAACCAGGGTTTAGTAGTTTCTTGGTAACTAATCATAACTTGCGGATAAAACCAACGAAAATTTGACAAGAATATGGTGGATACGCCGCTGGTACTTCCTATATATAAGTATTCTTGCCAAAGGATCAGAGGCATTATCAGGCGGTTATGAGAAGTTCCATGTAGGATTTAGTATTGCCTTGGTTGAAATTGTGTTACATTCATATCATCTCGCCATTTAAAGAAATTGGACTGTGTTCTATTTCTACATAAACTAACCTCTCCATCATAACAAACGAGAGAGGAACTGTCACCACTCAAACCTATATGCTATCAGAATTGGTTGTTGTGTTATTTATGTTCTAGAGTTACATCATAGGACCAATCATAACTTACTGATAAAACCAATGAAAATTTGACAAGAATATGGTGGATACGCCGCTGGTACTTCCTATATATAAGTATTCTTGTCAAAGGATCAGAGGTATTGTTAGATGGTTATGAGAAGTTCCATGTAGGTTGTAGTATTAGAAGTTTTGCTTTAGGATATAACCATATCCTTCCAAACATATCCAAACTCTTATGCATGATATCATATTTAGCGAATCAACTCTGCTTATCAATATTTTTACAGTAGGCAACAAAAAGCGATTCCTGTAATAGGGTACTTAACCCTTACAAGGAACGTTACCGCCTCAAACAAAAAACTTAAACCCTTACTTTTCTAAGTATGTAACTGTCAAACTAAACACCATCATTTTTTAGTTAAATATATCACTACTTAAATTTCGGGACGAAATTTCTAAAAAGCAGGGGATACTGTAACATCCGTCAAAAAACGGACTTTACTAAACCCGCTTCGTTTATTAACCGAACAATCAGTTTAAAATTTCGTGGCGTATTTAATGCCCAAATTAATTTTAAACGATACATAATTAATTATTATATTGGAATATATAATTTGTTTTTGGAAAATTGTTAAAAATAATGAAATAAAAATAAAATGCTGCTGCCGGGTTTCGAACCCGGGTCAGCCAGCGTTTCAAACAAAGACTTAACACTCAGCCGTTCAACCACTGCGCCACTGATGATTCTTGTTTATTATTAGAGAAAATTAATACATAAAATAAATCTCGATTTCGAAATCGGCGCGCCCAAATTGCAGTCGTCGGAAATTCCGACTAACTCGCCAAGAATTGACGGTTACTTCAGTTATAACGTAAACTTTAACTATGACATCGGTTATAACCGACGCCTGAGTCCGCGACACAAGTTATAACCGCCGGAGAGTTTCTAACCGACGAATCAAGTCGGAAATCGGACCAAATTCATCGATGACCTGCCTTATAAATACCCCCTCGAACCTCTGCAAGCTTTTTCGCTCAAAACCGCACCTTTACCCGACGTAATTCCATTCGCCGGAAAACTTCTGTACCTCGCCGGAAAACCAAACCCTTCACTTCTGAGCCTTACTGAACCCCCAGAGCTTATACCGAAGTCACCCACATCCATTTCAAGCTTGCTGAAGACTCTCTGTCGCAGGACACACGTCGCCGGAAGTTTCTGCTGTCACCGGAGTTTCGCCGGAGAAACAGAGGAGTCCAGTCGGTATACCTTACGCTTAAATCTTTCATTCTTTTTATATATCTCACCTGTAATTAACCTCAAAACACTAAAGAACATGATTAAAACATCGAACCAGTCGGACTTCCGATTCTGGTTAAATTCAACGAAGAAGACGAAGTTTCAGTTGTGTATATGTATAATTAAAATCAAGTTATAACTCGGGTTAGACACACAGTCCAGCGGTGGACTGTGTGCACATTAAACACGTAAACGTCTCGAGTTCGAATCAAGTCCCACGCACACTCGCCTTAATAAAAATGTTTTTTTTACCGAACCGGATTCACTGCTGATATATGTTAAGTTTAATAAAAACCAGAATAATAACCAAGATAGACACACAGTCCAGCGGTGGACTGTGTGAATGTTTAAACACACGTCACGAGTTCGAATCCGGACTACCGCACCGGTCCGGACAATTATCCAACCTTTTTAAATAAGGCAGAACTGAAACTATTTAGTTTGTATATAAGTATAATAAAAATCAGTTTATTTAACAAGTTGGACACACAGTCCAGCGGTGGACTGTGTGTTAACTCAACCCACAGGTCCCGGGTTCGAGACCTGTGGAGCGCACCGGTCCGACTCATTAAATCGTTTTTAAAAATAAATGATTTTCAGTTTAATCTAATTAGTATATAAATATAATTAAAAACAGAAATATTTCGGGTTAGACACGTAGCTCAGTTGGTAGAGCTGCGTGCACGCGTACGGGAGGTCTCGGGTTCGAGCCTCACCCAGCGCACATATACACGCATACGAACCAGTCAACAGTCAAAGTCAATGGTCAACGGTCAAAGGTCAACGGTCAAAAGTCAACATTTTTTTATTATTTTTATTTATTTATTTTATTTAAAAATCAATTAAAAATACTAAAAAATAACATTTTTAAGGTTAGAAAATAGCCTTAAACTCACAAAAATACACCCAACAATCCTACTAAAATGGATTAATAAAACCCGTTTACTTACCAAAAACTTTATGCCATTATCTAGGTTAATTTCACTCGTGGTTAAAACCACTTCGTGCGCATTCAACATCATCAACCGAACGCACCAATGTGAGTGAATCTTACAACTCCCCCTTTTTAATTTACACGTTTTTGGGTGTGTCATGTGTCACAAAATAATTAACTCGTTTATTTAAACTTGTGCCATACCATATTGTGATCTAAACTTAGATTGTTTATATTGTTGTGGTTATGTATTTCATTTTGTCAACTTATATGAAAGTCATTCATTAAGCCCATCAGTTCCTCGTGAGAGACGAGTTGAGCAACGCGTGCCTCAAAACAAATCCATTATTGTTCATGTGTGTATTATTGAGTTTATATTGTTTGTAGTTATGTATTTCATATTGTCACGTTTATGCAATTCATTCATTAGGCCCATCAGTTCCTCGTGAGAGACGAGTTGAGCAACGCGTGCCTCTAAACGATCCATTATTGTTCATGTGTGTATTGTTTAGTATTAAATTGATTGGTGAATAAGTTTATATCTATTTTTACTCATGTGTGGTTGTGCACTCTATTTTATAATCAATTAAATAAACTTGTTCAAATGTTTTCCATAGGATTCACTCGCCAACTTTTTGTTGATCCAAAAACCCTTTTTACACATGATACAGGTGAACAGGATGAAGCAAGGAAAACATAGGAAATGCCTTAGAAGAAAACAATGAAGCCTAGATTGATATTTAGGACATGATGTAATATTGATTGTAATTTTCCATTAAAGTGTATTAATGAATATGAAACGTTAAAATAAATGTCATGAGCTTTGATGATAACCCAATCATGCCCCGATCACCTTTTCCGCTGCGGGTCGGGGTGTGACACAACCGATGGCGGAAACATCGAGGCGGGACGAAGGAGATTGCTCATTGCTCATAAAACTAAATGTGACAATAATTAATTTAATCCAAATTTCATTTCATAACAAAAGTCAATACAGTACAAGGGAAAATCAAATAACAACATTAACTTGGCAAAATTTGATACAACAATCTTAAACTTAAACGTCTAAATGTGTATCTAACGTCCTTGCTACTTGATTTCATAGCATCATCTCCATCAACCTGTAACATGTTTTAAAATAACAATTCAATGCAAAAGCAAAGGCGAGTACACAAGTTTAAGCATAACATACGTATATGAATAAAGTTTAAACAAATCCTCATGGCAACTATGATTCTACAAGAGCATATACAAGGCATGCAATACTACTAGTTAAACCCTTAACGCAAACACGATATTTTAACATGGCCTCTAGATTTCATGAGGAGGGGGATGCGTTACTTCCTATAGCGCTATACATGTCAAACGAAGGCTAAAATAGTTAATGACTAAGGTATTACATAAAGAATATCCAAGATATAAGCATCAAGTAAACGATTCAAGTACTCATGATTATAGGATTGTTTGCATTTCATAAAGTTTAAGTGTTGTAATTTTTGTATATGGAAACATGTTACACCCAAAAGTGTTATAAACGAAAAGTGGGTCAAGTGTACTCACGGTTTTGCTAAGTCTTCTAACTTGACAAGTCCGTGAAGGTAGTTGTTTGATGGGATGAACACCGAGTTATCCTACAAGAGGAAAATGAAGGCGTATGAGTATTTTGGGGATGATGATGGGACATTCGGATTTAAGATTCAGAATGTGACAAAGTATATGATATGAAAATAGTCACTAAGGTATTAGCACTTGTCTTTGACACTATAATAATCCATAAGGATTTAATATGGTTTCATAGGTTCAAGACCTATTAGAATCGTGACAAGGAACTATACACGTTAGTGATAAACTTATTAGCTTGATAGGTGACTACTTAGTCACTATCAAGGTTCGGTTTTAAGGATTTATATTATGGTCCATAGCTACATATATAGTTATAATGTCATGTAGGAGGTGGGAGGATGAACCATCCACTTTGGTACCTTTTGGTGTCATGTAAGTCAAATAGGAGGTGGGAGGATTAATCATCCACTTTGGAACCTCGTATGATGTTCACCACTACACAAGTTACCATAGGTAACAAAGAGGGTCTTACAACAATAGTATGACAAGAATGGAAATGACAAGAATGGAAATGACAAGAATGTAAAGTGTGTCACCATGATACCAAGTAGCCAAGTGAAATACAACCCGGTGAGCACACTTTGACACACATCAAAGGCTAGACGGGGTTGTGACACTTTAAATCTAGCAAACTAACTTGGAATAATGATGAAAATCATCAAGTGATGTGTGGTCCCAAAGTTAGGATATCCCAAGCTAACCAAAGTGGACACACATGAAAAAGTTCTTGAACTTGCACCACTTGTGAGCTTAAAGCTCTTAAATAACAGAAAGTTTGGAGTGTTTAACCACTCCTATTTCATATGGAACAACCTTGTTTAAGCTCACTAATCATAGGTTTGATTTAGGAGCATAGGAACAAAGGTGTTGTGTGAAGCAAACATGAGTTTCAACGAAGTTCATAGAAGTTTAACCAAAAACAGAAAGATCATAGCACTTTGGAGCCTTTTATGGTGAAGTTCCAGCCTTGGTTTTCCATGGAAGCCTTTGGAAACATACCTAAGGTTGTTCCAAGTGCTAAGAAAGAAGAATGAGTGAAAAAGATGAAGTAGAAGTGAGGTTATGCTCACTTTTGCAACTTGAAGTAATTCTGACTTTGCTACTGATTTCTCAGCTGAATTGAGAGTGTTTAGAGGAGTTTGCAAAGTGGAGAAGTGTGGGAATGAGTTGGGTTTTATAGGAGGTGATTAGGGTTAAGTTTGGTGAGCATTTAATGGAGAAAACACACCAAACAAACACAAAACTAACCAACCCGTGAGCTGGAAACAATTTTCTGTGGATTGAGGGCCTTGGCGATGCGCGTAGGCTGGAAGGGGTTAGGCGTCACGTACGGCGATGCCTCTTGTTCCCGTTTAAAGTTTGAATTCTTTCATTTTGACCCCTAAACTTCGTATTTTTCATCATTTCATGCATAAACTTCAGTATTTCACATGTTTTCAAGTATAATAAACGTGTATAAGTATAAACCAAGTATTGCGAATGTAAGTATGTATGTTTGCACGTATTTTGAGTATCAAGTAGAATGAGCATGAATGTATGAATATGTATAGTATAAAACGATTATGAATGAGTACAACATGAATAGGAATAAAAATACGAGCTTTCATTATGATCCAAGTCTCAGATTATACGATTACAACGAAAGATGCGAATACGAGATTACATTCCAAAAATAGAAGTACAAAACTAGCTTTCTAAATAAGGAAAGTATGAAAAGCAGGGCGTTACATCAGTACTTTCGTACAGCAGAGCGACCAATGATTATGTCCAAAGAGGGCGAGGCAAATACCGTTTCGGTACGAATTTGGCTCTTTGAGCTTTGAGAATTTTCTCATTTAGAGATTTGATTCTTTAGGGTTTTTGTCCTCGTGGGATCTTTTTAAGATATCGTGACTGTGTCTAGGTCTGCATATAATTTGGAGGCAACAGAAGGACAACCAAGATATGCCCGGATGATTCAACAATTTAAAGACCTAAAACCTCAGATGTTGGCTATCATTCAATGCAAGATATAAGACCATAAAATCATACGCCATTGGTATGTTACCCACATGGTACATAATTCGTTATGTTTATATCACTTAGTATCTTTTAACATTTTGAGCGTCAAGCCTATCGACATATCACATTAGATCCTAGTCTTTTCAGCTGTGTTAGTCAAACCCTTTAACACGAACATTTATATCAATTCCCATATATGATGCAATATTTCTTTTTGGCTTTTTCTTTTTTCAAATGTTTTTGTATTTTTCTCACTTTCTCCCCCTAAAACAAAGCATATTTACAGCAAACTCTTTTTGGATTTTCAGAGTTTTCTCCCCCTAAAATATATATTTATCTCTCTCCCCCTAAATTTGTGCATAAAACTTATGCGCAAATTTACCATTTACCAGAGAAAGGACACTTTATGTACAAAGTAATGAACTAAGAAAGAGAAAAGGAAAAACTTTTGGCTTAACCATTCTATCATCAGATTGAATACTAATCAGTTTCAAATCAAAATACTAAATTGAAACTGTACCTTTTGCTGATCTTATCTTACTTCTCTTATCTCCTCCAAAGGAAACATACCAACTGTAAAAAAATTGAACTTTTTGCAACAGTGAAATGTTACCCATTTTATTTCTTGAACAACCGCTATCAACATTACAGAGATTGTCAACAGCTCCTCCTTGGTTGTCTCTGAAAAATAAGAAGATTAGTAAGACAATGGGACCCAGGCCATCGTGGTCCTGGGTTTCCCAGCATCAAAATAGGACACTTCTTTTAGACACAAGTCCCCTTTCGTTCAAGGATTGGAGATGTTGCCATTTTGCATTTGGGTTTCCAAATTCATTTCGGCTTAACAAACGCGTTTGTTGCTTTCCGTTGAGCAACTTTGGCTGTTTCAGATTTATTAGTTTTAGAAGCAGATTTTTAGTCCTGAACAGCCTTACGTTTTTTTGGCAACGTTCCAATCTCCATCAGATGGTTTAACCTTGTGAATCACATTCTTCATTGCCTTAGCCCTTAGGTGATGAAACCTTCATCGGCTTAGAATGGTAGTTATCCTTTGGTGTAACCCTCTGATTTTGCATATAATAGGGTACGTAGGCACGACGTGTGTAGTTTCGAGCGATGTGACCATTAATGCCGCAATTGAAGCATGTTTGTCTCTTCACGTAGAAGGCGTTCTGATCAGCTGGATTCGCTCTTGCAGGCCCTGAAGGATGAACCAGACCTTTTTGTGCTTGTTTTTGTTGGACATTTCTGGCAGACGACGATGAATTAGGATGCTTATACTTGTCGTTTGCAGGGGCCTTCTGTGGTGGAGATTTCTTCTGATTTTTCTTGTTGTGCTTAGACTGCAAGTCTTGTTCAGAAATCTCACCAGTCTTTCCGAAAGCTTTGTTAGCACAGTCAAATGCATATTTCTCACATTTGCCATTACTGACTGGCTTAACAAAAGCATTTTTCAAATTACGAGCCTTTTGAGGACTATTACTGTCTGTAGATGATCTTGGAGAGCGTGATTGTCTTTGATGTGGAGTCTTCTCATTCCCTCTCCTTTGATTAGCTCGCTTTGACTTCTTTTGCTTGCTCTGACCCCTTTTATCACAGACAGTGGGTTTGGACTTCCCAGATTGTGTACGTGGAGCCTTGTTCACATCATTTTTCACTTCATCAGTTTTGGTAGGATTCGAGAGTTATGGTTTATCAGATGAAACACCAGAAACTTCAGGAGAAACTTCAGCAGAATCACTAGACGAATTTTCAGCACAAGACGATTTTGCACGTGAGACCTTTGAGCTAAGTTCACTAGAATCAACTGATTCCAATTTCTCAGAATTAGCTGCTTCAGGTGATTCACATTTGGAATCAGATGGTTCAGTTGGCTCATTCTTTTCATTTTCCGATTCAGTTTCTGTTACACAAGCATCAACATTTTCGTCCAAACCATCGGGCCTAAAAGAAGACAGCACTCAAAAATGAAACATAGCTTCCGAAAACTTGATCAGGATTAGTTTCATTTATTAAATTTTCAGAAGAGTCAAACTCTGATGCTTGTTCATCCCCAACTACATTTTCAACCATTACTTCATCCGCAAGGGAAGACAAAACATTAGCATAAATTGCACCTTTAGAAACAAACGTGATCGGAGGAGTCGCTCGTTTTTCAACAGGTTTGCTGTTGAATGATGACTTATCAGTTTTTGGACCGTAAGTCATTGTATCCTCATTCACCAATTCCTCCTGAGTAAAGGGTAAGTAGGTGTAGTTATGATTGTATGGAGGATGAACTTGACTAAAACCCAAACCACACCTTTCTTACATTTGTACTCCAATTGTTTATCACATAGGTCTTTGGCCAATTTACTAGAAGTGTCATATTTTCTATATTTATCTCGTTTAAAATAAATTTTTGTTTGATCTCTTCTAGTTCCTTGGTCAAAACACGTATGGTTTCTTTAGCGTCATCGTATACACAACACTTAACACCCAGATCTTGTTGGAGTTTGACAATGTCTTTACGTTGAGCTTCTATCTTTTCTTTGAAAAGTTTTTCGTTTTTCTTTAACGTAGTATTATGCCGTTTTATGTCATTAAGATCTGAGATTAGCTCTGAGTTTTGTAAATGATAAGCCTCAACTCTTTCTCTACATTCAGGAGCACAGAAAGCTTAATTTATCTCTTTAATACTGAGTCTTTCTTGAGCCACCTGAGACATTGGGTGGTTGATTCTTTTGTTATTTTCCTCAAAACACAAACCAAAGCGAGAGCCCGTGTACTCGCTAACTCAAACCCTTTGCAGTCAAAGGAACCTGCTTTCTCAACCGCACCTCAAAACCTTTCAAAACTCGTCACAAACAAACAAACTCACCTTCCTTTTTTTTAATAAAAACTAATTACTATTATAAAATATTTATTATTATTATTATTATCATTATTATTATTATTATTATATTATTTAATGATAAGGTAATGATTACCTTATGATTATAATTATTATAATTATATTAAAACCCTAATGATTAACTAATAATAATAATGACTAAATTATTATTATTAAACCTAAACGACAATCTGATACAACTGTCTGTCTTCTTCGTTTGAACTAACCAAACCCTAATTTGAAATCTCAGGCTCCACCACCAGTGATGAACGATGATGAAGATGGTGGCGGTGCTCGGAGATGATAACCGGAGGTTGCGTCGGTGAAAGATGAACGAAGGTTATGTTGGATGTAACGGAGTGACAATAGGTAAGTTGTGATGTGTAGTCGCACGAGATGATAAAGGATGATGACTGGAGGTGAGATGAGATGGTTGAGTGTTACCGGTGATGGTTGAATGACGGCGAACGGAGGATGGTCGACTAAAACGATGTTGCAGGTTTGATTATGGAGGTCTGGTGAGACGATGAAGATGGTGAAAGGCGGCGAAACAATGATAAGCGGTGTACGGTGGTAATCGAAGGTGAAAGATGAACGGAGATCGCAGGTTGTAGGTGATGGTTGTTGGCCGTCGGAGTTGCGATTGACGGAAGTGGATCGGTGTTTGTCTGAGAAGATGGAGATGTTATGGTGTCGGGGTACGGTGGTCAGAGGTGGTGATGAAGTTGATAACTCGAGTTACAATGGTGACCAGAGTAATGATAGGTGTTGTAGGTTTCGATGACGGAGACGTGAAACCGGGTCGACTGGAAACCTCAGACTCGAGACCTTAGACTCGAAACCGGTGTGAAGTTGACTCGAAACCTTGTGACTCGAGACCAGCATGAAGACTCGAAATGATGAGGACTCGGAACCAGGATGGAGACTCGAAACCGTTGTTTTTGAACTCGAAACCACGGTGCTGACTCGAAACCTATGTCAGAACAGTTGACTCGCAATCACCTGTTTTGACTGGAGGAGATGGAGGAGGGTGGTGGTTATACTTGAATATAAACAACTTACACCGAAGATGACGATTGGACGTGGTTTAAGGTGGTTGCGAGTCGGAGATGGTTTCGACTGGAATGATGGTTGTGACTGAGGTGGTTGCGAGTCGGCTAAAGGATGGTTGAAAGTTGTCAACTTGAAAACGGCGGCGACTCAAAACAATGCAGTGAGTCGAAATGAATGATGATATGTGGTGATGACTCAAATCAATGGATGGTTGTTATGATGGTGGTACACTGAAACCTTTTTCGGATGTAATTTGTGTTGTGAATGGTTATTTCACAACTCAACAGCTAACAGAAACAGGGGTATGAAATCTGATAGGTTTCTATTAATCGTTTGAGCTAATACAAATAACAACCGAATGTAATACAAGTAATTGAAAGAGAAGGAGATGGGAAGCTTGGAGTTACAGAGAATAGGTTGGGAAGAAGAAGCCAGCAACATTCATGCAATATTCATTCCTCCTGATTCCCTGCTCTCGTTGTGCTTATAACCTATGTTGGTCCTTCCCAAACACATGGGCTTTTTAATAACATTGAACCGGGCTGCGTGATTGGGTCTAGCTGGGTTGGGCCAATATCGTTCACAACATTACTTCCCCCTTTCAAAACCACCTTGTCCTCAAGGTGGTAGACTAAAAACTGGTTGAGCAAATGAATAGGTTTGTCCCAATAAACCACCTCTTGTAGCAACGAATCCCATATTTGTAAATGATATGGAGAAAGGCCTCGCAATGACGTAAGAATTGAAGCATATTGCAACAGCATAGAAAGGATATGATCAAAACTTTCCACAGTCATTGTTGGAACAGTTGGCAGCCATATAAGGGTGGGCGGGCGCCCATCACTCACCACCCACCTCACTCACAACTTCCAATCAAGTTCCGCCACGTCATCGAGCTTTATTTCATCACTGGTGATGGATTTTAGTGGAAATGTCCATTCACTCACCACACCCAACATCATCAACGGTGTATATAAAAAACCCATCATCATCAACGGTCAACAATCAACAACGTTCGAATAATTGATTTTGAAAACGCGTTCTTCGGCCACGGTAGTCCACAGCGTTGTGGACTACACCAGCCGTGGTGTTCCATGCGTGGTGGCTTCCCCACAACGTGGCTCCCCGACCACTCTAAGAGAAAATAGTTCTTCAATATAGGTAATTTTGGTTAAATAACATAACCTGGTAAACTGAATAAAGTGGGCCACCCACATTGATTCCCCTTGCCCTATAACTTGCCCAGCATAATAAAAGTGTGCAAAAATGCCCAAGAAAATATATACATCCAGCTTGTGGATGCAACAACAGATAGTGCCCAATAAAACACAATCCATGTTACGCTTTGTCTAGTTTCTATCTGCAGATTGTGTCACCGGTGCAACAGCCAGGAGGAGTTGTACTATACACGTACCAGAGAGAGGACCAAAATGATAACAGAAGTAACACCATGGTGGTTTCCATGGGTAAATAACTGTGAACCAGTGTAAAAGTGGTGATGTAAAAGGAAAAATGGTGCCACGTAAGGGAGCTAGGTTGTGCACTACTTGATTTAACATTGAAGAGGCATATTGTGCGTTAAAAGAAATCGCATGTAGAGAACCTGACAAGAGCTGAAAAGTGTTGACCACGCAAAGTGTACTTAAAGTATCACCACGATAACACTGGCTGAGAATGGCATAAGTGGTTAGTCCAGCAAAAGTTTTAACAACTGTTGAAACGATGGTCAACCCATGTGACAATGGAATAAGAGCATAAACATCATCAGCATCGTCATCATTGGGTTGTGAAACTTCAATAGGCGTCTCAAAGTATGAATCAGATTCCACACTTTCTAATGGAGTTGAATCTCAATCCCTGATTCAATCCATATCTCACCTTCTACAAAACAAAAAGAAAGCCGTTTGGTGTATGAATTGTAATGTGTTCAAAAATCCACTATTACACTGGTCAATAACACTGTTGTAGCCTCGAAGAGCTGGTGTATAGTTATGTTGCGGTCGGAATGGATCAACATCTATAAGGTGTTCCATCTCGAACAACCCAACAAAAGGTGTAAACGGATGGATTTTCTGAGGAATTATAGCATAAACAAGGTCCAAAGGCGCCTTACGAAAGTCAAGCATAATCCTACTAAAAGTTGGAACTGCTTAACATCCAGAAGCAAGGAAGGCATTGCAACTGAAAGTGGACTTCGGATCAAAACCGAAATCTGTTTCTTGAATGTTAGCACAAAATTGCGAACTAGGACCGGTGATCACCAGATTAGTAGTGATTTGTTTTACAAAAGTCATGATAGCTATTGTGCAAACAATAGAAGCGAGGCTCAAAAATGAAGTACAAGGCACAGAAATAATCACATCAACCAGTTCAAACAAGCCAACAACGCAAATAAAATAAGATATATCACGAAAAACCCGATGAGAAACAGATTCGAAGTCCAACCATGGCATGTCAGCATCAAAAGATGGACTGGTGCCATCAATTAGAACAACATATATACCGAGAGGAGGGTGTTTAATACTAGCAGTTTGTAGCCCCAAAATAGAACTGCTACCCAAGGTTGCAACATAACCAGTAGTGTTATAAAACAAAGGATGAGCAACCTGAACAAGGCATGTCGAGCTAGAGGTTACCTGAAAATGACTCTCAAACAAATCCGGTTGAAGTGGCGGAAAAACATGTACAAGTGTTGGAGGATCAGTACCTAGTGCAGAAGTAACCCCACAAAAACGATCGAATTGTTGATTCACAATGGCTACTGTGAATGATGGCCATCCATTGAATGGAGAATAACGATACTGAAGCTGGTCAGTCAACCAGACCCCCGCCACATCATCAAAAGAAAACGAGGAAAGTGATAAATGATTGTATCTAGAAATTGCATAGGAATTAAAATATCTAGTGGCTTGAGTGACCGAATGAGCAGGAGAAGCTCCCGAAAAGCAAGGTAAAAGCAATGGATCTGACTTAGGTTTTCCGAAATCTATGGATTGAGGTATTAGTTGTAAACCACCCGAATAATCCACCATGTAATAGTCCCGCTTAGACCCGTAACTGAGAGGGGGGTGTGAAGAATTTGGATTCAATTGTGAAGACGGATCATAAGCGTGAACACAGCTACTTCCAATGGTTCGTGAACATCAACCATTGAGTCGGTATGAACCATGCCATGGACTGGAGTTGCCGGACTCAACTTCTTTAATATTTGAGCAGACTTTGTAGAAAACCAATTGTTACCATATCCAAGGATGCTCACAGATGGGCAAGCAATCAACAAAATTAAAAGGATAGAATAGTCATCTATTAGCTCTTTGATGAGGTCGCGAGCTAGTGGATTGATTATACCTGGTTCCCAAGCAAATGAGTGAATAACTAGTGAACCAATACCGAGGAACCTGACTTTCTTATGCTGGATCATAAAAGAATCAACAACACCATCCTTGGTGCCTACCCTATCATTCGCTTTCGAATCATCTTCCAAGGCTACATTTATACGAGGTTTAACATTGTCAAGCACAACCATATAATCTGAAATATCTGTTGGAGCATCCATTACTCCTAGTGACTCAATAACATCAACCATTGATGCAATTTGAAATTCTAATACCTCATCATCATGAACTTCATCGTTAATTTCATTTGGAATACTATCAGGCATTTCATCGAACACCTTGAGAGCAGGAAATCGTGGGGACAAATTGACAACCGTGTCAACAGTAGGATTTAAGGACGAAGAGCAGAAACGATGAAGCATTGCTGTAGTAAAATCATTCCAAGTGAGGTCATCGCGCCGAAACCAGGAATTGAACCAGTAGAATGAAAGTAGAACTCCGATTGAGAAATCCAGGAGTTAGGATCAGAGCCAGTGAAACGAGGTAATTGTGGTTCGATATCTTCCAAATCCATCGATGCTAAGGATCAATGAAAGCACCAATGTTGTGAATGGTTATTTCACAACTCAACAGCTAACAGAAACAGGGGTATGAAATCTGATAGGTTTCTATTAATCGTTTGAGCTAATACAAATAACAACCGAATGTAATACAAGTAATTGAAAGAGAAGGAGATGGGAAGCTTGGAGTTACAGAGAATAGGTTGGGAAGAAGAAGCCAGCAACATTCATGCAATATTCATTCCTCTTGATTCCCTGCTCTCGTTGTGCTTATAACCTATGTTGGTCCTTCCCAAACACATGGGCTTTTTAATAACATTGAACCGGGCTGCGTGATTGGGTCTAGCTGGGTTGGGCCAATATCGTTCACAACAATTTGGATCTTGTGTTGACTTTGGAAAAGATGATAATGATGACAGGCTTGTTTTTCGAAAACAAATATTTATCTCGAAAAGATGGTTGAGTGTTATTTTAGGAAAAGCAAAATATTTTGAATAAAGGATTTCGCAAACACCGTTTCCTAAAAATTTGGAATTATCACCAAATAAAATTTAATTTTTTTTAATCTTTTAACATCTTTTCAAAAGATTAAAACACCAAAATTGATGATTTCCTCACAAAAACAGATGAACACGATGAAGAACGCGAAGAACACGATTATGATTTTCAACAAAAATTTTAAAATCTTGAATATTTTGATATCAAACCGAGCATAGAAATAGGTTCAACAGGCTCTGATACCAATTGTAAGTCCCGTAAACACGGATCTTTCAATGATATCAAACAACCTATTGGTTATGCGGAATCTAATCAATAGGTGATTCAAGAAAAACTAAAAACAAGAACACGAGAACACCAAAAATACTTTCAAACCTTGCACACGATTCATTACTATTACTAGCAAAACCGTCTGGTACAAGGTGAACAACAATCAAATCGCCTCCCTAGCTTTCTCTAGAAATTCTGTAATTTGGAGGTCTAACCTTAAAACAAGTTAAAAACTTGTTTATATACCTAGGCAAGCCCATTTTCCTACATGGGCTCTCCTTGGGCTTGCTTGGCCCACATGGCCTAAAGCTTGGCCCAAATGACCTATAAAGGTCCAAAACCTAATATAAACTAACCCGGTAAGACCAAGTTCGTAACCATACCGCGTTGTGTTAATTTGATGCGTCAGTCTCACACTTTAGGGCCTAACAACTACTTTAAAATACCAAGCCAACAAGGTGGACTTAAATTAATAAGCAAATAAATATTTTAATCCGTACATGAAGTGTGCAAAGACAATTTGTCCAACCTCCAATTTCTTGAAAACGCCGCCACAAGGCGTCGTAACCAGACAACGATATAATGAAAGTGAAGACTAAAGGAGTCTACTATGGTTCGAGACAGATGAAGTGCTTGTTGAGATTATTTTGAATATGATGACCTCAATACATCATATGGAACCCTGGATTTAATATATGTATACAGTGGGCAAGTTCGAACGATTGAACTTGGTTTAGGCACAATCCAACAATAACTATATGTATCGAAAATGAAATTTTGACATGGTTACAACGAAAACCATGTATGAAACTTGACAAGCAAGGTAGTTTTCAAGAATTCGTTGACTCAATATCGAGGAGTCGCTACTTACAATAACGCAGGTCATCTAGATCACAATGCAAAAATTTGGGTATAGCGAACTAGTATTGAACTTTTCATAAAATAACCATTCGAAATGAAGTCCTTGATGGTCTCCATCAATCAACTAACCACATGCGTAACAAACAATGTACACGTAACATATGAGTTTGTCAAGAAAAGATGCAAATGGGTGTTCGCTAACATGAAAGAAATTTCCATGATTCAATGACTATTAGGAGAAATAGAGGTGTGAAAGTCCACTCACTATATGCAAAGGTCAGAATTCCAATAAAAGAAGTTTGAGGAGTTTAACTGTAATTTCTACGATGACTTGTTGTTATGTGACATCACCACAGAATGTCGAACACGACCTAATTGCCATTAAAGAAGTAGGGGGAAATGCGAAGACATGTGACTTCTTTTGCGAGGTAATAATTATGATTACTATTAGACTAAGTATCGAGTGTCCTGAAATCTCATTTGGACGTACTTTAGCGTGATTCGTGTCGCTTGCGGGATCACGTGACAAGTTACCGCATTCTGGACGATAGTTCTCACGCTAACGTGATTAGCATCGTATTTATAATATCGTGCTCAATCATGTTTTTCCAAGGCCTTGCCTCGAAAGTGTATGTGATCTGCTTAACACCCGTTGATGTATAGTTTAGGTTTCATGTATATTTGCGCACTAGCGTTTCGTTCTGCGTAAGTCACCTACTCAGGCAAATAAGGTAGCATGGACAGCATAGATAATGACGTTTGTCCGAGTTAATAGTCATTGTTCCTACGTGGTGACCTTTGATGGATTTCGACATGAGTTTTCAACAAAAGTTTCCCAAAGGTCCTAAATGCATGTTACCAAAACTCTCAAAGTTTTTCTTACTATACATAATTGTTTCGTGTTTCATGTTTACTCATTGTTTCGGCCACGGTTGGAACCCATATTCGAGTGTTAGGCATTTTGTATGTAATCAAAGTCTTAATAATCTAAGTCCCAGAGATAAGTGAGGTTAAAGCCTAGGTATCTCCATAACAACCTAATTCGCTCAAACCTATGGCTCTGATACCAATCTGTCACACCCCGAAAAATTACACATCGATTACATCAGAGTTGGGCATGATCAACTGGTATCTTCATTTCACAGCGGAAGTAAATAACGCTAAGACTTCTAAAATGTGAACGCAAGCTAATCACTCGTATCCCAAAAGGCTATTCATCTAAGGATATATCTTTCATTACAATAGTTATATGGCATGTAGGTTTTTTATCGCAAAACTACTACCTCGAGCTCGAGGTTTTAATCTCTTCATGATAGTACCTTTATTTACTTCGGCTTTACTAATCACTAAATTTGCTTCATTGCGAACCCATATTGGAACTAGCATTTGCTGCTGCAGAATAACTAATTTAAAAATGGGATAACATGCTCGATAAGGCATGAGTTCTAATATCATAAGTGTTTCTTCGTAGGAACGCCCACGAATTTGATCAATTACTCTTCGCGCTTTGTGAGCAGACATAGATATATGTTGACCTAAAGCGTATACTTCTGTTGTTCTCTTATTTAACATAAAGTTCGCCTCCTACTAATTAATGATAAATATCTATATATATTATTATACATAAACATAAACAAACATTTTTTAACGACGAGATCTATTATCGCTTTTTGCATGCCCTCGGAAATTTAAAGTAGGCGCAAATTCTCCCAATTTGTGTCCTACCATACGATCTGTTATATAAATAGGTAAATGTTCATTTCCATTATGGATAGTAATAGTATGGCCGACCATTATGGGTATAATGGTAGATGCCCGGACCATGTTATTATGATTTCTTTTTCTTCTTTTGTGTTAAGCTTATTTATTTTTTTAATAAATGATTCGCTACAAAGGATTTTTTTTGAGTGAACAGGTGTCACTTCCAATCGTGCCATAGTTTGAAAATATAACCTGAGAAAGAACATGAGGAAAAATCAACATAAAGTTGGCGAGTTCATAGTTTGTTTGAAAAATATTTGAAATAAATCTTTTGATAACCGGTTTAAATAGTGTTGAGAAACGTATCCAAATCATTTTCTCCTTGACATGTCATATGAAAACCGTGTATGCTTTTATAACATTTGTTTAACCATCAATGTTTAACATTCGTTTCTCTATAGCTCAAAAATGAAATCCGTGTGATCATTAGTGTGTAGCTAGGACACTAATCTGTATGCCGAACTAGGAGGCAACCAAACCTTGACTATTTATCCGTGTCATAGACACTAGTTTTAGACACAAAAGCACTCTGAACGGACAAAGTTTTATTCAGAGTGGGGCTCGTCCACACCCAATAGATCTATCCAATTGTTCCTCGGCTACTATTATTGATTAATGACCCCTTTGAGTTTAAACACCAATTCACATATGATCTAGTTGGTTCCATTTTCTCCCAGCTATACAATTCACAACATGTATACATCCCCGAGTGTTTAAAACAACAAAAACGTTTAAGTAAAAGGGGGAAACATGAACTCTCAAAGTCTTTGTGCCTCACACAAGTAAAAATGAGCCTAGCCCGTTTGAGTTTAAAAGTAGGACCCGTCCCCTTGTTTGTATATAGGACAACCTAGTCCTGTTTGAGTTTAAAAGCAGGACCTACCCGTCCCCTTGTTTGTATATAGGACAACCTAGTCATGTTTGAGTTTAAAAGCAGGACCTACCCGTCCCATTGTTTGTATATAGGACAACCTAGTCCCGTTATAATTAACAAAATCCCATCACTAGTTATGAAACCGGTGTCTGTTTCGAAGATACACGTATGTTTTTGTATAAATCAGTATGTATAGCATAACCCATTTGTAAACCATTCATGTAGTTGTAATTTTTTTGTGACATGGTTTAAAATCTGTTGTTTTCGTTTATCAAAATACTGTGTACTTTTGCAAAACTTGAATGTCTTTCCACCCTCGAAAACATTTATAAAAATGTAAAACCATAAAAAGTGGGGGTTATGAACTCACCTTGATGTCCAATGCAAAGCTAGTATAATAAGATTCCATATTGTCATTTCCTGAAAGTCATTCGCTAGCATGAAATCTATCTCCTTCCTAACAAGGAATAACTTATAAGTTCTACTAAAAAACGTAGCTAATCTACGTGTCACCGAGCTCTACCGAATCGTTGACCATACGATTCTATGAAAGGGTTGATAACTTAGTTTGAAATAACCAATGTATGATTGTTTGATTCAATTTAATTGGGATAATCACTAAGTGGTGGAAATGTCTTATTTTCCGAGTGATTTTAACAATATATATTTATATAAAATATTAATATATTTATAGAACTATGTTAGTCGTTTCAAATGATCGTACATATAATTAATGAATATGTATATGAAAATAAGTTGTTATTATTCGTATAATGTATTAACAAGTTTTCCCCAATTGTTGTCATATTCAAGTCGCCATAGTGTTTTGTAAAATGTAGGCATACATATATATGTATATATATGTAACTTAAGTATACGTGTATACAAATATCATGTGGTCTAGTTAATAATCTCGCGTCTCATTGAAATAAATTTATATAGTTGTATGTTTGTTGTAATCGACTCTCATTTAATGGTTATCAAAAGGATTGGAAATTACCTTATGTAAAGATCGCATATTAATGCGTCGAATTACGTTTAAACATTATAAATAATTATATAAAATTGTACGGTTGTTCGAAATCGACTTTCGTTCGTTTGTTACTGTAATAATTCAGATAATATTGTTTGTTATAATCTTACGGTAATGAGTGGTACTTCACGTAGACGTTTAAAGTAAATATAAATAATTATATTGATTTTATAAAAATTTATGAATTACGATATTTGAAATAAATATAAACAATTATATCTATTTTATAAAAGTTTTCGAGTTCCGTTGACTGTAAATCATATTTGTCGATCTGTCATAAACTTGTTTTTGTAAGTCGCATAAACCGTCCAAAATAAATATACGTCTGTATTTATTTTTATAAAATTCGTTTGGTTACCGATATGTTTTCGTTGGTGTTACGAATATAATAGTTATATATATATATATATTTTTATATAAAAGTCGAATTCTTAGACGTTGAAAAAAATATACAAACTATATTTATTTTATACTAATTTTCGAGTTCTAGCCATTTAAATAAATATATATTTATAAACATTTCCGAGTTAAGTTAACTTCTACACCGTGTTCTTTGAAATGTGTTAGTACAGTATGTTTATGTCTTTCTTAGTCTTGATATCGAGTCTGTTTAGAATAGATGAGATTATGTTAGAAAATGTCGTATTTATGTAAATAGGTGATCAAGTTCGCCCGGAAGTGTAGTAAGTACTTGTTCAACAAGTTCGCCCGAACTTTATCCTCCCTAAGCGAACTTGACACACTATATATGGGTGCCTCATGGTTTCTCATTTGTAACTTTGCACACTTAGAGGCGAAGCTCTGTCGGATCCGGAACTCGAATGTAATTGAATCCGTGATCAATAAACAAACAATTAATGAGTAATTCTTGTTATATGGTTAACATGTCACTTAGTTTCCGCCTATTTGGACATTTAGATAAAAACTAGGTTCCCGAGCTATTCAGGAGCGACCTTCAATTGGTATCAGAGCAGGATTGGACTAATTTGAAGACATTGGACATAGAACTTCACATCTTCTACTCATTTATTTCTTTTTAAACTTTCCTTGGATATTTCACGGACAAAATGGACTGTTTTTCAAGTATAATACTTAAAATCCATAATAATAAAACCCTTGAAAAGATTAGAGCTTAAAACAAAGAATTCATGTCGAAAGTTGAAAAAATCATCTTTGAAAACATCATTTTGAACGAACTTGTGATCAAGTTCGCCCGAACTTGACTGAAATTATCACATTTTGTGTGATTTTTCATCAAGTTCGCCCGAACTTGACAAGTTTTTCAAGAATTTTCATCAAGTTCGCCCGAACTTTTACTGGTTTTTGTTAAAATTAAGCACAAGTTCGCCCAAACTTGGCTAAATTTTCTTGAAAAACATCAGAAGTTCGCCCGAACTTGTTAAGTAGCTGATTTTCATAAGCTGTTACAAGTTCGCTCGAACTTGTACAAAGGTTTCTAAAAAAACATGAAAATTCATAAAAACGTCTCGGACATTATATATCGTTAGATTCGTATCGACGAGAGAGTTTAAAGCTCTAATCTGGTAGAAATAGTTTCCGAAAAATTTTAAATGTTTTTAGCAAGCCGATATGTTAATATTGTCGATTAAAAAGTCAAATTTTACTAAAATTGTGTGTTTGCTAATCATTGTTCAAGTGTTTTTGAACAACAGATAAATTTGGAAAACGAAATGGGGTCCGTGAAGCCACCAAAGTTGATGAGTATGAACGAATATGAAGACTGGAAAGTAAAATTCGAGAACTGGGTACGAGCAAATTTCTTTTACAGTTGGGTTGCAGTTCAAACTGGATTTAAATGGCCAGTTGATGAACATGGAGTTATTCTTGCAGTATCAAAGTTTACACCTAAACTGAACGATGCATATGCCCATGAGAAGAAGATAATAACCTTGTCACATCAATCGATAAATGAAGATATCTTGATTCTGCTACCAAATGTGATACAGCACAGAAGTTGTGGAAAGCTCTACGTGCTAAATATTTGGATAGTGTTGAGATGATTAAGAGCAAGAAAGTTCTAATCATGAAAGAGTTTGACATCTTCACAATGTTGAAAGTGCTGATGAGAAGGCATGGTCTTGATAAGACAGAAGCAGAGTATATTGACAAATTGGCTGATGCTCTTCCGGAGGGTGAATGGACAACGTACTTAATGGTGTTAAAGGAAAGTCCGAGTGGGGATTTTTCAAGCTTTCTACCTTCATTGAAAAATTAGAGGGATGTGAAGTGGAATTACTAAAGAAGTCTGATCTTGTCAGTAATCAAGGGAATGTTCAGTTGAAGAGAGAAAAGAGTATAGTAGCTAAGAACTGTGAAGCACAAGTTTTAAGTTCATCTGCAAATGAGCCTTTAAGTTCTAAACCAATCTGCCCAGTTTATGATTTAGATTTAACTGATTATCTGGCAGATAATGTCAAACTCTTGAATAATCTTGAGAGTTTGACATTAGAAAATAAAAAATTTAAAAGAAAATGAAAAGATTTTTAAAATAGAATAAAAATTTTAGAAAATAAAAATTCCGTTTTAAATAAAAATGATTTTGAAAAACAAAGTATAATAAACTCGCATCTTGAAAAATTCAGGAAACTTGAACAAGATGCTGAGATTGCTAAAAGTAAAATTGATGATTTAGAAAAGAAACTGAAAGGTATTGTGACCTCATCATTAATTCTAGATCACATATTTCCAAAACCGATCAAGGAAAATAAAAAGAAAATTTCAATAAGTGACAAGATCACAAATTATAACAATGTCATAATTGAGGATTGTGATAATGATACTGATGATGAAAGTGTTAAAAAGGATAAAAATGAAATATTTTTAAAATTAAAAGAAAAATTTCAAGAAACTGTTTTAAAATCTAGGGGAAAAAAAGGGTAAATGCACGGTACTCCTGACCGCGGGAGGGTTCTCCCTCCCCAAGCTAGCTTAGCCCCATAGCTGCCTGGCGGTACTACCCAGCAGGATTATTCGGGCCGAGCTGGACTCGAACCCGCCTCCTCCGTTTGGAATGGGTGAGGCTGGCCACTGGGCTGACACCCCGTGGTTCTGTTTTAAAATCTACTGAAGAAGGTGAATGCTCAACGCAAAAACCTTCTAAGCAGAATGGAGAACGAAAACAAAAGAAAAAAACAAAGTTCTAAAAATTCTAAAGATTTTCAAAAGAAAAATAAGCTCATCGGTACGATCATCCAATCATTATAAAAATTCACAAAAATTTGAAAATAAGTGGTGCAGGTCGGCCAAGTGCTTCAACGTCAAATCATGCTTATAGAAGAAACAGGAAAGATGGTTACCACACATCAAATCAATGTTACGTTTGATTATATGGTTTGATAGAAAAGATCGATATGATAACAGGTTTTATCACAAATGTGGGATAAAGGGACTAGGTATGGATTTTTAAAATGTCACATAAATATAACCAAGTTTATAATTGTTTCAATTAAGTCTTTTAAAATTTTTTTTGTCTCTCTAAAGTAACTAAACTTTAATTTTGTGTTCTAATTAGGTGTAATTCTATTTTCATTTTCTTTTTTTTAATTTTTTTAATGCTTATATGGATATTATTTATATATTTATACTAGGTATGGATTTTTAAAATCAATATACTTTAATCTTCAAAGATTCATCCTCCCAGACCTGGACGACATGAGCATAATATATGTATCTAAGTTCTCGATTTTTGTTTGTTTATTTTTAATTATCTCAGAATGTTTTTCTATACTTAATTTAGTCAAAACTCAATGGGTGAATTAATCTATACCACCAAACCAGAATACATGCTTCTAAGTTTTGACTTGTGTTGTGTGTTTTCAGTCATACGAGATACGACGACCTTTTTGTTGTTTGTTTTCAGTCACACACTCATACGAAAGCAAAAAAAAAGAACTGATTATTTTATAAATAAATAAAACATTTTTTAAAATGATTATTTATAAAATTTAGGATAAAAGTGTTATTTAAAAAATTGATTTCAAAATCCACATCATATTTGTATTTTCCACATTTTTAAAGATTAAAAAAAGATAATGAAACCTGACACATCGTAATTGGTGGTAACCTGATAGTACATAGTATTAGAACACCAAATGAAACTTCAATAACTTTAGCTAGAAAAAAAAAGTTTCAGTGGCTTGATTGGAACAATTATCAAACTTTGTTACATTTCTACAAACAATGGTAGATCAAAATATGTCTTAATAGAGCATATTGGGCCATAATCTATCACAATGGCCAATAGTGAATCACATGTGTGTTAAATGAGTCATATTGGGTCTTAATAAATCAAAATAGGACAATAGTACATCAAATAAGTCTTAATGGACCTATTGGGCCTTAGGGGATCACAACGACCAATAATGGATCATACATGTCTCAATACACTAGATTGGGCATTAATGGAGCACGATGGATAATAGTGGATCATATATGTCTTAATGGACTATCTTGGGCCTTCATGGATCATAAAGGGTAGATCATATCACATTAGGTCCTAAGGGGTTAGATCAAGTTATAATGAGTGATTACACAACATAATATACAACAGTATTCCTATATGTCTTAATGGGTGTTGATGCATATGTCTGTTGCCTTTGTCATCGTATAACATCGAGTCTGTGTTTATGAGCGAAACGTCAAGTTTATGTATGTTATATAACAAGTTCGCCCGAACTTGTCCAAGACACATTTCAGGCGAACTTGTGTAACTATAAATATGTCAGTTTGCATTTCATTTGTAAGATTCAGAGATTTTGTGTACTGGACGGAGAAGCTCTATCCAAGTGTTTCAAGGATCTGTAACGTCTACTAATCAATGAAATAGTGATTAAACAGTAAAAAACTTGTATCCAATGTCGCCTATGCAAATGGATTCCGCACGTTTACCTTAGGTTTGCCAAATTAGTGCCGAACGATCCGTACAACGGACCTTCAATTGGTATCAGAGCAGGATTGGCCTAATTTGAAGACATTGGACATAGAGATTCACATCTTCTACTCATTTTTTCATTTTAAACTTTTCTTGGACATTACACGGACAAAATGGACTGATTTTCAAGTATAATACGTAAAATCCATAATAGTAAAACCCTTGAAAAGATCAGAGCTTAAAACAAAAGAATTCATGTCGAAATTTTAAAAAAACCATGTTTGAAAACACATGTTCGCTCGAACTTATCATCAAGTTCGCTCGAACTTGACTGAAAAATTCACTTTTTGAGTGATTTTCATTCTATTTTCATCAAGTTCGCCCGAACTTGATTGATTTTTCAAAGATTTTCACTCAAGTTCGCTCGAACTTAACTGTTTTTCATCAAATTTAATCAAGTTCGCCCGAACTTTATCAAAATTTGTTGAAATTCTTTACAAGTTCGCCCCAACTTGCTGTTTCTCTTGAATTTTCACATAAGTTCGCTTGAACTTGTTCTCAGGGTGATTTTTTCATAAATCTCAATACAAGTTCACCCGAACTTGTTAAGTAGTGATTTTCACAAGCGGTGACAAGTTCGCCCGAACTTGTTCAAGGTTTCTAAAAAAAAATCAGAAAAACGTCTCGGACATTATATATCGTTAGATTCGTATCGACGAGACGAGTTTAAAGCTCTAATCTGGTGAAAACAGTTTTCGGAAAAAAATTAAATGTTTTTAGCGAACCGACACATTAATATTGTCGATTAAGAAGTCAAATTTTACTAGAATTGTGTATTTGCTAATCATTTTAAAGTGTTTTTGAACGACAGATAAATTTGGAAAACGAAATGGGGTCCGTGAAGCCGCCAAAGTTGATGAGTATGGACTAGTATGAAAGCTGGAAAGAAAAATTCGAGAATTGGAAATGAGCAAATTTCTTCTACCAGAATGTTCATGAGAAGAAGATGATCAGCTTGTTACAACAATCGATAAATGAAGATATTTTGATTCTACTACCAGAATGTGATACAGCACGGAAGTTGTGGAATGCTCTACGTGTTAAATATATGGAGAGTGCTGAGATGATTAAGAGCAAAAGGCTCTAATAAAAAGGAGTTTGATATTTTTAAGATGATCAAAGGCGATGAAACAAATGATTGAGCGATTTTGTCATTTTGCAGATAAGAAGGCATGGTTTTGATAAGACAGAAGCAGAGTATATTGACAAATTGGCTGATGCTCTTCGGAGGGTGAATGGACAACGTACTTAATGGTGTTAAAGGAAAGTCCGAGCTGAGAATATTTCAAGCTTTCTACCTTCATTGACAAATTAGAGGGATATGAAGGGGAATTACTAAAGAAGTCTGATCTTTCCAGTAATCAAGGGAATGTTCAGTTGAAGAGAGAAGGGAGTATAGTAGCTAAGAACTGTGAAACACAAGTTTCAAGTACATCTACAAACGAGTCTTCAAGTTCTAAACCAATCTGCCCACTTTTTGATGTGGATTTGAATAATATCTGGTAGATAATGCCAAACTCTTGAACAATCTGGAAAGTTTGACATTAGAAAATAAAAAGTTAAAAGAAAATGAGAAGATTTTTGGAAATAGAATAAAAATTTTAGAAAATGAAAAATCTGTTTCAAATAAAAATGATTTTGAAAAACAAATTATAATAAACTCGCATCTTGAAAAAATCAGGAAACTTGAACAAACTGTTGACAATGCTAAAAATAAAGCTGTTGATTTAGAAAAGAAGTTGAAAGGTTTTGTGACCTCGTCATTAATTCTAGATCAGATATGTCCAAAACTGATCAATGAAAATAAAAAGAAAATTCCAATAAGTAACATTGTTACAAATTATGACGATGTCATAATTGAGGATTGCGATGATGTTACTGATGATGAAAGTGTTAAAAATGATAAAAATTAAATATCTTTAAAACTAAAAAAAAATTTCAAGAAATTGTTCTACAATCTACTGAAAAAGATGAATGCCTCAACACAAAAACCTTCTAAGCAGAATGAAGAACGAAAATAAACAAAGTTATAAAGATTTTCAAAAGAAACATAAAAGCTCATCGGCACGATCATCCAATCACTATAAAAACTCACAAAAATCTGAAAATAAGTGGTGCAGGTCGGACCACAGTGCTTTAACGTCAAATCATGTTTTTAGAAGAAACAGGAAAGATGGTTACCACACATCAAATCATTGTTATGATTTAAGTGTATGGTTTGCTAAAAAGGATCAGTATGAGAACAGGAAGTGTCATAAATGTGGAGTAACTGGACACATTGCTAGAAAATGTTTTCAAATTAATCCTAAACCTGTTCATATTGATAAGAAAAATTTTGAAGATTTGAAAGTACCAACTCAGGTTTGGAAACAATGTACAAAAACCACAAACATGGTGAAACCAGTTATTACTAAGTTTTTAAATTTTGAAACTGGTGAATCCTCGAATAGTAATGAACAAAAAATTTCTACATTGTATTTCAAGAAAGCTTAATGAAAAATCAAACATGTTTGGTGATAGAAAAAGTTTTTAGACAATCAGTGAAAATTAAAAGTTTAGAGGACTTTTCGAAACTTGAGAAAGTCCAAAATAAACCTGATTGTGAAAAGAAAAGAAAATAAAATTTAAGGTTGAAGAAATAATATCTAAGACTAAAAAGGCTTGGATGTCACTATTAAACTAATTGTATGAATTTTTGTGCAGGAACTTCTGAGATGAACGCAAATTACTAAGAATGGAGTTCTAGGGCACACATTGAAGATGGGCCGGGTTATCATGTTATATATAAAGGCTATTTTTACAAAACATGTTCCAACAATGTTTACTTTAAAATTTTTGGAGAAAATATTTTTGAAAACACATTCTAATAAAGTTTACTTGAAAATTTTTAAAATTTTATGAAGAAAAATTTGAAAAATTTCACAGAACCCTCACTGTGAACAAGAAAAAACTCATGTTCAGTAAATTGTTATAAACACAAAAGTGTCAAGTTTTTTGTCATCATGAGGGAGAGTGTGTTTAAAAGATAAATTGGGAAGCAGTAATGGATGGAGAATTGAAGTGATTCTCATCGGTTGGTCAATGTTTTTCTATAAATAAAAATTCCAAAAATATTTTTTGAATTTTAGAGGGAGAAAAAATTTTCAGAAAATCCAAAAAGTTATTAAATTCAAAAAGTACAAAACATGAAAAAGACAAAAAGAATTTTGTGTCAAAAAGGAAATGATAGTACATCAGTGGACTATCATGGTATGCTAAAGAATTGTAAAGTTTAAAAAGTTTAAACAAGTCTTACTGTTGATGTGTTGATAGGCTTTACACGTTCAGTAAATTGTTTCCGGGATATAAACTAAATTTTACAACTGCTTAAACTTGTGGATTAACATCTCTCGGATATATGGACTTAGTACTCCGAAATTTCGTTTGAGAGATTGCCTGATTCTGAGATACGAGGTCTTTATAGATGATTGATATCTGGGGTATTACACAAGTTCTTCTGATTTTGCGGAAACAATAGCCTAGAACTGTCACACCCCAACGATGGCAGAATCATCGGGGCGTGACACCAAGCGGTTCAGATTGTTCGAGAGAATACACAACGGCTATTTTTAAATGACAATATTTAAGCGTCAATTTCAATACAATCAACATACAATCATTACATAATCGTCACGAATTCCATTAATCTCAAACAATTTTCAAGTCGATTACAATTTATTACAAGTTTCTAAGCAAAATCCTGAGTCCGTTTGCGGCGAGTAGAAACATTAACCTGCAACATACGTTAAAATAATTTTAATACAAAAATGTATTGGCGAGCATACAGGTTTTGATATAATAGCATAATAGATAAAACGGTGTTCGCGAATTTCCACATACATAAACATGATACACATAACATATAAACACACAAGACAAATTTATCAGGCTATACCCTCGAGATGCTCGCGCGGTCTTCCTAGCTAGACCCCGTCGGGTGTTAGCCAAACTATAGTACCATCCTAGCTAAGGTGAGTTAACAAAAATATGTCCTAGTTTACATGTTCCTAGCATCACGTATAAATATGTATAACAAATATTCGCGTGTGATAAATTAGTTTAATGTGTTTCGTGTGTTTGATATAAATGTATGTTACACCCAAAAAGTGCATTAAAGCGGAAATGGGTCAAGTTTACTCACAGTGAGTGCGTAAACAGCAGACACGAGCGAGATGGAGTGAGGAGAGTGTCGGGTCAGCCTGCGCGTAGAATCAGAAGTGCATCAGTCTTCCAGAGTGTTGAACAGTAGGAACGGAGAGTTGTGCGGGAACAGTTCATTTCGTACGAAATGGAATTTTCGCGCGAAAAATTTTGTGCGAAAATTTTGAGCGGAAATTTTCGTGCGAAAATGTCTGTTTTTGTGTCCAAAATCGAGTATTCATCCCTCCAACATTAGATTACTGATCAAGCTATCTTCAGAGAGGCCTTTTGAGCAAGTGAGTCTCTTGTATGAACTCGGACTGGACCGTGTGAACCAAGTATGGTTCACGCGAGCCAGTCCAGTTCGCACAAGTGACTGTTCTTGCCTCTTGGTGCGTTCGGGACTAAGACTTCGTCTAGAAACAGATGTATTTTGGAGTCTATTTCGTGACGGTTTCGACAGCGCTCGTTCCACTACTTAGTGAACGAAACATTAGTCTGTCTGACCGTTTTCGTGTGAAAGTCGATTTGATAAAACAGTTTTGTTAGGATAAACACTTGGTGAGTTTGAAACAATAAGGTTTCGGGTCTAAGAAGCCAAGGCTAACTCAAACATGCTCGGTTAATTCTAAATCCTTAAGAAAATCAGAAAGTTTTATAAAAAAGATGAAGGTTTTCGTAAAACAGAGAAGTTCAGAAGAAATCAGATATAATCTTGTGCAAATTCGTTGTAAAAACCGTTGTGATTTGTGTGAAAAACGTAGTTTTCTTACTTGGAATAGAGAGAATTGGGATGGAGAGCGTTTTGGTGCGGAATGGCAACAAGTTGGAGTGAATGGCGAAGGGTTGTATTTATAGGCGAAGAGGAATGGAGGTGGTTTGGTGAAATTTTCGTGCGAAAATGGTCATTTTCGCACCAAATATGCGATTTTCGCACGAAATATGTCTTTTTCGCATGAAAACTGCCATTCGGAGCAAAAAAAACATACTTTTTTGCATGAAAATAATTTTTTTTTTTCGATCATAATGGTTAAAACACGCACTATGCTAGAAAAGTTCCTAAAAATTATTAAAAATCCTTTTGTAATGCTTTCGTTCGTATTAGTTAATTGTATTAAGTGTTGCGTATAAAATGCGATAAAGCGAATTAAGCGAGAGCGAGAGCGAGTATTAAGCGTTTAATAGGCGTCTCAGTTCCCAAGTCCTGAGAGAGTCGCGTTGTCTAAGCGAGCAGATAGACTTGTAAACATCACGCAAAGTTTATAGTATTTAGCGAGTGCGTTATAAGCGTTGTGAGGTGCGATATAGTGCGAAAATAAGCGAGGTAGTGTGAAAATATGCGATGTAGCGTCGTAAGCGATATAGTTTATATTATGATCCGAATCTCTAGTGCTAGGGTAACGAGAGTAACGAGCTGCGAAAATGCGGGTTGTTACAAGGACTTCTATAATACTTTTGCTATAAACCCTTAATCTGCAACAAAATTGAAAGAATCGAAAGATCTAATCAATTGTAGTGCTTAAAAGATTCCTTAATTGGAACACTACTTTAAGTCGAGCATTCATCTCTTTGTCAGTACGGTGGTACTAACTTGGCCTCTCAAGGTCTCGCACAACCCAGATACTGATATCAATTACGCTATAGTCACCTGTAAGATGATATCTACAGAATCTTGACGCGGAAGTATATTCTGAGATGGGAACCATAGTTAAGTCAAGTTTCTTAATTCTAACGTATCTTGGAAAATTGAGAAATGTGTTGAAGTTTAAGAGGACAAACATATCGACAATCTAGGTAAATTTGTTTAAAACCTAAAGTCTCAAAAGGTCAATGGTACTTGTGATTTGTCTCAAAAACTGATATGATCCTTTAACACAAACTCAACAAAAATATGTTTATAAATATGTTTGTACATACTTAGAGTTTGATATTCATTACATAAAAACAAAGAGATTATATTATCTTTTAGTTTTGACCACTGATGATGAAATGCTGATTTTCAAAATCTAAAGCTGCTGATCAAAAGTTTGAAAATTTCATATTGATCTGAAAAGTTTAAAAGTTCATTAAGTTGAAACTTACATTTGAATAAATGCGTCAGTTTAGTGTCAAAACGGTTAATCAAGATCATTAAGTTGAACTTGATACATGAATCAGATATTCAAGGTCATTAATTTGAACTTGTTTATCTGAGAGGGTTTAAAAACTGACGAGGAGATTAAAATTTGAAATGTTGGTGTTTAGAAATTTACAAGTTTGAATCTGAAATGTTTTATTTGAAAGTTTGAGGAACTTTGAAACAGGAAGTTGATTTTAAGGGGGAGCTGGATAAAACACGTTGATTGAAGATACCAGAAAGCTCAAAGCAAGGGGGGAGCACGGTGATTCAAGTTTTATCAAGACAAGTTCGAGAAGAAAAGAGAATACGATTGTAGATGATATGAAGATCATGGTTGTTAAATTTATTCAAGAAATAAAGATCAAGAAAATATTAAAGACTCAGGAATTCAATTGAAGAATGATGACTATGGCAACATCCAAGGGGGAGTCTGTTGATGCATATGTATGTTGCCTTCGTCATCGTATAATGTCGAGTCTGTGTTTATGAGCGAAACGTCAAGTTTATGTATGTTATATAACAAGTTCGCCTGAACTTGTATGGTGCTTGAACAAGTTCGCCCGAACTTGTCCAAGGCACCTTTCAGGCGAACTTGTGTAACTATAAAATATGTGAGTTTGCATTTCATTTGTAAGATTCAGAGATTTTGTGTACTGGACGGCGAAGCTCTGTCCAAGTGTTTCCAGGATCTGTAACGACTACTAATCAATGAAACGATGATTAAACAGTAAAAAACTTGTATCCAATGTCGCATATGCAAACGAATTCCGCAAGTTTCTCTAGGTTTGCCAAATTAGTGCCCTAACGATCCGTACAAGGACCTTCAATGGGCTATATTGGGTCTTAATGGATAACAACGGGCAATAGTAGATCATACATGTCTCAATGGACCCAATTGGGCCTTAACAAATATGATAACTCTTAATAGACCATTATCGGCTTTATAAAATCACATTAGGTCCAAAGGGCTTAGAACAAGTAGTTATACTATATAATGGACAATAGTATATGATATGTGTCTTAATGGTCCATATTGGGCCTTAATGGATAACGATGAGTAATTGTAGATCATACATGTCTTAGTGGATCCAATTGAGCTTAACTTGTGTGAAATCAAAATTCACAAATAAACCTTTTCCAAGTGTCCATAAACGTAATACATCACTACTAGAATAATTCATTCAGATATTTGTGAACTGAATGGAGTCCTTACTCGTGGGGGTAAGAGATACTTTATCACTTTCTGCGATGACTTCAGCCGATACTTATATGGTTATTTATTGCATTCAAAAGACGAAGCTTTTGAGGCATTTAAAATATATAAGGCTGAGGTTGAAAAACAAAAGGAGAAATGCATTAAAATTCTTCGCTCAGACAAAGGCGGAGAATACTTAACCGAAGATTGATGCATTCTGCGAAGAAGAAGGCATCATACATGAAAGAACTGCACCATATACTCCCCAACAAAATGGTTTGGCTGAGAGAAAGAACCGAACCTTGGTAGAGATGGCTAACTGTATGTTAAATCAATCGGGTCTATCTCGTAATATGTGGGGGAAGCTGTGTTAACCGCTTGTTATCTTCACAATAGGATCACTAGTCGTGTGATACCTACGAGTCCATATGAGTTGTGGAAAGGAAGAAAACCAAACCTGGAGTATTTGACGGTTTGGGGGTGTCCTGCCTATTATCGCGTACCTGATCCAAAGACACTCAAACTGGGAGAACGAGCTTACAAGAGTGTATTCATTGGATATGCTCCGCAAAGTAAGTCTTACCGGTTGTTAGATGATGAATCAGGTACAGTTGTAGAATCCAGAGATGTGGAATTCTTTGAGAACAAATTTTCTAGAGATGATGAAAACTCAAATTACACCACATCTTCTAGTACTTCTGTGAAGAGTCGAACCTTCACCAATGGTTGAAGAACCGAGGAAAAGTACTAGAGTTAGAAAAGAGAAAAGTTATGGAGATGATTTCTTTTCTTACCTGGTTGAGGGAACTCAAAAGAAAGTGACGAGAGAGGTCATTTTCGCTGTTAATTTGGATGATGATCCTAAAACTTTCAGCGAAGCAATGTCATCAAGAGATGCTCCTTTGTGGAAGGAAGCAGTCAATGATGAAATGGATTCCATTATGGGAAATGGAACTTGGGAGTTAGCTGATCTACCCAAAGGAAAGAAACCTATTGGATCCAAATGGATTTTCAAAAGGAAGTATCATCCAGATGGATCCATCTCTGCTTATAAAGCAAGATTAGTTGCTAAAGGGTATAGGCAGAGAGAAGGGATCGACTATTTTGATACCTATGCACATGTGGCTAGAATTAGCTCTATTAGAACTCTAATAGCGGTGTCTGCTTTGAAAGGGCTGTACATCCATCAAATGGATGTAAAGACTGCGTTTCTAAATGGGTACCTAAATGAGGAGATTTATTTGGAGCAACCAGAAGGGTTTGTGATGCCTGGACAAGAGAACAAAGTGTGTAGACTTATTAAATCTCTTTATGGTTTGAAGCAAGCTCCTAAACAGTGGCATGAGAGGTTTGACACCACTGTGATTGCTTTCGGGTTTCGACACAATAGTGCTGATAGGTGTATCTATACTAAATGCGAACCCGGTTATACAGTCGTGATTTGTCTCTATGTTGATGATATAGCACTCACCTTGAAGGTATTTCTGAAACTAAGAAATATCTGTCCTCGAACTTTAAAATGAAAGATCTAGGAGAAGTTGATACCATTCTTGGGATCAAGGTGAAAAGAACTGAAAGTCAAATTTCTCTAAGTCAATCTCATTACATAGAGAAAATTCTGACTAAGTTTCAACACTTGAACATTAAAGAGTTTAATACCCCATTTGATCCAAGTGTGAAACTTAATGTGAACTCAGGGAGAGCAGTAGCTCAACTGGAGTATGCGAGTGCTATTGGAAGTATGATGTATGCAACACATTGCACTCGTCCTGATATTGCTTTTGCTGTAAGCAAACTGAGTCAGTATACTGTCAATCCAGGGACAGAACACTGGAAAGCAGTGGGTAGAGTACTTGGATACCTGAAAAGGACTAGTAACTTAGAACTGACATACACGTCTACTTCCAGAATACTCGAAGGTTATTCTGATGAGAGCTGGATTGATCACACCAGTGATTCAAAATCTACAAGTGGGTGGATTTACACTCTAGCAGGAGGAGCAATTTCTTAGGCGAGCAAGAAACAAACGTGTATTGCCCACTCAACTATGGAAGCTGAGTTCATAGCACTAGCTGCGGCTGGTAAGGAAGCAAGTGGATTAGAGATCTACTTACGGACATCCGTTTATGGGATGTTCCAACGCCGTATATTCCCATGTATTGTGATAGTGAGGCCACACTATCTAGAGTATACAACGCAGTGTATAATGGGAGGTCAAGACACATAGGTCTAGACACAATTATGTGAGACAACTTCTTGAAAGTGGTACCATCAAAGTTGTCTATGTCAAGACGAGTAAGAACTTGGCTGATCCGTTTACTAAACCTCTGACGAGAGATTTGGTAGTGAATACCGCGAGAGACATGGGTCTAAAACCACAATAGAATCGTTAGTGATGGAAACCCAACTTGAACTTAGTGCTCCTATTTCTCAAGTTTAATGGGTAAAAACGAAGTCACTTAATGATAGAAAGTACTATCAATTTTTTGATAGATCCATGTGAGGTATGATAGTACGTCGTTGCCGAGAACAAGGGTGAGCTAACGCTCTTAACAAAGTTTTGGAGGCATCCAAGCAACGTGGATGATGTAAAACTTTGCCTATATGATCTAGGGGTGGTGCCGCCTCGAGTGAAGATAAGTGGTTTGTCTTCTAAAGGATCATGAAAAGGGTTTATAGCGCACGGCCATATTCGCGCTCAGTGAGAACACAAAGTCGGCTGGTGATGTGGGGGTAAACCGAAGGGGGCTATCAGGTTAATGGTTTAATTCCATAGGACACCATCGAATTTGTCTCTTCTTGTTTATCAACATAAACTGGGTTTAATCTTCGTGACACCTAGTGACATCATCTGTCTAAGTGAGAGGAAACATTCCAACTTGGTGGGAGATTGTTGGAAATATTAATAAGGAACATACAAGTTGGTATGTTTCCTCCATCCCGCATTGGTGGGGGAGGTGAAAGTTGAGTGCCTTATAAGGGATTACCCCTTATGGGCCTCCAAAGTGTTAATGGTTGAGAAGTGGGTCAAGCCCACACGCGTGCCGAGCCGAGCCAGCGAGCTCGCGAGTGGGCGCGTTTGAGGCGCGAATGGGCGCGTTTGAGGCGCACTTTGCACTTCGCACGTACCCATCGTCGCTGAGGAGATTTTATTTTTAGCTAGGGTCCGTTCAGGTGGGTCAGACCTGTGGATCAGATGAGATAAAGATTGGGATATAGATGAATTCGAAACAGTAGGGGTTTAGGAGTTCGAATTCGTGTGGGATAGATCTAGGAATTCGAATTCGAATCTGCTGGATAATGGTTATCCCATTCCCCGTTTTTCTCATTCTCTGTTGAGATTCCATCCTATAAATAAAAGCCTCCTGCTACCCATTCTACACACCTAATTTCGCAGCCTGTCATCTCTGTGCTTCTGTTTCTTCTCCAGCTTCTGCGTTTTCTGGTTTCCATTGCTGTTGGAATACCAGATCAGTTCTGCATTAAATCCTGGGAGTTTACGCTGCAGCTCACAGCAATACGAGCGCGTAAAATCCTTTAAGGACTGGAATCATCCGTGCAGTTCAAGAATCTCGGTTTCTTAAATCGCCAGGTTGGTTTTTAGTTTTGCGTGTTATTTAAATTCATCCGATAACAGGACAGTCTCCTTCTACCTTTCTTCAATCAGTTTGTTCAAGTTGGAATAAACTGGTTTGGCCAATAACTCGGTAATTAATAATAAAATAATTAATTTTCTGTTTGATTAAATTGTTTTCAACAGTTATCACTTGGAAGGTTTAGAAGCTAGCTTAGCATTAGTTTTGGAATTTTGGCAAGGCGCATGGTTCTGAAGCTACTGTAATGGAGGAGTTTTTTTTTGGTATGTTGGTGATTGGTATTGCACTATGGCTTCATGTCGATTGTCTACTAGCTTAAACTTCTTAGTCCATAAGCTTTTTATCACATGATGCATGACATCAATTTTTTTAACACAGTAATGGTTTGAATCTTTGATTTTACACTCCCTTACAAATTTCACACACTAATGGTTTGAATCTTTGATTTCACACTCCCTTACAAAATTCAAACTAGCTGTAGTTGTTTGAGACAAAACTAAAGTTACCATTACCAACTTTGTCTGAGTATCCAACTATGAGTTGAAACGACTATTAGGGAAATACATCTTGTAACTATATTTGTAGTAGCCAACTCAATTAAGAGTTGTAATGGAGTTGAATCGAGCCAAGCCAGGCGAGGCTCGAGCTCGAGCTCAAACTTAAACGAGCCAGCTTGTCATTAGAAAGAATGCTTGTACATTTGTTTATATGAATTATGTTTTTATTATTTTTGAACTTGTATTGTTGTTTAGAAGATTAACACATTATGTTCATTTTCAGTGATGGTTTGCTCTCGCGAATCTGGAAAACATCCATAATTAATGGCATCTATTCCTAGATGGGCTATTGCGAATGGCGTTGGTGTAATTTTAAGTGAATGCGATGAAGAAGTTGCTAACGGCTCACCTAGTTGCTAGGAGTGATGAATGTTCTCTTGCACTTGCTTCTTCATTTGTAGATGATTTTTCAATTAAAAGTTTGAGTGTTTATTATTTACATTGAAAGTTATGTATGGATTTTGGTTTATTATTGTTAAATATGATATACTTTTAAGTTTTCTCATGCATGTTTGTTGTTTTTAATAACTTTACAAAAATAAATATATACATGTGACTAAAGGTTAGATAATAGCCACACTTAAAATTACAAAATTTCGTGTGGTTATAGATAACAATTAGCCATATCATAGTCATTTTGTTTGTGTGACGCAATGATAACAAACGTCATAAAAAATTATGTGTGACGAAAGGTTAGACAATAGATACATTTAAATTACAAAATTTCATGTGGCTATGGATAACCATTAGCCATACCATAGTCATTTTGTCTGTTGTTTGTGTGACGCAATGAGATTAAACGTCACAGGAAAACAAATTATGTGTGAGCAAAGGTTAGACAATAGCAACACTTAAAATTACAAAATTGATGTTGCTATAGATAACCATTAGCTACACCATAACCATTTTGTTTTTTTGTTTGTGTGACGCAATGATATCAAACGTCATAGGAAAAACAATTATGTGTGATCAAAGGGTAGACAATAGCCTATCTTAAAATTACAAAATTTCATGTGGCTGTAGATAATCATTAGTCACACAATAGTCACGTTTTTTTGTTTGTGTAATGAAATAATAGCAAACGTCATGGTCAAAAGAAGTTATGTGTCACTAAAGACTAGACAATAGCTACAGTTAAAATTTCAAAATTACGTGTGGCTATAAGTTACCATTAGCCACACCATAGTCACTTTGTTTTTTGTTTGTGTGACAGAATGATAACAAATGTCATAGGAATAACAAATATGTGTGACTAAAAGTTGGACATTAGCCACACTTAAAGTTGCAAGTTTTTTTGTGTGTGAAGTAAACATTTTTAGCCACACATACAATAAAAATACGTGACTATATATTAGAAATGATCACACTTACAATAAATATATGTGGTCATTGCTATCTTTTAGCCACACGTAATGGACACAACATTTGATTAGAACAATCCTTTTCGCCACACTTTTCTTTATTTGTGTGGCGAAAACAAACATTTTAGTAAATTCATGTGACTATATAATAGAAATGGTCATACTTAAAGTAAATTCATATGGCCATTGCTACCTGTTAGCCACACTTAATGAAGGGAATGCTTGATTTCATCAAAAAATGTTGGTACCATTTGGCCACACTTTTATGATGCTACAGTCACTAAAAAGTGTGTGTGGCCATATGATACCTATGATGACTAGACCTTTGGTCATACTTGACTTGAAAAAAATAAGTGTGGCGAAAGACCTATAGCCACACTTTTGTTGTGTGGCAATAGGCATATTTTGACGTAGTGATATGCATGGTGTTTCTAATCGAAATTAACAAAGGTCAAAATTACGAGTTGTCACATAAAGACCAGTTTCTATATGTAACAGGGTTATGTTATGTGGCTCCATCTATGTGATTTGTGGTTGAGACGTGCCTGTTTGGTCGGCTTGGTTGGTTGGAGGTACTAGAGACTGTAGTGAAGAAGTAAATACAGTCTCTGGATGACTTTGTGTTTCAACCTAACTCTCAGGGACCTCAACTTCCTGAGTAGTCTTTGTTTTGGTTATTTTTTTAGGGGTGGTAGTAGATTTAGACTTAGAGGCTTTAGAAGTCTTTTGTGTCGAAGAATTCTTCCTCTTTTTGGTGGTGGTTGTTGTGGGTTCCTCAGGTGTGGGTTGTTCCCTTAGGTCAGCAAGAGCAGTGGGCTTAGTTTGTTGTTGCTCCTCAACTGTTGGTTGTGCAGGGTCACTGCCTTGCACAGGCTTATCTTCTTCTTCAACAATTTTTGGTTTACTTTTGACATTTCAGAGTCTTGTAAAATTCTGAACTAAAAGTGATTTGATAGGAAGAATCACAACCCACTTGTAGAGCTCATCAGGCAATTTTGTTCTAGAATTGCATTTTAAGTGTTAGGTACGTAAAAAATTTTGAAGTTGAGTTAACATTTGAAATTATTTCGAAAATTGGATTTGAAAGTTTAAATTTTGACCGTGGAACTTCATTCCAAATACAAGATTTACCTGACAAACACTGCATGAGTGTATGGAAGAGGGATTTAAGAGTTGGACCATAGTCTTTCATCTCGTAAGTGGTATACTTGGTATTCCCATAGTATCCATGTTTTATAAACTCTAAATCTATCTCAGTTTATGAAAAATTTTCAACCCCTTCCGCTTCTTTGAGTTGAATACGAAGTGATAAGATCTCAGGGGTGATGGCAATGGTTATATCTCCAATCTTTGCATTAATGGACAGCACTTCCCGTTGTCATCATGAGTTAGCTTGGTTTTATTCAAGAAGTCATGCAAATTGGTTTTGTGAAATGTGGGATTCATGGTTAGGGCATGATGAAAAGGTGATTTTTCTATGAGATCAATAACATGATGGTATTGAGTGTGTTCTTTCTCCTTAGTCAAATAAGGAAGAAGGTTGTGTGTAGGTTGGAAAGCAAGGTTTGCCATGATTGATGAATGAGAGAATGAAGATTCGGGAAGAAGATTTTGAGAGTTTAGGTTGGAATTGATCACAAGAGAATCCTGAGGCGGTTAAAAGAACCCCAATTGATCTGGAAGCTTATTTATAGGGAATGGATGACGGTAAAAAGAACCGTTGGATTTTGGAAAACTTATGGTTCAAGTCAGCTGGTTTGTGGAATATGTACAAAAGTAAAGAGAACCAATAGTTTTTTTTAATTGTTAAACTGTCTCAACGATAGGACCTTGGAACCCATGTCTTCTGACTTGCAGGCTTGGTTCCGTCAGATCTTGATTAGTCACTTTGACCAGTATTTGACCCATTGAAAACTGTTGTACCATCTTGATCATCTCCTTTTGGTTCTCTACATATGCTTTCATCTTAGCACTTTCGTCAAACCTCCTATGCTTGTACCGATTAGGGGTACAATGGGAATTCTTCTGTTTTGGCCACATGTTTTCAGGAGCTGCATGATTCAGGTCCAAAGTGACAGGTGTTTCAACAGTATTAGAGATCTCAAAAGAACCCGCTGATTCACAGTAACTAGAATCAATACATGCGTAGAATACTGGCTTTTCAAGAAAGTTTTCAAGGTTCCGAATCTTGCTTTCCTTATAAGCTAATACCATGTAATAATCCTCAATATTGTCATTAGTTTTTTCACAAAGAATGCAAAACAATGTGCCTCTAGTGTCCTTTCCTCTTCTTGAACCATATTTTGATCTGGTTTTGAAATTTTTACTGGGGCCAGTACATTCGGAAGAAGCTACTAGAGGGTTAGCCAATGTTTCTATATTCCCATCAAAACTTAAAAGGTCATTGTTTGAAATTCTTGTCAACAGAAGTGTTGATTTGGCTTTGAATATTTTACCAGGGCTGTACATTTGGATGAAACTGCTAGAGGTTAGCAAATGTTGTTATATTCCCATCAAAACTCAAAAGGTTATTGGTTTGAAATTCTTGTCAACGCAGTTGTCATCAGACCATTTAGTGTTTTGTTGATTAATAAACTTGTGATGAGAACCACACTCAGTGTTTACAATCTCCTTTCCAATTGATGGCTTGGACTCATTGTCATGGACATGAGCATTAGGAGTGTAATCACTTGGTCCTTGTGTGTGAGTATACCCTAGACCAAGTTTCACATTGCGTTTGGATTGCTAATTTAGCAATGTTTTAAAACCCTTTTAGATCATCTCCATTTGTTCTCTACCAATGCTTTCCTCTTAGCACTTTGGTCAGACCTCCTTAGCTTTTACTGATTAAGGGTTAGAATGAGAATTCTTCTATTTTAGCCAAATATTTTCAGGAGGTGTATTAGTAAATTTGTACTGGTCTGGTAAATTCATGTGGTTCAGGGCCCAAACTGATAGGTGTTTCCACAATATTAGACATCTCAAAAGAACCCACTGATTCACAGTAACTGGAATCACTACATGGGTAGAATACTGGTTATTCATGAAGTATTTTAAGGTTCTGAATCTTGCTTTTCTCATAAGCTAAGACCATGTAACAATCCTTAGTAGTATTGTGATTGGTTTTCTCACTCAACCTCTCGGACACCACCATAACCATCACCAAACACCTTTGCATCCGTCATCAAACTACTAGCACCACCGTCTTCGGCCATTGTTGTTTCGTCACCATGAACCACCGCTAAACGTTATGAAATCACCACTGATCAACATCCTTACCCTCATATTTCCACTGTTCACGGAAATCAAACCACCCTTGGCATCGATCATGTTAGTCTACCACAACTCTTTCCATCATCTTCTCTATCAACGTTAACATCATCAACCACTACTGTGAACATCTCTACTCACTACCATAACCACATACCACCATCACATCACAGCCCTCATAAATCATCATCAGGACCATTGTCAGCATCAACATTGACCGTAATTTACGTTTACATTTGCCATCACCAATAAATAGGTGTTAGGGGAAAAGTTTAGTTTACCTTGTCACCGGGCACTCACCTGTGTAGGTTCGTACGATCATCATCGACGCTGTCTTCGTCATCATTATCGGTGCATGACCATTACAACACCATCACAATGCCACCACAACCTGTATTATCCTTGTCGGAGTCACACGGTCGGTCAGCTAGCGGCCTCCCTCCCCTCTCCCCACTCTCTCTCTCTCCACTCTCTCTCTTCGGTATGTTTCTCTTGCTCTTTCTCTTACCTTCTTCAGATAGAAAATGTAAGTGTGTTGGTATGAGAGAAAGAAATGGTAGAAAACTCTTGAGGGTACTATCGGTATGTGTGTGTGAGAGTGTGAGTGTGGGTGTGTGTCGTGATGTCAACTCTTGGGTTAAACCAATTGTGCCATGTGTCACCAAAGAGGACTAATCCAATTTAAATTGCTGGTTAATTCGTAACCTGTATCGGTATCAGACACATAACTCTCACTCGTGTATTATTATTTTTGATGAATATTTATTACTAGTCATGTTTGGGTAACAAAAATAATACACAATATTGTTTTTAAAGATTTTATTAGTAATAAGAAACCAAATAATTTTCATAAGCTAATTCAAATCATTATATAATATTTATGGTTATAGTTTATTGGGTTTGGACCAATCATTATATATATATATATATATATAAGATAGAGGATGGATCCGTTAGGAACCACCCTTTATTGCGAGAACCGCGAGAACCACCAAAAATACCTAAAAAAATCTAAAAACCACCCAATATTTTTTAATATTTTTTTTGAAAAATTCGCTATATTTCGTCAACAATAAATAAAAATTTCAAAAAAAAATAAAAATTGAGTAACAGTTATCGATGCACATGTGCATTTTTTATCATTTTTTGACAACTTCCGTAATACATTACAAACATTGGACAATTGTACTTTGATTTACACAACCACGTGTAATACACTACTTTTTACGTTACGAATATTAGAAATGCACAGGTGCATCTATATGTATCAACATGAAATAAGGTGTTTTTGGTACACTACTTTGAATACACTTTCTCTTTCATCTATCATTCCATCCATAATACACTACCATGACATGTGTATATGTATCATTTCTTTGACAAATTCCGTAATACGTTACAAATATTAGACAATTGTACTTTCATTTACACTACCATGTGTAATACACTACTTTTTATGTTACGAATATTAGAAATGCACATGTGCATCTATATGTATCAACATGAAATAAGGTGTTCTGGTACACTACTTTGAATACACTTTCTTTTCATTTATCATACCATCCATAATACACTTCCATAACTTCCTACCATCCATAATACAATACCATTATCTCCTACCATCTATAATACAATACCAATACCAATATTTTCAATTTATTACATCTATATCAACACCATTTATACCATCCAATCAACATAATACATCATAAAGTGACAACTATAACCAAATCATCAACCACTAGATATAACTAACCAAAAAACATGTATATGGGCCTACTTTATCATCCAAAATCACAAATTTTTTGTACCAAAACGTATTCTATAATGGTTATACATAATGATACACATGTGTATTTTCAATATTGGTAATGTAAATAGTAGTGTATTACGGATGGTATTGTAAATTAAAGTACAATTGTCTACTATTGATAATATATTACGGAATTTATCGAAATTATGATACATATACACATGTGCATGGATAACTGTTACTCGAAGAAAAAATTTATTTTTTTGGAAACGAAATATAGCGATTTTTTTAAAAAATATATAAAAAATTGAGTGTTTTTTTGGTTTTTTTTAGATTTTATTTTGCAATAAAGGTGGTTCTTGCATGAACCTTATCCTATATATATATATATATATATATATATGGAGAGAATCATAAGAAAACTACATATAAATGAGAAAAAAACCAACTAAAAAAACCTAAAAAACGTACAATTTTTTTTATAAAATTCGCTACTTTTTATGTATAAATAAATTTTCAAAAAAAAAAAAAAAACTTTTACTGCACATGTGCATTATATGTGTACTGCACATGTGTATTATATGTATATGCTCCACATGTGCATTATATGTTTAAAGTTAGCTTTTAAGTTTAGTTTAGCTTTTAGGGTTATGTTTTTTTTGAGATATTAGGATTAGGTTTTCTTTTGAGATTTTAGGATTAGGATGTTGGGTGTATGGGGGGAGGGGGGGGGGGGTTAGGTTTTGGAGGGGTGCGGGTGGGGGAGTTTAAGTTTTTGAGAGGTGCGGGTGGGGGTTTAGTTTTTTTTGGGGTTTATGTTTACGTTTTAGTTTTTTTTAGGAGGGGGTGAGGTGGGGTGGGGTTTAGGTTTTGGGGGGGGGGGGGGGTGAGGTGGGGTGGGGGTTTAGGTTTTTGGAGGGTGTCGGTGTGGGATGACTTAGGTGGTTTATGCTTTTCCGTATTAATGCATATCTGCAGTACAATTTTTTTAAAGTTTTTTTTATACATTATTTGTAGCGATTTTTAATAAAAAATTAGAAAAAAACAAATTTTTTGATATGTTAATATAATTATGGAATATATTATTATAATTTATACAGTTATTTAAAATAATTAATTGAATAGCTTATAATAAGTTAATTATTGAATAAATTTTACTAACTTGATGCCGAGAGCTAGATGCATATATATATATATATATTATATAGCATCTAGCTCTCGGCATCAAGTTAGTAAAATTTAATAAAATAACAATTTGGCCCTTTAGTAAATTAACAATTTTAATCCAAAAGATTTGGTCCTAAATAGTGGGTTATTACAAATTTTTAGTGAAAGTAGGGTGTAACAAAGGTACATAAATAACTTTGTACGCTTTGGCATTTTACATACAGAGAAATGTCGAAATTGGCTCGTTTTAATAAACCAAAAAAATGATTTATGTGATAACCAAACTAGTCATTAAACAAAATATAACATTTCAACCGGAATATCTAATTAAAATAGATTTTTAAGTAACGGTTGCAGTAACTAACGACCTTACAACCGTCAAACACAAAGTTGACATGGATAATCAAATTTGGTATGGAAGACCAATAATTAGTATGAACTACCAATATGATACGGACAACCAATTTGACAAGGATGACCAACTTTTGTACTAATGACCCAATTTGGTACGGAACACCGAATTTGATAAGGACATTCAGTTTTGACACTGAATAACAAAACTGGAACTGTATATCAAATTCCACTAACTTATTAGAAACTTTGCGTTCCGAGTGTTACCCCTTGGACCCTACCAGGGTTGCCACCCTAACCCCATCTGGTATAGGGTTTATGATACAACGATTTGAATAGTCTTGTTTGAGTGGTACTCTGCATCTCCTAATTTAAGTCAATATATATTATAACTTCTCAAATGGTCTTAAGTAAATCCTACTACCTAAAATGAACATTGATAACACCAAAATCAGCAACATTGTTTTTATGTAAACCGCAAATGATTTATAAATTTTTTTATTTAGTTTGAAAGTTATTATGGATAATTATCTTATCATATGATCCACCGCGTATTCCAATCATGCTTTTTGGATGATGTTTGAGATTGAATACCATAAAAGCCAGCTTTTTCGGCCGCCTTTAATGTTAGATGGCGGATTGTAAGGGAAAGAATGAATTATTTAGGCATGATGTACCGGGGGCTTTCCCCGCCACCGGTTTTTTAAGTAGCCCATTGGATAATGCTTTAGACTTGTATATGTATTGCATACTTCTTACCATTCTGGTCATTCACTGTGTTTGTGTTTGTGTTTGTTGAATACTGACAATAATTCGATAGAGGGTGGTGCTTCATGGTTTAAGTTTTGTTATACTTGGTGGTGGTTCAGAGTTCAATTTGTTTTCTTAATGGCAAATACTGCTCAATCAGGTAACAGTATAGCTAGATTATTATTCACTGCACTGCTTTCACTTCCAGATTATCCATAATTATGTACTAGATCTATGGAGTTTTCATTTATTCTCCAATAATGCTATGCTGATCATAATGTTCATGTTTTTCAGAACTCCTAAATGAGCGCTTACCGAATGCCTATGCTAGACGCTGGTATATGTTCCCCTTGAAGGGGAGCGCATTTACTACTTCCCCAAGGACATATCGAACAGGTTTGTATTGGATTTCTCTTTTTAATGCAAGCATACATTGAGTCTCCATATGTGGTGCTTTCTAAAATGGAATACTTGCAGATAGGATAAATTGCATCTCTCAAAATTAATTCCTACACTTGTATCAGTTTCATCATTTTGTGATTTAAGCATTTAATTGTATCTAAAATGAAAGAAACTTGTGGTTACTGTAACAGCTGGAGGGCTCCATGCATCATGGATTAGACCAGCAGCTTTCAGCATTTTGTTTACCAGAAAAAATATTGTGCAAAGTGATGAATATTCAGTTTCTGGTAAGTCTGTAGTTGTTAATTTTATAATAAGTCTTGTGCATCATAATTTACTTGAAAAATAAATGTTTAACTCAGTTAAACCCATTGTTTTGAAAACCATATCGGACCCGCCGGTCGGGGTTGGGCGGGCCGGTTGATGGTGTCAGTACTTTTTGAGTGTGACCGGTTGGTTGGTTGGTCGAACCGGAGAACCAGGGGTTGAACCGGAAATTTATTAAATTCTTCACATTTTACCTTATTTATTTGATCCGGTTTGACCGGTAAGGAGACCGGGTTCGACGTCGTGAAAACTTTGATTACAACCTTTAAATGAGATCGACTAATAATTCAGGATTTATTTTACAGGATGAACCGAGCACTGGTGAAATGCATGCATATATAACTCTTCTGCCAGATCATGATGTGAGCATTTTGACTTAAATATGTTAATTCATGTGACTATATAACTTTTTTTGCCTTTTTGACCCATATGGTTATATTCTAAATTAGCAAGGTGAGATGTTCGTTGAAGCGAGAAGGCACACAAGTCTTTCAAAGAAAATGCTCGGTGCATCTGTGACGTTAACTCATGATCAACTTGTGGTTCTTTCTGTTGCCTCTCACGCATTTACAACACAGTGCCGTTTTTCAGTGATATATAAACCGAGGTATAAACCATAACTAATGTAGCTTACTTATTCAAACTCGACAAAAATATGCTTTCTAAATTGGGCTTTGTATGTAAACAGATGTTGTCTATCTTTGTTTATTATCGACGTGAACAAGTACCTGGAAGCTCAGAATCATATAATATATGTTGGAATGAGGTTCATGATGACCTTTAAGGATGAAGACTTTGCTGAAAGAAGGTAGATATTGTAGAAACTAGGTTCACCTTTTATAAAATATAATTACAAAATATATAACAACGAGACTCTCATTATTCATATAAAATATCATAGTACAATAACGGTTGCAATAACTAAACAAAGGAATATAAAATATAATTATATATACCAATATTGATTCAAGCCACATCTCTGGTGGGTCTTTCACGCGCATTTGATAGCATCCTAGACTCGAGTATTCATCGTCTTGAGTCTTGAAAGATACTCCTTGACTGCAACAAAGAGCACACTAAAACGTTGACGCTTTTGGTTGAGGCACGTGTTCAACACGCTTTCCTTAAAACAGATTTCGCGCCTCTACTAAAGACGACGTGTTTGTCTCCCAGGGTACAACAGCCGAACCAGTCTGTACTGCCGGAGATGGCTCACGCGCCCAAGGTTACATCAGGTAATTGTAGTGTTTGAACTCATGAGGGGAAAGCAAGTAGAGAGTACTCTCCTTTCTAGTTTGTCTTTATGTGTTCATACTCATTCTAGTATTCTTCATGTATCAAGCAACACCATATTCTTGTTGTCACAAAAGAAACACATAGCCTACAATTTGTACAAGAGTTAAGGATTAGTGAAATGTTTCATTTAATTAGTCACTTAATTAGTCAGTTAATTAGAGACTTAAAAACTCTAATAAAACTAATTAAATGTCACCAGGAAGCTCTACTCAAGAGTTTCTCTTTTATTTAATACATAAAGATTCTAATTAATATTTATAATTTCACTAAATTATAAATATATAAAATATTCATTCACAAAATTTCCAACACATGGAGTGTATTTGTATTCATGCCTAAAATACAAGCCGATTGGCAGTATGCTATAGCGCTATAGGACTTGACACCCTATTCCTACTTCCTAGGTTTGTTTGGAAGTTTGATTAAGGAATGTCAGAAACCAAATTTACCCCAAATAGATTACCTTCGTAGAATGTCAGAAACCAAATTTAGACCCTTGGATTCTAAAGTACTATTCTAGTTAAAGAGATCATTTGTCGATCTTGTTAAAGACACTTTTGGGGGTCTAGTTAAAGAGATCATTCGTTGATTTAGTTAAAAAGATCATTCGTTTATTTAGTTAAAGAGATCATTTGTTGATCTAGTTAAAGAGACCTTTGGTGGTCTATCCTTAGATGATTTGTTTTTAGGCTTTAAGCTGCCAATTTTTTAAACTTGGTGCCAGCTTAGGGCCTTACAGACCGTAAGGACAAGCCCATACGATCCGTAATTCCTTGCCCATTCCTTCTTTCTTCCTCTCTTCTATTGGAGCTTGTTTCCAGCAACTAGAGACCTCCTACTAAAGTTGTAAGCCTTCCTTGAACACAAGTAAGTGTTCTATCCTAGTCTTGTTCATTATTTTAGCTTATTTTGAGCTAAAAGTCATACAGTTAACTTTCGGTTTGACTTTCTATTCTCACCATATTTGGTCAAGTCAAAGTTCAATTGAACTTTGAAACGTGATCGTAATCACGAAGGTTATGATCCCTAGCGATTGCACCTTCTAATTACCACGTTTACTAGTCGAAGTGACGAGTCAAAGTTTCGGTCAAAATCCGCATCATGTGCATTTTACGACAAAATTATTTTCTGGATAACTTAGGTAGACATGTTTTGACATGTCTAAGTCGTCACTTCTAGTTTAGTGCTTATTTAGGGTCGTAAGTCGAGCGATCTTGACCATCGCTTTGACTTTCGAATCCGACCCTTTGGTCGATCTTAGGATCCGACCAAACACATGTATGTGACCATTTGGAATGGACAACGAATTAGTTTAGTCTAATTTGGAACGAATGATCAGTTTTGCAATGGATTACTCATTCGTGCAAACAACATGTCTTCCGTTCCAAACTCAATTATCCAATCCAAATATCAAAAATCATCAAAACATCAAGTTTTTTAACAGATTTTGATTCCCTGACTAACAACAACACCGATTAATACAAATGCTTTATCAATTTTAGATTTTATTCATAAAATCGTTGTAGATCTGAATTTATGGTTCTGTTTTAATGATTAAGTCGTCTGAGATCAATTTATGATGTTTTGTGTTGCAATTTAATATAACCAGGTTCATATTATGATCCTAATCTAGATCTGTCAAACATTAATAAAAAACACATATCTGTTCCGTTTAAACGGATTTCTACCTTTTCCATTGTGATTATTGTACCAATCAACAATCCAAGGTTCAAATAGGGTACAATTCCACAGAAACCCTTTATGTGGAGGAAAACTTTTGGAACGAATGAGGTTAATTCGTACGAATCACATATTTATACCTTCGGATGAGTAATCCGTGCGAAGAAGTATTCTTTGTGGGGATTACTAAGTCATCTGTAAAATTAGTATTGTTCGTGTGTATTAGTTTAATCCGTATGAAAACTTCTGGTTCAGAGAAGAAGATTGATTCGTGCGAATAACTTTTTATTTGTAACTTTTTCAGTTGTAACCACACACTCAGTTAACTAAGTCCAAGTTAATGACACTGGTTATCGGATTTGGTAACGAAGTCCAAGATAATGACCTTAAAACACATTGAAAATCTTTTTTGTTTTGAAATGAAACATAATTATTTACAAAGATATGTACAGACATTTTTTTCTGAGTTTGTGTAAGAGGATCATATCCGTTATTGAGACATGTCACATACACCGTTGATCTGGTAAAATTTAAGCTTTAAAAGTTCTCGTAGATTATCAGTATTGTTTGTCCACTTAAAACTCTACCATATTTCAATTGTTTCAAGATACAGTTATTAGGTGTTTTATAACTTGACTTAAGCATATACCCCACCCCAGAATATACTCATATATCAAGATTCCCTAGAATTCTTCTTATATGTGAATATACCTAATTGATATTTTTATCTGGGTTAATGCGAGAACTTGAGAGCTTAGGTTAATACCACCGTACAAACAAGGAGATAGACAAGGAGATAAAGGCTCGAATTTGAGAGTGGTGTTCCTTATTTGTAATCTTTTTACTGCAATTGTCATATCTTACGGTATTTTCAATTTTAATTTAGTTTTTAGGGTTTGCACACAATCATACGATATTTTCAATTTTAATGTAGAGTTTAGGGTTTGCACACAATCAAAGTATTTAGCAAAGTATTCTACAAGTTTTAGGCCATTGCTTACGCAAAATCGGAAGAACTAGTATAATACCCTAGATTCAAATAGTTATAAAGGTCTAGTATCTTAGAATCAGGCAATCTCTCAAACGAAATTACGGTACCAAGACCATATATCCGAGAGTTGTTGAACACATATTAAGAAATTTCGATATCTTTATATCACGAAAAAAGTTTACTGAATGTGCAAAGCCTACTGACACATCGTTAGTGTGACTGTTTAAATTTTTTTCAAACTTCTCATTTTTAGCATGTATTGACAGTTCATTTATGTACTATAATTTCCTCTTTTTCGCAACAAAACTCATTTTTGTCTTTTTATATGTTTTTGTATTTTCAATTTTTCATATGTTTTTGAATCTTTCCCAACAAATTTCTCCCCCTAAAATAAAAAAAGTATCTTTGGATTTTTCGATTTTAAAGAAACAATATGAAAATAAAAAACTTGGCATACCGATGAGGTCTACTTTAGATCTTCATCTGTCACGGTTTCATTCTTTGTATCCCGCCCGATGACAAATCTCTTATACCATTTAATTTTAAAAGATATTGAAATTTAGTTTAATCAAATGATTTTGTGTAAAGATCAGCCTTTTGTTCATCAATGTGGATTTTTTCAATGCATTTCAAACCTTTTTCGAGACAGTCTCAAATTAAGTGATAGTGGATCTCAATATGTTTTGTTTTTGAGTGATTAACTAGATTTTTAGTGATTTATATTGCAGCCTCATTTTCTACAAAGATAGGGGCTTTAAGAAATTGCAAACCGTAATCCCTCATCTGTTGTTAGATCCAGAGAATTTGAGAGCAGCAATTGAAAGCAGATACATACTTAGCCTCGCAAGTTGAGAGAGAAACGGTTGTTTGTTTCTTACATTGCCACGTCACTAATCTCGAGATGAAAAATTGACAACCGGCGGTTGTAGACTTTGCCCATGTTTGATCATCTGAAGGATTACCCTAACCATTTTGTCTTATCCATTGCTTATGTTGAAGATGGCCATTTTATCATGGTTAAGTTAACGGATGATTGTCCGATGCCACCACCGAATGGACTTTTGGTGTATTGAAGGTCCATGATCCGGCGGTTCTAGATGGAAGTTTGGGCAAAACATTACCGATTCGGTAGAATGTTATTAAGAAAGGATTAGAAACAGAATCAACGGAAGCATATGTTCATTCATACCAAAAGAGTATACATCTTGACAAGCTGGCGAAATCCTGGAGAAATTTCGCCACCTTCTCCCTATGGGAGCTCCAAAACTTACATTACAATAAACACACGACGATATTCATAGACAACTGAAAAACTCGTACGAACTGGGTATTGGCTTCGTACGAAGTGACTACACTTCGTAGGAGGTGACTCCTCTTCAACGAAGTGGCACTAAAACTCCCTTCCCGTTCGTACTTGGGTCGCGTGTTCGTATCTAATCTATACAATATTCAACACACACTCTATCAGCCTATTAATACAGTGATGGACACACAAGTGCATCAACAAGTATGTACCGAAGTATAGCAACTATAGAAGGTAAGGCGCTAATGGGTAGTAAATTTAGTAACAGATGTCAAGATGTCAACGAAGTGATTACATTAACTTGTTTTAGGTCTTCGTTGTAAAATTTGAAATTGTTTAATCGAGTATTACATTTTAAAAAATTGTTATTTAGATTACATTATCTTTAAAATATAGTTTACGCCACAATTTTAATATAAATTGTTGATTAGATTGTTGTATAACACAAAAACCTTATTTACATCACACTATTTAAAAAAAAACCAGAGATTCCCAACACAACGTATTGTGCAATGAGCGTCGTTTTGGTCCAGGTATACACTGCGTTTTTATTAAAAGAATCCATACGCATCCATACGCTTTGTACTACCCCAGACGACTACTGTAACCAGTTAAAAGCTTCGGGTATTATTTCAATTTAAAAAAAACCTATACGGCGTATAAAGGGCAATGAGAGGCCTATAGTTCAGACCAGCCTTTCACCTTCACTAAAGGGGGGAAATGGATAAAAATAAATTCAAATACACACACCAACACCAAAACACACACAACAGAATCTCTCTCGTATACTATCTCTCTTCCGTATCACACTATACTCTCCGCGTATCTGGCAATGAGTGGCGTATAGATATACACTTTCTGATAACTATTAAGGAAAATATCTATATATGTCGCGTATAGGGCAATGAGTGGCGTATAGATATAAACTTTTTGACAAAATTTCAGTAAAATTATCTATATATGACGCGTATAGGGCAATTAGTGGCGTATATAGGTACTTTTCTAAAAGTTGTCAGAAAGTGTATTTGTATATGTCTCACATTGACCTATGACCGGCGTATAGAAGTTTTTTTTTCCAACTTTTTGCATACAAACTGCTTAAGATTATAAGATTATCCAGAAGTGGAAGTGAATATATATCCTTTATACCCGGTGTTGTTACGGTGGTGATTGAGGGAGGTCGATTGTATGGGTTGTTGAGGTGGTGGGTGAGTTGTGGTGGTGGTGGTGGGTGGACGGCTGTGGTGGTGTTAGGTTGGGTTGGGTTGGGTTGGGTTGGGTTATGGGTGGTCGGCTGTAGTGGTCGTTGAGGGTGATAGGTTGTTGTGGTTGTTGAGGTGATGGTGGGTTGTGATGGTGGTTGAGGTGATTGAGGTTGGTAGGTTGTTGTGGTTGTTGAGGTGGTGGTAAGATGTGGTGGTAGGTGGTGTTGGGTGGTGGCTGAGGTGGTGAACTGCGGTGTTGTTTGAGGTGGTTGTCACACCCTCAATTTCCACCTGCGGAGTTTTACCGCGAGGCGTGTGAACAAACCAGAATCCGAGACACTAGTACCATCGAACAACTCTATATGATTTGTTTATACGTTTTCCAAAATCATTTGTTTAACCATTCATAGTTATTTTTAAATTGTTTTAGTTTGGTTTCAATATTTAGCGGAAGCATTAGTTTTAAAGTTGAGCGGAAGCATTAAAGTAAAGTAAAGTAAAGGAATGGGCGCTAACACAAACGCCAAAACTAAAGAAAACCCCAAACAATATTCGTAAATGAGACTCGATAAAAAGATGTCTTGATCAATGCAAGTGAGTGCACCTAGAGCTCCTAGCGTCCTGAGAAACATGTAAAGAAACAAGTGTCAACACTAAAGAAGAGTGAGTTCACAGGTTTTCATAAGTTCATTAGTTCGGTTATAAGTTTGTTTCCCCCGTTATCCCTAACCCGGAATAACGATATAGTTCCATTATTCCAAACCCGGAATAATAATGATGTTGGTTCCATTTTTCCTAACCCGGAATAATATAGTTGTTAGTTCCATTATTCCTAACCCGGAATAATATTGTTGTTTCGTAATTAAGTTCAATGTTAACATGTAGGTAGCGAGCCTAAAGTTATGTCACGTAAGTGTTCGCGATCGAAGCTGACTGTTGTGCCTCCGTGTTGCCAGCCTATCACTGACTATGGCGAAAGTTAGGCCAAATTATTCACCCGTTGACCATACCCGGTCGGCTAGCGCGACTAGCTCGGGTGGGGCTTGTCGGGCCCAGTAGTACTACTTATAATTTCCCCGCTATCTAACCCAATACTAACGATCCGAGAGTTTGTCGAGGACTTGTGTGATATAGCTGCTTAGTGACCATAACGTACATTAACATTAACTTAGTTACCGAATAGTTTAATGACGTTAATTTCGTATAACGTAAAGAGATAGAGTTGTAGAGTGTATACATGTTTCTCCCCTGTTGTTTAAAACCGGATAAAATAGGGGCCGTGAACTCACATTTAATTGCTCGGTTAGTGTAACACAGAAGTAGCAAATGATGGGACCGCTAATTGCGTCCTAACAAGTCAATGGATTTAAAGTTAGTGTGTGAACACACTGATACAAACCCTACACATAACTATCATACAATGCGGCACACATGATAACAAATTCGAAAACACAATCATGCATGCAAAGTATTATCATACCAAAATAGTGATCAAACCAACTTATCATGAACACAAATCAACTCATACAACATTTTGGTACACACATTCGCAAGTAATCAAGTTTCAGCTTGTATGCTCATAACTAGGCTGTTTTCGAGGATTTTTATAAAATAGTTCCAGCGTTCCAAAAATTACAATTTTTTTACAGAAGGTGTCAACTAAACTCTAAAATTTTATATAAAATTTTCAAGTCCTAACACTTTACCAATTATTCATAAACATTTATATACTAGGCTGCAGTCAGATTCGTCGCTTTCTGACTGCAGTCCACGGGAGAATTTTTTAAAAATCATCGTTCATCCAATTAACAAAATTCCAGTGGAGTTTCCCGGAAATTTCCATCTCCAGTTGCTGTACAAATTTCGTGATCCAACCCTCTACAGATTATGAGATCCGACTCGATAAACAACTAACAAATTTTCAGAATTTACACAGCATCAGTTACTGCACTTAATTAACCACTTAAAAATATCAAACGACTTCAGAAAAATATGAATCCTAGTGCCATTAGAAGCGTTTTTAAAAAATATACGTTTTAGGCTTCAGAAAATCCGCTTTTCGATAAATAATAACCAAGTTACAGCCAATTGAAGTTGGCTTAAACACCATTCAGCATCCTGTTTTCAACTTTTATCGCATAGAACACGCTTAAACAATGAGACGTTAAATATAAATGATCAAGAACAGATTTATTAGTCACATATCATCATGTACATCATACTCATGCAAGACCCTAATCATACAATATGATTTTTATCACAAAACGCAGCCTATGATTCTTGTATCCAACTAATCATCATAATCGCAAAACTTGCACAATTAATCGAACTAAACATCATAACACTTTCATAACCATGATTCTACCATTACATACAAGCATGATCAAGAGTTTATAAACCCTAATGTGACTTTGCAAAACAATGACAAACCCTAACCTTTAACAATGAAGATTAACGCACCGGGAACGAGATTGGAATTACTTCGGTTTTTGGGGAAGGTTGCGATCGAGAGGAGGAGTGGGAAGGGGCTGCCGTCGGCTGTTCTTGGGAGCTAGGGTTCCTTATTTTTTTGTTAGAACAACCCTCATGCATACATATCTATATATAGTGTAAGGAAGGAAGGAAAAGGATCAAGGGTTTGCGGTTTGGTGCTTGCGGCCGCAAAGGGTTTGGGTGGGGCGGTTTGGGTCTTTAACTTGAGCCTCAAGTTTTGATTAATTCCTTGAGTCGCAAGGAAGTGAGGTCGACATGTTTCGCGGCTCGGTTCGGTTCGTCTATCTATTTACTATATATATTTTTATAACTAAAAATAACGAAATCAAAACATGACATAATAACTCACCAACCTTATAAACGTCTAATACACATAGCACGTAATTCACTTGATAAGTTCACAAAGTTAGCGTAGTTATTTCGAGCGTGTAAATTAAATCTCCAAATCAATTTAGCGTAGGAATGAATAACCGTGAAGTAGTGCGTTTAAGATACCTGAAAAACCGGGTGTCACATTATCCCCATGTTGAAAGAATTTTCGTCCCGAAAATTGAGTAAACGCGGTTTAGAATGCAACGCACAGGTTTAGAATGCAACGCACAAAGATTAAGTTCGTTAACAATGGTACAAGAAATTACAAGAAATTCCCAGGTTGTCACATCATCCCCATGTTGAAAGAATTTTCGTCCCGAAAATTTAGTTGGTGGTATCGTTAGCTTGCTGCTCAGCTGCAAAGAGTGTGGGTATTTGCTTTTCATTTGGTCCTCTCTTTCCCACGTGAACTCCGGTCCACGCTTAGAATCCCAACGAACCTTGACGATCGGTATCTTGCTGTGCCTTCGAGTTTTGATCTCACGATCCATGATCTCGATAGGTTGTTCCACAAAATGCAGTTGTTCATCCACTTGAATCTCATCCAATGGAATGACTAGGGTTTCATCTGATAGACACTTCTTCAGATTTGACACGTGAAAAACGTTGTGAACTCCACTGAGTTCGGTAGGAAGGTCTAATTGATAAGCTACGGGCCCGATACGTTTCAAGATCACAAACGGGCCTACGTACCGTGGGTTTAGTTTGCCTCGTTTCCCAAAACGGATTACACCCTTCCAGGGTGACACCTTCAGTAGGACGCGGTCGCCTACTTGAAATTCGAGCGGTTTGCGTCGTTGATCAGCGTAGCTTTTCTGTCGATCTCGTGCCGCTGCCATGCGGTTTCTGATTTGTACAATCTTTTCAGTAGCCTCAAGTATCAACTCAGGGCCTGTGAGTTGACTGTCACCGACTTCTGCCCAACAGACCGGTGATCTACATTTACGACCGTATAATGCTTCAAACGGTGCTGCCGATATACTCGTATGGTAACTGTTGTTATACGAGAATTCCACTAAAGGAGATGGATTTCCCAACTAATCCCGAAGTCTACCACGCATGCCCTAAGCATGTCTTCCAAGGTCTGAATGGTCCTTTCGCTTTGACCATCCGTCTGAGGGTGATAAGCTGTCTCATATCTAAGCGTGTACCCAACGCTTTCTGAAGTGACTGCCAAAAGTTGGACGTGAAACGAGCATCTCTGTCTGAGATGATGGACGTTGGCACTCCGTGCCGAGAAACTACTTCCTTAATATAGATGCGACTCAACTTATCCATCCTATCTGTTTCTTTGATCGCTAGGAAGTGTGCGGACTTAGTTAAACGATCCACGATCACCCAGATGGTATCGCAACCACCCGGAGTTCGCGGGAGTTTAGTGATGAAGTCCATCGAGATCTGATCCCATTTCCACACCGGCATTTCAGGTTGTTGAAGTAGCCCCGATGGCTTCTGATACTCTACCTTGACTTTCGCACAAGTCAAACACTTGCTCACGTAGGTGGCTATATCCGCTTTCATGTTGGGCCACCAGTACGCGGCTTTAAGGTCTTGATACATCTTATCCGAACCAGGATGGACAGAGTATCGGGATTTGTGAGCTTCGTCCATGACTAGCTTTCTGAGGTCTCCGTAGAGAGGTACCCATATGCGATTCATGAAATACCGGGCTCCATTGGGTTTTACTTCCCAATCGCGTTCCATTTTTCCCACCGATTCGGCCTTGATGTTTTCTTCCTTAACTGCTTCTAACTGCACGTCGCGTACCTGTTCGGGTAACCCCGAATGAATGGTGAACTGTAGTGCTCGTACCCGACGAGGTTTCAAGTGCTCCTTCCTACTGAGGGCATCAGCCACCACGTTAGCTTTACCCGGGTGATACCGAATGGCACATTCATAATTCATTCAGGAGTTCGACCCAGCGACGCTGTCGCATGTTCAACTCCTTCTGGTCAAAGATGTGTTGGAGGCTCTTGTGATCTGTATAGATTGTGCACTTTGTTCCATATAGGTAGTGTCTCCAAATCTTAAGCGCAAACACCACTGCTCCCAATTCCATGTCATGTGTTGTGTAGTTTTTCTCGTGAACCTTCAATTGTCGGGACGCATACGCGATGACCTTATCACGTTGCATGAGTACGCATCCCAATCCCTGAATGGAAGCATCACAATATACCACAAAATCATCAGTCCCTTCCGGCAAGGACAGAATGGGTGCACTGCAAAGTTTCTGCTTAGCAATTGAAATGCCGCTTCTTGCTTGTCACCCCAAGCATACTTGGTGCCTTTCTGGGTGAGGTTGGTAAGCGGTTGCGCGATCTTTGAAAATCCCTCGATGAAACGTCTGTAGTAACCAGCCAAACCCAAAAATTGGCGGATCTCTGTCGGTGTCCTGGGTGCTTCCCAGTTCTTGATAGCATCGATCTTGGCGGGATCGACGTGGATACCCTTTTCATTCACAATATGCCCGAGGAACTGAACTTCCCGAATCCAGAAATCACACTTTGAAAGCTTGGCATATAGTTTCTCCTGTTGAAGTAAATCCAGCAGTAATCGTAGATGTTCAGCATGTTCTTCTTCACCTTTAGAGTAGATGAGTATGTCATCAATGAACACAATGACAAACTTGTCGAGATACGGTTTACACACGCGGTTCATGAGGTCCATGAACACCGCGGGTGCGTTGGTGAGACCGAAGGCATGACCAAAAACTCATAATGGCCATACCGAGTACAAAATGCCGTCTTAGCAATATCCTCCTCCCTGACGCGTAACTGGTGATAACCGGACCGTAGATCAATCTTGGAGTAGTAGCTTGACCCTTGAAGTTGATCGAAGAGATCGTCGATGCGAGGTAATGGGTATCGGTTCTTGACAGTAACCTTATTGAGTTCCGTGTAGTCGATGCACATGCGGAAGGTCCCGTCCTTCTTCTTGACAAAAAGGACCGGAGCTCCCCATGGCGAAGTACTGGGTCGGATAATCCTTTTTCTAACAATTCCTGAAGTTGGGTAGATAGCTCTTGCAACTCGGCTGGAGCTAGGCGGTATGGGGCCTTGGCGATGGGAGTTGCATGGTTCGCCAATTCAATTTCAAACTCCACTTGTCGATGTGGTGGAAGACCAGGTAACTCCTCTGGAAATACATCGGAAAAATCACGGACGACGGGGATATCTTCTATACGCTTCTCGTCCTTAGGCTGTTCGGTGACCAGTGCGAGCAAAGCGAAGGAGTTCTTCCTCCGAAGATACTTCTGTGCTTGCATGTAAGAGATGATGTTTGTGACGGCGCCTGCCTTCTCGCCTTGCACCATCAAGACTTCATCGTTAGAGAGCGGAATACGGATAGATTTCTCGAAGCAGTGGACTTCAGCTCGGACGTCGGATAGCCAGTCCATTCCGGCTACCACGTCAAACTACCCAGGGTAGATGTCATCAGATCAATGGTAAAGGTGTGACCCGCGAGTTTAAGTTGACAACCAGGTACTAAATGGGTCACATCTACAGATTTAGCATCGGCTAGTTCTATGACGTAAGGGGTCTCTAGGGGTTTAGGCATGAGATTTAGGTTCTTCCTAAAAGACTCAGATATAAAACTCCTATCCGTACCCGTATCAAAAAGTACAGTAGCAAAATGTTCGTTAAGGGGAAACTTACCGGTGACCACGTTCGAGTCGTTTCTTGCCTCTCCGCGGCCTAGCGTAAATGCATGACCTTTGGCACCTCCTGTGCCACCATTTCCATTGTTGTTGCTATTGTTGTTGTTGTGGTTGATGTGGTTGTTGTTGTTGTGGTTGTTGTTGTTCCCACCATTGTTGTTGTTGTTGCGAAGCTATGGGCAATCTCGTTTGATGTGGGCAGTGCTACCACACTGATAGCACCCCCGTTAATACCCTGCTACTGACCCTGGTGCTGATTCTGATTTTGTCGGGACATGATTTCCCCGCGACAATCCTTTGCTGCGTGTCCCACTTTGCCACATCGTTGGCAGCGATTTCCGGCACAAGGGCCGTGATGATGAAGGTTACAACGATTACATTGCGGCTTTCGACCTACATAACCGCTTGTGTTCTGGGTGTTGTTGGCGGGCTGATTATTGTGACCCCGGTTGCTGTTGAAATTATTGAACCGTTTCTGGTTCCCTTGTTGTGGCTGGGCTGACGAAGACTGTCGAACAGATGAGTCTTCGAACTTTCTTTTATTATCAGGGGCAACTTCAGTTGCACCCCGAGATGGCAACTTCTTTTGTTCCACCGCCTTATCGGTGAGTTTGTGCGCCAGCCTGATCGCTTGATGCTCAGTCGCAGGGTTGCTAGCCATTACCATGCCCTGGATCTCGGGGACTAGACCCCCAAGGTAAAACTCGAGTCGTTTCTCCACGGTGTTGGCCAGATCGGGACATAGAAATACCAGGTCATGATGTTTTGCTGTGTATGCTTCGATTTCAGATCCCACCATCTTGTGGTTCCATAAAGCTTGCTCCAACTGCTGAACCCTGTCCCGCGGACAGTACTCCTCCTTGATTAGGGCCTTAAACTCGACCCAGGCCATTGCGTTTGCAGCAATAAGTCTACGCGTTTGGACTTGTGCATTCCACCAAGTTAGTGCCCCATCCTCCAACATTGAGGCAGCATACTTGACCTTGTTGGCCTCCAGACAATTGCACATTTCGAACACTGATTCGGACTTCTCAATCCAGCGGACCAGTCCTATGGGTCCTTCTGCACCCGTGAATTTGCTCGGTTTCGCATCGAGGAACATCTTGTAGGGGTTAAGACCCCCTCCTGCTGACAGAGGATAGGTGGTCAGCGAGAAAGTCTACTAGCCCAACTATTAGAATTTTCCCATGAAAATTTAATAATGGTTACCTGCTGGTGGGTTTTGAACACCTGCCAGAGCAGCATTCACGTGTTCTTGGATCATTGCGGTCAGTTCTTCGGGTGTCATGTTGAGGTTTCCGCAACGTCCAGTTGCCATTTTAGATCTTCGCGAGACAACATAAACACACACCGATAAGTATATATATCCAATATAGTTATCCTATTCCATACTTAAATAATCCCTCAAATTATGTCAACCCAAATAAATTAAACAATCAAAAAAAATATTCGATTAAATAAAATTTAAACGTCTCACAAAATGCCAACCAAACATATCGGTTTACTATAAAATTTCAAGTTCAAACATAAGTAGAGAAGTAAATAGACTGAAGGAAGTAAATGGGGTAAGCGAGATGAATCAGTCTTCTACGTCTCCATCTCCCAAATCGCTATCGTTGCCGTCATTCTCCGCGGCGTTTCCAGCTTCTACGGCCGGGTCTTCCTCCGGATCCTCCTCTGGATCCTCATCTTCTTCCTCTACCGGCACTGGAGGGGCCGGTGCTGGTGCGGGTACTGGTAAAGGTGCCTGATTCTGTTCTAGTTCTTGAATTCTCCAGCTGGAATCAAGAACTCTGTCTTCGAGCCAGTCAGCCTCAGCTGCTCAGTACGAAGATCTTTAGCTAAGGTGTTACGAGCTATTTTATTCTCATATTGCTCTTCCTCGAGCTCTCCAGTCTTACCCGTTAATTGTCGTATCATCCATCCCTGTGCTAGGATAGTTTCCTGCATTCTCTCTAGTTGTTCCTGTTGTTTTCTTATCATATCTCTAAGTAGGTCGTCCCCTACTTCTAACGAGTTAACCGGTTCGATCGGCATAGCGATGGTCGGGCGTGAGGACGACTCCTCTCCTAGGGCGAGTCTTTTTCTAGCAGCTGAGCGTGTCTCCACGCCATGAGGTGGTGAGGGTTCGACCATAGGTGCCTTCCCCGGCGCCCTTGGTTGTAAAGGTTTGTCGGATGATGATGATGACATTGCCTGTTCGGTTGTGTAGTTAGTTACGAGTTGCGTTCATCACAATATGCATTTATATCTTAAATAACACAGTTGTAGTACAACACATAACAAGATATCACAGTTCAGTGCCAAACTAAGTCTAGTGTCGTGTAATCAGCTATAGTTTAGGTCTACTTTTAATGCAAACCTGGTTCTCTATAGCTAGAGGCTCTGATACCAATCTGTCACACCCTCAATTTCCACTTGCGGAGTTTTACCGCGAGCCGTGTGAACAAACCAGAATCCGAGACACTAGTACCATCGAACGACTCTATATCATTTTTTATACGTTTTCCAAAATCATTTGTTTAACCATTCATAGTTATTTTTAAATTATTTTAGTTTGGTTTCAATGTTTAGCGGAAGCATTAGTTTTAAAGTTGAGCGGAAGCATTAAGTAAGTAAAGTAAAGTAAAGGAACGGGCGCTAACACAAACGCCAAAACTAAAGAAAACCCCAAACAATATTCGTAAATGAGACTCGATAAAAAGATGTCTTGATCAATGCAAGTGAGTGCACCTAGAGCTCCTAGCGTCCTGAGAAACATGTAAAGAAACAAGTGTCAACATTAAAGAAGAGTGAGTTCACAGGTTTTCATAAGTTCATTAGTTCGGTTATAAGTTTGTTTCCCCCGTTATCCCTAACCCGGAATAACGATATAGTTCCATTATTCCAAACCCGGAATAATAATGATGTTGGTTCCATTTTTCCTAACCCGGAATAATATAGTTGTTAGTTCCATTATTCCTAACCCGGAATAATATTGTTGTTTCGTAATTAAGTTCAATGTTAACATGTAGGTAGCGAGCCTAAAGTTATGTCACGTAAGTGTTCGCGATCGAAGCTGACTGTTGTGCCTCCGTGTTGCCAGGCCTATCACTGACTATGGCGAAAGTTAGGCCAAATTATTCACCCGTTGACCATACCCGGTCGGCTAGCGCGACTAGCTCGGGTGGGGCTTGTCGGGCCCAGTAGTACTACTTATAATTTCCCCGCTATCTAACCCAATACTAACGATCCGAGAGTTTGTCGAGGACTTGTGTGATATAGCTGCTTAGTGACCATAACGTACATTAACATTAACTTAGTTACCGAATAGTTTAATGACGTTAATTTCGTATAACGTAAAGAGATAGAGTTGTAGAGTGTATACATGTTTCTCCCCCTGTTGTTTAAAACCGGATAAAATAGGGGCCGTGAACTCACATTTAATTGCTCGGTTAGTGTAACACAGAAGTAGCAAATGATGGGACCGCTAATTGCGTCCTAACAAGTCAATGGATTTAAAGTTAGTGTGTGAACACACTGATACAAACCCTACACATAACTATCATACAATGCGGCACACATGATAACAAATTCGAAAACACAATCATGCATGCAAAGTATTATCATACCAAAATAGTGATCAAACCAACTTATCATGAACACAAATCAACTCATACAACATTTTGGTACACACATTCGCAAGTAATCAAGTTTCAGCTTGTATGCTCATAACTAGGCCGTTTTCGAGGATTTTTATAAAATAGTTCCAACGTTTCAAAAATTCCAATTTTTTTACAGAAGGTGTCAACTAAACTGTAAAATTTTATATAAATTTTTCAAGTCCTAACACTTTACCAATTATTCATAAACATTTATATACTAGGCTGCAGTCAGATTCGTCGCTTTCTGACTGCAGTCCACGGGAGAATTTATTTAAAAATCATCGTTCATCCAATTAACAAAATTCCAGTGGGAGTTTCCCGGAAATTTCCATCTCCAGTTGCTGTACAAATTTCGTGATCCAACCCTCTACAGATTATGAGATCCGACTCGATAAACAACTAACAAATTTTCAGAATTTACACAGCTTCAGTTACTGCACTTAATTAACCACTTAAAAATATCAAACGACTTCAGAAAAATATGAATCCAATGCCATTAGAAGCGTTTTTAAAAAATATACGTTTTAGGCTTCAGAAAATCCGCTTTTCGATAAATAATAACCAAGTTACAGCCAATTGAAGTTGGCTGTAAACACCATTCAGCATCCTGTTTTCAACTTTTATCGCAATAGAACACGCTTAAACAATCGAGACGTTAAATATAAATGATCAAGAACAGATTTATTAGTCACATATCATCATGTACATCATACTCATGCAAACCCTAATCATACAATATGATTTTTATCACAAAACGCAGCCTATGATTCTTGTATTCAACTAATCATCATAATCGCAAAACTTGCACAATTAATCGAACTAAACATCATAACACTTTCATAACCATGATTCTACCATACATACAAGCATGATTAAGAGTTTATAAACCCTAATGTGACTTTGCAAAACAATGACAAACCCTAACCTTTAACAATGAAGATTAACGCACCGGGAACGAGATTGGAATTACTTCGGTTTTTGGGGAAGGTTGCGATCGAGAGGAGGAGTGGGAAGGGGCTGCCGTCGGCTGTTCTTGGGACTAGGGTTCCTTATTTTTTTGTTAGAACAACCCTCATGCATACATATCTATATATAGTGTAAGGAAGGAAGGAAAAGGATCAAGGGTTTGCGGTTTGGTGCTTGCGGCCGCAAAGGGTTTGGGTGGGGCGGTTTGGGTCTTTAACTTGAGCCTCAAGTTTTGATTAATTCCTTGAGTCGCAAGGAAGTGAGGTCGACATGTTTCGCGGCTCGGTTCGGTTCGTCTATCTATTTACTATATATATTTTTATAACTAAAAATCACGAAATGAAAACATGACATAATAACTCACCAAACTTATAAACGTCTAATACACATAGCACGTAATTCACTTGATAAGTTCACAAAGTTAGCGTAGTTATTTCGAGCGTGTAAATTAAATCTCCAAATCAATTTAGCGTAGGAATGAATAACCGTGAAGTAGTGCTTTAAGATACCTGAAAAACCGGGATGTCACAGTGGTGGTGTGCTGTGGTGGTGGCTGGTTGTGGCCGTGGGATTTGTATATTTCTTTTTTACAATATAATTTCAAATGTAGAGTCTAACACTAAAATTATATGTTTATAACTAGATATCGATAATCGGGTGTTTTAACGGTGGGGGTAGCGTAATCCTTATGGAGAACTAGATTGCGTTCATACTTAAGATTCAAACGCCTACCTGTGACCATATTTCATATTCATGCACATGGACGTTAGTCTAGCATTATGTGTGATTTAGAGTGGACTACATCTTGCAATGCTCCAAGCGACGCTGCTAATGAAGTTTGCCATGTCTCCAAGATAGTCGTTTACTCGCTGAGGTGTTGATGTATCAACTGACGGTCGTAAAGCCCACGGGAACCTAGGATACCATCACACCCAATTTCAAGAGGGCTAGTGCCAGAGTGGACAGTCGTTCACGTAGTCAACTTCAACACCCACTACTCCAGCCGACGCCACTCGGTGTGGTGTAGATGTATCCATAGACGGGCTGGTTGTCTAGGTCCTTTTATTGTATCGGCCGATGGGCGTTAGACCCATCGGTTTGGTGTAGAAGAATTTAAAAATAGGTAATAGTTAGCGATTTAAAAATTAGGTTATCTTTGTGTTACATTTCATATGAATGGATGACTTACATTTTGTATTACGTTTCTTGTTGCGTTATGGATTATAAATGATATGTCAAACACAATTATAGAGACACACGATCTGATAAACAATTTTTTTTATAAACAAATATGATATTTTATAATAAAACTTAATAAATAAAATTTTGACATTTTATAATATATACACATTTTTATAACATCATTTTATAAAAAAATATATATGAAGTTTTTTGATTAATAGTACTTAATAAATAAAAATTGACATTTTTAATATACACATATTTTTTATTGCAATATTTTAAAGAAAATATACCATGTTTTTGTAGTAATATTTCAAAACTTGTTTATTAAGCTGAAAACCCAACAAACTTGTTCTATTTAAAATAACTCCAATCATTGGTTGACAACCTATGATTGACATTAAATAGGTAGGCTTGAAAGAGATGTATAGGCCAATAAGAGGCGTATAGGGCATTTTATTTTGGGTAATGTGTATATAAAAATAATAATTTTTTTTGAACGGCGAAACACTATATATATATAGTGAGAGAGAAAGAGCTCAACAAGAAGTTGGGACAAAACAAACAAAGTGAGACAAGTTACAACATGTCTAAAATATCAAAGTTAACCAAATTTTCCCACGTTATTTGATCTATGACATAACCACTCAGAAGTGTCTTATTTAATCGGCTCAACCGTTGCTCAACCGTTCTTCTAACTGACAAAAACTGACCTTCAAAAACTTTAATGTTCCGCGCATGCCATATTCTCCATACAGCTGCCAGTGCTGTTGTGTAAACAATTCGCCTCCATTTGCTCGATCCAGGCTTAGTATAAATACCCCAATTAAATCATGCAGAGAAGTAAACTGAGTAGGCAATGGCACTCTGACCCAAACAAAGATGTGCCACCATATTGATCTCGCAAAAAGACACGAAGCAAACACGTGATATGTCGTCTCATCATTGTACCCGCATCTATAGAACGTCACACTATTGAGATGTTATCCGGGGTGTGCCATCGCTACTTTTGAAGCAACCTTTCCGAGCTGGGCCCGCCACATAAGGTAATTGCACTTAAGAGAAGCCCAGGGATTCCAAAAGAACTTCAAATAATATTGCTGACCCGTATTCGAAACCTGCATTTCCAGCCTCAAATCTTTGACTGAAAAATTCTCTCCACTGATGGTCGCCCATTTCCAAAGATCCCTACAGATTTGTTTGCTGAAGCTGAGACATCGGAGCTCCTATATTCTCCTATTCTGAAACCGAACAAGGGTCTTTCAACCATTCCACCTCCAAAGTCTCGAGTTTCCTACCAAGATGAAATAATCAGCCACCGAATCGTTTTTGTTTTTAGCCAGTCGAAAAAGATCTGGGTACACATTCTTGAGAGGCTCGGGGGGTTAACCAAGAATCCTTCCACAATTTGACATTTGATACGTTTCCCACTTCCACCCCGAGCTTCTTTCTAAACTTTTCCAGAACCGGTTTCCAAAATATATCCCTTTTAATATTGGCCCCGATTGGGACCCCGAGATGTGTAAAAGGAACATAACCTACATCACAACTGAGAAATTCTTTCCCCATAAGTTCCTGAACAACTCTCATTCTCATCCACCCACACACTGTATAGTTAACACTTTTGGTAGTTAACCTTAAGACCAGTCACTAGATAAAGGCATCTTAGGAACCGAGTAAGGCTTAGAACATTGTGTTCCGACCAATCGCCTAGAAATAAAACATCGTCGGCGTACACAAGATGATATATGGTTGGTCCCCATTTGGTAAATTTACCCCATGAAACGAACCCAAATTCACTGCCCGATTCTAGAAAATGTTCATCACCCCCATAGCTATAATGAAGAGGAACGGCGACATCGGATCCCATTGTCGCAATCCCCTTTTAAATGGGAATTCCTTCGTAGGTGAACCGTTAATTAAAATCGAGCCTTTTCCCGACGATAAACAACCTTTAATCCAACTTATCCAAAGATCCGGGAACTTCATGTACTCCATAGTTTTGAATAAAAATTTCCTCTTGAGGCAGTCGTAGGCCTTTTCGAAATCAACTTTAAACATTTAAAGTTTGGTTTTAGATTTTTTTGCCCAAGTAACCATTTCACTGACTATAAGAGAACTATCTAGGATGTTCCTCCCCCCAACTAAGGCCGACTGAGGGATGAAATAACCGTATCCATAACTGCCTTTAATCGGTTCACTAGAATATGGATATAATATTATATAAATAACCAATTAACTAGACAGGGCGGTAATCCGTAAGAACTTGCGGGTCGGCGACCTTGGAGACCAGGGCCACGAGTGGAAGTCCCTCAATATACCCGAAAAGATTGGTTTGAATTTTGCCTAGTAGAACTTAAAAAATTTATTGTTAACCCATCTGGGCCTTGTTCCCATCACACCGGTTCACCGCTTTGAATATCTCGTCATCAGAAGGGAGCTGTGAGAGAATCTATTTGGGCCCGTGACAACGATGGGAAACGATGTTGTTGTAGGTCGGATGTCTTCTCATCGGTTCAGCAAATTGCTTTCTGAACCAAAGCTTTACTTCCAATTTTAGCTTCATTGGACCCATACTTCCTTAAACTTTGTGTAAATTGCCATTTTAGTTCTTGAGTTTTGACTAAAATTGCCACTTTAGTACAAATAGTTTTTTATTGCCATTTTAGTCCTTGACTTTTGTCAGTTTTCCATTTTCATCGACCACCACCACCATCTCCCACTCCATCACAACCTTCTATCATCGCCACCACCTACATGTACCGTCACCACCCACTCACCTCACCACCATCACCACACACCATTTCCACCACCATCGGCCCCTTTTCCGCCACCCACGTCATCAACCAACACCACCGCCATCATCTTCACTGTAAACCGGCACAACACTATCCCCATACCATCACACCTGCAATAAAAGAAAGAAAAATGTTGTTTGATCAAAATTCACCTAATTTAACTAAAATTTTTTAATGGAGTTAGTGGGTTGGATGAAAATGGCAAAAAAATGACAAAAGTTAGGGACTAAAATGGAAGAAAACAAAACTATTTAGACTAAAATGACAAGAAAAAAACTATTTGAACTAAATTGATAATTTTGATCAAACCTCATGGACTAAAATGACAATTTACTCTTTTAAACCATTGATTCTGTTAGCCGCTTTCTTCTTATTTATGATCCCATGGTAAACAGATGAATTTTCATCTTCAAATTTTTAACCATTTTAATCTAGCCTTCTGATGAAGGTCCTTTGCCTTGGCCATCCCAATGTTTTTAAGTTTTAAGCGAAGCTCTGCTCTTTTCTCAGCTCGTCCGGGGATAACATAACAAATTCTGCCTTTCTTTTGAGATCATCCACTAACTTTGTTAATCTTTCCGTCTCCGACTGTTCTGACATCCGCACCACTTCTCTCCATTCACGGATATCCTTCTTAATATCTTTTAACAGGCTGATGAAAGCCTTGTCTTTGGCCCGGCATGTTGTTCTATTTTCCTCATTAGGCCTTACAATTTCATGTAATCTTTCAGACCCAATCCAGCTGTTAAAAACCTTGAAAGGTATGGGACCAAAATCAACATTCGTGCAGCTTAGGAGAACCGGGTTATGATCCATATAACCAATAATAATTACAATTAGATTATGAAAACAAAATAATAATATAATAATAAATAATAATAATAATAATAATAATATAATAATAATATAATATAATAATAATAATAATATAAAAAATAATGAAATTAATAATATTAAAGTAACAACATAGAATTATTATTAAGTATTGTAGACTAGATAATTTAAAATTTATGCTATTTTGAATTAGTTAACTATTTAATTGATTAGAAAGGGAACGCAATTGCAATACAGAAACCTAAATAAAATATTAAAGCAGCTATATAAGGCAAACGTATTATTATTATTATTATTATTTTATTATTATTTTTATTATTATTGCTATTGTTATTGTTATTATTATTATTATTATTATTATTATTATTATTATTTTATGTATTGTTATTGTTATTGTTATTATTATTAAAACTGTAATTACAATCTTAGCTTCTACTTTAAGTTCAATCTATCTGAAGCTAAAAAGTAAGCAATAAAGCAAAAGCATCCGAATATCAACTCATGTTTCCTTACAACGCATGCAACATAAACGAAGCAATCACATGTTATCTGGTAACATGGCCAACTGGTCGACCATTTTCCAACCCCTTGTTCAGCAGCCCCAACACTACAAAAAATTAATCTCACTCCAATGGAAAACTTCATGGATATTCTCATTACAATTCTAGTTCTAACATTTCAGTTTATGTTCACTGGCAGCCATCATCATCCATTGGATCCTCTAAACCCTAATGAAATATCCAAGATTCAACAAATTATCACAACCTCTTACCTTTCTTCTCTTTCAAATCTACAGTTTCATTTTGTTGACCTCGAAGAACCAGACAAAAAAGAAGTTATCAAATGGCTATCTTCTGAGAAGCAAAACCAATCTTTCCCTCATCGTCAAGCCAAGGTGGTTGTTCGTGGTGGCGGAAAAACCCATGAAATCATTGTGGATTTGACCAATGGTTCCATCACATCGGACCATGTTCATAAAGGTGACGGTTACCCTCCACTTACTTTAACCGAGCTAGTGCAAGCAGCAAGGTTACCCTTCAACAGTTCAAAGTTCAGAGATTTGGTTGCAAGAAGGGGCTTGAACATATCAGGAATCACATGCTTTCCTTTCACTATAGGAGATGGTTTGGAGAATCAATCACTCGAAGAGCGGTTAAACTATCATGCTTCTATCGCGAACGAACCAATAATGTTTTTTCAATGCCGATAGAAGGTTTAACCATTCTAGTAAACATTGAATCGATGCAGATCATGAATGTTATATCAAAGAGGGAAAAACTACTTTACCTGAAGCTGATGGTACTCAATTGTTTAGTAGTGTTCCGTCTTTTGATGAAAGACCAGATCATATTAACAATAGATCATTCACCATTGATGGTCATAATATTAACTGGAAGAATTGGAGATTTCATGTGGGATTCAACGCACGTGCTGGCGTGATCATATCAACGGCGTTGATCTTTGATTCTGGAAAACAAGAATGGCGTAGGGTGCTGTACCGAGGGCACATATCGGAAACATTTGTTCCTTATATGGATCCTAGTAGTGAATGGTACTACAGGACATTTTTTGATGTGGGTGAGTTTGGGTTCGGTAGATCTGCTGTAACACTTGTGCCTTTGATAGATTGTCCAAGCAATGCAGCTTATTTGGATGGTTATATGGCTGGGGAGATGGGTTGCCTCAAAAGGTACCAAGGGCCATTTGCATTTTCGAGCGATATACGGGAGATATAGCTTGGAGGCATACTGAATGGTTAAGACATTTGCCTCTGAATGGTTAACCATTATACTAAGTCTGAATGGTTAAGACCTCTAATCTGAGTTGGTCAAACATTTGCCTGTTAACGGTTAAACATTATACTGACTCTTAATGGTTCAGACTTCTTACTGGTTCAGCACTTAATGGTTCAAACCTCTTAATGGTTTAGCACTTACCCATTCATAAGTTGTCAAACAACCCTAAGATTATTAAACCCCTGTATTTTTTTTTTCAAAGCACTGACCCAAACCCGTTGTTGACAAAAGCGTTGTCTTAGCCCACTGCTTTTGAATATCGGCTAAGACTAATTTGTAGAAGGCTGAAAATCATTATCTATGTTGAAAAATTTTCGGTCAAATGTGTATATTTTGGTAAATTTCTTTATTAAAATTGGTAGGTTTAAATAAAGGGTTAAAATGAGTATTTTTGGTATTGGTGGATTAAAAACCTTTTGTAGAAAGTTTTAAAACTTTTATTACACATCAAATATGATTTGAGAAACCGTCTATGATCTCAAAAGTAATTTATATATTTAAGAAAATGATTTAAAAGGTTAACGGTTCTTGATAACAACAAATCAAAATGTTTTTAATATCTTTTTTTTTGTATTTAATTGTGAAAAACGGGTGTAGGTTACTGATTCTACAAGTTGAAGGAGGGATGTAACACACTTATATCATTTCTCTGCATTTAGCGAACATCTTTTTATTAATAGGCGTGAATGTTTTCCCGGACTTTTATTTTTGTACGCACTTATCTATACCTTAATTTTTTGTCTATAAGTGAGGACAACCTAATTGTCAATTACCTGGAATAGTCACCATACATACTCTATTAACATGATACTCATATGTGCAGATAACAACCGGAGAATCAGAAGTTAATCTGGTTATTAGAATGGTTGCTACGGTAGGAAATTATGATTATATACTCGATTGGGAATTCAAACAATCTGGTTCCATAAAAGTTAAGGTAACAAATCGATCTAAGATTTAGCTGGATATTGGTCATTTTACATGGATATTCAAAGATTGGTGTAAACAAGCGAGACGACCAAAGCTCGGCTCGTTTTGAGCTATAATTTTCCTGTTAAAGCTTGGAATGTTTATTATTAATTATTAATTTACCAAGTAAATTATATACATTTATAGTTGTATATATACACACTTATAAATATAATTATTTATCAATTTTTATCGTAATTTATATGTAAATTATATACGTTTATAGTTATATATATACACGCTTATAAATAGAAACACACCATATTTGATCCAACTTTGTAATTGTGTCTTTCACTTTGTTAATAAAACAAGATACACATAAATATTTGCAATAACCCACTATTTATACCAAATTTTTATATATATATCTATGCTAAGTTCTCACACACTTCAAATTTTATTTATTAATAAAATAAAAGAACTTGATAAACCAAAAGAATTAAAATAAACCATTTTATTAAATCTTCTAATGTATCATCTTTTCCTATATTCATCTCCATAAGATCGGTTCTTCTTATTTCTTTAGAAACAAATCTAAATTACAAACATCCTTTATCTTTAGATCCTTTAAATCGGAAATAAATACACTTAATTTTCTCCGTGGATCCACAACGGATAGTATTTTTTTTCTATGTCTGGTTTATCCTAGATAGTTTAGCTTCTTCTAGCCATTTAAATCATTCCCATGACCACATCCCCTATCAGTCCCTTGACCGTATGAACTCGCATAACCATGCGCTTGACTGCGATTCTTGCCATTTGATCTGCAAAACACAAGCACACCATTCATATCAAACATCACCACAGTTGTTGCTACTGAGAAATCCATCCGCCAGTAAAAAATCTGGCAAACCTCTTCTTCATTGTTGTATGATTTCCTTAATTGGTGTTGATCGAACACACCCAACAAAAAGAAAAACAATTATGTCACAACCTGTTTTGTGATTAAAGAAAACTGGGAAACCAATCCTGTAGAATTGCTTTTGCTTTTGTTTATTTTCTTCGATCAAACTCACGCGATACATCACTGCTTCTTTCTTGTTGTTTGTAGTTACTCTAATGTCCACGGGCTTTTCTTTGCTTATGATCTTCTTCTTGCTGCTATGGATCGATCTGATCTCATATCAGTTGTTCTACTCTTCCATAGCCCCTTGAAACTACTCATTTCAACTTGCTACTCGATGATCCTTGTTGTGAGTGTTTGGTTTTGGTACCAATTGATGATGGCCCAGGCATTACCATAAGGGATTTGATTACCCACTTGATAATTGTCTCTTTCACTTTATTAATAGAAGTCCACACACATAAAACATTACATTAACCCACTAGTATATTATTAGACCTATACTAATTCTCACTTCAAATTCTACTTAAAAAATCAAATAAACAAACTTGGTAAACCAAAAAATTCAAATATACAAAATTAAACAAACCTAAAAATACATCTTCTTTTCCAATAATTATCTTCATAAACGCGATTCATCCTTTCTCCTTTTGTAAACTAATCTGAATTACTCCCAACATTTTTTTGGCTCAAGCTCATCCTCGAGCTATTTATGTTCGGTTTGATTCGAAGTTTTAACGAGTTAATCTGGGGTAGCTCACTGCAGCTTAACTCGTTTACACCTCTAATTTAAATCCTCGATTTTCTTGCAGGTGGGGCTTAGTGGTGTTCTAGAAATGAAGCCTACGACACAAACGGAAGCTGACCAGATCAAAGAAGAAACCTATGGACCCTTGATAGCAGAGAATAGAATAGGGAACAACCATGATCACTTCATCACATACTACCTTGACCTGGATATTGATGGGGAAGACAACTCTTTTGTGCAAGCAAACTTAAAAGTCAGAAAAGCCAAAGTATCTCCAAGGAAGAGTTACTGGACTGTCGTTAAAGAGACCGCAAAAACTGAAGATAAGGCGAGGCTGAGGCTTGGGATGAAGGCGTCTGAGATCTTCTTGGTGAACCCAAATACGATGACAAAGCTAGGAAATAATGTTGGTTATCAATTGATGACAGGGCAACCGACTGTTTCACTCCTTGTGGATGATGATTACCCGCAGATACGAGCTTCTTATACCAAGTATCAAGTGTGGGTGACTGCCTATAACAAGTCTGAGAGATGGGCTGCTGGCTTTTATGTTTATAGGAGTACAGGAAAAGATGGGCTGGCCATTTGGAGTCGCAGGTTTGTATTTTGTATTAATTTTTGGATGAAATTGAATACGCGTACTCAACCACCTCTATTTTTACTTGTTGTACCCCTTTCAAGTTGTCGAAATCGCAATATAACCTTCTGGCTTTAAAAGACAAAAAAGAATCCTTGATTTGGCATTTTCAAGGGGGGTATAATGAGAAATCTAGAGAGCAGGTTATGTTTAGCCAACCCGATTTGCATATTTAAATTAAACATAAGTTTCTCTAACTAATCATTGTATTTTGTTTTCAGTGGTTGCAGGAACAGATCAATTGTGAACAAAGATATAGTTTTGTGGTACACTGTAGGCTTTCATCACAACCCCTGCCAAGAAGATTCCCAGTAATGGCAACACTTACTAACGGATTCGAGCTACGACCTGTGAACTTTTTTGAAAGAAACCCATTGCTCAAAAGTTAAGAAGCCAGAGAATGCTTAACAGTTGGTTTTCTAAAGCATAACAACCAAACTACTAACATAAAGGATGCATAGATATTTGACTGGCAATTCATTCTTTTGAGTAATATATTATAGGATTTATATTTATGTAGGTTGGAAGCCGTTTGAATTTAGTTAATAGTTGGGTGTATATTAACCTATGCTTACATTGTTTTAAAGATTTAACTACTATGTATTTGTCTAATAAGTGAAATGGGAAAGTCATTAGACGTGAATTGTATTTGTCACACAACCTCATGCCTTGAAATCCAACACAAAAGGTCATTAGTGATTATTGTAGAAGGATTGATGTAATTTTTCAATGTAATTTTGTATTCCTTCTACCTATTTGTTTTTTGCTATAGGTCTTGCTAATTGCCTATTTTAATGAAATTAATAGTTGAAAGAAGGAGAATAAGCTTTGAAATCTGTCACACCCTGACTCGCAGCGGAAGACAAATGCAGGGTACGCAGACACGTGGTAATTCTCCATAGTTTAAAAACATGATATCATAAACAGAGAGAACCTCAGTTACAACATACTATCAGTATCTGTTGGGATTGAACCCTATGAAAGGAACAGATGATATAAAGCCAAATAACACTATCCGAGCTTTGGTTCAACTATCAGAGGTTACATCCTCTGATGTACTTACACTGCTTTCCATAAAGACTGCTCATCCTATCATCTGCCTTCACAAAGCTTCAAGGTCTGCCAGAGTTAACAAGGACAGAGGAGAGGAATCAGAGTTTAGTCATTAGCTTAGTAATCAATGTAACAGTGCCAAGCACTGATAGTTAGTATAAGCAGTGTTTAGAGTTAGTTACATATTGTTTCCTGTCACTATCAACCCTGACGTCATCAAAGATGCTTAGAGGGAGATAGTTAGTATAAATAGGCAACTCTTGTAACCTTTAAACTTGTCTCTTAAAAGATCAACTTTCACATATCATCTTCTCTGCATTTTCTCATCACCAAATTGTAATTGCAAAGGCTGAGGGGGAGTTTGTGAATCACATGCAAGTTAATTAACTTGAAAGCATGATGATGATGAAAACAAACGACCATTGCTTGTAGTAAAAGTTTTCCATCTTATTCCGATGCTAATCTCTTTTAATTCAATCATTTTCCATTTTTTGAAACAAAAACTACAAGTAATTCAAACTCAGATCCTAACAATTGGTATCAGAACTTGATTCGTCAAATTCGATCTAACAATCGATTTGGTTCGAACAATCAGCTCTCTTGCTAATCAGTTTGGTTGTTTTTAGCTTGATATTTAGAGTTTTATTACGTTCAAAGTTTTTAAAACAAAATGTGTGAAAAATCAACTGAAAATGTCTCAAAACACACAGGATGCCAATTCTGGTTCCTTGTTCAAACCGCCGATGCTCAAAAGAAATGAATATTTCATTTGGCAACGACGGATGAGTCACATCCTTGCTCAGCAAAACACCGGTTGCTGGAGATCTGTTGCTTATAGACCTCACTTCCAATGGTTCCAAGCACAGAGGATCCAACCAAGCAAGTGCCAAAAAATCCTGAAAACTTTTCGGAGCAGGATTTCCAGAAAATTGAATTGGATGCTAAGGCATTTAGCATAGTTGCTTCGGCCTTACCCAATGAAATTTATGCTGGTCTACTCCATTGTAATAGTGCAAAGGAGTTATGGGATGCACTAAGGAGCAATTCAGTGGGACTGGGGAAGTGATAGAAAGTAATAGAGAAGTTCTAAATCAGCAGTATGAAACGTTTTGTCACTTGAAAGGAGAGTCTCTAACACAACAATTTGAACGTTACAGCTGTCTCATCAGTGAACTTAGACTGGTTAATGTGGTTTTTCCTAATTTGACTGTCAATAGTCGTTTCCTTAGCTTATGTAACGCGAAAATCTGTTGGGTTTAAAGAAATGTCGTTGACACAACTTCATGGGATACTCCTCACTTATGAGAGAGAGTTAAACCAGAAAAAGAAGTTGCAAGATTTTGGCAAAATGACTGATAATTACTCATTGGGTAATACAACTCTTTTTGGCCAAGAAGAGGGTTCTGGCAGCAGTAAGGACCAAAGTTATGATCACTATATAGATATTACATCTGGTGGGAACTTTGGATCTGAAACATTTGCACCCAACTATGCTTTTACTGCTAGTTAGGAAAGCCAAACCTCTGACAATCTATCCTTTGAGCTGATAACACATTGAACCTTCTGATCTTGAGGAAATGGATATTTTGCACCAACTGGCCCTATTGAGTGTTAGGGCTAGTAAATTTTATAAGAGAACTGGTAGAAAATTCCCAGGTTTGCATGGGGGGTTGAAGGTTGGGCTGGATAAATCAAAAGTCAAGTGTTATAAGTGTAATAGGCTAGGACAATTTGCCAGAGAATGCAGGTCTCAAAGTTCTGGACCAATAGTGACTCATCCTAGCCCTAGACCTCAGCACACACAAAACACTGCTCATTATTCCCAATATGCCCCTGCTCAACATGTTCAAAACACTGCCCACTTTGCACATCCTGCTACCACTGTTCCAGTGCATTATGTTCAATCCACTGCTCCACAAATTCAATATGTTCAGGCACCATCTCATCCTCAAGTGCTTGTTCAACAAGCACCCATTGTTACACAACCTGCTCAAACCACTGCTAGTCCAGCAGAGGTTGGTCAACAAAGCTTTTTCACACAAAGTTATGTTGACTGGAGCAGTTTGCCTGAGGATTTGACTGATAAAAACTTTGCTTTAATGGCAAAAAATGATATTGAACAAGAATTTTGTTTAATGGCCTTAGAGACAATTGCTGAAGGTGTTGAATCTGTGGAGATAGTGTCAAAATCTGATGAAGTTCAAGTTTGTGATGAAACAATGGTTTCAAGTGAAGAAAGAGAAAATGCTGCTGATAAGGAAAAGAACTCTCCTACAGATCCATGGAACATTGATGTGTGTGAAGATGAGTGTGATTGTTCTCTCATGGCTGCTACAAAGGTATCACATCAGATCCTTAAAGATCTATGTTCTGACAAATGCATCATTGATTTTGCAAATATCAAAAAGGTGAACGAAAACCTGAGAAACAAAATTTTAGAAGATGAACTTAATTTTAAAAAAACTGATTAAAGAGTTAAAATCAAAGTTAAGTGAAAAAGATTATGAAATGAGTAGCCTAAGACATGAATCAAGCATAACCAAGGACCAACTCCAAACTATGGTAGAAAAATACCAAGTTTGTAAAAAGGAGTTAGAAGAAACCCAAATCACTTGTGCAAAATGGGTTGAGTCCTGCAAAGGTTATGAAATTATGCTTGATGCCCAGATCAAGAGCAACATCAAGTTTGGTGTAGGTTTTAGAGCCATGATCAAAATGAGAAAAATGTTGCTGAAATTGATTCTGAGGTGGTTGAAGTTGTCCCTACAAATTTGGCTGGTGAAGAGATAAAAATCACAGATAAAGCTGGAAACAAAATTGTTTTGGAAAAACCAGAGGTTTCAACAAAAAATAAAGAAATTGAAAAATATCAGTTTAAACCAACCTGGTCAGATGAATGTGATATCTTAGAAAACTACTTCACAACCACTGATGGTATTAAAGCCCCAAATGCACTGGTGATCCCTATCAAAGATGTGCCAGCAGAGGTTACAACCACTGCTGAGAAAAAGTCTGATAGGAAAAGAAGAGTAAAGATTAAAAACCTGTTTTGTGAATTTTGTGAAAAAATAAATCATGTGGCTGCAGATTGTTTTCTTTTAAAAGCCTATGAAATTAACAAAACTTGTGTTATCAAAAACTCTTCAAAATGCACCATCTGCAGCAAAACAAATCACTCAACTCAACAGTGTGCCTATCTCAAAAACTATGAACAAAAGGTAAAAGAGATCAAGGCAAAAGACTTGAAAGAGAAAGTTCAAGTTCTGTTGGAAATAAATCCAAGCAGAGTTTTGAACAAATTGAAACATCTGTTACAAAAGCCTTAAACAAAACCTCTGTTCAAAGAGAGGTGCAAGTGACTAGATGCCCCACCTTCAAACTCATTTCCAAGAGGGTATGGCCAACCTACTTATAAAAAGGTTCCTCATGCTTATGAAGGTTACAAAAGCCTTCAAAGCAAAGAATAAACAGGCACCCTTATGGATACAATCATCTGATAGGAAATGGTCAAGAGCAGATGTTATAAGAAAATTTCAAAACCTCTGACCATTATCCTAGACTTGAGGCTGGACCATCTGTGACCCCATCCAAAGCCATTTTGGCTTTGGAGACCAATCTTAACTGATCTATTTACTTAAATGTGCAGGGATTCTCTACTTGCCTTGATAGCTTATGGTATATAGATAGTGGAGGTTCTAGGCACATGACAGGATGTAGAGCCCTTCTCAAGGACTTCATGGCTCATGGGGGGGGGGGGTGATATATCTTTTGGTAATAACTCAAAGGGAAAGGTTTTAGGGTCTGGGTCGGTTATGGCTGGTAAACTCAAGTTTGAAAATGTGAATTTGATTGACAATCTGAAATTTAACCTGCTGAGTGTCTCACAAATGAGTGATAGAGGATATGGATCCTTCTTCTAAGAAAACTTGTCAAATTGTGGGACCAGAGGTTGTTAAAAGGATTGATCAAATCATTGCTGAGAGCAAAGCACAACTCACTGCACATAGAGGTGGGAATGTGTATGTGGTAGATATGCTAAAAGATAATCCTATGTCTGGGACATGTCTATTCTCAGTTGCTTCTAGCAAAGATACTGAGTTATGGCATAGAAGACTTGGACACACAAATCTTAAAACTATCACCACACTCTCAAACAAAGTCTTGTAAGAGGCTTGCCTCACAAGCAATTTTCCTGTGATGAAATTGTGTTTCCTGTTTAAAAGGCAAACAACATAAAAGTTCTTCAAATCAATTGAAGAGTCCAAAACAAGCCAGCGTTTACAACTGTTGCACATGGACTTGTTTGGCACAGTGCAAATCATGAGCTTAAAACACAAAAGGTATTGCCTAGTGATAGTTGATGATTTCTATAGGTTTACATGGACCTTCTTTCTTCATTCTAAGGATGAAACTGCAAGCATTTTGCAAAACTTTGTCAAACAAGTAGAAAAGCAATTTGATCTTCCAGTAAAAATCTTTAGAAGTGACAATGGAACAAAGTTTAAAAATAGGGAGTTGGATGCTTTTTGTGAGTCAAAAGGAATTGTTAGACAATATAGCATTCCAAGAACTCCAGAACAAAATGGGGTGGTTGAAAGGAAAAACAGAACCTTAATTGAATCAGTAAGAACTATGCTAGCAGATTCTGGTTTACCCTGTCCTTTTAGGGCAGAGGCTGTAAACACTGCTTGCTATGTTCAAAACAGAGTTTTGATTAACCCCAGGCATCAAAAGACTGCCTATGAGATTTTGTATAAAATTAAACCTCTGATTTCATATTTTAAATTTTTTGGCTGTCCATGTTTCATTCTGAACTTAAAAGATTTATATCTAAGTTTGCAGCCAAAATTGATTGTGGTTATTTTCTGGGATACTCAACCACTGCCAAAGCCTACAGAGTTTTTAACTCTAGGAAAAAGTGTGTTGAAGAAACTTTGAATGGGAAGTTCAATGAACTGTCATCACTAAAAATCCCAGCAAATCCTGCAGAGCTTTTTGATTTAGATAAATTCACATTTGCTGATGTTTCTATCAAGCTAGACAATGCATGTACACCACAATCATCTGAAGAAGATCAAGATCAAGGATACGACTGTGTGCTTCCACAAACAAAAGTCTATTCTTCAAAAAAAGGATCAAGTGCTACAAGCTCTTGTGTAAACTATGCCACTTTTGGGTCAACAGTGGTTGATCCTCAAACCTCTGCCAGTTCACAAAATCAAACATCTGTTGATAAAAAGTCCTACATCTGGGCACCAAAATCATCAGAATGTTACCTCTATACTCCCAATACCAACACCACCATTCTCATCAGTGGCTGATTCTTCAATTTCACCAGCAGAGGTTAGCTCAGATGATACACATTTGCAGCCATCACCTCAAAAGGCTATTGTTCCATACCAAGGTGATTTGATTTATCTCAAAAGCCATCCAGCAGATCAAGTTACTGGCAACATCAAATTTGGGGTGCTCACACGAAGCCAATCCCAAAATATTTGTCTTTTTGCTGGTTTTCTATCACTCATACAGCCAGTCAAGTACCAAGAGGCACTGAAAGACAACAGTTGGATATAAGCCATGCAAGAAGAACTCCTTCAGTTCAAAAGACAACAAGTTTGGGAGCTTGTGCCACTGGCAAAAGATGTAAGTCCAATTGGCACAAAGTGGGTCTTCAAGAACAAAACTGATGAAAGGGGTATTGTTGTCAAAAACAAAGCAAGGCTCGTGGTTCAAGGCTACAGACAGGAAGAAGGTATAGACTATGATGAGACTTTTGCTCCTGTAGCAAGGTTGGAAGCTATTCGCCTGTTCTTAGCTTTTGCTACTAACCACAACATAAAGGTGTTTCAAATGGATATAAAGAGTGCATTTTTGTATGGAAAAATCAAAGAAGAGGTGTATGTCTATCAACCTCCAGGTTTTGAAGATGCATTCCATCCTGATCATGTCTACAAGCTCAACAAAGCATTGTATGGCTTGAAACAGCACCAAGAGCTTGGAATGAAACTCTATCCACTTTTCTCTTATCCATAGGGTTTACTAGAGGCAAAATAGATAAAACCCTGTTTTTAAAATGGAAAGGAAAAGATTTGATGGTTGTCCAAATTTATGTGGATGACATCATTTTTGGATCCACAAGCACTGCTATGTGTGAAGAGTATCGGAAACTCATGGCAACAGAGTTTGAGATGAGTGCAATGGGTGAGCTCCAATGTTTTCTTGGTCTTCAAGTTAAACAATTGCACAATGGTACATTTATCCATCAAAACAAGTATGTGAAAGAACTGCTTAAAAAGTTTGATATGGATGATTGTAAACCATGTAGCACACCTATGGAAAACCTCCAAGCTAGTCACCATTGATGGTAAAGATGACCTTGTTGATCAAACTCTTTATAAAAGCATGATTGGGTCTTTATTGTACCTAACTGCATCAAGGCCAGACATCATGTTTACAACATGTGTTTGTGCCAGATCACAGACATTACCTAGAAAGTCTGACCTTATTGCTGTAAAAAGGATATTCAGATACATAAAAGGTGCTCCCACACTTGGTATCTGGTATCCAGCTAATGGGAATATTGAGCTTTCAGGTTTTTCAGATAGTGATTTTTCTGGGTGTAAAACTACAAGGAAGTCCACATCAGGAGGATGTCAATTTCTAGGTGATTGTCTAGTGTCTTGGCAAAGCAAAAAGCAGGTTGCAGTTTCAACATCCACTGCTGAGGCAGAGTATATTGCTGCTGCTAGCTGCACTTCTCAACTCTTGTGGCTTCAAAACCAGTTGGTGGATTTTGGTATCATTGCACTAAAGACTCCACTCAAATTGGACAGTCAAGCTACTGAAAATATCATCAAAAATCCAGTTTCTCATTCAACTACAAAGCACATTGACATTAGACATCACTTTGTGAGAGATTGCTATGAAAAAGGTTTGATTTCTTTGCATCATATCCATATTTCAGATCAATGGGCAGATGTTTTAACCAAGGCATTGGATACATCTACCTTTGAAAAATTGATCTCAAGGCTTGGTATGCTAAACATGGATTAAAAACAAGTTTTCTTGTAAATCCATGTGTACATAGCATCAAAATGTTTTCAGAAATTCAAAAATTCCTTAAAAATAGTTTAAAATTGAAAATTTTCAATAAATCTTTAAAAGTTTGATCACAACATCTGTTTGCTCAAAACCTCCGATAGGCTTTAAAATCTTATACACTGATACAGTGTATCCTCTGACTTCTATTTTTCACCTCTTCAAAACCACTGATGGCTATCCTCTGATAGTGTTAACAAAATTAGTATTGTCCAAACCTATGTCCTAAAACAATGTTTTGCCACATCAACGGTTACTTTTCTCATCAGAGGTTACACCTGGCCAGATGTTAGCCATCCGATCTTGCAACAGATGCCATGTCATGTTCACGTTTTCAAAACCCCTATAAAACCCCTATTTTATCTCACTAGTGGTTACCCTAAACTGTGTCGATTTCAAAATCTCAAAACACTTTTTTCTCTCAAACACCATGGCTCCCAAATCAAAATCTTCAAAATCCAAAGCAAAATCGCAAGAAGAACCTCCACCTTTCACTCTCATAATCAAAACCCCACACAACTACACTGCCATACTTGAAGAAAACGACGCAAATACTCGCTATCATCCATTGATTCGAATTTTGCAAAAGTCTAAATTCTTGCACATGTTAACCATAAAGCCCCCATTTACATTGATGCTCTTCGTGATTTCTGGAAAAATGCAAAGGTTCACTCATCTGCTGATGGTGTTCCTTATATAATAATTTCAAGAGTAGGGGGTGTGTTAATGCAAATTAGCCCCCAATCGATCTCTCAAGTTTTCAAGTTAAATGACATACAACACCCTGTGTCATTTCCAATTAATGAGATCCAAGCAGAGTTTCTGGAAAGAGGTTATATCGGCCAGATGAAAGGTATGACCATTTTTAAACCTAACTTTCCTGTTGAGACGAGATTTTTCTTTCACACCATTCTTACTTGTCTCTCAGCAAAATCCACTGCTTTCAATGAAATCCCATTAAACATGCAATATCTGGGGTATACAATTTTAACTGACACCGATTTGAACTACTCCCAGATATTGTTCAATGATCTTGTGAATAATTTTAAAAATATTGAAAAAAGAATAGCTTTTTTGATGCATCCAGTTTCTTGAGTGTTTACTTACAGGATCAAATTAAAGGTCCTGAAAGTAAAATTGGCGCTGTGGTTAATCCATGCAGCCTTAATCATGAAACTTTCACCAGAATAACAAACCAAGATAAAGTTGAGAAAACACAAGTAGATGAGGATGAGCAAGTTTTACCAGAACAAAATGTTCAATCTCAACCTCTTGCTACTAAGCCCACTGCTCTTGGTGATCAGGGCAACACAACCGCTGCCCTGAAACCCACACCAAAAATTTCCAAAAAGAAAACCAAAACAATCTCCAAAATGCCCACCAAACCCAAAAAGGGTCCTCTGAAAGATGAGATCCCAGAGGTTAACCCTGTGACAGCACCAAAGTCACAAACCACTGCTGCTACTTCTTCACAGCAGATGGTTCAAAGATCTCCCACCGGCTTTGAAACTCCTCCTTCTTCCTCACAAAAGGAAAAAGGTTGTAGAGACAGGGACACCACTTTATGAAGCTCTAGATCCACTTGGGTCTATCTTCCACAGCCCCTCTCCTAGGGCAATGTCGCTTTCTACTCAGCCACTTTCACGAATACCTTCATTTCCACCCACAATTGTACCATTGCTGAATGCAACTGAATTAGTTCAGACACAAACCAGCACTTCTCAACAACCTTACTGAGAATATACTTCATCCAATGGCTGGGTCTGATTCTTTATTCATTGCTAGCCCATCAGCAAATGAAGAGGCTACATCCCTTGGGTTACATGTAACCCTCGGTGATAGTTCAACACAAGTAGCCACTACAATTGTTGAACTCCCTAGTTCTCAGTTGGACAGTGGTTTAGTAATAAGACTTGGTTGAAGGGAACCACTGCTGAGGCAACAACTGTTACCTCTATTGTGGGAAGTCCGCAGTACCAAGACAAAGGGGCATCTATGTTAGAAGCTGGTCCTAAAACCACTGCTCATGATAACATAGATATAACTACCACCACTGGTAGGAGTTCAGATGATCCTATTAAATTAGGTGATGATCTAAAATACCAGGATTTGACGGAGAGAGTGACCAGAATAGAAAATTCTGTTGGTGAAATCAAAGATTTACTAAAGCAGATGATAGCTACAAAAAGTAAACCCTCTGTTCTATCCACTGCTGATCTCAAAGAAGCTCTTCACCCTCTGTTTCAACATCAACAATATTATTTGGATTTACAACACAAGCATCATGTGAATAATGTTCGAAACATGTTTGAATCAAGGTATCAAGACACTGCAGCAGACATTAAAGCCATCAAAGCACATCTACTCACAACCACTGGCCATGCACCTCCAACGGTTATATTTGTTACAACAGATGAAGCCAAAAAGGGGAGAAACCTTTGGGTCCAAAGAAGCTAACAATAGATGATGATAAGGCTAGACCTACATTGAACATTCCAAGGCCTGATGGTTCAAAGAAGATAGATTTAACTGAAGAACTAGTGGCCAAGGCAAGGGCTAGTCACAAGAAGAATGTGATTAAGGAGAGCAGAGTGTTGGTTGAGAAAAAGATTGATCAGCAAAAAGAAAAAGGAGAGGTTAGTACTTCATCAAAAAGAGCTCCTGCTAGAAAAGCCAGGCAACCAACATCCACACCTCCTAAAACTAAGCCTGAAACCAATCCAAGCATGAAAACCTCTGCCTCTCAAAAACCTATCACATCTTCAAAACCACAACCCACATCCACACAAGCAGATGTTACAGCAACTGTTGTGTCAACATCTGTTGATACAGCAGAGGTTGCAATAGATGCAACTCCATCCGCTGCCATGATCACGTTTCCCACATCAACTCAAACATTATCCACACCACCAAAAATCCCACAACCACCATCACCTAATTTAAGGTTTAAAAGGAGGAAAATCACAAAAGTGATAAATGATGATGAGATCTCTGCACCTCTTCCACTATCATCAACACCAGTGATCCCCACATCAGTGCTTACAACTTCTTCAACTTTTAAATTCATTCCTGCATCAAAGTTGTATCCTCTTGATTTACCAACAGTCAGGGAAGAGATCCTAAGTTTCTTTTCAGAAGATGACCCTGACAAAAGAACAATTCTATCCCTTGATGGCTATCCAAGACCAGCAAATGTTGATGCCTATCTAGAATTGAAAAAGAAGCAAGCAGAGGATATTGCCAAAAGAGAATCAGCTGGTAAAAATGATAGAGAGATACAGATTATCATGTCTTTCAACTGAGTAAAGTCACCATTCTACAAAATTTTGTCAAGGATCTGAGCAACCAGTTGCCAGTAAGGGAAAATAAGTTGCTCAAGAGTGAACTTATTGAGTATATCATGGAAAAGAAGATGTATAAGGCAACAAGGCCACATTTCAGGGATTGGAGCATAGATGAACTGAGGGAGGAAATCAACAGAATGCAAGAAATGTTGAAAGACCCTCTTAAAAAGGCAACTCCTCCCAGCTGGGATTTATACAAGAAAGATATCACTAAAAATGCCTTGAAGTTGAAGAGAATGAAGCAGAACTGATTCAAAATCATTATGGTTCCAAAAACCAATTGATGAGATGGGGTGGGGTGAGGTGAGAGTGTTAGACACTTACAAAATTTTGGAAGAAAGAAGGAAAAAGGATCCATCCATGCCTCCCAAGCCTGACTACTCAAAGGAAGATGCTATCCTCAGAGCTCAACTCTCTAAAAGGTCCAGCTCAACATCTGCCCACTCCACACTTTCCCTGCAACACAGGAAAAAGCAAGCGAAGATGAATGAAAAGACTGACAAAGAGTTTGAGGATACATTTATCAAAGAAGGGATTCAGAATATGATTGATTATCACACAGATGATACAAGTGCCAAGCTGGCCAAAGATTTATCAAAGATGGCTCATTTACAAACCTCTGCAATAAAAGCTCCTTCAAGAAAACATCAGACCCAAAAATTCTAAAATGGAAGGTCAACAAAGACACCCATGAATTGACATTGCTCAAGTCTGATGGTGCAGCTACTAAACTATCCATGGAAGATGCTTTTGAGCTTACAGTAGAAGACTTCCAAGAACTACTATGTTTAGAGCTGGTGAAGGATGCTGATGACATGGAATCTCTTAACTTTGAACTTCAATTCAAAGGTCAAATAAGAGAATTCCTTCTGAGGAATAAAAACCAAGAATAAAGTGTTTTTGGCATCATCTGTTCCAGGGGGAGATTGTTGGGATTGAACCCTATGAAAGGAACAGATGATATAAAGCCAAATAACACTATCCGAGCTTTGGTTCAACTATCAGAGGTTACATCCCTGATGTACTTACACTGCTTTCCATAAAGACTGCTCATCCTATCATCTGCCTTCACAAAGCTTCAAGATCTACCAGAGTTAACAAGGACAGAGGAGAGGAATCAGAGTTTAGTCATTAGCTTAGGTAATCAATGTAACAGTGCCAAGCACTGATAGTTAGTATAAGCAGTGTTTAGAGTCAGTTACATATTGTTTCCTGTCACTATCAACCCTGACGTCATCAAAGATGCTCAGAGGTTAGATAGTTAGTATAAATAGGCAACTCTTGTAACCTTTAAACTTGTCTCTTAAAAGATCAACTTTCACATATCATCTTCTCTGCATTTTCTCATCACCAAACTGTAATTGCAAAGGCTGAGGGGGAGTTTGTGAATCACATGCAAGTTAATTAACTTGAAAGCATGATGATGATGAAAACAAATGACCATGGCTTGTAGTAAAAGTTTCCATCTTATTCCGCTGCAAATCTCTTTTAATTCAATCATTTTCCATTTTTGAAACAAAAACTACAAGTAATTCAAACTCAGATCCTAACAGTATCATATTACACATTATAAATTCAAGTATAGTACTACGAGCTATCACAGCTCTTATTCTGCTACAGTTCATTACTACAGCCATCCACACGCACATTCCTTACTCTTGCTTCGCTTTACCTGAAATGCATGTTAGTTTTAAAAGGGTCAGCTAAACGCTGCGTGAGTTCCACGGGTTTAATTGCTGTGTAACAATATGTGTTAACAAGTTTAATTGCACTGGTCATAATCACAATGACGGTCATAGTCATATTCGCAGATGGAATTACACGAGTCTACAAGTGAAAACTTAACTCCCGGCCACCGGACCGTGTCACAAAGACACTCCCTGTAACATCCGTCGAAAAACGGGTTTTCCAAACCGCTTCGTTTGTAATCGAATAGTCAGTTTTAAATTTTCGATGCTTATTATGACTTATTATAATTTTAAACAATACATAATTAATAAACAAATTGGAATTTATAAGCTATAATTGTTAAAAAGTAAAAATAAAATAAATAAAAAGAAAAACAGGCTGCCGGGATTCGAACCCGGGTCAGCCGGGAACTTCAAAGTCTTAACTCACACACATACAACCACTCCGCCACTTGTGTTTTTTGGATGATATATCGAAACAATTAATTCAAATAACAAAACTCGATATCAAAATCAGTCAACGACGCGCCCATTTCGCAGTCGCCGGAAATCCCGACTACTTCACCAATTATTGTCAGTTTCTTTTGACTTAGCGTGCGTATTAACACCTACATCGGTTATAACCGATGTCCAGTCCCGCGACATCAGTCATAACCGCCGGAGAAAAGGTCGACCAACGAATCAAGACAGAAATCGGACCCAATTCATCGATATTCTTTCCTATAAATACACACCCTAGCCTCTGGTAATCTTTTCGCTCAAAATCGCACCAATTCTCGAAGCAATTTCACTCGCCGGAACTTTTCTGCCATCACCGGACTTTCGCCGGAAAACCGAGACTCACATCAACACGGTAAATACCTCGACTCTTTCTGTTTCAATCCATTATTAGACCATTACTAACATCAATCCATCACCCAGAATCAATCCCAGACGACGTTGCCGGATATTCTGTACTCGCCGGAAAATCGCTGGAATTTCTGAAATCACGCTGTTAATCGGTATGATCATCTAAACCTACTGTTAATCATGGTTTAGTAACTCAATTTCACATCTAATCAATCAAAACCGTTAATTGATCCGAACAGACGGAGTTCACAAAACAGAGCCGACGAATCCTTGCCGGAGTTCTGAGAAAGACACCTGTTCGGTATATTCATTTCCAAAACTCTCTCTATTTCATCGCATTACAATCGCTTATAAAGTTCGTTAATTGAATTTAACAAGAAACAGTTGATTAACCGTTGTCTGTGTTTTGAACGAAGAAGATGAGTTCGAACTAGTGTATAAGATTAATTAAAATCAGGATAATAAACGGGTTAGACACACAGTCCAGCGGTGGACTGTGTGCAAACAATAAACACACGTCTCGAGTTCGATCCCTATCACGACCCTATCCTCGGAAATAAAAATGTTTTTTTTAAAACCGAATCGGGTTAACTCACAGTAAGATAAGTATAATAAAAACCAGAATATTAACCAGGTTAGACACACAGTCCAGCGGTGGACTGTGTGCAAAACTAAACCGCAGGTCCCGGGTTCGAGACCTGTTGAGAGCTCCGGTTCGATACAATTAAATCCTTTTTAAATAAATGATTTTCGGATTAAGTTAAATAGTATATAAATATAATTAAAAACAGAAATATTTCGGGTTAGACACGTAGCTCAGTTGGTAGAGCTGCGTGCACGCGTACGGGAGGTCACGGGTTCGAGTCTCACCCAACCCTTTTCCTGATTTTTGTCTTTATGCTCTGTTTCCTTCCACCCCCCGCCCCCCCCGTTTGCGCACACTTATACACGACCGAACCGGTCAACGGTCAACAGTCATGGTCACGGTCAACGGTCAAAGTCAAAAAGTCAACATTTTTTTTATTTTTATTTATTTATTTAATTTAAAAATCAATTAAAAATACTTAAAAACAATGTTTTTAAAGTTAGAAAATAGCCTTAAACTCACAAAAATATATCCAAAAATCCTATTAAAATTGTTAATAAAATCCACTTATTTACCTTACCTTTTCGTTATTAATTAGGTTAGTTATTCCTCGTCGATCATCCTCTAAACTCGTGCGTATCCATCATCATCAAGAGAACGCACCCAATGTGAGTGAATCTCTACCAATTCCCCGTTTTAATCACATTTTGGGGTGTATCATGTGTCGCTAATTATTTATTTAAATTAAACACTTGTGCATCCATCATATTCATGATCAAATGTGTTGCCAATATATATCAATTGTTTGTGTGGTTAATGTTTAGATTAAAGTTATCATTTTCAGTACATACATTATCATAGGCCGCCGCTCCCCATTACCTATGAGCGTGAACGAGGCGTTGCCAACATAAGATCGGCTCCGTTTGATTGAGCCTTGATCTCACATACATCATCATAGGCCGTCCGTTCCCCATTACCTATGAGCGTGAACGAGACGTTGCCAACATATACATTGTCATTCATATCATATACTCATGCAAGGTGTTTGTGATTGTTTGTTTACATATGTTTGTTCATATATGATTATTGCACAATTTTTCCATATTAATTACAACAAGGAATCAATAACAAATGTTTTTTAACAAGGTTCACTCGCCAACTTTTGTTGACCCAAAATCCCCCATTTTTACACATGATACAGGTGATCAAGTTGAAGCAAGAAACACATAGGGCGGCCTAGAAGAATAAACCAGTTTAGATTTTGGATTGTTTTAGTTAATTTTTCCTTTCCTTGTATTGTATGAACTTGACTTGAAATCTTTGAGATGTAATTTGAATTTAATAAATATGAAACATATTAGTAAACATCATGAGCTTTGGTGATAACCCAATTATGCCGCGACTCTTATTCCGCTGCGGGTCGGGGTGTGACAGATTGGTATCAGAGCCATGACTATAGGGATATAGGATAGGTTATTAGACCCTTAGAGCCTATACTATAGTTGATTAGAATTTTTAAATTGTTTGTGTGTTACATGTAAAATTCATGATGTTTATATGCTTTATGTTTATTGTTACATTCAATATTATGCAAGCTTGTTCATAAGTACATATTATTATACAATGCCTATCATGAATCATATTCTCATAACATATCATATCCATGGGAGCACACACCTCACAATTCTTATGATTTTTACAACGATTTTTGTATTTTCAAATCACATCAAAGTGAGTTCTTATGACGGGCATGTAGTAACTGGAAGGGTACGAGTACCGGTAGTCGGAACGTCCTGTCTAGGCTTGGCATTCGTATAAATCCAAAATAAAGGACCAGTTTGCCTACATGGGGACTAACGATGAGAGTAGAAGGACCTATTAGGCCAAAGCATGCTATACCAAACGTCGTGTGAACTAACCCCACTTTGAGTTGTCATTGTGTCTATACCTGGACACCCTCCGACCATACATCTCGCAAACATATTTCATGGTTTTCATTCGGGTGATGCGAGTGTTAAACCGCCAATACAATGTAAATCCTACTAAGCCAATAGTCATGGGGGCCACATGACTATACAGGCGATGGTATGGGGGACATTGGAGGCCCAAACATGAGCAAACCCAAGACATCCTATGGATGTAGTGCATTATTGATGATTATGTTATTTTATTATTTTAAACGACACATGACACCTAAACACTCCTTAAACTCACCATCTTCCTATGTATATTCCTGTAGATGTCGGCTAGGCAGCTACGTGGAGGTCGAAAGTCAGGAAGGTCAAACGAACGCTTGGCCACTCAAATTGCAAAACAAATGGCCGGGGTGCTTCCTGATATTGTAATTCAAGTCCAACAAGCTCTCACCGCGAATCCTATCAACCCACCCAATCAAGAGGATCAAAACATCGACAACCCTCCCTCCAAGAAGTGCTCCTACAAACACTTCAAATCTTGCGATCCCCCAAAGTATGAAGGGACTGAAGGTGTCACCGCTCTCCTCCACTGGTTTGAGGAAATGGAAAACACCTTCCTCAATTGCGATTGTCCTGAGGATCGCAAGGTACGTTACGTAACCGGGAGATTATTTGGGGTAGCCCTGACCTGGTGGAACACCGAGAAGGGTAAGAGAGGAGTTGAAGACGCTATGGCCTTAACGTGGGAAGAGTTAAGGAAATAATGACAAAACGCTTCTGCCCAAGAAGTGGAAGATGAATTCCACTCGCTGAAGCAAAAGGAATGAGACCATACTTCCTACAACAAAAGATTTCTTGAGCTGAACCAGATGGTTCCTAACTTGTTCACCCCAGTATACCGCTTGGTTGAACACTATATTCGAGGCCTCCCCTCGAAAATTCAAGACTCAGTCCTCAGCACTTCGCCTGCAATTCTCGAAGCTGCTATGGAATTGGCTACCGAACTTACCGAGAATCGCATCAGAAACGGTAAATTCAAGGAGGAGAAAAAGAAAGCCCCCGTTGAGGGCCAAACTTCAAACCATTCCACCTCCTCTTCAAAGTTTTCTAACAAGAGGAAACGAAATACCAGAAACTTTGCTGTCACCCAAACAAATTTCCCTATCCCTGCTGCACCCATTACTCAAGTTGCCCCCTCACCCGCACCATACAAAAGGCCATACTCCGGCCCCTACCTACAATGCACCCGTTTCCAATACCATCACTCTCCCGAACACCCTGTCAATATTGCACCAGCTGTGGCCGTGCAGGTCACACCATCCAAACCTGCCGCGCACTGCAGCGAATGAACCGCAACCAACCCACAACCCAAACCCACCATCGAATGATGGGTCAAGCCCAACAACCCCTACTACTACTACCACCTACACAACATACGGCCCAAACCTACTACCAACCCAACTACCCCATGATGCAATCCATGCGGGCTTGTTACAACTGTGGAGACCCAAACACTTGTCCACGTTTGGTGAACATCATACATGCTCAAGCTCAAGCAAATCCGGTGAATCAAGCTAACCAAGCTCCTCCACCTGCTAGAGGAAGAGCTTTTAACATCAACGCCAACCAAGCTAGGGCCGACAACAACGTGGTTAACGGTACGTTTCTCATCAATGGTAGTTATGCATCCATGTTTTTTGATACTGGCGCGGATAAGAGTTTTGTGTCCTTAGAATTTAAAACCATCCTCAACCAAACCCGTGATAAACTCATGGAATCCATAACGGTGGAAGTTGCTGACGGAAAACCGGTCTCATTAAACTCCATTATCCGAAACTGTACCCTCACTCTAAACGATCACGACTTTCCAGTTGACCTCATTCCTATGAAGTTGGGAAGTTTCGACATTATAATTGGTATGGACTGGCTCAGCCAACATCATGCTGAAGTAGTTTGCTGCGAAAAGTTCATTCGTATTCCTCTTGCAGACGGTCAAACCCTGCGAATCTCCCAGAATACTCCGGTGTTCTAATTATAGTATTTGTCAGGTTGGGCCAGTTCCCAGTTCCGGCAGGTTCGTTATACGGTAAATTGCCGAAATTGCTTAAAATAATCTATTTTTAATTCAGTAAATTCCCATTTAATCTATATTTTATATAAAAATTTGTAAATTTTAATATAAATCAGTAAAAATCTGTATATTATGGGAAAATACTTTTGGGAATTTATTTTTTTAATTTACTTAATTAAATAAATTATTTATAAAACAATTTTTAACCACATAATTCCAATTAAATACCATGAATAGTTAAAAAAATTCCAAAACATCCCAGAACACCTTATATATGTCCAGGAACTTCTTAGAAAATTTGGAGATTTTTCCGATTTCGTTTCGGTGCGTTCCCGGCTACCGAAAACTCGCAAAAACGCGGATTTTTAACCCAAATCAAAACTTAACCAATATATCCGAATTTTCTCATATAATTCCCATATGTTTCTTAATGTCTCTGTAAAAATTGGTGATTTATTGAATCCGTTTGATATTTTTTCTGAAATTCTTTCAGTAAAACAGTTAAAAAATCACCAAAAATGGTAGAAAATTCTAAAAATAGTAAAATTTTACGTGGACCTTTCTGACGATACCCTACATCACTAAACCAAGGTTCAGCTCAATCAAAGTTACACGGACGAAGTTATAGGCAAAACAATTTTATGCCTATCCTCGATTCGGTTTTCGGATCATATACCCAGCGATTCTTCCGATTCCAAGCATTTATCTTGATCCCAGAAGTGTGTAAAGGCTATATTCAGTACCTATATACCAAGTACAACCCAAATATGCTAGAACTTATATCAATCAAGCTTTAATTCGTTGTTTTTCGGTTAATAGAATAGTTAAGCGATTTTTGTCCAATAATAGTTGATTAGGGTATCAAACCCAATGATTAGTGATCATGGATGCCATATAACACCAGGGGTTTCATGTGATGTTCATATTCAGCCCTAAAACTTGTTTAAAACTCCAACATTCATGGATTAAAAAGCGTTTTTCGGCTAGAAATCGCGTTTAATCGAAGTAACGGACTTAGAATTATAAGTATCAAGGCTAATACCTTTGAAATAAGACTTGTTCTTTATGAATTCAGCTGAGAAGAAGAGTTTGAGAGAAGATTTTTGGGGAAAAGTTTGAAGGAATTGATTAAAATTAAAAGAAATAAAAAAAACCATTTATATAACCATGGGGGGGGGGGGTTGGCGGTTTGGAGGTGGGCCCCCTTGGGCCACCTCGTGCTTGTTTTGCGTGCTTAAAGATGATGTTTATCTTCGGATAAGTATAGGTTCGTTTTCGGGTCCTGTGCGTTCTCGATTTGCGTGAAGGACTCCGTTTTGCGTGTACTTAGTGTCAAAAGACTCGGTTTTAAAAATATGCATAACCGTCTAAAAATCCGAACCCAGTTACGTTTTAATCATAAAAGTCTCGTTTGACGTTCGTTTAAGTGTTTTTAAGCTTGATCGATCGTTCCTTGCACATTCGGTTGCCTTATGTTATGCCTGGAACGATTGCGTTTCCCCAACCGGGAGCTGCTTCGTTTTGTGTGCCCGGGCTTTGATTATTTTCAAACCTTATGTCACAATCTATGGCACAAAACTAAGTTATTCCTGGAATTCGGAATCTTAAATAAGGCTACCGATAACCTAATAATCAACGTCATAAGGTTTAATGCGCTGTTAAACGTCAAGTCTCCGTTTAACACGTTGTTCAAGGTTAAGGGCGCCAACCTCGCATCGTTAGTCCTTAGTAGTGTCATGACAACCATGACGTGCTCTCGGATTCCTCCGAGATATAACATATACCGTTTCGCACAACACACAAGTCATGAAATTTCACAAGGTTTACGCACAATTATAGTTTTAGTCATGCTTTACGTTTAGGACCAATTAAGGTGTACCTGGTTTCGTCATGGGTATCACAGTCTCCCCCGGTTAAGAAATTTCGTCCCCGAAATTTACTTTGTCCCGCTAGGGAAGAGATGAGGGTATTTTCTATGGAATTCATCCTTCCGTTCCCAGGTATATTTTGTTATATCTTAATTGTTTGACCCTACCATCAACTATTTCCACCGGCTCTTCCACAAAGTGGAGTTTATCATCAACGTGTATGTCTTCCAAAGGTACCTGGGTAGTTTCGCCTGACAGGCATTTCTTCAGGTTTGATACATGGAAGACATCGTGAATGGCACTAAGTTCGGTTGGTAACTTCAACCGATACGCTACCGGACCTACCTTGGCTAGGATCTCGTATGGCCCAATGTAGCGCGAGGCTAGCTTTCCTGACTTTCCAAATCAGATAACGCCTTTCCACGGCGATACCTTTAACAGAACTCGTTCACCTACGTTGAACGATAATGGTTTTTTGCTTACATCAGCCCAAGTCTTCTGCCGACTCTGGGCGGCTTTCAGACGGTTCTGAATCTGATGGACCTTATCGGTCGTTTCCTGAACTAGTTCAGATCCCGTCAGTTGAGTGTCACCCACTTTGGCCCAACAAAGTGGTGATCGGCACTTTCGACCATAAAGGGCCTCATATGGGGCTGCTTGAATGCTATTGTGGTAACTATTGTTATACGAGAATTCCACTAGTGGGAGATGCTTGTCCCAACTTCCTCCGAAGTCCAGGACACAAGCACGAAGCAAGTCCTCTAGTGTCTGAATCGTGCGTTCCGATTGGCCATCGGTTTGGGGATGATAAGCAGTGCTTAAATCAATTCGCGTCCCCAAAGCCTCTTGTAGTTTCTGCCAGTATCGCGAAGTAAAGTGGCTGTTTCGGTCGGAAATAATAGCAATCGGGACACCATGTCTAGCTACTATCTCATTAGTATAAATTTCGGCCAACTGGTCGGTCTTATAGGTAGTGCGAATCGGAATAAAATGCGCGGATTTGGTCAATCGATCTATGATTACCCAGATCGCATCATGACCACGAGGCGTTTTCGGAAGATGGGTCACGGAATCCATCATGATTTGTTCCCACTTCCACTGAGGTATCTCAGGTTGTTGCAACATCCCCGAGGGTTTCTGATACTCAGCCTTGACTCGCGCACAAGTCAAGCATTGGCTCACGTATTCGGCCACGTCCGTTTTCATCCCCGACCACCAATAAAACTCTTTCAGGTCATGGTACATCTTATATGTACCAGGATGAATCGAGTATTTTGATTTATGAGCCTCATCCATTATTAATTGTCTCAGCTCCGAACTTGCAGGAATCCACACTTGATTCTTAAAGTACAACAGTCGTCCGTTTTCCTCACAAAACTTTTCTCGTTCCCGTGCAATCCTTCACCGGGTAACTGGCTTTCCTTCAGGGCTTGCATCTGCGCGTTCCGGATTTGATCTATCAAACTTGTCTGCACGATCATTCCCAAGGCTCTCACTCGAATGGGCTTAATTCGATCCTTTCTACTTAGCGCATCTGCTACCACATTAGCTTTCCCCGGGTGGTACTTTATCTCACAATCACAATCATTTAACAATTTCACCCATCTGCGCTGCCTCATATTCAAGTCTTTTTGGTCGAAGATATGTTGGAGGCTTTTGTGATCGGTATATATAGTACACTTCGTACCATATAAATAATGTCTCCAAATATTTAATGCGAATATAACTGCTCCTAGTTCCAGGTCATGAGTCTTGTGATTCTTCTCGTGCACCTTCAGTTGTCTAGAAGCGTACGTGATAACTTTATTCCTTTGCATAAGGACACATCCAAGCCCTTGTCGTGATGCGTCGCAATATATGACAAAGTCGTCATTGCCTTCGGGTAACGTCAAGATTGGCCTCACCTAACTTTTTCTTTAACAGCTGGAACGCTGTTTCTTGGTCTTCACCCCATTCGTACTTCCTATCCTTTTGCGTCAATGTGGTTAGCGATTGGGTAATACTCGAGAAGTTTTCGAAACCCTGCCAATCCCAAGAATTGGTGTATTTCTTTTGGAGATTTCGGCTCTGGCCAGTTCTTGATTGCTTCAATCTTGCTTGGATCTACATGAATTCACCACATGCCCTAGAAATTGTACGGCTTGTAACCAAATGTCTCACTTAGACAACTTAGCGTACAGTTGTTCGGTCCGTAATATCTCCAATATAGCACGTAAATGATGCTCGTGATCGTCCTTGCTCTTGGAGTAGATCAAAATATCATCAATGAAGACGATGACAAATTTGTCAAGGTATGGCTTACATACCCTGTTCATGAGGTCCATGAATACCGCGGGTGCGTTGGCTAACCCAAAGGGCATAACTAGGAATTCGTAGTGGCCATAACGAGTTTGAAATGTGGTCTTAGGAATATCGTCATCTTGGACCTTCACTTGATGGTAACCTGACCGAAGATCTATCTTAGAAAAGTATCGGGCTCCTTGCAACTGATCAAAGAGATGATCGATTCTCGTAAGAGGGTATCGATTCTTGATACTGACTTTGTTCAATTCCCTGTAGTCGATGCACATTCGGAAGCTATCGTCCTTTGTTGGTACAATTTTGTGTCTTTAGCTTGTTCTTAGCTAACGGTAGTCTGTACGGTTTTTGTTATGTTTATGTAAATTTTTGGTCGAGTCGGCCAAGTCAAGATATCCTCCTATCTTGATTTAGCACAACGTTTGGTTATGTTGTCTATGATTTAAAACAGTTAGCAAGTGTGCTACTGTTATTGTGTTAGCTGTAGTAACTTAGTGGACTGTGTCTGTTAAGTGTTGTCTGTGTATGGGCTCCCTACGAAGAACCCATGTTCTTCATAGGATTGATCATCAACGAACAATCAAATGTTCGTTGCTTGGAAGGTCACGAAGATTCAATATTCATGGTAGGTGTTGTTCGTTGATAAGGCCTACGAAGAATCATTCTTCGTAGGTTTGCTGTTTGTTCGTAGCCCTGCACATTCTTCGTAGTGTGCAGGGTGTCTGGGCCTATATATATGTAACACTCTTCACAGTTTCACTCAAGAGAGTCCTGAAAGAGTTTACACTATCTGTATGTGTATGTACTGATTCTCTTCCATTAATCTAAAGATAGTGAATCTTTTGGGTTACTTTGTGTTTGTTACATTACTTTGCTTTCGGTTTGCATGCTAACAAGGATTCCGCACTTGCTAGTGTGTTAAGAAACAAGGAAGTAGGTAACTTGATCCTCCAAGTGGACCTACAAGTGGTATCAGAGCTTTGGCTCTCTTCCTTGTTCAAAACCGAGCAAAATTGAGTGTTTGAACCTCTTGTGAATTGTTCTTGAATCTTGAAGTTTGAAGAACTTGGTTTTCCAGAAAACTCATAAACATTTGTCTTAAAAACTTGGTATTTGAAAGAAATCTTAACAAAAACTTAACTAAAACACGGTTAGACACGTTAAGGTTTAGTTTTTCTTAGGATTTTCTTGCAAATATTGAATTCGACAAGTTTTCCGGCAAGTGTTCACTGGAAAAATTTACCGGAAAAAGTTGGTGAGGATAAGAATATTCAAAAAGATTTCCTGAAAAGGGTCTTTTCGAATGTTTGTTTGCTAACTCATTCGGGTAAACCAGAAAAGTATCTTTCATAACTTCAGAAAAAGGTGGTAACTATTTTTGGCAAAATCTCACCAACCAGATACGACGAATATCCATTCTACGAAGAATCACTTCAACGAAGAACCAATCTTCGTTGACTTTGGTCTCTGCGAAGAATCAAGCATTCTTCGTTGATCAGAGTCTCTACGAAGAATAGATCTTCGTTGTAACATAATCTTCATGGACGTCTTGTTCTTCGTTGAACAGTCTTCATGCGAAGAAGTTCTTCGTTGAACTATTGTTCGTTGAAAGGTGTTTGTGTTTTTCAAAGAAGGTTCATAAATTTTATATTTTTAACTTATTTGACTTTTAAGCATCATATTCATTTTTAATACCTTAAAATGAGTTCTACTCCTTGGGATTGGAACACGGGTGCGAATTCAAATCAAGATGCTTCACAATGGGTAAAATCCCTCATGCCTCATCACGCTTCAACGATTACCGCTAATCAATGGGCTTGTGTGGCAAATTAAAGTCAAAACATTCAAAGCTTGTTAATTAGTGAGAGTGAAACCGGTAGTACAAATCGTCCACCTAAGCTTCACCACATGAACGGATATCCATCATGGAAAGGACGTTTCAACACTTATGTTCTTGGGGTTAACACGGAACTTTGGACATGTTTTACTGTACTATACAATGTTGCTCTTGAATAAGCCGGATCGAATCCAACCACCTTGGCAAACATGTCCGAAGGAGACAAGAAAGCATATGACCTTGAGAAAAAGGCTTTCTCTATTCTTATGCAAGCTCTTCACAAAGACATATATCATCAGTTCATCTACTGTACTACAACAAAGAGTTTGTGGGATGCCTTAGAAGCTAGAGGTGAAGGAAACGCAGCTACGAGAAAAATTCGTCAAGAAATTCTAAAGAAAGAATTCGAAGGATTCATGTTTATGGAGAATGAGACACTAAATGACATGATAACTCGATTTTATCATTTAATGAGTGAATTGTTCTCATACAATGTAATCGCATCTCAGCAAGAGATCGTCAAACGTTTTGCAGATGGTCTACCGCCAAAGTGGAGTCAATTTGTTGATCTGTTAAAACACACAGGGGCGTTAGAAACCCTCAGCATTTATGAATTTATTCAGAAGTTGGAAAACAAGGACGAAGAAGAAATTCGTAAAGCAAAACGGGTTCCAGTTCCACAGAATCCTGAGGTGTACTTTGAAGGTGTCAACACGGATGTCAACACTACCGCACAAGCGAAAATCCAAACAGCCTTCATGTCAAATTCAAATCATTTCTTACCACCATCAAAACCAAGTCAACCATCCTGAACCTACAATCCGGGTTTTGATCCAAATGCCTTTTTGCCTCAATCCAAAGATATTGCCTCTCAATCTCAACAAGCTTCTCAACAGGCTTGTTATGGCAATAACTTTCAATCTCAACCAGCAAACCCTAATACTGTGAGATTTGATACTTCACATCTATCCAAGGCCAGTGTGGAAGTTGCAAAAGAGCATATGGAACTTCTAAACACAATGGTGAGTGCATACTGTGGCCTAATCGCAGGTCACATTGGAAACATCAATTTGACAAATGAAGATTATCAACAAATCGACAAGGATGAGATGGATCTTATGGATATTAAGTGGGCTTTTGCAAGTGCGGTGAGACGGGCAAAAGATTACATGGCGAGGACTGGTAGAACGAGCTTGGAAAGCAAGCGTGATACGAAGTATGGATTTGATAAGGATGTTGTGACCTGTTTCAATTGCGGTGAAAAAGGTTATTTCAAGCGTGAATGCACTAGATCGGCAAGGCAAGGAAATCAGAATCCCTTCCGAAATCAAACCAATCCCTCCAACACGACCCAAGCTAACACAGAACAGGGTATAGTAGCAGTCAACAACACTAACCAAACTGGACCGTCAAACATAACCAGAGCTCTAGTAGTTCAAGGAGATGAAGGGTGTGACTGGTCAGTTCAGTTGGGTGATGGAAAACAAAGGAGGAACGACATGCTATGCAAAGATAATTAATCATATCAAGCATGTTCACAGGGAAGAGTTTTCTGATGATGATAGTTCTGGGGATAGTGGTAGTTCTGATGAAGAAAGCGTGAGTGTGGGTGACTGTGGATCAGATATCTATGCTGAGGTTGACAGCTTGTTGAAAGAAGCTGAAGAGATGACCACTCAAAGATCCGTGCTGATCAAGAAAGCAGATTCTGCATCCAAAGAGATGGAAAAGTTCTTCACTGCTGATGGAGCTATTTCATGCAATACTGCCTTTATGGCAAATGTTGCCCCATCTTCCAGTCAGGTACAAAATGATACTCCTGCAGTATGTAAGGATTGTGCTGAGTTAAAACAAAAATTTGAGGAAACACACCTTCACAATCAGAGTTTCAATTGTTGAACTGTCAAAATGCAAAGAAGCAAACATGGCTTTAACTCGAAATGAAAAATATTTTAAAACTATGATCGATACTCTTAAGAAAAGCGTTTCTGAGCTAACGAAAACCGTTTTAAATAAACAAACTGGTATTAATAACTACATTAATATCTTTGAAGAAATGAAAAGGAGTTAGCCATAGCAAAATGCGAGCATGATGTGATCAAGTTCAAATTGGAAAGTTATTCCAACTCCCGATATGTACTTGATCACATTATTGAAGTTCAAAAATTGAAGGGAGATGTCAAGTGCATTGGGTATAAGTCGTGTCCACCCCCAATTAGACACAACTATACCAAAATGCCTGATGAGGAAGAAATGCCAAGGTTTGAGCCATCTGTACCTTTAAATCCTGATGAGTTTGCAGTAGGATTAGGGTTCAAGTTGGATGGGCCTTCAGTTGAAACTGATAATGCTTTGTTAGTTGTAGATCACAGTCCTCCAATTGTTGAGGATGATTGTTCATCAGATGATGAATCAAATGTGACTGATCAAGATAAATCCCTTGATGGCAAAAAGGGGTGGAAATTCCAGTTGAAAATCACATCTTATGTGATCCTCGTACTCCTGCTGTAAAAGCCATCAAACATCAAGAGATTAATCTTGGAAAGTCACTTGTTGTAACGTTTGAGACTGATAACTTGTTGTATACATTGACTGGTGACAAAAAGATTTATTCAAACAAGGACTTTCCTATTAGAAATGTCAAACCAGCTTTGATTGACCGAGTTTTTGAAAATTCAACTAACAAATTTTTAGGAAAGAAAAGTCCAAATGTTATTGTCACACAATGTAAACCTGAACCATTGAAGTCACAACAACCTATCACTTTCAAAAATCTACAAGGAAAACGAGCTACAACATCAAAGGCTCGTAACAAGAAAAAGGGAAAAGACGTTAAGTTTGTAGCCTCAAGTGGGACGGATAAAATTGAGACATTTGAAAATACATCAAACATAACCTTTGTAAATCAAGTCAAGATTTTAAAAAGGAATGATCAAAACAACTATTCTCAACACACGAAGGGTTGTGATGATGAGCCTAGTACCTCGAGGCCTACAAGTTCAACGTCAAGCCGAAAAATGGATCTCCAAAGTTTGTGGAAAGGAGATCATGCTTTAGATGTGGGGGTTTGGATATATTATCAAAAATTGTACAAACCCGCCCAAGCCAAAATTTGCTGATGATGCTTCACCTGAAAAACATGACCAACGCCGCTCTGTGTCTCCTAAACAAGACAAACTTAATGTTAAGGAACAAGAGGCGAAACAAAAACGGAAAAATATAAAGTTCATTGAAAAGGCTTTAAAATCAGAAGTTGTTGAAAAGAAACCAAGCTCATCAAGTGTATCCAGACCAGAAAGTTCTAAAACTGTAAATAATAATAAAACTCAATCTGGTAAACGATCACAAACTTGGAAACCTATTTCGGGTAAAGCTTCAGGGGTAGCTTCACAATTTCCAAATCATCAAGAAGTAGAAATCACATTTCTTGATGATCAGGGTAGACCCAAGACCACTAAGGCTTGGGTCCCCATCTCCAACTAATTTTTAATTGAATGTGCAGGGTGTTTCAGGAGGAACTGTTAATAGTCATTGGATTGTTGACAGTGGGGCATCCAGGCACATGACAGGCGACTTAAGGCTCCTTTTCGATGTGAAAAGCATTAGGGGAGGCTATGTTGCCTTTGCAGGAGATAAAGGCGGATATATCACTGGAGAAGGAATGATCTCAAATGGTGTTGTGAGTTTTGACAAGATCAATTACGTGCAACAAATTGATCACAATCTTCTTAGTGTTTCTCAAATCCGCGACAAGAAGTTCACCGTGCATTTTGATGATGCCGGTTGTTATGTGCTGAAACCTGGATTCAAGATTCCCAAAGAATGGATTCTCTTATCGGCTCCAAGAATTAATAATCTGTATATTCTTGATATGAGCCAAGCGATTACAACTTCTACACAAGTTACGTGTTTTGTCTCAAAAGCAACCGAGAAGGAATCTATCTCTTGGCACAGACGAATGGGACACATTCACTTGAGGAAGATGAACCATTTGGTAAAAAAATAATCTTGTGAATGGTATGCCAGTCAAGAATTTTCATCTTCAAGACATCTGTGTTTCGTGCCAGAAAGGAAAACAAGCAAAGAAATCACATCTTATCAAGAAAGTCAACACTGTAAACAAGCCACATGAACGTCTTCATATGGACCTCTTTGGACCTATGAAACACAAGACTACATTTGGTGACTCTTATTGTTTAGTTGTTACGGATGACTACTCAAGATTTTCTTGGATAGCAGTGATGGCACACAAGAGTGAAACTCCAGAAATTCTCAAGAATCTTTTTACTCTTCTTGAAAATTTGTATAATTTGAAGATTAGAAGAATTCGAAGTGACAATGGAACAGAATTCAAGAATCGTGTTATGGAGGAGTTCTGTACTTCTAAGGGTATTCTTCATGAGTATAGTTCTCGTTACACTCCACAACAAAATGGCGTCGCTGAGAGAAAGAATTCGACGCTTATAGAAACTGCAAGAACAATGTTGGTGGAATCACAACTACCTGTTCAATTTTGGGGGGAAGCTGTGGCAACTGCTTGTTACACCTTGAACAGAGTTTTGACAGTGAAGAGACATGGGAAAATGTGCTTTGAACTGCTACAACGAAGGAAACCTGATGTGTCCTATTTAGACCCTTTTGGAGCTCCATGCACTATGATTGACCAAAATGGAAAGTTTGGTGCAAAGGCAATCGAAGGCTTTTTCCTTGGGTATGCTACACCAAATTTCAGAGTTTGGAATCTCTCGACAAAGAAAATTGAGGAATGGGGTGAAGTTAGGGTTCAGAGGTACACTGAGTCTGTAAGAGCTCCAGGTGATCCTTGGATGTTTGACTATGATGGTCTATTTAACTCCTTTAATATGCCGACTTTTGATGAGGTTTATGCTGCAACACAAATATTACTTGAAAGTGATACTGCAATTGATTCATCATTAGTGCGACCGATTGTTGTTACACCTCAAGCTTCTGCTTCGGTTAACAATGTTGGTCAAAATAAGGTGTTTGAAGATGCTGCTGCCTACAATGTGTTGTCAGAAGATGATGAGCTCTTGGACGCAAATGAAGGTAATACGTCCCTGTACATGACACTTCTGATGCAACATCAAATGTGCAAGATCAAGGTACAACTGAAGAGAATGCATCTACATCATTATCTGTTCCAGCAATTGATTTGGTTGTTGATCTAAACTTCAACAATTTCGGTATTAATGCTCAAGTTCCTGATGTTGGTGAAACTCGAATCAATAATACTCATCCTCAGCAGAATATTATTGGAGATGTTCAAAGTGGAGTACAGACACGTAATCAGCTGAGAAACAATCAGAATGCTGCTTTGTATTAAGCAATCAGGGAATCTGGGGAACAGAATGACTGGTCTTTCGTATGCTATGTCTACCAAGTGGAACCGAAATCTTGGAAGGAAGCAATGAAAGAAGACTCCTGGGGGGAAGCAATGCAAGAGGAACTTCAGCAGTTTCAGAAGTTGGGCGTGTGGAAATTGGTTGACAGGCCCGAGAACTATAAGAAGATTGGCACGCGCTGGGTTTATAAGTGCAAAAGGGATGACCGCGGTGTTGTTGTTCGAAACAAAGCTAGGTTGGTTATCCAGGGCTTTGCTCAGGTAGAAGGCATTGATTATAATGAAGTTTATGCACCCGTGGCACGTCTTGAGGCAATAAGGATTTTCTTGGCTTATGGGTCTTTTAAGAAGTTCACGGTCTATCAAATGGATGTGAAAAGTGTATTTCTTCATGGTGTGGTTGAAGAGGAAGTATATGTTGAGCAACCGCCAGGTTTTGAAGATCCAATCCATCCTGATAAGGTTTGGCTTCTCAACAAGGCGTTGTATGGTCTCATCAAGCTCCGAGGGCATAGTATGAGACGTTGTCAGCGTATCTTCTCAAGAATGGTTTTCGAAGAGGATTGATCGACTGCACTCTTTTCATCAAGGAAAAGGGAGAGGATTTGTTTTGGTGCAAGTATATGTGGATGACATCATCTTCGGGTCTACAAATGATGGATTATGCAAAGAATTCGAGCGAGTGTTGCAAGAGAAATTCGAGATGAGCGCGATGGGAGAAATGACTTTCTTTTTAGGTTTGCAGGTACACCAATCTACGAAAGGGATTTTCATTCATCAGACTAAGTACGTTGGGGATATTTTCAAGCGATTTCAGATGGAAGATTCAAAGCCTGCTGGAACTCCATTGGCTCAGAATCATGGGATTACTCCTGATGGGTCGGGTGAACACGTGTATCCGTCTCTGTATCGTGCTATGATCGGCTCTCTCATGTATCTTACTGCGTCAAGACCCGACATTATGTATCCAACATGTCTTCTTGCTCGTTATCAATCAAGTCCGAAAGTGTCTCACCTCATGGCTGTAAAGAGGATTTTTCGTTATTTGAAGGGTTGCCTGGACACTGGTCTCTGGTACCCTAAGGATGATAACTTTGGGTTGATTGCATTCAGTGATTCTGATCACGGCGGCTGCAAGATTGATGCAAAATCAACATCAGCGGATGTCAGTTTTTGGGGAATCGCCTTGTCACGTGGCAATGCAAAAAGCAGACCTTTGTAGCGACTTCAACATGTGAAGATTAATATATTGCCGCTTCTAGTTGCTGCTCCCAGGTCTTATGGATCCAACAGCAAATGCACGACTATGGTTTTGAATTCCTAACTACTCCTATTTATGTTGATAATGAAGTTACTTTACAGATTACCCGTAATCCTGTACAGCATTCGAAAACAAAACACATCGAGATTAAGTATCATTTCATACGAGATTGTTATGAAAAGAGACTTATCGATGTTTTAAGATTCACACCGATCACTAACGTGCCGACTTGTTTACAAAAGCTTTTGATGAATCACAATTTGGCTATTTGCTTTTGATAAACGGCATCAAGGTGAAGCCCGAGTAAATCATCATCGACTGAACGTTTTTGTACATATTTTCTTAACGGCACTAAAAATCCAAAAAGATTTTCCTTTTATTTATCTTGTCGTATTTTAGGGGAAGAATATTTCAAGAAAAATACAAAAACATTAGAAAATTACAAAAAATCCAAAAATATGTTTGTCTTTCGTTTATTACTTTCTGCACTTAAGGGGGAGACATTCAGAAAAATACAAAAACAATAGAAAATCGAAAAACCAAAAATGAGTTTCTTGAAAATATAAGAGAAGATGATGATACACCGGTGGTTAGTCAAGAGCGGTCAAAAATGTAAAATGAAACGATAAGTAGCTTTACTAACGATGTACCGGTAGACTCACAATCAGACTAAAATGTGCAGGTTGATATAAACTTAAGAAACTGAAAGCCAGTTGGGAACCATTCATTGCCATATGGTCTTGGTAACGAAATTTCGTTTGATAGTATGCCGAGGTTCTGAAATGCGTGGTGCTTATGTTGTTTATCATCTGGGTATCATGGTCGTATCTTTTACCGAAAAATAATAGGGACGCAAGTTAAGAACTTCCATGATACCATACATATGTGTAAATATTGCATATGACCATCAATAAGTGATAATCATATCACATCCAAATCGAATAAGTGATAAAATATCACAGTTTATTGCGGGTGTCAAGTTCGTCTCTTTGTCGGTACGATGGTACTAACCTGTTCACGGACTTGCACCTGTGCCCTGCGTGCATCCGAAAATCAAGTTCTTCATCAATAATTGATTTTATCACGTAGGACTTGTTTTCATCCTAAATAAGTGAGTATCTCACATCATATACGTTTAAACAGATGATAAGCGGTATACTCGCCGGTAAAACGAATTCTTGTGCATGTCTTGATATGGGAATGTGTCGTGAAGTGGATGAACACCGGCTAGTAGGTATAAATCATACATTAAATCATATCTCTCAAACGTGATTGCATCTGATAAGTTGAGTTTACGTGGACAACAATATCGGTAATCGAGGTAAAATGCTTATCGAAAGTAAAATAAATTTAGAAAATTGTGCTTGACCAAATCGTAAATTGGTATGATTCTCTTACCTTGAAACTCGCAAAAGATGTTTAAGTAGTGTACAGTGTAGTTCGTAGTTATTTAACATAGGTTGTTCTTATTTTAGATATTTGAGTCTTTTTGTTATTTTTTCGTTTAGTCGATATTGAAACTCGAATGGTTTCTACCGTGAAGTCCTAAAATCAACCTTGTTTAATTTCTACAACTTCATACTGGTTACTATGCATTTTGGATAAACTCAAAATTGTTTAAAGTCTGTTCTTAAAACACTTCATATGTTTTGGCACATCTGGTGGTCTGCGAAGATCCATTTTCGACGAACATCTCATCAACGAAGGTTGAGGTCTACGAAGATTACTTCTTCGTTGAGAATGACTTGGGCCAATGTTTTTAAGCCCAAATCAGTGATGTTCGTAGGCCCACTAGGGTTCTTCGTAGTAGTCTCCAACGAAGTTTTATCTTCGTCGACGAAGATTGGATCTTCGTCGACCAGTTGGATCTTCGTAGAAAGGCGGTGGGTCAGGGGCAGGTTATAAAGTATGGTCTCTCACCAAACAACCATCACTTTTCAAAATCACCTTTTCACTCATCACTTTTTCTCTCAAAGCTTTGTTACTGTTCATCATCCTTCTTCCTTCAACCGAACATTAAATCTCTCTTTGAATCACTACCTTTTACATCTTGAAGGTACTTTCAAGATCACATTGATGATTTTCATTCAAGAAACCTTAAAATGAAGCGAGTTTGATGCTTATTGTAATGATATCATGTAAAACCTACATTAACTTAAAGCTATAAAGAACAAGTTTTGGGTTTCATATGAAATGTTGTGTTTAACATTTGATTTCGGGTTCAGTTTGGGTATCTAACTTGGGTTTGAAAAACTCATGAATGTGAAGTTTTAAGTGGTTTAAAGGAACTGCTGGTAAAAGGTTAATAAACTGCGGATTTTGATCTTGTTTGTTAGAGATTTTCACCATGTGAAGTGTTTGTCTCTGACATGTCTTCACTATGAATTAACTGTGACGAAGAAACCTCTCGGTGAAGTATTTGAACCGACGAAGATCTATAGTCAACGAAGAATACATCTTCGTTGACCGCAGATGTTCGCTGGATGGGAATCGACGAAGATCTGAAGGCAACGAAGAATACTTCTTCTTCGTTGACCACAGATGTTCGTAGAAGAACCAAGTCAACGAAGAATTCATTCGTCGTTGACCTAGATGTTTGTAGCCCTGATCAGTTCTTCGTAGTTGTTTCTTCATGGGAAATAAAATCACAGTGCACAAAGGATGTTCGTTGACACCTTTGGTGTTCACAGTAATATCTTCCAACAGTTAGTTTATTTGAGCATTTTATCTATTATTATCTATCTTTATTTACACTATGGTTATGCTATTGTGTAGAATGGCACCGAAAGCGCAGAAACGAAAATCGGCAACGGAGAAAGCAGAAAAAACGGAGGTTCAAATAATGTCGGAACCGCGTCACAACATGGTAGCCTTCTTAGATTCTCAAAACAAGCTTGAGGACTTTGCTGGAATTATGGGATAGCTGAGGGATTCGAGGATTAGTCACGCTATTCTGCATAAAACTCCCGTGTACAAGACCTTTATCAAGTCGTTTTGTAACTCGGCGAAGTTGTAGAAATTGATGGACACGAAGTAATACAGGGACGAGTTAGTAACCAAGATGTGATCGTGTCAGTTGAGGTTATTAATACTGTGTTACAGCTTCGTGATGATCCTGAAGCACCATTTTCGGTTCCAATTATGTGTCAACGTGGGTGTCTGCTATGCATGAAGTGCAATGGTGATATATTGGGAAATCAATTCAACAAGTCGGGTCTGCCACTTCGCTACAAGTTTCTACTACATGTTTTGATTCATTGCTTGAGTAATAGACGTAGTGGGTATGATATGGCGAATCCGGATTTAGTTGGTTTGATGGTAGCATTGGTGCTGAATAAACCATTTAATATCTCCAAGTACATTTTCGCCAACATGAAAGAAAATTTGTCGAGAACCAGAGCGGTTACTACGGGAAATAAGTTTTGGATGTACCCAAGGTTTATTCAGATGATCATTAACAGTCAATATCCGAGTCTGCCTCGAGAAGACAATGAAACTCTAAAAGTTGATACTATGACTGAGTCATCACTGAGAATCTTTAAGGGACACGCTGCAAGAAACTATCCTGAAACTATCCAGAAACGAAACCTCCTTGAAAGTTATTTGGTTTTCTAGACAATACGGCGTATGTAGCACCAGAAAATGATAAGTGTCGCCATGAAAATAGTGATTCTGACGATGAAGAACCCGTGTTGAGAAAAATGCTAGAAGACAGATTTGGAAAGAAAGATAGTGATGATGACGATGATGGAGGTGATGGTGGTGATGGAGGTGCTGGTGGTGATGCAGGTGCAAGTTCGGCTGGCGCTAGTAGCACAGCAGCAGCCAGTGGCGATATTGGGAAAGAACCGAGTGACGATGATGATTCAGACTCTGAAGATAACCGGTTGAAGCTGGGTATGAATGATATATTGATGCACAAGGCATTATTCGGATCAGAAAGATTCCAGTTGATACCGATCCAGACTTTGTTCCTTCTGATATGGAGTCCAAGAAAACTCGAAAGAAGCAAGCCGCTATTCGGAGAAAGAAAAAGAGTCGAAAAACAGTGGGTACTTCGGCATCTTATCCAATATCAGCTCCACAACCTGGTCCAACCCCCGAACCAATGCATGAAGATGTTCTAACAGTTGAAGAAACCGAAGCTTTGATAGCTTCTCCTGGAAAGTCAACCGGTACTGAGACAGCAACCGTTAGTCCTCAACAACCGCCTCCTCAGAATACGACACTAGTACCACCTCAAGTTGCCCGAGAAAGAGCTAGAAAGAGCTCCGAGTCTATAGAAACAAAGTTTGAGCACATGAACAACAGTGAGAAAGTGAACTTCCTTTTCTCACAGCTTCTAGCTGCAACAACTCAAATAAACAGGCAATCAGAGATAATGGCTGCAACGAAGAATACTTCCATTCAACAACAGTTGTCGATCAATAACTTGAACGAAACTGTTAGGAAGCAACAAGCTGAAATCCTAGAGTTGAGAGCTGAGAATGCTCAGCTAAAAACTGCAGATGATGAGCGAGCTCGGCAACTACTGTAGATGAGAGCAGCTGATAATGCACGTGGCATTGAATTGAACAGAGCAAAGGAGCGAAGTTCTGAAGTGCTTCAAATGGATGATCGATTGAATAAGAGATACACCGAGATTACCGATTTCTACAACTCTCGGAACAAGACCATTGCCGATAACGTCAGGAACATGGCTAGCAGCTATGAAGTTACAAGAAAACGGACGAATACAATGTGACTAGATATGTAAAGCTCAAGAAGTTCTTCAGAAAAGGGATCATTATAGTCAAGATCCAGGGAATCCAGAAGCTCCTGTCTCAACAGCACAGCAAGAGGGTTCGACCTCTACTCCGGCTGGCGCCTCTAGTTCAGTTCCCATAGTTGCAGGTTCTGGTGGTGCGGGTACGGTTGAAGAAGCCTTGGAGAAGATGGATCTACAGAGAATCCTAGTTCAAGGTTTGGATGATGTGGTTGTGAATGAAAGTTCTAAGGCTGGTGACACTGTGGTTGTGAGATCGGAGATATAGCTCTACAAGTATGTCCACCGGTTTCGTCTGAAGAGTTAGAAGAAGGGGAGTTTGTGTTTGCGCTCTCCAAGGAACATATTTTAGCACGTAGATGGTGCTTCTATTGAAGAGATACCGAGTGAACCTGACAGTACAAATGTTGAAGATATCGATGAGATAGTGTTTGAAGGAAATACCGATAAAGCAAAGTATGTTCGTGAGGATGGATTTGAACTCAATCCGTTTGATGATGATTGGCTCAAGCAGAATGTACACAAGATTGATGAAAAGTTGAAGACTCGGGATACATCCGATACGTCTACGGATACCTTTGAAGAATGGCGAAAGAAATTCTTGGCAAAGCATCCAAAGCCAACTCATCCTCCGGTTCAAGTGGATTACATGAAGTTTATGAAGAAACGATCTCCTGGTCGAATTCTTAGCTGGATGTTTGTTCGGGAGATACACTACATGGCCGTCAAACAGAGAATGGAATCCAATAATTTAGATCGCTTTTGAGCATGCTAACTTTACCGTTTTATGATGTTGCTTCTTTGACCAGGTTGAACGTGATTAACCGGTTGAACTATGAAGGTGTCACACTCTTTGCTCGCAAACTTCGGATAGAGCGTCGGAAAGGATGGAAGGATGAACACAAACCACAGTTTCTAAAATACGAGCAAATCAAATACACTTTGGATCTGAAACAAATACCAGAAAATACAAGGTCGTGTACAAGAAGGTGCAAGTGTTAAAGAAGATTCTTTTGATGCCAATGAAACAAGACTTTCTTGGAGATATGCGTCTGTGGTGTTATGATTCCGAGACCCATGAAGCCGTTATCGTTTTCAAAGACGATAAGGAAAATTTCCGGCTGATGGACCCAATGTGGGTGGTGAACATGTCGAAGAATGATATCAAGAAGCTGCTTGAGCATGACATCTTTTATGAAGACAAAGATGCGTATCAAGCTTTGCTGTTTCAATGGGTTGTTTGTTTTTGCTACTATCGAGGAATTCACTCCGGTAGCTCATGGACCGAGGCACACAAAGAATGAAGACCGAAGACCAAGCTATAGACAAGGGAGAGTTTGTTGGTACAGTTTTGTGTCTGTAGCTTGTTCTTAGCTAATGGTAGTCTGTACGGTCTTTGTTATGTTTATGTATAATTTTGGTCGAGTCGGCCAAGTCAAGATATCCTCCTATCTTGACTTAGCATGACGTTTGGTTATGTTGTCTATGATGTAAAACAATTAGCAAGTGTGCTACTGTTATTGTGTTAGCTGTGGTAACTTAGTGGATTGTGTATGTTAAGTGTTGTCTGTGTATGGGCTCCCTACGAAGAACCCATGTTCGTCGTAGGATTGATCATCAACGAACAATCAAATGTTCGTTGCTTGGAAGCCACAGAGATTCAATCTTCGTGGTATGTGTTGTTCGTTGATAAGGCCTACGAAGAATCATTCTTTGTAGGTTTGCTGTTTGTTCGTAGCCCTGCACATTCTTCGTAGTGTGCAGGGTGTCTGGGCCTATATATATGTAACACTCTTCACAGTTTCACTCAAGAGAGTCCTGAAAGAGTTTACACTGTGTGTATGTGTATGTACTGATTCTCTTCCATTAATCTAAAGATAGTGAATCTTTTGGGTTACTTAGTGTTTGTTCTTACATTACTTTGCTTCGGTTTGCATGCTAACAAGGATTCCGCGCTTGCTAGTGTGTTAACAAACAAGGAAGTAGGTAACTTGATCCTCCAAGTGGACCTACATCCTTCTTCTTTACAAACAAAACTGGGCTCCTCAGGGGGAATAACTAGGATGGATAAACCCACGATCGAGTAACTCCTGCAACTGCGTCGATAGCTCTTGCATCTCGGACAGTGCAAGACGATATGGAGCCTTGGAAATGGGTGCCGTTCCCGGTATTAAGTCGATGCAAAACTCGACTTACCGCTTGGGCGGCAATACGGGCAATTCCTCCGGGAACACATCAGGGTATTCACATACTACTGGAATGTCTTCAATACGTTTCTCGGCTGGCACCTCCGATGTGACGCTAGCTAAGAACACGTCACATCCCAGTCGTATACATTTCAATGCCTTAAGGTGAGATATAAGGTTCAACGTGGCTCCTAACTTCTCTCCTTGTACCATAATTGCATCCATGGGGGATAAAGGAATCTTCACCACCTTTTGCTCACATAACACCTCCGCATGATGGTTGGACAACCAGTCCATTCCTACGAAAATATCAAAACTACCCAACTCTACTGGTAAAAGGTAAATAGTAATCTGGTAACCGTTAAGGGTTATATGGCAATTAACAATAAGTTGGTGACTGGTAATTGATTTCCCGCTGGCAAGTTCAACGGTATAGGGTTGTTTCAGGTTAACAGCAGGCATATTCAAGAGTGGTAAAAATGCAATCGACACATAACTTCTATCAGCTCCCGTATCAAATTCACTGAAGCAAATTGATTGGAAACGACGAACGTACCTGAAACCACGTTGGGATCCTGGCGTGCGTCACCAGGTCCCATGACAGAGGCACGACCTCGAGCTGCATTCGAGGTAGATGCTTGGTTCTGGTTGTTCCTTCCTGCCATCTGCTGGGCTAACTTCGGACAACTATTACGAAAATGCTCCGTGCTGCCACATCCAAAGCATGCACGAGGATAGGCAACCTGTGGGGCTGGTTGCTGAGGTCGCTGCTGAAGAGGTTGAGGCCTAGCAGGTTGAAAACGAGTTGGTTTGGGATTGGGTTCCATGGGCACCCTACAGTCGCGGGCAAAATGCCCATCTCTAAGACACCTCAAGCATTTTACTGCTTGACACATTCCAGTGTGGTGGGAAGCACACTTGTTGCAATTCAGAGCCTTTCCTTTCTAGTTATCAGATTTACATGTGGGGGTAGTCATGGCGTAGTTCTGGCTAGTATTCCTCCCCCTCGTCGGTGCTGCTGCCCTTGCGAGACTACTCTCCGGGGCTTCCCGCTTGTTCCCAGCCGGCTCTCCCGGCATCGTCAGAATCTTACGCCTAACCATGTCATATGTAATGGTACCTGACCTGGCTACCACCACGTGCATGGTTCGGTATTCCACCGAATTAATGATACTCCTCACTTCTGGGGCCAGTCCCCAATTATACCTTTCAATCCTCTTGGACTCCGGTCAGACCATGTCTGGCAATATACGCGCCAGTTCATTGAAGCGCTTGGTATAACCTGCATGATCAGCACCATGCATCTGCAGGTTCCAGAACTCATGCTCAAGCTTCTGAATTTCATGAGTTGGGCAAAACCTTCCCTCATCAGAATCTTGAGATCATCCCAAGTCATCACATTAATCGCGTCTTGTCCGTGAGTTTGAACAATAGTGTTCCACCAGTTTAGAGCATGGTCGATCAAGGTACAAGTGGTATACTTAACTGCGCAGTTAGCAGAACAGTTACTTATGTTAAGTACCGATTTCGACTTTTCGACCCATTTGACAAACCCATTGGGTCCCTCAGTCCCATTGAATTCCATCGGTTTGCATTCCATGAAATGCTTATATGTGCAAACCGGCCGACCATTATTTTGCTTATCGTTCTGACATACGAGTCCTGGTTGCGGGTTAGCATAAATACCGGCGCTAACCTGCGCCACAATCGTGGGAATAACAGCTTGAGTTGTTGCGCTATCATTTGCGCAATATCTGCCACAGTCATCTGTGGGGCGCGTTTCGGGGCCATTCTATTATAAACAATAGATGTCTAGGTATCAATGTCACGTATCCAGTTAACACATATCACATATTTGGTTAAAACATAACACACACTTCATCACACACATGAATCCACGACACATATAGTCAAAAGCATTCTCATATATATGTAATGTCATCATCATACAAGCGTCAAAATTTGCACATAGACTTAACCCATAAGGGCCTAGTGCTTAGATGTGCTGTCAAAATGTGTCACCACAGTGACGTACAGACTCGATGCAACAAAAGTACTAACCAGGAAAACGTGAAAATACTATGACTGCATCACCACCTGGACATGGGTATAACCCAGTGCTTGGTAGGATGTACAAAATATACATCCTCTCTAACTATACTGAAAGAAAACCATACTAAGAACGCCACATCCACCATGCCAATCCTCCAAAACTGGCGACCAACCCTACAATAGCACCGATACATCCGTTTACTAATGCACGGAAATGATCCTGCTCATTGTAACTCCTCGTATTTCCGCACTCCACTACTTTTAAGAAATACGTATCGTACCACTAAATTATTTATTTGTCCATTTTTATTATCATTGTTATTATTATTTATTTATTTATTCTTTTCATAAATAATAATAATAATAAAAAAAATAATAATAAAGAAAATAAATTCGACGGTTTTATGAAACTCGTATTTAAAAAAACGGATCTCGTAAATGCGACCGGGCCACCCAAAACCTAGTAACAAGCAAACGGGCTTTGAGCCCAACACCTAAACCTATCTAAACCCTAACCTAAATAAAACCTAAACATATATTTAACTATACACACACTCTAACACAAAAAAAGCAGGAGCCGCACACCCTCACTCCCACTGCCTCCCTCCATCTCGTCGGCTCCGGTCACCGGAGTAACATGTATGTCGTTTCAATACCTTGTACTAAACTATCGTCAAGGAAATGAAATTAAAATTCCTTTATACGTATCGTGATTTAAATTTGCAGTATTTAATTTAAACAATGTAAAATGTAATTATTAAATACTCGACACGAATAGCGTTATGAAGCCTCTTGCAATCTAGTTTTCGTCTTATCCCGATGTTTCCGCCATCGGTTGGGGTGTGACACTCATGATGGACATACCCCATACCCTGCGGTAAAGCGATGATCGCCTGCTGTAAGACAATCAAGTAGTCTCCCATCTACCTCCTCTGCTGCTCATCCTCATCCCGTGCCATCCGTAGTAATGAAATCTACTCGAACAGAAATCCCATCAAGTTGATCTCGGTGATGGGAGTAGGCACCTCCTGAGGAGGAACAGGTATACCCCAGATGGGTGGAGAAGGCTCCCTAAACGGCTGGAAGGGCCACCTCGCTCGTAAGTGTGAAACGGGGAAGGTTCCTCCCGAGGTGGGGTCGGAAAACGGGCAGTGAAGTGCTGCTGGGTCCCTATAGGTACGGGTGTCGGACGTATAGGGGACCCGTGTGGGGTAAACACAGGTACAGTTGTAAGTACCCTCCGGCGAGCCGTCTGTCAGAGGCGAAATGTGGGTATCTCAAGAGGGCTAGATGAGGAGGGTGAATACGTACTCGGAGTGGAAGGAGTATAAGGGTCATGCGGTGTCTCGGTTGACGGTAAGCGGTGTGCTACCGGCTCCCACTCTCAATGCCACGTGGCGGGAGTAGGGCTCCTAGGTTAGGTCCTATGGGTATGGCAATATCCGGGGTACGATTAAGCTCCGAGGAGCTAGTCGGATGGTGTGATGGCGAACGGTAGGCGCTTGAGGCCTCCCCCTCACGCCTAGTACGAGGTCTGGGTGGGTACGGACCACAACAATAACTAGAAGGATCTGGCGAGTAACTCGACGTCAAAAGGGGTGTCAGCGGATCCTCCTTAGGATCAATCTCCATATACGAAGTCGACTGGTGACTCGAATGATGCGACATGCTACCTGAAAAAGAAAACCACACACAACACTGATTTGACTGACCAGAATACTGAACTCAACGTTCCACAATTATACACATAAGCACGTATTGCACACAGTTTCGATTTTTAAGATTTATAAAAAAATTACTTGCAGTTGGTGACGTTAGTAGACGGATGTCTGTCCTATCTCAATGACGTTCCCAGAACCCCCAAGTATGAGCAGATAAATTATGGTGTTCCGGACCACAATAATTTATTTGCCCCACCAGGGCTTCCTTGTAATAGCCATACTACTCAGTTTCTAGAGGTTCTCAGCGTGTGGAGACTAACTTAGGATTATAGTCTAGGTTATTTTGAGATACCTAGTTCGCTATAACCGAAGGCTCTAATACCATCTTCTGTCACACCCCGACTCGTAGCGGAAGACAAATGCAGGGTGCGGCAGACACGTGGTAATTCTCCATAGTTTAAAAACATGATATCATAAACAGAGAGAACCTCGGTTACGACATACTATCAGTATCATATTACACATCATAAGTTCAAGTACAGTACTATGAGCTATCACAGCTCTTATTCTGCTACAGTTCACTACTACAGCCATCCACACGCACATTCCTTACTCTTGCTTCGCTTTACCTGAAATGCATGTTAGTTTTAAAAGGGTCAGCTAAACGTTGCGTGAGTTCCACGGGTTTAATTGCTGTGTAACAATATGTGTTAACAAGTTTAATTACACTGGTCATAATCACAATGACGGTCATAGTCATATTCGCAGATGGAATTACACAAGTCTACAAGTGAAACCTTGACTGTTTCTCCCCGGGCCATGACATCCCAGACACTCCCGGCCACCGGACCGTGTCACAAAGACACTCCCGGCCCATCAACTGCGTTACGTGCAGTCCAACGCCCCTTAATAGTTATGACTAACAACACAATCAAATAGGACGAGTGTAGTATCCTAGTGCCGACACACTGTCAGTCGTGGCACTGGGTTGGTCAAACCGATAGTATTATCCACTGTCCACAGGCTTACGTTAATCACTTATCTTGCAGAGGGGAGGTTATGTTGGTGCAATTAACACAGTTTCGTAACATGCCAATCATCTCAAAATAGTATCACAATTTAAAAGTGGGAGAGTAGAACTCACTCCCAACTTGGTGTAATCAACACAGTTTTTAACATGTAAGTCCCTAGAAAACAGTAAAACAATTCAAAAGTAGGGAAGTGAAACTTGTAACATCTGTCAAAAACCGGATTTACCAAACCCGCTTCGTTTATTAACCGAACAACCAGTTAAAAATTCCGTTGCATATTTAATGCTCAAATTAATTTTAAACGATACATAATTAATAAGTATATTAGAATATAAAATTTATTTTTGAAAATGTGTTAAAAATAGTGAAATAAAAATAAAGGCTGAAGCCGGGTTTCGAACCCGGGTCAGCCGAGAATCAAGCAAAGCCTTAACTCCCATCCTTCCAACCGCTCCGCCACTTGTGATTTTTGTTTACTTATTGAATCAATTAATACATAAAATAAATCTGGCAATCAAAACCCAGTTACACAGCGTGCCTAAAACCGCTGACGCCGGAAATCCCGACAAATTCGTCAAATGTTGCCGTTTCTTTTGGTCATAACGTTTACATTAACAGACATATCGGTTATAACCGAAAAACTTAATCAATTTCATTCAATACCTTAATTTCCGTCGAAACCGAAAGTCTAATTCAAATCCGGGATTATACCTTGTTCATCAGTTGAGCTCACGAATCTATTCAACTTACACTCTTCATTTTTGCTCAAAAAAACTTCGCCGCAGTCGCCGGAATTCTCTGTAAATTAACCGGAAATTTTCGCCGGAAAACCGAATTCATTCCATCCCGTCTGCTTACCCAAGAAATAAGATCTTAGAGCTCATACTGACATCACCCGCACTCACCTTAAACCTCTGAAGAATCTCTGTCGCAAGAAATTTCACTCGCCGGAGTTCTCTGCAAGTCGCCGGAAAACCGAGACTTTCATCTACATGGTAAATACCTCGACTTTTCTGTTTCATTCCATTATTGGACAAATTCTAACATCACTCCATCACCCAGTCTCAACCCCAGACGACATTGCCGGATTTTCTGTTTTCGCCAGAAAACTTCTGGATTTTCGGAAACTCGCTGTTAACCGGTATGATCATTCAAACCTACTGATAATCGTTACTCAGTAGTTCAATTACACATCTAATCCCTCCAAACTGTTAATTGATTCTAACAGCCGAAGGTCACCAAAACAGAGCCGACGATCTTTGCCGGATTTCTGAAGAAGACGATCTGTTCGGTACTTTCTTTCCCCAAACTCTTCTGTTCAATACTTTGCAATTATTCATATTATTCATTAACCGAATTAATCAAGTAACAGTTAGTTAACCGATGTCTGTGTTTTGAACGAAGAAGACGAAGTTGGGTATGAGATAAGATAAATTAAAATCGGTTTTATAAACGGGTTAGACACACAGTCCAGCGGTGGACTGTGTGCAAATAAACACGCATACGTCCCGAGTTCGATCCTTGACACACACACGTTCGCTGTAATAAAATGTCTTTTTTTCTAACTGAACCGGATCCGCAACAGTAAGATGTTAAGTATAATAAAAATTAGATTATTTACCAAGTTAGACACACAGTTCAGCGGTGGACTGTGTGCCAAACTAAACCACAGGTCCCGGGTTCGAGACCTGTGGAGAGCACCGAGTCGATACATTAAATCTTTATTTTAAAATAAGTGATTTTCGGATTAACTTAATTAGTATATAAATATAATTAAAAACAGAAATATTTCGGGTTAGACACGTAGCTCAGTTGGTAGAGCTGCGTACACGGTACGGGAGGTCTCGGGTTTGAGTCCTGCCCGGCGCATACATACACACAAAAAAAAACAGTCGGTCAAACAGTCAACTGCTTATGGTCAACGGTCAAAAGTCAACATTTTTTTTTTATTTTTATTTATTTATTTAAATTAAAAATCAATTAAAATTCTTAAAAATAACATTTTTAAAGTTAGAAAATAGCCTTAAACTCACAAAAATATATCCAAAAATACTATTAAAATTGTTAATGAAATCCATTTATTTACATCACTTTTCGTTCTTAATTAGGTTAGTTTTTCCTCGTCGATCAATTCTCTAAACTCGTGCGCATTCAACATCATCAACCGAACGCACCCAATGTGAGTGAATCTTACAACTCCCCTTTTTAATTACACGTTTTGGGGTGTATTATGTGTCGCTTAAACTAATTCGTTTATTCAAACTCGTGCCGTACCATATTATGATTTAAACTTAGAATGTAAATATTGTTTGTAGTTATGTATTACATATTGTCAAGTTGTATGCAAATTATTTGTTAGGCCCATCAGTTCCTCGTGGGAGACGAGTTGAACAACGCGTGCCTTAAAACTCATTCATTAGGCCCATCAGTTCGTAGAACAACGCGTGCCTCAAAACTCATTCATTAGGCCCATCAGTTCCTCGTGGGAGACGAGTTGAACAACGCGTGCCTCAAAACTATCTATTATTGTATGTGTGTGCATTATTTAATATTAACTGCTTTGTGAATAAGTTTACATCTACATATACTCATATGTGGTTATGCACTTTATTTTATCAATTCAATAAACTTGTTTAAATGTTTTAAATAGGATTCACTCGCCAACTTTTTGTTGATCCAAAAACCATTTTTACACATGATACAGGTGAACAGGATGAAGCAAGGAAAACATAGGAAATGCCTTGGAAGAAAATAATGAAGTCTAGAATGATGTTCTAGAACATGATGTAATTATGATTGTATGTTTCCCTTTAAATTGTAATAATAAATATGAAAAGTTATAATAAATGTCATGAGCTTTGATGATAACCCAATCATGCCCCGATCACTTTTCCGCTGCGGGTCGGGGTGTGACAGATTGGTATCAGAGCCATGACTATAGGGATATAGGATAGGTTATTAGTCCCTTAGAGCCTATACTATAGTTGATTAGATTTTAATTGTTTATGTGGTTATATGCAAACTCATGATGTTTATTTCTTTCATATTTATTACATATACAAATGCATGCAAACACTTCCAATATTACATTTTGTGATACATAGTGGATTATACTTACAGTCAGACATACATACTTACATACAAATTCATCATACATATTTCAATGTTCACATATTCAATTCATCTTCATACTTCCGTTATTCAAGATTTTGTTGCATTTGTCATTTTTCAAATCTCATCAAAGTGAGTTCTGCGACGGGCATGTAATAACTGTAAGGGTACAAGTACCGGTAGTCGGAACGTCCTGTCTAGGTTGGCATTCGTATAAATCCAATATAACGGACCAGTTTGCCTACCTGGGGACTAACGATGAGAGTACGAAGGACCTATTAGGCCAAAGCATGCCACACCAAACGTCGTTCGAACTAACCCCACTTTGAGGTGTCACCGTGTCCACACCTGGATACATTCCGAATATCATACGTTACATACATATTTCTCGATTTTCTCCGGGTTTTAGTGTACGTAACCAGGCTAACACATGCGAACCATATGAAAAACCCGGTAATCATGGGGGCCCACATGATTACGAAGGTGAAGTATGGCGGCATGCAAGGCCCAATTACGAGCAAAGCCCAAGACATCCTATGGATGTAGTAGATTTATTTTTCTATATTTATTTTATGAATGTTCATTCCTAAATACGACACATGATCCCTAAAACATCCAACTCATACTCTTGATATGCATTCCTTGTAGATGTCTTCTAAGCCTCGCTCGTAGGAAGATGAGATTAGGAAAAGCCCGCGAGCGCATGGCTGCCCAAATCGCTCAACAAATGGCTGCCGTAATACCCAACATTGTAATTCAAGTCCAACAAGCCCTTACCGCTAATCCTGTCAACCAAGAAGATCAAAATGTTATCAACCCTCCCCCAAATACCACTAAATGCACCTACAACATTTCAAATCCTGCGACCCTCCAAAATACGAAGGGACTGAAGGTGTCACCGCCCTCCTCCATTGGTTTGAAGAAATGGAAAACACCTTTCTAAATTGTGATTGCCCCGATGATCGCAAAGTGCGATATGCTACCGGTCGTTTACTTGGAATAGCACTTACTTGGTGGAATACAGAGAAGGACAAACGAGGTGTTGAAGATGCTATGACCTTAACTTGGGAAGAGTTGAAGGAAATCATGACAAGACGGTTTTGCCCAAGGAGTGAAATCAAGAAATTAGAGGATGAGTTCTATTCGTTGAAACAAAAGGAAGGCGACCACACTACGTACAACAAGAGATTCCTCGAGTTAAATCAAATGGTTCCCAACTTGTTCACTCCCCTCTACCGTTTGATCGAGCACTACATTCGAGGCCTTCCTTCAAAAATTCAAGACTCCGTAATAAGTACCACACCTGCAACCTTGGAAGCAGCAATGGAGTTAGCTACAGAGCTCACCGAGAACCGCATAAGGAATAAAGACTTCAAGGAGGAGAAGAAGAAGGATAAAGCATCAACTAAAACCTTAAACTCCACCCAAACCGAATTCCCTTCACGATCCATTTCTAAGAGAAAACGAGATGGGCAACTTTTCGCTGTCACCCAACGCAACCAACAAATTTCACAAGCCGTACCCCTCCAAGCTATCCCAATCACTCAAGTAGCACCCAACTCACTTACCCAAATAAGAAACCTTACCTTGGACCTCACCCTCAATGTAACACCTGTTTTTATCACCATCCATCTACCTTACCTTGTCGACTATGTGCGAATTGTGGACGCTATGGTCATTTGAGCAAGGTTTGCCGCACCCCTCAAAACCAAACCTCACCCCCTACTCAAAACATGATCCAAACATATCAACAACCCCAATACCCCATGTTTCCCATATGTTCGAGCTTGTTTCAATTGTGGCGATCCTACCCACTTTAGAAACACGTGCCCTCGATTGGTTAACATCATAAACGCCCAAGCTCAAGCAAACCCAGTTAACCAAGCAAATCAAGGAAACCAAATCACTAGGCCACCAGCAAGAGGAAGAGTTTTCAACATCAACGCCAATCCTGTTGAAGATAATGACGGCCCAAACGAACCACCCAACTAGTCTCCTTCACCATAAATCAAGATTCTACTCCAACCGCTGAGTTTTTATGTTTTTCTTTATGTTATCTCAATTTTCACGTATCTCAATTATAAATTTGAAATTTATCCAAGGATCTTAATGCGAATTACTATTTCAGTTTTGTTTTATACTCGTTGAGTTAACATTCACATCATCATACATCTCAATGTATTTCAATCTCATCATTTAAAGAAGTTGAGCTGTGTCTCACTTCCACAAGGACTAACCTCTCCATCATCACAAACGAGAGAGGTACTGTCATCATTCAAACATGTATACTATCAGAATTAAGACTCAAGCTTTGGTTGTTGTGTTTGTTTATGTTTTAGAGTCACATAGGACTAATCATAACTTACTGATAAAACCAATGAAAATTTGACGAGAATATGGTGGATACGCCGCTGGTATTCCTATATATAAGTATTTTTGTCAAAGGATCAGAGTCATTATCAGGCGGTTATGAGAAGTTCCATGTAGGATTTAGTATTGTATTGGTTGAAGTTTGTGTTATACTCACTGATTTAGCATTCATATCATCTCATTATTTAAAGAAATTGGATTGTGTTCCATTTTCTACATAGACTAACCTCTCCATCATAACAAACGAGAGAGGTACTGTCATCATTCAAACATGTATACTATCAGAATTAAGACTCAAGCTTTGGTTGTTGTGTTTGTTTATGTTTTAGAGTCACATAGGACTAATCATAACTTACTGATAAAACCAATGAAAATTTGACGAGAATATGGTGGATACGCCGCTGGTACTTCCTATACATAAGTATTTTTGTCAAAGGATCAGAGGCATTATCAGGCGGTTATGAGAAGTTCCATGTAGGATTTAGTATTGTATTGGTTGAAGTTTGTGTTATACTCACTGATTTAGCATTCATATCATCTCATTATTTAAAGAAATTGGATTGTGTTCCATTTTCTACATAGACTAACCTCTCCATCATAACAAACGAGAGAGGTACTGTCATCATTCAAACATGTATACTATCAGAATTAAGACTCAAGCTTTGGTTGTTGTGTTTGTTTATGTTTTAGAGTCACATAGGACTAATCATAACTTACTGATAAAACCAATGAAAATTTGACGAGAATATGGTGGATACGCCGCTGGTACTTCCTATACATAAGTATTTTTTCAAAGGATCAGAGGCATTATCAGGCGGTTATGAGAAGTTCCATGTAGGATTTAGTATCGTATTGGTTGAAGTTTGTGTTATACTCACTGATTTAGCATTCATATCATCTCATTATTTAAAGAAATTGGATTGTGTTCTATTTTTACATAAACTAACCTCTCCATCATAACAAACGAGAGAGGTACTGTCACCATTCAAACATGTATGCTATCAGAATTAGGATTCAGATATTGGTTGTTGTGTTTATTTATGTTCTAGAGTCACATCATAGAACCAATCATAACTTACTGATAAAACCAATGAAAATTTGACAAGAATATGGTGGATACGCCGCTGGTACTTCCTATATATAAGTATTCTTGCCAAAGGATCAGAGGCATTGTCAGGCGGTTATGAGAAGTTCCATGTAGGTTTTAATATTAGAAGTTTTGTTTTAGGATATAACCTTATCTTTCCAAACATATCAAAACTCTTGCGCATGAAATCATACTTAGTGAATCAACTCTGCTTATCAATATTTTACCGTAGGCAACAAAAAAAAAACGATTCCTGTAGCAGGGTATTCAACCCTTACAAGGAACGTTAGCGCCTCAAACAAAAATTTGAACTCTTACTCCTTTCTAAGTATGTAATTGTCAAATTAAACACCATCCTTTTTAGACAAATATGCCACTACTTAAATTTCGGGACGAAATTTCTAAAAAGTAGGGGATACTGTAACATCCGTCAAAAACCGGATTTACCAAACCCGCTTCATTTATTAACCGAACAAGCAGTTAAAAATTTCGTTGCATATTTAATGCTCAAATTAATTTTAAACGATACATAATTAATAAGTATATTAGAATATAAAATTTATTTTTGAAAATGTGTTTAAAAATAGTGAAATAAAAATAAAAGGCTGAAGCCGGGTTTCGAACCCGGGTCAGCCGAGAATCAAGCAAAGCCTTAACTCCCATCCTTCCAACCGCTCCGCCACTTGTGATTTTTGTTTACTTATTGAATCAATTAATACATAAAATAAATCTAGAAATCAAAACCCAGTTACACAGCGCGCCCAAAACCGCTGACGCCGGAAATCCCAACAAATTCGTCAAATGTTGCCGTTTCTTTTGGTCATAACATTTACATTAACAGACATATCGGTTATAACCGAAAAACTTAATCAATTTCATTCATTACCTTAATTTCCGTCGAAACCGAAAGTCTAATTCAAATCCGGGATTATACCTTGTTCATCAGTTGAGCTCACGAATCTATTCAACTTACACTCTTCATTTTTGCTCAAAAAAACTTCGCCGCAGTCGCCGGAATTCTCTGTAAATTAACCGGAAATTTTCGCCGGAAAACCAAATTCTTTCCATCCCGTCTGCTTACCCAAGAAATAAGATCTTAGAGCTCATACTGACATCACCCGCACTCACCTTAAACCTCTGAAGAATCTCTGTCGCAAGAAATTTCACTCGCCGGAGTTCTCTGCAAGTCGCCGGAAAACCGAGACTTTCATCTACACGGTAAATACCTCGACTTTTCTGTTTCATTCCATTATTGGACAAATTCTAACATCACTCCATCACCCAGAATCAACCCCAGACGACATTGCCGGATTTTCTGTTTTCGCCGGAAAACTTCTGGATTTTCGGAAACTCGCAGTTAACCGGTATGATCATTCAAACCTACTGATAATCGTTACTCAGTAGTTCAATTACACATCTAATCCCTCCAAACTGTTAATTGATTCTAACAGCCGAAGGTCACCAAAACAGAGCCGACGATCTTTGCCGGATTTCTGAAGAAGACGATCTGTTCGGTACTTTCTTTCCCCAAACTCTTCTGTTCAATACTTTGCAATTGTCATATTATTCATTAACCGAATAATCAAGTAACAGTTAGTTAACCGATGTCTGTGTTTTGAACGAAGAAGACGAAGTTGGGTATGAGATAAGATAAATTAAAATCGGTTTTATAAACGGGTTAGACACACAGTCCAGCGGTGGACTGTGTGCAAATAAACACGCATACGTCCCGAGTTCGATCCTTGACACACACACGTTCGCTGTAATAAAATGTCTTTTTTTAACTGAACCGGATCCGCAACAGTAAGATGTTAAGTATAATAAAAACCAGATTATTTACCAAGTTAGACACACAGTCCAGCGGTGGACTGTGTGCCAAACTAAACCACAGGTCCCGGGTTCGAGACCTGTGGAGAGCACCGAGTCGATACATTAAATCTTTATTTTAAAATAAGTGATTTTCGGATTAACTTAATTAGTATATAAATATAATTAAAAACAGAAATATTTCGGGTTAGACACGTAGCTCAGTTGGTAGAGCTGCGTGCACGCGTACGGGAGGTCTCGGGTTCGAGTCCTGCCCGGCGCATACATACACACAATAAAACCGGTCAAACAGTCAACGCTTATGGTTAACGGTCAAAAGTCAACATTTTTTTTTATTATTTTTATTTATTTATTTAAATTAAAAATCAATTAAAAATACTTAAAAATAACATTTTTAAAGTTAGAAAATAGCCTTAAACTCACAAAATATATCCAAAAATACTATTAAAATTGTTAATGAAATCCATTTATTTACATTACTTTTTCGTTATTAATTAGGTTAGTTTTTCCTCGTCGATCAATCCTCTAAACTCGTGCGCATTCAACATCATCAACCGAACGCACCCAATGTGAGTGAATCTTACAACTCCCCTTTTTAATTACACGTTTTGGGGTGTATTATGTGTCGCTTAAACTAATTCATTTATTCAAACTCGTGCCATACCATATTATGATTTAAACTTAGAATGTAAATATTGTTTGTAGTTATGTATTACATATTGTCAAGTTGTATGCAAATTATTTGTTAGGCCCATCAGTTCCTCGTGGGAGACGAGTTGAACAACGCGTGCCTTAAAACTCATTCATTAGGCCCATCAGTTCGTAGAACAACGCATGCCTCAAAACTCATTCATTAGGCCCATCAGTTCCTCGTGGGAGACGAGTTGAACAACGCGTGTCTCAAAACTATCTATTATTGTATGTGTGTGCATTATTTAATATTAACTGCTTTGTGAATAAGTTTACATCTACATTTACTCATATGTGGTTATGCACTTTATTTTATCAATTCAATAAACTTGTTTAAATGTTTTAAATAGGATTCACTCGCCAACTTTTTGTTGATCCAAAAACCATTTTTACACATGATACAGGTGAACAGGATGAAGCAAGGAAAACATAGGAAATGCCTTAGAAGAAAATAATGAAGTCTAGAATGATGTGTAGAACATGATATAATTATGATTGTATGTTTCCCTTTAAATTGTAATAATAAATATGAAACGTTATAATAAATGTCATGAGCTTTGATGATAACCCAATCCTGCCCCGATCACTTTTTCCGCTGCGGGGCGGGGTGTGACAAAACTCATAGTGCAAATAGTGGTCTTAACACAAGAGTCGTCGAATAGCTGGATCAACTTTAATGACACACATGCAACATTGGACTCAAATCAGTATCTAAGTTGGTAATAATTATAACTTGGATCTGGTCAGGAGTTTTAACTCCGGATCGAGTCTATAAGACACTGGTATGGTGATGGACGTCAGGATAGTATTAGTTTTCAGTTTGGCTTTCGGGCACCGATTCGCGTGACAGCCAAAGTCAGTAGTTTAACGTGTTCGGGTAATGGTACGGGAATACATATAGTTCCAACACATGGTTATTCAAGAATGATTAACTTTCCCTCAAGGGAGTTTGAGTGTTTGGGGGTCTAAATTGCCCAATTTTGAGTTTCCATTTTCACCGTCGGGAATTCTCCTGCACTGCCTTAGGAGACACCCAGGGTGTCCAATTTGCCCGGGAATCTCCCAGAATACTCTCGGTGTTCTAATTATAGTATTTGTCGGGTTGGGTCAGTTCCCAGTTCCGGCAGGTTCGTTATACGGTAAATTACCGAAATTGCTTAAAATAATCTATTTTTAATTCCGTAAATTCCCATTTAATCTATATTTTATATAAAAATCTGTAAATTTTTATATAAATCACTAAAAATCTTTAGATTATGGGAAAAATCTTTGGGAATTAATTTTGTTAATTTACTTATTTAAATAAATTATTTATAAAACCTTTTTTAGCCACATAATTCCGATTAAATACAATTAGTAGTTAAAAAACTTCCAAAAAATCCCAGAACACCTTATATATGTCCAGGAACTTCTCAGAAAATTTTTAGATTTTTCCGATTTGGTTTCGGTGCGTTCCCGGCTACCGAAAACTCGCACAAATACGGATTTTTAACCCAAATCAAAACTCAACCAATAGACTCAGAATTTTCCCAGATCATACCCCATATGTTCCTTAGTGTCTCTGCAAAAATTGGTGATTTATTGTTTCGGTTTGGTATTTTTTCCGAAATTCTTTCGGTAAAAGAGTTAAAAATTCACCAAAAATCGTAGAAACTTCCGAAAAATCTAACATTTTACGTGGACCTTCCTGATAATACCCTACATCACAACACCAAATGTCAGCTCAATCCAAGTTACACGGACCAAGTTATAAGCAAAACAATTTTATGCCTATCCTATATTCGGTTTTCGGATCATATACCTAGCGATTCTTCCGATTCCAAGCTTTTATCTTGATCCCAGAAGTGTGTAAAGGCTATATTCAGTAGCTACACACCAAGTACAACCCAAATATGCTAGAACTTAGAACAATCAAGCTTTAATTCATTGTTTTCGGTAAATCGAATAGTTAAGCGATTTTTCTCGAATAAGAGTTGATTAGGGTATCAAACCCCAATGATTAGTGATTATGGCTGCCATATAAAACCAGGGATTTCATGTGGTGTTCATATTCAGCCCTAAAACTTGTTTAAAACTCCAAAATTCATGGATTAAAAAGCGTTTTTTTCGGCTAGAAATCGCGTTTAGTCGAAGAAACAGACTTAGAATTATAAGTATCAAGGCTAATACCTTTGAATTAAGACTTGTTCTTGATGGATTCAGCTGAGAAGAAGAGTTTGAGAGCATATTTTTGGGGAAAAGTTTGAAGGAATTGATTAAAACGAAAAGAAATAAAAAAACCATTTATATAACCATGGGGGGGGGGGTTGGCGGTTTGGAGGTGGGCCCCTAGGGCCACCTTGTTCTTTGTTTGCGTGCTTAAAGATGATGTTATCTTCCGGATAAGTATAGGTTCGTTTTCAGGTCCTGCGCGCGTTCTCGATTTGCATGACGGACTCCGTTTTACGCGTACTTAGTGTCAAAAGACTCGGTTTTAAAAATTATGCATATCCGTCTAAAAATCCGAACCCAATTATGTTTTAATCGTAATAGTCTTGTTTGACGTTCGTTTATGTGTTTTTAAGCTTGATCGATCGTTCCTTGCACATTTGGTTTCCTTATGTTATGCCCGGAACGAATGCGTTTCCCCAACCAGGAGCCGCTTCGTTTTGCGTGCCCAGGCTTTATTATTTTCAAACCTTATGTCACAGTCTATTGCACAAAACTAAGTTATTCGTGGAACTCAGAATCTTAAATAAGGCTACCGATAACCTAATAATCAACGTCAAAGGTTTAATGCGCTGTTAAACGTCAAGTCTCCGTTTAACACGTTGTTCAAGGCTAAGGGCGCCAACCTCGCATCGTTGGTCCTTAGTAGTGTCATGACAACCATGACGTGCTCTCGGATTCCTCCGAGATATAACATATATCGTTTCGCACAATACACAAGTCATGAAATTTCACAAGGTTTATGCACAGTTATAATTTTAGTCATGCTTTACGTTTAGGACCAATTAAGGTGTACCTGGTTTCGTCATGGATATCACAAAATCCATTTAATGTTGATTTGAACTCCGAAATCGGATTTGATTTGGACCGGTATATTTTGTTTGGATCAGAGAAAATTTTTTGTTTGAGCACATAAAAATGGAATTTAATCGTTAGTTGGACTTGGGGATGTTATACTATGTACCTGGCAATAGAGATGCGCATATCGAGTTTTTTTATACCCGGAACCGGTTCCTAACCGTACCCGGCTCTTAAATGAGTGTGAATGGAACTGGTTATCGTAGGAACCGGTTACAGTTCCTACCTGGTTTTAGACCATTAATACTAGAACTAATACTAACCGATTCTGGGTAGGGTTGTAACCGTTTCCTCGGAAGAACCAGTTGCTTCGAGTAATTTAATGGAAAAGTTGCAAAAACTGTAGGAATCGGTTCTAACGGCTATAATGCCGTTAGAACCCGATTAATGGCCATTATGATCGGTTTCTACTATATATATTAATTCCCTCTTTTCATTTTCAAGCACCTACTCCAAAAATACATAACTTACGCCTTCAAATCTATATTTTCAAAGCTCCACAATTAAAATGGCGTGCAATGATGAGGTCCTTATGGTTTTGGAAACAAAGAGAAACCCCACAATTTGGAAGCACTTTGATTTGTGCTTAATGACCGATAGCCACGAGATGGCACGATGCAAAGCATGTGGCAAATTCATGAAGGCTACGGCCAACTTCGGGCTGGGCGGAGAATCATTAGTATTGGACTTGGGGTGCAAAGAGATTAAAAAAAAGGAGTTAGATACAACAATTTGATTTAGGCTCGTTCACATTTAATAGAACTAGACAAAGAATTTATAATAAAAAAATTGTAGATAAGTCAAAAATTGTACTAGTTGCATTTAGAGATAGGCATAATAACCGATTCCATACCCGACCCGGTAAAACCGACCTGGAACCGGTTCAAGTTCCTACCCAACGTATAGAAGAACCAGTTCCGGGTTCAAAAAAACCCGACAGTTCCTACTCGGTTCCACATTTTAGGATAAAAAATGGTTCGTACCCGGTTCCAACTCGTACCCGATTCCTACCAGTACCCGGTTCCTATCGTACCCGGTTCCTTCGTTAACAATCAAGAACCGACGCAGTATGTTACGTTGGAATCGATTTCTAGTTGTTGGAATCGATTCCTAGCTGTCGGAATCGATTCCTGACCGTTGCAAACATCAATGAGTTATATACCGTTGGAATCAATTCCTAGCCGTTGGAATCGATTCCTAATCATTGAAACCGGTTCTTATAAATAGTTAGCCATTTTCATTTGTTTATCACACAATTCCCCATCTTTTTCTTGTATCCTTTTCTACTAAATAAGCTCTTAGAATTACTCATCTTCTTTTTTATTCTTTTTCTACAATGGCATCCAAGAATTCAAAAACTACAAATTCCCCCTGCGTCAACAATGGTCGTAATTCCTCCATATATTGTTGGAACATTATCACATAATCGCAAGATGGAGGTATTGAGAAATTGGGACATGGTGGAATTGAGTGACGGTTCGCAAAAAGCTCAATGCAAACATTGTGGCTTCTTGTTGAGCAACGACTCTAATTCATCGTTGACGAAGCATGTTAACAAGTATTGTAAAGCTTTAAAAGAGTTGACAGCCGGTCAAGTGCAACTTTCAAAAGATGGTAGGATATTCCGTTACGAACATAATTTAGCTCGTGATAGGATGGCAAAGTTGGTGATTCAAAAAGCGTTGTCGTTTGGATAATTCGACGACCCCGATCTTGCTAAGCTTATTGGGAGACGCTTCATCCATGGTACAAACATGTAAGTCGTCGTACTTTAAAACGCCATTGTTTAAATTTTTGGGAAAATGCAAGAAAAGATTTAATTGTTTTTTTTTAATTTAAAAACAAGTGTTAACTTAACTAGTGATGTGTGGTCGGCTCCACACAGTCTACCGAAAACGTACATTTGTGTCACCGCTCATTGGGTTGATCCTGATACATGGAAAATGATGAAGCGTACGATTGCATTTGATGAGTTTCCTTCTCCTCCTACGGGAGAATATATTTATAAAATTATAAATGCCACAATAATTAAATATTGTTAGAGGATAAAATGTTTTAAATATCAATTGATAATGCTTTAAACAATGTCACACCCCAAATTCCACATGCGGAGTAATACCACGAGGCATGCGACTGACCAGGATCAAGCCACTAATCATATTAAACAGCTACGTTAATAGTAAAGCAGTTTCACCAAACCAATACGATTGGTGACAGTTATAGTTTAAGTCCAAAACATTAAAGTTCAACCATTAGTTTTAAGGGAATAGCGGAAGCATAAAAACATATCAACATAAGTTCATAGCTTGTAATTATTAAAATGTCACACCCCGACTTGTAGCGGAAGAAAAAACACGGGATGCAACAGACACCTCTGATACAAGCACATTGTTTATAAAGACACTACATTTTATTACTCACAAAAGGTTGATTACATACTACATGTATGTTACAACTGCGTGTTCCCATGAACCACATAAGCCTTTTAAGCCACATGCGTCTATATCAGGGTTCGCCTATAAACATGTCTTGAACAACATACACGGATCACACCAGTCTCAAGTTACCTGAAATGCATGTTAGTTTTAAAAAGGTTAAGCTAAACGCTGCTGGCGAGTTCCACTGGTTTAGTTGTTGTGGAACAATATGTGCTAACAAGTTTAATTGCACTGGTCATTGTCACAGATGGAATTACACGAGAACACAAGTGAAACCTTGACCTGTCATAGTCACTCCGTGTCATACGGACACATCATCGCACCGGGTCGTGTCACCCCAGACACTTCCCACCAACTGCATCACAAGCCATTCAATGTTCCCATGCAGTTATGCCTAACAACATAACCAAATCAGGACAAGTGCAGTTGACTTGTGGCCGACATCGCACCATCCGACCTCAACTGGGTTTGTCAGACGAATAGTACTATCCACCGCCCACGGCTTATATTAATCACTTGTAGAGGGGAGGGTGTTCATGTGTTAGATAATTCACATCGTCATACTTGGTGCAATTAACGCAGTTTCGTAACATGCAAGTCACTCAAAAAACAGTATAACATAGTTTAAAAGTGGTGGATTTAAACTCACTCCCAAATTGGTGTAATCAACACAGTTTTTAACATGCAAGTCCCCAGAAAACAGTAAAACAATTTAAAAGCAGGGAAGTGAACTCACAGGATAGTAGCATCACAGGTAGCAATAGGAGTATATGTAAGCTGGTTCGGCTTTAACAGCAATCATGCAAATAATTACTAAGATCGGTCGCTAGTTCGGTAACGTCTATAACTTGGGTCCAAGTGGGTATTTTCAGTTCATATTTTACATATAATATCCTGGTGTGGTGATGGATATTAGGGTGTGATTAGTTTCACGTTTGGCTCCAGGGCACCGGTTCGTGTGCTAGCCAAAGTCGGTTCTTTGACACTTTCGGATAATGGTACGGGAATACCAACAGTGCCAATATGTAACTTTTCATTAAGGGAGTTTGGGTGTTTGGGGAGTTTAGGTTGCCCAAATTTTGAGTTTCCATTCTCGCCGTCACGGATTCTCCCGAACGGTGGTGGAACACACCCAGAGTGTTCCGCTTACCCTGGAACTTCCCAAAATAGTTCTGGTGTTCCAATTATAGCCAAAACAGGTTTTGGTCCGTTCCCAGTTTCGGCAGGTTCGTTGTCCGGTAAACTGCCGAATTTAGTTAAAATAAGCGTTTTAAATGTCGTAAAATCTCATTTAATCTACATAGTTCATAAAATCCGTGAAATTTTTGTAGAACTCAGTAAATATATATAAATTCCAATAAAATTATTTTAGGAATTTATAAAGCCATTTTAACTTCTCAAATAAATCATTTGTAAAACAATATTTACCCAAATAATTCACTTTGTTTATCATCCAATGTCCAAAAGTTCCCAAAATATTCCAGGAACTTCCTTACATGTCCAGAAACTCCCTGCAAAAATTTTTGATTTTTCTGATTTCGTTTCAGTGCGTTTCCGGCTACCGAAAAGTCATAAAAACACGGATTTTAATCCGTTTCAAAACCCAACCAATGTAACACCCAAATCGCGTAAAAACAACATGCGGCAGAACACTTGGGGAGTCACGTTAACAGATTGTTTCAACAACACATGGTATTTCATATTTCGTTTTATTGGATATTAAACATAGATTATATTGTCATATTGTCTTAGAACTATTAAACAAAATTAAACCAACAAACAAGCATTGAAATTGTTTTTCTTGTTATTAAGGCACCAAGTCCAAGTCCATTCCTACGTGAGCATGCATCGGTATCATCTAGCATCGTTCCGTGAAACATATGTGAAAACGAGTCAGCATAAAAGAATGCCGGCAAGTACATAGGTTTTGTGAGTGTGTCAAGTTTATGGCTTTGAATATGTATTACAATACCTTGTCAGACTACTAGAGTCGTTAATTGAAAACCTTGTTGTCGAAAATATCTGATATTGCAATGATAACTAACCAATCTAAAACAAGTTAGTTATAGTTCATAAAAGATTTGTAGCCATAAATCTTGACTAAAACATTTGTTTCGTAAATCCGAGTAGTAAATCGTCTTGAAATAACTTGTATGGTTTATATCTTTAATTGAAATCGTTGCGTGTCATAGTTTGTAAACATTTGTTCAAGATGCAAATAACGCCACGTATGTAAAGTGATAAAAGCATTTATATATAGGAAGTACCGACGGAGTATCCATCATGCTTTTATTACATTACACGCGTTCCGTTATCTAAATCACTTATCATAAACACTATTCATCGATCATCGTTCCTTGTTATAAACCAATTGTTCATCGTTCATCGTTCGTTGTTATAGATCAATCGCTCATCATTCATCGTTTTAATTGTGAAAACTTTTGGTCGTTTCGTGAATACATTCAAACCTTTGTTGACTTGTTCGAGACCACCCACGGTGTCCCTTAATCGTATAACATACCACCAAAGGGTATGTTAGAAATACAGTTTTAGTCGCTTCCCAAATTTCCCCACAAACCCGGGAATTTTGGAAACGGGATTGTCATCCTAGGCGCTGTAACTTACTATTGGTCGGCTTGGCCATTGTTAATGAATGTCATTCTTGTTATGAATATAACGCACCAACAAGTTCGTTCACATTATTGAAATCGTCGTGTTAAATATAAACCATAGCATTTGTAATTATAAAACTTGAAAACAACTTGCACATATGAATCACCCCAAAATATTTGTAAAACATAAAATAGGGGAAACTATGTACTCACTTTTGATTGCTAAGTAACCTTGAATCGAAGATCAAACAAACTCAAAAGTCTGAGAAATCAAGCGTGTCCTAAAATCGGATAATTGTGTAAATATCGGGACTTGAAGTCGGAGAATCGGATAGAATGAGACCTTATAAACCTAGATGAGTATTGGAACTCATATGAAATGGTTTAATAAAGTTAATATTCTGAGTTGGAAAGATTCTTAAGTGCTTTTGACCCTTTATGACCCGTTAAGGTAGTTTAAGCCACTTTAACGCATCATTTGCTTAACTACGCATTCGGATGGTTAGATATGTGTTATGATAAATCCTAATTACCAAATATGTTTCATGTTGTTGTTACATCAGATTGTATGTCAATTTTTTGTCACATATGCTCTTAGTTGATTTATTTTCAAAAAAGGGCATTTTGGTCATTATTGAAGATTATATCAACTAATCATCATAACACTAACCAAGTGACATGACCATAAGGTATAACTCAGAGGGTTATTCCCTTTATAATTATGGTCATAAATATGTATTTGGTTGGATTCAAAGATCAACCAAACGGGTCAGATTCGAAAGTTAAACCGGTTGTCAAACCGTTCTACTTTCAGACTCTAAACAAGCACTAAAATAAGAGTGACGATTTAGACATGTTTTGACATGTTTAAATAGGTTTATAAAAAAGTTTTGGCATCAAACAAAACTGTTTTGACACCCAAAATTAGTTTCGTCATGAAATGCGCATTTATGTATTTTGACCGAAACTTTGACTTGTCAAAATGACTAGAAAAGATAGAAATCAGTTGGTATGATCAATAGGGATCCTAACCATCTTGATTACCATCATATAGCAAGGTTCAATTGGATTTTAAGTTGATCAATTCATGATCAATTTTGGAAGTCAAACAAAAGTCAAATTTTATGACTTTTAATCCAATTAAACTACAAGAATTGAAATAAGCAAGACAGAGAACACTTACAAACATCAAAGATTGATCAAGAACACCAGAGAAAGCTCCAAGATGGTTGCCAAATTCAGATTGAAGCAGAATGGGACAAAAGAGATGGTTGCAAAAGTTCAAGAATGAAGAACACCATGGTTTTTATACTTGAATTGGGTTCATGTGATCATGACAAGTGTCCATGAGTCATCCCTGAACTTGATTAGTGTCCCCTTAGGTGTCAAATGCAGAAGGGAAGGTGGCAAATTCGTTTGGTGAGTCAATGAGGCATTTAACAAGGAGCTGCCACACTGATTTAACAACTCTGGTGAGCTGGGGACCCTTACGGACTGTATGGGTTTTGCCTTACGGTCCGTAAGGCCCTTGCAGGGGCTGAAGTTTCAGAATTGACAGAAATGGCCCCTGAACTTGTTTTTGACGCGTTTTGGCACTTTTAACACCCGTTAACCCCATTTTCAAGATTTATAAGGACAATAAAGTATAGGGAACTTGAAATGTGCTAAAAATTTCGGATGTCGGTTTGTTTGGTCGTACAGTTGCGTTTTCGGTTAATTACGACGAAAATCGTAACGAACGCGTGTGCGACCATAAAAGCGTAACGAATAATATTTTTGCATTTCAATACTAAAAAGATGATGTTTTAATGATTAAATTTTTTTTGGATGTCCGTACATGTTCCGGATAGCGATTTAGGAGAAAAGGCATAGTTTTGCAGAATTTGCAAAATAGCCCTAAAGTTACAAAAGTGTGATTTTGCCATACCGAAGCCCTCAAAACTTATTTCTAAGCTATGTTAAGGGTATTTAGGGTATGTTTAGCTTAAGACCTTGTTTCAGAATGTGTGTCACTACGGGAATTGGCAGACTTTCATAGTTTGTCGTAAATAGTCCCTATGATCGAATACGCTTGTTTTTGACATACCAAACCCTTCAAAACTTATTTCTAAGTTATGTAAAGGATATTTAAAGTATGTTAAGTTTGTGTCATCTTTCTGGAGTGTACGTCGCATTAAACTGATTACTTTTACGTAGCAGTTTGCAATTTCACTTCCAGAAATTGTTCAAGGGTTTGGAATTGTGCAGGAAATGAATATGTGCAATTATTGAAATAGTAATTTCATTCATTGATAACTTGTTTGACATTGTTACATGGTCGGATCATCACAGATATCACAGTCTCCCCTACTTCAGGGAATTTCATCCCGAAATTGAAGTAGAGGAAATCGTGAAAACAAATGTGGGTACTTCGCTTTCATTTGATCCTCTCATTCCCAAGTAAATTCTAGGCCACGTTTGGATTACCATCGAACTTTGACTGTCGGGATTCTTCTTCGTTTAAGTTTCTTGACTTCACGGTCCAGTATCTCCACCGGTTTCTCGACAAAGTGCATAGTGTCATCAACGTGAATCTCATCGAGTGGAATATAGAGATTTGCATCGGCTAAACATTTCTTCAAGTTGGACACGTGAAATGTTGGGTGAATATTCCCGGGTTTAGGAAGTAGCTCGAGTCGGTAGGCCACCTTTCCGATTCTTTCGACGATCTTGAATGGTCCAACGTATCGTGGAGCAAGTTTTCCTTTCTTTCCAAATCTCACTACTCCTTTCCAAGGGGATACCTTGAGTAGGACGTAGTCACCAACTTGAAATTCTAAGGGCTTGTGTCGCTTGGCCGCATAGCTCTTTTAACGGCTTCTAGCTGTCAGAAGGTCATCGCGTATTTTCTTGACTTTCTTGGTTATGTCGTGGATGAGTTCAGGTCCAGTGAGCTGTGTCTCACCGGTCTCATTCCAACAGACAAGTGAACGACATTTTCGACCATATAAAGCTTCGAAAGGCGCCATGTTGATGCTGGCGTGATAACTATTGTTATATGAGAATTCAACCAATGGTATATGCGAATCCCAACTACCACCAAAATCGATCACGCAAGCTCTAAGCATATGCTCCAATGTTTGAATCATCCTCTCAGATTATCCATCCATTTGAGGATGATAAGCAGTACTCAGATTGAGTTTGGTTCCCGTAGCAGATTGCAAAGTCTTCCAAAAACGAGATGAGAACCGAGCGTCTCTGTCAGATATGATGTTCAAAGGAACCCCATGACGAGACACAATCTCATCAACATAAATATTGGCAAGTTTATTAGCAGAGAAATCTCACGAATTGCTACAAAGTGTGCTGACTTCGTTAGACGATCAATGATCACCCAAATGGCATCATGACCTCTAGATGTGCACGGTAACTTGGTAATGAGATCCATCGCAATGTTCTCCCATTTCCATACTGGTATTTCTGGTTGTTCCAACAAACCAGACGGGCATTGATGCTCGGCCTTGACTTTGAGACAAGTAAGGCCTTTAGACACATACAAGGCAATGTCATTCTTCATACCCGGCCACCAATACTAGGTACGGAGATCCTTGTACATTTTTGTAGCACCAGGATGAATTGAATAACGAGACTTATGAGATTTATCCATCAACAGAGTACGGAGATCGAGTTGATCGGAACCCACAACGGTTCTTGTAATAGAGTAATCCATCACCTTTCGTTTCGAGTCGAAGTTCGAGTTGATGAGGTAGTTCGTCTTTCAACAAACCTTGGGTGACACAAGTGCGTTGGGCTTCAAGATACGTGTTTGGATATCGGATCGAATTGGAACACAATGAAGCTTGACACGTTCCTTACGACTAAGTGCATCAGCCACAATATTCGCCTTACCAGGATGGTAGCGAAATTTCGCTAGTCGTAATCATTTAAAATCTCTACCCACCGTCGTTGTCTCATGTTCAACTCCTTCTGATTGAATGTGTTGGAGACTTTTGTGGTCCGTGAAAACCACACACTTCGTGCCATAAAGATAGTGTCTCCAAATTTTGAGAGCAAAGACAACAGCTCCTAACTCAAGATCATGAGTTGTGTAATTCTTCTCGTGGACGTTCAATTGTCTAGACGCATATGCGATAACTTTATCCCGTTGCATTAGAACACAACCAAGGCCTAAATTCGATGCGTTAAACCACAAATCAACATTGCCATCGGGTAAAGACAAAATAGGAGCATCGTAGAGTTTTAGTTTCAAAGTTTGGAAAACCTCCTCTTGTTTGGGTCCCCACTCAAAAGACTTATTCTTCTGAGTCAAAGCAGTGAGGGGAACCGCGATCTTTGAGAAGTTCGCAATGAATCGTTGATAATATCCAGCAAGACCAAGAAATGAGCGAACTTTTGTGGGTGTAATTGGTGTTTTCCAATCCTTAATCGCAGCGCTTTTAGAAGGATCCACATGAATACCTCGCTCGTTTAAAATGTGACCCAAGAATTGAACTTCTTTTAACCAAAACTCGCATTTGGAGAATTTAGAATAAAGTTGTTCTTTCTTCAAAAGCTCCATTGTCAGACAAAGATGTTGCTCGTGCTCGGCTCGAGACTTGGAATAAATGAAAATGTCGTCGATGAATACAATGATGAACTTGTCTAAATAAGGTTTACAAACCTGATTCATCAAGCCCATGAATACGGCTGGAGCATTCGTCAAGCCAAAAGGCATAACAGTGAACTCATAGTGGCAGTATCTTGTGCGGAAAGCAGTCTTGGGAATATCTTCCTCGAGTACACGAAGTTGATGATACCCTGAACGCAGATCGATCTTCGAGAAACTGGTAGCACCTTGTAATTGATCAAAAAGATCAATGCGAGGTAGGGGATATCGATTCTTGATCGTCAGTTTGTTGAGCTCACGATAATCGATACACATCCGGAAGGATCCATCCTTCTTTTTCACAAATAAAACAGGAGCACCCCATGGAGAATAGCTCGGACGAATGAAACCTTTGTCAGATAACTCTTGTAGTTGCTTTGATAACTCTTGCATTTCTGACGGTGCAAGATGGTAAGGGGATTTGGCTATTGGGTTGGTACTTGGTACTAAATCAATTCGAAATTCAACTTGACGTGCCGGGGGTAAGCCAGGTAGATCTTCGGGAAAAATCTCAGGATAGTCTCGAATAACAGGAATATTTGAATACTCTTGTTCTTTACTTTCTCCTCTACGACATGTGCAAAGAACGCCACATAATTCTTTCGTAAGTACTTTTGGGCTTGTGTAACATGTCATGAGTTTCAGGTTACTAGCGGGTTTCTCTCCATGAACCTCTAAGATTTCACTAGAAGGAAGAGGTATACGAACTATCTTGTCAAAACAAATAACTTTGGCATGATGCTCGGTTAACCAATCCATCCCTATAATAACATCGAAACTTCCAAGTTGCATTGGTGTCAGGTCGATAGGGAAAAGATGGTTATTGAGGTTCAACTGGCAGTTACGAATGACATAATCAAGTATGAGAGGTTCACCATTGGCTATCTCGACTGACAAGGGCTTTCCTAGTTTAGTTCTAGGCATCGAAAGCAAAGGCTCAAAGGCAAGTGATACAAAACTTCTATCAGCACCCGAATAAAAAAGAACAGTGGCAGCATGATCATTAACAAAGAACGTACCATTAATGACTTCGTTATCAGCACGAGCTTCATTGGCATTGATGTTAAAGGCACGTCCACGTGCTGGGTTTGCACTGGCTAGTCTCGGGCAATTGTTCTTGTAGTGACCAATTTCACCGCAGTTAAAACATGAACCAGGTGGGAAATAAGGTCGAGCAGGATTTGCTTGTGGTTGAACTGGGTTCTGAACCACTGGGTTTGGGCTTAAAGCAACAAATATTTGCCAGGTGACCAAGTTTTCCACATGTAGTACATTGCCGACATGGTATCGGAACTTGATGATGACCATAACAACGGTTGCAAAGCGGTGCAGTTCCTGCGTAAGGTTTCTTTGCCGGAGGTTGAGCTGGTTGGTTTTGCAGAGCAGTTGGAGCGGGTTGAACAGGTTGAGCAGTAACAACAAAGTTTTGAGAAGACTTACGCTTCTTCGATCGTTTGGAAGGCTCGGCTTTGTTTCCCTTTGGTTTCTCTTGATTTGACTTAGCAGAAGATTTCTTATCGCCATTGCAATGAAGCTTACCTTTCCTGACTTGAGAGTCAGTTAGAGTTGCAGCTAACTCAATGGCTTGACGAACAGATGCAGGGTGGCTTCCAGTAACAATGTCTTGCACAGGATCGGGTAAACCATCGATATACTTCTCGATCGCCTTATCCAAAGGCGTCACCATCGAAGGACAAAGTAAACTCAACTCCTCGTATCGGTCTGTATAAGCACGACTCTCACCACTGTCTTGCTTGAGATCATGAAATTCGTTCTCGAGCGCCTTTTGCTCAAGGCGAGGACAGAACTCCTTCATCATAAGAGCCTGAAGCTCTTCCCAGGTTTGAGACAAGGCCACTTCGGCACCTCTGTCCCTCATAATACCATTCCACCATGTCAAAGCTCTTTTCTTGAACACACTAGAAGCAAACTCGACCTTTCGCTCATTTGGACGTTGAACAAAACGGAATGTGCTTTCGAGACTCTGAAACCATTGAAGTAGTCCTGTAGCTCCCTCAGACCTAGTGAACTGAAGTGGTTTAGCCGCACAGAATTGTTTATAGTTGCACGGAGCCGGTGCATTGTTGTTATTGTTGTTCGCTTGATTTAATTAAGTCACTAGGTTCGGGAGGATCGTAGCCATTTGCTGAGCGATAAGTGTTGCCATTTCGGCATTTTGAGTCGTATCACGTCGAGAGACATTCTAGAAAAGAAACATGAAGGAAGATATGTGAGATTGTCATTAAAATAAATCAAGAGATATTGACAATATCGACAAAATAAGGATGGTGGTCATTCGTTTGTTTCACAAAGCAATCAAATGACACACGTTGACTAATCAAAGTAAATGGGTGACTGGTCCGATTAAGTGGATTTGTACGAACACTCTAGCCTTAGATAGAAAACTCAGGGTACAGGCACCCACCCTTCCAGATTGCACGTGTTCACATTATTAAAACCCAAACATTGACGAGATTTTGAAAACTTCGAAGGCTTAAAGCCAAAAACAAATCATCTAAGGATAGATGATTGATTTTCAAAAACGGATTTGAAATTTTTGTGGAATTGTTTTGGTAATCACCTAAGTATAGGTGACCGTATTGTATTTTAAATCTAAACGCAAGTTTACTTGAGTTAGGGTCCTAGGAAGGTTATAGTCTAGGTCAAAGCATTTCTAATAACCTAATTCCCTATAACCAGTGCTCTGATATCAACTTGTAACACCCCAAATCGCGTAAAACAACACGCGGCGGAAACACTTGGGGAGTCACGTTAACAGATTGTTTCAACAACACATGGTATTTCATATTTCGTTTTATTGGATATTAAACATAGATTATATTGTCATATTGTCTTAGAACTGTTAAACAAAATTAAACCAACAAACAAGCATTGAAATTATTTTTCTTGTTATTAAGGCACTAAGTCCAAGTCCATTCCTACGTGAGCGTGCATCGGTATCATCTAGCACCGTTCCTGAAACATATTTGAAAACGAGTCAGCATAAAAGAATGTCAGCGAGTATATAGGTTTTGTGAGTGTGTCAAGTTTATGGCTTTGAATATGTATTACAATACCTTGTCACACTACTAGAGTCGTTAATTGAAAACAATGTTATCGAAAAATATTTGATATTGTAATGATAACTAAACAATCTAAAACAAGTTAGTTATAGTTTATAAAAGATTTGTAGCCATAAATCTTGACCAAAACATTTGTTTCGTAAATCCGAGTAGTAAATCGTCTTGAAACAACTTGCATGGTTTATATCTTTAATTGAAATCGTTGCGTGTCATCGTTTGTAAACATTTGTTCAAGTGATGCAAATAACGCAACGTATGTAAAGTGATAAAAGCATTTATATATAGTAAGTACCGACGGCGTATCCACCATGCTTTCATTACATTACACGTGTTCCGTTATCTAAATCACTTATCATAAACCAATTGTTGTAAACCAATTGTTCATTGATCATCGTTCCTTGTTATAAACTAATTGTTCATCATTTATCGTTCCTTGTTATAGACCAATCGTTCATCGTTCATCGTTTTAATTGTGAAAACTTTTGGTCGTTTCGTGAATACATTCAAACCTTTGTTGACTTGTTCGAGACCACCCACGGTGTCCCTTAATCGTATAACATACCACCAAAGGGTATGCTATAAATACAGTTTCAGTCGCTTCCAAAATTTCCCCACAAACCCCGGGAATTTTGGTAACGGGATTGTCAGTCCTAGGCGCTCTAACTTACTACTGGTCGGCTTGGCCATTGTTAATGAATGTCATTCTTGTTATGAATATAACGCACCAACAAGTTCGTTCACATTACTGAAATCGTCGTGTTACATATAAACCATAGCATTTGTAATTATAAAACTTGAAAACAACTTGCACATATGAATCACCCCAAAATATTTGTAAAACATAAAATAGGGGAAACTATGTACTCACTTTTGATTGCTAAGTAACCTCGAATCGAAGATCAAACAAGCTCAAAAGTCTGAGAAATCAAGCGTGTCCTAAAATGCGATAATTGTGTAAATATCGGGACTTGAAATCGGAGAATCGGATAGAATGAGACCTTATAAACCAGATGAGTATTGGAACTCATATGAAATGGTTTAATAAAGTTAATTATCTGAGTTGGAAAGCTTCTTAATTGCTTTTGACCTTTATGACCCGTTAAGGTAGTTTAAGCCACTTTAACGCGTCATTTGCGTAACTACGCATTCGGATGGTTAGATATGTGTTATGATAAATCCTAATTACCAAATATGTTTCATGTTGTTGTTACATCAGATTGTATGTCAATTTTTATGTCACATATGCTCTTAGTTGATTTATTTTCAAAAAAGGTCATTTTGGTCATTATTGAAGATTATATCAACTAATCATCATAACACTAACCAAGTGACATGACCATAAGGTATAACCTCAGAGGGTTATTCCCTTTGTAATTATGGTCATAAATATGTATTTAGTTGGATTCAAAGATCAACCAAACGGGTCAGATTTGAAAGTCAAACCAATGGTCAAACCGTTCTACTTTCGACTCTAAACAAGCACTAAAATAAGAGTGACGATTTTGACATGTTTTGACATGTTTAAATAAGTTTATAAAAAAGTTTTGGCATCAAAACAAACTGTTTTGACACCAAAAATTAGTTTCATCATGAAATGCGCATTTATCGCATTTTGACCGAAACTTTGACTTGTCAAAATGACTAGAAATGATAGAAATCAGTTGGTATGATCAATAGGGATCCTAACCATCTTGATTACCATCATATAGCAAGGTTCAATTGGATTTTAAGTTGATCAAATGATCAAGTCTGGAAGTCAAACAATAGTCAAATTTTATGACTTTTAATCCAATTAAACTACAAGAATTGAAGCAATCAAGACAGAGAACACTTACAAACATCAAAGATTGATCAAGAACACCAGAGAAAGCTCCAAGATGGTTGCCAAATTCAGATTGAAGCAGAATGGGACAAAAGAGATGGTTGCAAAAGTTCAAGAATGAAGAACACCATGGTTTTTGTACTTGAATTGGGTTCATGTGATCATGACAAGTGTCCATGAGTCATCCCTGAACTTGATTAGTGTCCCCTTAGGTGTCAAATGCATAATGGAAGGTGGCAAATTCGTTTGGTAAGTCAATGAGGCATTTAAGAAGGAGCTGCCACCTTGATTTAACAACTCTGGTGAGCTGGGGACCCCTTACGAACTGTATGGGGTTTTGCCTTACGGTCCGTAAGGCCCTTGTAGGGGCTAAAGTTTCAGAATTGGCAGAAATGGCCCCTAGACTTTTTTGACGCCTTTTGGCACTATTAACACCCGTTAACCCCATTTTCAAGCTTTATAAGGACAATAAAGTATAGGTAATTTGAAATGTGCTAAAAAATGCTTCGGATGTCAGTTCATTTGGTCGTACGGTTGTGGTTTTCAGTTTTGCAGAATATGCAAAATAGCCCCTGAAGTTACAAAAGTGTGATTTTGTCATATCGAAGCCCTCAAAACTTATTTCTAAGCTATGTTAAGGGTATTTAGGGTATGTTTAGCTTAAGACCTTGTTCCAAAATGTGTGTCGCTACGAGAATCGGCAGACTTTCGTAGTTTGTTGTAAATAGTCCCTGTGATCTAATAAGCTTGTTTTTGACATACCGAAACCTTCAAAACTTATTTCTAAGTTATGTAAAGGATATTTAAAGTATGTTAAGTTTATGTCATCGTTCTGGAGTGTACGTTGCATTAAACTGATTACATTTATGTAACAGTTTACGATTTCACTTCAAGAAATTGTTCAAGAGTTTGGAATTGTGCAGGAATTGAATATGTTCAATTATTGAAATAGTAATACAAAAATCATAAACAAAACACAAAATTTCATAAAAATTTCATTCATTAATAACTTGTTTGACATTGTTACATGCTCAGATCATCACATATATCACAACCAATAGACTCCAAAGCTTCCCAGAACCTTTCCCATATGTTCCTTAGTGTTCATGAAATTTTGGTGATTTATTGACTTCGTTTGGTACTTTTTCAGAATTTCGTTCGGTTAAAACAGTCAAAAATTCACCAAACATCGTAGAAAATTCCAAAAATTCTAAACTTTTACATGGACCTTCCTGTCAATACCCTACATCACCACACCAAATTTCAGCTCAATCCAATACCCACAGACCAAGTTATGGTCCAAACAATATTCTGCCTATTCTAGATTCGAGTTTCGGGTGATATACCTAGCAATTCCTTCGATTCCAAGTGTTTTTTCTTGAGTCCAGAAGTGGGTGTGAGTCATATCAGTACCTATATATCAAGAACAATCCAACCATGCCATAACCCATGTCAATGAAGCCCCGTTTCATAGTTTTTCAGTTAATAATTTTGTTAATCAATTTCGGTCGATTAAGATCCAAAGCTGGATTTTTGTGGTCTTGGCTACCATATAACACCATTGAATTCATGGGGTGTTCTTATTCAGCCAAGAGACTTGTTTAAACCTTCCAAAATCATGGATTAAAAAGGGTTTTTCGGTTATAAATCATGTTTAACCAAGAAAACATCATCAAAACCACTTGAAACTTAAATTTTACCATTCATTTGGCTGAATTTAGATGATAACCAGCTGTGTTCTTGTTGAATTTGAGCAGATTTGTGGTTGAAATTAGAGGAAATAATGAAAAAGATAAAGAAAAAACCTTTATATAATAAGGTGGGGTGCCCCTACCCCACCCGCGCTTTGTCGTGCTTCGTCTTTTCGTGTTAAAAGATGATTTTATCTTCGGTGGCGTGTTTAGGTTTGTTTTTCGGGTCTCAGACGCGTACCCGATTTGCAAAACGGACTCTGTTTCTCGCGTTCTTAGTGTCAAAAGACTCGGTTTTAAAAATTATGCATAACCGTCTAGAAATCCGAACCCAGTTAGGTTTTAATCATAAAAGCCTCGTATTAGGGTAGTTTAAGTGTTTTTAAGCTTGATTGACCGTTCCTTGTATGTTTGGTTGTTTTTTGTTGCTCTCAAAACGAAGGCGTTTCCCCAACCGGGAAGCTGCATCGTTTTGCGTACCCGAGCTCTGATTTGCTTCAAATCCTATGTCACGGTCTATGGCACATACTAAGATGTTTCGTGAACTCGGAATCGTAAATAGCCCCACCAATGGCCTAACAATCATTGTCAAATGTGTAATGGCTGTTAAACGGAAAGCTCCCGTTTAACATGTTGTCAAAGACTAAGGACACCAACCTCGCATTGTTGGCCCTTAATAGTGTCACGTTAACCATGACGTGCTCTCGGATTCCTCCGAGACATAGCAGATATCGTTTATAATAGCACACAAGTCATGTGTGTTTACTAATACATATTCCAAGAGTCGTCAATCCATTCACGACTTTATCTTGCCATGTAGGTGACGCATAGTGTCACGTAATGTTTTCGGTAATTACCTTGCATATACTCATGTTATAGTCGGTGTAACATGTTCCAGAATTCATATCATCACATATAATCACCACAAATATCATGATATACATATCACGTCCGGTTACCACAACTTGTACCGATCAAAGTTTACCGGGATTTTTCACAGATGTCACTGTCTCCCCGGTTAAAAGAATTTCGTCCTCGAAATTCGTTAAGTAATTGGTTGAAAAGCTCAGTATTTGTGTTCGTGTCAGTCATCCGACAGACAAGTATTTTCACTTTTAGTTTAGTATCATCATCGTACGGTTGTGCAACATAGTAGCTGGGTAATTTGTCCATCCACAATTCCTACGTATTGTTAAGAGTAACGTATGTCATCACTTCCAATCTGAAAGTGAGAGTGTTGTTAGACTTAAAGCGGTATTCAGCTTATAGCTGACTGCAATTATTATGTTTTCTTCGCATTCATTATCTTCACCATTCATACATCATAAGTTTCATTTACGATTTCGTATAATAGTTATTGAACACCTCCTATAGAGGAGGAGTCTGGATACTCTCCCATGGTTCGTTGCGAACGTCGCAATGGTGAGCATCATGCTTCGCATTTTTGTGTTAAGGGAATAAATTTGGTCTCACCGAGTGGTGCGCGAAAATCTTCCCTTGTTGTCGTGTACGTGACTATCCTCTGCTAATACTAACCGACCACGAGAGTCCCTGCTCTATGGTAGAGAATAAGAAAGAGAAAGGCTTTTAAGAGCTTAAGGCTGCCATAAGGCGAGCATGTACACGAGTAACAACGAATCTGCACACTTACCTCAGTGGTGTGCACTATTCACCAGTAATCGGATTACGCCATAAGGATTTGAAATTTTTATAATAATACTTCCAGTTTGCGTTAAGTTTCGGGAGCTTGACTCCAACTGTTGTACAACTCTTTATGTCTTCTCCAGAAGGAAATAACTTAGTTGCTTCGATAACATCGATGTGATTTTCCGGGAGATAATCGTATAAAAATTCCCGTATACATATTTGAGGTGCGAGGAGTGTACCCAATGCGGTTTTAATTCAAGTAACACCACCTCTAGAACACTACTATCATGCAGACATATTTGAGGTGCGAGGAGTGTCTAGCAACCACAAGTATCACCATGATGCCCCTACACGTGGGACCAGATTTAATCGTAGACGTACAGGTAATTTTGTAAAAGATGACTAAGTAACGAGTCATCGAGTCAAGATTCCCCATCAACGGAGTACACCTCACAGGGTAGGAACATAGCCACGCTTGACTAACGTTTCGAAAGGATATCGTTAATGGAAACAATGAGAAATAATCATTTTCCATCATGTTCTCGAAAGATTATCTAATGCATCGGTGAATATTGCCCAGACTAGTCACAAGGTGGTTAATCACCACTTGACCGTCTCGGTCTCATGGTGTTTCGAGTCAAATTCAGACTTGGTATGATCTGAACTGTATATGAGTATAGAAAGATATAAGGCTTTCCTATCTTAGCATCTTCGCCATTTGAATCACTGATTAAACGTAAGGGTTTCGTCGAGTTCGTTCATGCCAAACCTCTTGGTTTAGATTGAGAAATTCGTGTGGTTTTATGAACCCATGGGCTAAAGCCTGAATCCATAGTCAACCTAGTCCGATAGGGACAGTTGACCACTGAATCTAAATTTTTCCTGTTAGTCTCATATTCGTAATAATGTGAACAAGAAAAGAAGATCCGGCCCTCGAGTTGGTCAAACTAGGGTCGTTGAGTTTCTCGACCCTTTGTTGTAGGATAAGTCAGTTCTGTTTCCCAATAAGGCACGGAAGGAATACGTGCTGCTGAGAAATGTATAACATAGATCCACAATCGCTCGGCAACCTCTTTATATAACAAAAGTAACTTTAAGAGAGGCTGAATGAAAGTCGTAATCAATCAGGTAAGTCTAGCACTCTGACGGCTAGGATAGGAATAAAGGTTATGAATGCCATTTCACAGCCAGTCAGTGCATCCAACCAAGCACCGATTTACACTTTGGTCATTTAGTTTGACTTGGTATCGCACATCGAGGTATTTACAATTCGTAGCGTGTGTTAAGTAACTCTCCAAATTTGCAGAGAATTAGTTGTCGCATCAAAGTCTTATTCCTCTTTTAAGTATATAATACGTTCTTATTAACAAAATTCCCCTGCGGGATGAACTGGATATCTGAGGGACGTATTCGGAAGATTCACTAGTCCCTTCATCTAGGATGATCGGGACTACTAATTTTATGGTTTAGCTTTCCCCCAAGTGGGTTCAGCGCACAAAAGACACCCATTACGATATTCGGATGACTCGTAACTACTCCCATTTCAAAAAGGATATGGTTTTGACCGTGTTCCTTCATGCAGGGTAGTTCATGCATTTCATAGTATGGCGTATATACGTCACTTTGGTGACATGTTCTGACTGCGCATTTAACACTGGCTCTTTTGGGTTAAGTCTAAGTGCAAATTTTAACAGTTTTATGATCAAGGATATTATTATATACATGATAATGATGTTGGTTATACAGGTTGTGGACACATGCGTGCGATGAAATTGTGTGATATGGGATGATTGAATATGTGACATTTATACATGTATATAAGTATTGTTTATAATAGAATGGCCCCGAAACGCTCACCACAAATGACCGAGGCGGAAATCGCGCAAACGATAGCGCAACAACTTTCGACAATCATCCCCCCGATCGTGAATTTCACTCGTGGTACGAATACCTAGGTATATATGTATATATGCAGTATTATACTTAAGATTTCTCTCGTTCTTATTTCTATAGGTAACACAAGAATTTTAGTCACTCGAAAATAACGAAGAATCGGGTTTCTTGGTAGCATCGTATTTTACGAATACTTATTTAAATCGATCAAACTAAAAATCAATTGAAAGTACGCACCTTTCAAAGGAAGACAAGGGGTGGTTCAACAATACTCCTCTGGTCTAAAGAATTTATTTCTCGTATACTCACGAGGACAAGCAACACTGTTTAACGCATACTCTGGTTACTCACAAGCGTAGGGTATCGTTCACTTTGTGTCCAATCGACGGATAAAAGTTAGTGTATCTCATGCATCATTCTCCTACTCATGTAGGAGACCACTACCAAATAACACCTTTACAATGGTCCAAAGGGAATTTCGATCATCCCCTATGAATCGTGAATTCATTATGTATAAAATTTGGACTCCTTGGGTGTTTTGAGGAAGAGGAGGAGACGTATGGTGTTCTCCAGGTATTATTATCGTAGCGTCGGGGAGTTAATATGTCTTATAGGCATACAAGTATCTGAGTTGGTCCCTGCTTAGGACCACTCGCATGGCCGTAGTAGGTATCGTGACGTGAAAAGCCTTAATAAAAAGGAATCAAAGAACCATGTATCCCTTTATGCGATTTCTAGCATGAATGCACCGCCTTCATATGGGTGATATTGATGCAAGACTTAGTATCACAGGGTTACCGAAAGAATTCAGGGAGATAATCGTATAAAAATTCCCGTATACAGGAATGGTAGAGTGTGTACCCAATGCGGTTTTCATTCAAGTAACACCACCTCTATAACACTACTATCAGGTAGACATATTTGAGGTGCGAAGGGTGTCTAGCGACCACAAGTATCACCATGATGCCCCTACACGTGGGACCAGATTTAATCGTAGACGTACAGGTAATTTTGTAAAAGATGACTAAGTAACGAGTCATCGAGTCAAGATTCCCCATCAACGGAGTACACCTCACAGGGTAGGAACATAGCCACGCTTGACTAACGTTTTGAAAGGATATCGTTAATGGAAACAACGAAAAATAATCATTTTCCATCATGTTCTCGAAAGATTATCTAATGCATCAGCGAATATTGCCCAGACTAGTCACAAGGTGGTTAATCACCACTTGACCTCTCGGTCTCATGGTGTTTCGAGTCAAATTTGGACTTGGTATGATCTGAACTGTATATGAGTATAGAAAGATATAATGCTTTCCCATCTTGGCACCTCCGCCATTTGAATCACTGATTAAACGTAAGGGTTTCGTCGAGTTCGTTCATCCCAAACCCTCTTGGTTTAGATTGAGAAATTCGTGTGGTTTTATGAACTCATGGGCTAAAGCTTGAATCCATAGTCAACCTCGTCCGATAGGGACAGTTGACCACTGCTGATTTTTCCCTTTAGTCTCATATTCGTAATAATGTGAACAAGAAAAGAAGATCCGGCCCTCGAGTTGGTCAAACTAGGTTCGTTGAGTTTCTCGACCCTTTGTCGTAGAATTAGTCAGTTCTGTTTCCCAATAAGGCACGGAAGGAATACGTGCTGCTGAGAAATGTATAACATAGATCCACAATCGCTCGGCAACCTCTTGATATAACAAAAGTAACTTTAAGAGAGGCTGAATGAAAGTCGTAATCAATCGAGGTAAGTCTAGCACTCTGACGGCTAGGACATGAATAGAGGTTATGAATGCCATTTCACGGCCCGTCGGTGCATCCAACCAAGCACCGATTTACACTTTGGTCATTTATTTTGACTTGGTATCGCACATCGAGGTATTTACAATTCGTAGCGTGGTAAATAACTCTCCAAATTTGCAGAGAATTAGTTGCCACGTCAAAGTCTTATTCCTCTTTTAAGTATATAATACGTTCTTATTAACAGAATTCCCCTGCGGGATGAACTGGATATCTGAGGGACGTATTCGGAAGATTCACTAGTCCCTTCATCTATGATGATCGGGACTACTAATTTTATGGTTTAGCTTTCCCCCAAGTGGGTTCAGCGCACAAAAGACACCCATTACGATATTCGGATGACTCGTAACTACTCCCATTTCAAAGAGGATCTGGTTTTGACCGTGTTCCTTCATGCAGGGTAGTTCGTGCTTTTCATAGTATGGCGTATATACGTCACTTTGGTGAAATGTTCTGACCGTGCATTTAAGCACTGGCTCTTTTGGGTTAAGTCTAAGTGCAAATTTTAACAGTTGTATGATCAAGGATATTATTATATACATGATAATGATGTTGGTTATACAGGTTGTGGACTCATGCGTGCGATGAAATTGTGTGATATGGGATGATTGAATATGTGACATTGAGACATGTATATAAGTATTGTTTATAATAGAATGGCCTCGGAACTCTCACCACAAATGACCGAGGCGAAATCGCGCAAATGATAGCGCAACAACTTCCGACAATCATCCCCCCGATCGTGAATTTCACTTGTGGTACGAATACCTAGGTATATATGTATATATGTAGTATTATACTTAAGATTTCTCTCGTTCTTATTTCTATAGGTAACACAAGAATTTTCGTCACTCGAAAATAACGAAGAATCGGGATTCTTGGTAGCATCGTATTTTACGAATACTTATTTAAATTGATCAAACTGAAAATCAATTGAAAGTACCCACCTTTCAAAGGAAGACAAGGGGTGGTTCAACAATACTCCTCTGGTCTAAAGAATTTATTTCTCGTATGCTCACAAGGATAAGCAACACCGTTTAACGCATACTCTGGGTTACTCACAAGCGTTGGGTATCATTCACTTTGTGTCCAATCGACGGATAAAAGTTAGTGTATCTCATGCATCATTCTCCTACTCATGTAGGAGACCACTACCAAATAACACCTTTACAATGGTCCAAAGGGAATTTCGATCATCCCCTATGAATCGTGAATTCATTATGTATAAAATTTGGACTCCTTGGGTGTTTCGAGGAAGAGGAGGAGACGTATGGTGTTCTCCAGGTATTATTATCGTAGCGTCGGGGAGTTAATATGTCTTATAGGCATACAAGTATCTGAGTTGGTCCCTGCTTAGGACCACTTGCACGGCCGTAGTAGGTATCGTGTCGTGAAAAGCCTTAATCAAAAGGAATCAAAGAACCATGTATCCCTTTATGCGATTTCTAGCATTAATGCACCGCCCTCATACGGGTGATATTGATGCAAGACTTAGTATCACAGGGTTACCGAAAGAATTCAGGTCAGGACCCGTGTAGTCTAGAGTTTGAAGATGTAAATAAGAGTTGTCACATAGGTTAATCATCGTATTATGGTAATACTACTCGAAGGCGATCTCGTCTTTCATTAGAACATATTTTCACTAAGTTATGCGAGGCTGAAAACAAGGGATCGTTTGATATGCAAAAAATCTTATATGATTCTTTTAAATACCGTCCTTCGAATTAGATATACGTATATATATAAAATAATTGTTCGACGAAAATCCGTTTTGTGTCATTTTGTTTATTAAATATTCATTTAGAGGTAGCTTCGTTACAGGTCCTCCAGACCGTTCATTCATTACTTCTTCGAGTTACTGGGGATTTATCTTGTATTAGGTTGAACCAAATCGATAGAATTCACGGTTGTATGCCACTTAGTTCCATCATCGAAATACCTGTCGTAATTCCATAGGAAGCTAACGTACCGTAGCATGGCTGAACATTTATTAAAAGGATAGGGTGTATCAAACTAGTAATTACATGTACCGGACCTCAACAGTATCCAACAGTGTTAGTGAGGAGAATTGAATTGATTTTTAAGCGATGAATCGGATTACTTAATTATTATAGTTTTCTTACTTCGCACCGGGGTTACTTCACCCTCAACCGAAATTTACCAAATTGACACTTGGATTGGACCACGTTAATGTTGTATTTTAATAAATAAACGTATGCCTATGAGTGTCCTATTAATATCAAGTATTAACGGTTACGAGGAATATAGGCAAAATTGTTCCCGCCTCCACAAGTCTTATTAACATCAGATCCGCATCCACACAACTCCTTGCCAAACTTTGATTACATCAAATAAGTTTCTCCATTTATGTGTTACCCCTAAATCCCCTTGGGCTACCAACACCGATGCTAATTACGCATTCTTACTAAGAATTAGAGATTGTATCACTAGCGAATAATAGCTAGTAAAGGAAATATACGCTTCAACCGAATAGCTTCCTAGACGACGGTCGGTGACATAAGTATAATTGGTTCGTCATAATGTAATGATTTCGAATAAATGGATATACGTTCTAGCAAATCCCGCCAAAAGAAATGAGTTACGCTGAATTGTCTTACCAAAGACAGAACATTGTCACTTATCATAAATCAAACGTTGGGTAAATCGATGTGGGTAAGCTATTACCGGCTATACCCGCATAGTTCAGTACAGAGTACTACCAAGGTGTAGTACCCCTAGAAAGTCGTACTATAATTTCGAAAAAAGGACCTTTCCCAAATTAACCCAAAGGTCGTTATATGTCACCCCCAAACTATTTTTCATTTAAAATCACCACAAACGTATATAGATATCGTGGTTACGACAACTATGACATTATCTATCGCATCAAACAGGGTCAAAGTCTCAACACCGCGTTGCCCAAAACATAACCAAACAAATCGCAACATGAAGCCCGTCTGCCCTGAGTAACGGTACCTTGATCATGTAGCCGGGTGTTTATATATAGGAAGTACCGTAGCGTATCCACAACACCTATATACCTGATCAATGTTCCGTTCACCATGATATTCAGGCCTCATATTACTTTTTGCAAATAACCAACTGAAATTCAAAACAATCGTTAATTGTAAAGAACGCAATGTAACCAACGGTCACACGAACGATGTTCCACATCGCAAAGCGTTTCAAAGGAATCTGTATCATCACAAACTCTATACCCAATGGCATCGAATGACAATGGGAAGGGTAACTTATTCACGCACTCCATGCCATCTCCAGAACCCAGAGATCGTCATATTCAGATATAACATATATCGAAACACGTGCTAAGGAATACCAGTAATTATTATAGTATCACACCACGTGAAGGCTAAAGCCAATATTGTAAGCAGAAGAGGAATCCAGCGGACAATCAAATGAATCGTGGATTCAAGGACAAAAAAGTTTCGTTAGGTGTTTGAACTTTGCGATTGTATAACAATAGAATGTGAAGCAACGAGAAGTGGAATAAGGATCCGTACACATCCTCCTAGTCTATCAGAACAACCTGCGCATTCTTTGGGTATCTATGTTCTTATTGAAGTCTCAGTCTGGTACATAATCGTCGTTATAGTAGATATAAGGGTAGAGTTGGTGAGATCGTATCGTAATAAAGACTTGAGTTCTCACATCATAAAGTATCAGTAACAACTGTGTGAGTGATAGGGATTCAACTCTAGTGGAAATTAAATATGTGGTTAGTAGGAATGTGGAATGGACTGTAATACCAGTTTTCTGCCTATCCTGAAGGCATTGGTAGTAACGCATTATCCACCAATCCCAATTCATGTATCAATTCACGCACAAACATTCCACGTATTTAAGTGTGTTTATTACCGCGGCTTTCCCAACACTACCTCGTATGAGCAAGTGTGTTATTACGTTCCGGACCATAATAACCCAGTTGCCCCACAAGGCCATCCTGGTACTTGCAAATAGGATACTTTACAATGTTCACTAACGACCTTGAGTAGAGGTTAATTTTTCCAATGATGTCCACTCAAGTCCGAGCCTGTAGTTATAGTCTAGATTTCCTTAAAGGCACCTAATTCTCTATAACCAATGGCTTGATACCATATTCTGTCACACCCCGACTTGTAGCGGAAGAAAAAAATACGGGATGCAATAGACACCTCTGGTACAAGCACATTGTTTATAAAGACACTACATTTTATTACTTACAAAAGTTTGATTACATACGACATGTATGTTACCACTGCGTGTTCCCATGAACCGCATAAGTCTTCTAAGCCACAGCGTCTATATTAGGGTTCGCCTATAAACATGTCTTTAACAACATACAAGGATCACACCAGTCTCAAGTTACCTAAAATGCATGTTAGTTTTAAAAAGGGTTAGCTAAACACTGCTGGTGAGTTCCACTGTTTTAGTTGTTGTGGAACAATATGTGTTAACAAGTTTAATTGAACTAGTCATAGTCACAGATGGAATTACACGAGGACACAAGTGAAACCTTGACCTGTCATAGTCACTCCGTGTCATACAGACACATCATCGCACGGGCCGTGTCACCCAAGACACTTCCCACCAACTGCATCACAAGCAGTTCAATGTTCCCCTACAGTTATGCCTAACAACATAACCAAATGTGGACAAGTGCAGTTGACTTGTGACCGGCATCGCACCATCCGGCCTCAACTGGGTTTGTCAGACCAATAATACTATCCACTGCCCACGGCTTATATTAATCACTTGTAGAGGGGAGGGTGTTCGTGTGTTAGATAATTCACATCATCACAGTTGGTGCAATTAACGCAGTTTCGTAACATGCAAGTCACTCAAAAAAACAGTATAACACAGTTTAAAAGTGGTGGAGTGAAACTCACTCCCAACTTGGTGTAATCAACACAATTTTTAACATGCAAGTCCCCAGAAAACAGTAAAACAATTTAAAAGTGGGGAAGTGAACTCACAGGATAGTAGCATCTCAGTTAGTAATAGGAGTATATGTAAGTTGGTTCGGCTTTAACAGCAATCATGCAAGTAATTACTAAGATCAGTCGCTAGGTCGGTAACGCCTATAACTTGGGTCCAAGTGGGTATTTCAGTTCATATTGTACATATAAAATCCTGGTGTGGTGATGGATGTTAGGGTGTGATTAGTTTCACGTTTGGTTCCCGGGCACCGGTTCGCGTGCCAGCCAAAGTCGGTTGTTTGACACGTTCAGATAATGATACCGGAATACCAATAGTGCCAATGTGTTGTGATTTAAGAAATATTAACTTTTCATTAAGTGAGTTTGGGTGTTTGGGGAGTTTAGGTTGCCCAAATTTGAGTTTCCATTCTCGCCGTCAGGGATTCTCCCGAACGGCGGTGGAACACACCCAGAGTGTTCCGCTTACACTGGAACTTCCCAAAATACTCCCGGTGTTCCAATTATAGTCAAAATAGGTTTTGGTCCGTTCCTAGTTTTGGCAGGTTCGTTGTCCGGTAAACTGCCGAATTTAGTTAAAATAAGCGTTTTAAATGTCGAAAAATCCCATTTAATATACGTAGTTCATAAAATTCTGGAAATTTTTGTAGAACTCTGTAAAAATATATGAATTCCAATAAAATTATTTGGGAATTTATAAGCCTATTTTAACTTCTCAAATAAATCATTTGTAAAACAGTATTTACCTGAATAATTCACTTTGTTTATCATTCGATGTCCAAAAATTCCAAAAATATTCCAGGAACTTCCATACATGTCCAAAAACTCCCTTCAAAAATTTTGGATTTTTCTGATTTCGTTTCAGTGCGTTTCCGGCTACCGAAAACTCATAAAAACAAAGATTTTAATTCGTATTAAAACCCAACCAATATACTCCAAAGCTTCCCAGAACCTTTCCCATATGTTCCTTAGTGTTCATGTAAATTTTGGTGATTTATTGACTTTGTTTGGAATTTTTTCCGAATTTCATTCGGTAATACAGTAAAAAATTCACCAAAAATCGTAGAAAATTCCAAAAATTCTAAAATTTTTTTGTGGAACTTTCTGTAAATACCCTACATCACAACACCAAACTTCAGCTCAATAGAATTCCCACGGACCAAGTTATGGTCTAAACAATATTCTGCCTATTCTAGATTCGAGTTTCGGGTGATATACCTAGCGATTCCTTCGATTCCAAGTGTTTTTCTTGAGTCCAGAAGTGGGTGTGAGTCATATTCAGTACCTATATACCAAGAACAATCCAACCATGCCATAAACCATGTCAATCAAGTCCCGTTTCATAGTTTTTCGGTTAATAACTTTGTTAATCAATTTCGGTCGATTAAGGGTTATTAGGATATCCAAAGCTGGATTTTTGTGGTCTTCGCTACCATATAACACCATGGAATTATGGGGTGTTCTTATTCAGCCAAGTGACCTGTTTAAACCTTCCAAAATCATTCAGACAAGAGGCTTGTTTAAACCTTCCAAACTCATGGATTAAAAAGGGTTTTTCGGTTATAAATCATGTTTAACCAAGAAAACATCATCAAAACCACTTGAAACTTAAATTTTACCTTCATTTGGCTGAATTTAGATGATAACCATCTGTGTTCTTGTTGAGTTTGAGCAGATTTGTGGTTGAAAATGGAGGAAATAATGAAAAAAATAAAGAAAAAAACTTTATATAATAAGGTGGGGTGCCCCTACCCCACCCTCTCTTTGTCATGCTTCGTCTTTTCATGTTAAAAGATGATGTTTATCTTCGGTGGCGCGCTTAGGTTCGTTTTCGGGTCTCCGACGCGTACTCGATTTGCGAAACGGACTCTGTTTCTCGCGTTCTTAGTGTCAAAAGACTCGGTTTTAAAAATTATGCATAACCGTCTTGAAATCCAAACCCAGTTACGTTTTAATCATAAAAGCTTCGTATTAGGGTAGTTTAAGTGTTTTTAAGCTTGATTGACCGTTCCTTGCATGTTTGGTTGTCTTTCGTTGCTCTCAAAACGAAGGCGTTTCCCCAACCAGGAAGCTGCCTCGTTTTGCGTGCCCGAGCTCTGATTTGCTTCAAATCCTATGTCATGGTATATGGCACATACTAAGATGTTTCGTGTACTCAGAATCGGAAATAGCCACACCAATGGCCTAACAATCATTGTCAAACGTGTAATGCGCTGTTAATCGGAAAGCTCCCGTTTAACACGTTGTCAAAGACTAAGGACACCAACCTCGCATCGTTGGCCCTTAATAGTGTCACGTTAACCATGACGTGCTCTCGGATTCCTCCGAGACATAATAGATATCTAGCATAGCACACAAGCCATGCGTGTTTACTAATACATATTCCCAGTGTCGTCATTCCATTCACGACTTTATCTTGCCATGTAGGTGACGCATAGCGTCAACGTAATGTTTTTGGTAATTACCTTGCATATACTCCTGTTATAGTCGGTGTAACATGTTCCAGAATTCGTATCATCACCTATAATCACCACAAATATCATGATATACATATCATGTCCGGTTACCACAGACTTGTACCGATCAAAGTTTACGGCGATTTTTCACAGTTGTCACATAAAAGAACCCCACACGGGTTCGCATGCCCACTACACTCCCAAGCTGCAATCTCTAGCAATCATTGAGTACCTACAAAGTATGTAGTAAGGTGTCAACATAAGGTTGGCGAGTTCACGAGTTAATTAGTTTTAAGTTCAAGAAAACATAAGTTGTTTAGATAAAACATTTATAATCACGTTTTTGGGAGCTACCCCATCTGTAAGCTCATTAAACTGCAATACTGAATCCTGAGACGTTGTGTTGTTATGCCCCAAGTCAATGTCTATCGTCATTGACCAAGATTTAGGACTACTAGTTCACGCATGATTCTCCCGGTCACGGTGTGAGGTTTGTCAAATCTAATAGCGCTATCAATTAATATCCTGTTCGCCCCCGGTGACTAATCGGTATCGTAACGTAGGGACTTCATGATAGATTTTCGTTTAGTTTTGCTAGTTGTGATTTATAAATAATATCCAAATGTATCCCCCCATCGGGGAATAGCTATTTTAAAGGTATGCCTCCTAGGATAGTTGTTCGTTCGTGTCCCTCTGGGACGCAAGCTTTTAGTGTATGAACTCACCTTAGGTTGCTCGGCAGATGGTTTACTCATATTAGTTGTTGGTCAATCAAGTCCTATTATTGTTACCATATTTAATTAGGTTCGTATTCAAATAATGTCTGTATACACGTATTGTAGCACATTAGAAATTGTTTGTATAGTACACATAAAGGTTATACAGATAAACATATGAGTCCATTAACATGCTCATCGGCCTAATGAATCACACTACCCATATATACTAGTGTGCGGTCTGGTTAAAGGTGTGCGACCAGATCTTTAAGTGTGCGACCTGACTATTGGGTGGTCCAGTATGCGGGTGTGCGTTCCATATTGTACATATAATATCCTGGTGTGGTGATGGATGTTAGGGTGTGATTAGTTTGACGTTTGGCTCCCGGGCACCGGTTCGCGTGCCAGCCAAAGTCGGTTGCTTGACACGTTCGGATAATGATACCACAATACCAATAGTGCCAATGTGTTGTGATGTAAGAAAGATTAACTTTTCATCAAGGGAGTTTGGGTGTTTCGGGAGTTTAGGTTGCCCAAATTTGAGTTTCCATTCTCGTCGTCAGGGATTCTCCCGAACGGCGGTGGAACACACCCAGAGTGTTCCGCTTACACTGGAACTTCCCAAAGTACTCCCGGTGTTCCAATTATAGTCAAAATAGGTTTTGGTCCGTTCCTAGTTTCGGCAGGTCCGTTGTCCGGTAAACTGCCGAATTTAGTTAAAATAAGCGTTTTAAATGTCGAAAAATCCCATTTAATCTACGTAGTTCATAAAATTCTGGAAATTTTTTGTAGAACTCAGTAAAAATATATGAATTCCAATAGAATTATTTTGGGAATTTATAAGCCTATTTTAACTTCGCAAATTAATCATTTGTAAAACAGTATTTACCCGAATAATTCACTTTGATTATCATTCGATGTCCAAAATTCCAAAAATATTCCAGGAACTTCCTTACATGTCCAGAAACTCCCTTCAAAATGTTGGATTTTTCTGATTTCGTTTCAGTGCATTTCCGGCTACCGAAAACTCATAAAAACATTGATTTTTAATTCGTATTAAAACCCAACCAATATCCAAAGCTTTCCAGAACCTTTCCCATATCTTCCTTAGTGTTCACGTAAATTTTGGTGATTTATTGACTTTGTTTGGGATTTTTTCCGGATTTCGTTCGGTAATACAGTAAAAATTCACCAAAAATCGTAAAACATTCCAAAAATTATAAACTTTTACGTCGAACATCTTGTCAATACCCTACATCACCACACCAAATTTCAGCTCAATCGAATTCCCACGGACCAAGTTATGGTCCAAACAATATTCTGCCTATTCTTGATTCGAGTTTCGGGTGATATACCTAGCGATTCCTTTGATTCCAAGTGTTTTTCTTGAGTCCAGAAGTGGGTGTGAGTCATATTCAATACCTATATACCAAAAACAATCCAACCATGCCATAACCCATGTCAATCAAGCCCTTTTCATAGTTTTTCGGTTAATAACTTTATTAATCAATTTCGGTCGATTAAGGGTTATTAGGATATCCAAAGCTGGATTTTTGTGGTCTTCGCTACCATATAACACCATGGAATTATGGGGTGTTCTTATTCAGCCAAGAGACTTGTTTAAGCCTTCCAAAATCATTCAGCCAAGAGGCTTGTTTAAACATTCCAAAATCATGGATTAAAAAGGGTTTTTTCGGTTATAAATCATGTTTAACCAAGAAAACATCATCAAAACCACTTGAAACTTAAATTTTACCTTCATTTGGCTGAATTTAGATGATAACACGCTGTGTTCTTGTTGAATTTGAGCAGATTTGTGGTTGAAAATGGAGGAAATAATGAAAAAAATAAAGAAAAACTTTATATAATAAGGTGGGGTGCCCCTACCCCACCCTCTCTTTGTCACGCTTCGTCTTTTCATGTTAAAAGATGATGTTTATCTTCGGTGGTGCGTTTAGGTTTGTTTTCGGGTCTCCGATGGGTACTCGATTTGCGAAACGGACTCCGTTTCTCACGTTCTTAGTGTCAAAAGACTCGGTTTTTAAAATTATGCATAACCGTCTTGAAATCCGAACCCAGTTACGTTTTAATCATAAAAGCTTCGTATTAGGTAGTTTAAGTGTTTTTAAGCTTGATTGACCATTCCTTGCATGTTTGGTTGTCTTTCGTTGCTCTCAAAACGAAGGCGTTTCCCCAACCAGGAAGCTGCTCGTTTTGCGTACCCGAGCTCTGATTTGCTTCAAATCCCATGTCAAGGTCTATGGCACATACTAAGATGTTTCGTGTACTCAGAATCGTATATAGCCCCACCAATGGCCTAACAATCATTGTCAAACGTGTAATGCGTTGTTAATCGGAAAGCTCCCGTTTAACACGTTGTCAAAGACTAAGGACACCAACCTCGCATCATTGGCCCTTAATAGTGTCACGTTAACCATGACGTGCTCTCGGATTCCTCCGAGACATAACATATATTGTTTAGCATAGCACACAAGTCATGCGTGTTTACTAATACATATTCCCAGAGTCGTCATTCCATTCACGACTTTATCTTGCCATGTAGGTGACGCATAGCGTCAACGTAATGTTTTTGGTAATTACCTTGCATATACTCCTGTTATAGTGGGTTTAACATGTTCCAGAATTCGTATCATCACCTATAATCACCACAAATATCATGATAGACATATCACGTCCGGTTACCACAGACTTATACCGATCAAAGTTTACGGCGATTTTTCACAGTTGTCACATAAAAGAACCCGACACGGGTTCGCATGCCCACTACACTCCCAAGCTGCAAGCTCCAACAATCACTGAGTACCTACAAAGCATGCAGTAAGGTGTCAACATAAGGTTGGCAAGTTCACGAGTTAATTAGTTTTAAGTTCAAGAAAACATAAGTTGTTTAGATAAAACATTTATAATCACGTTTTTGGGAGCTACCCCATCTGTAAGCTCATTAAACTGCAATACCGAATCCTGAGACGTTGTGTTGTTATGCCCCAAGTCAATGTCTATCGTCATTGACCAAGACTTAAGACTACTAGTTCACGCATGATTCTCCCGGTCACGGTGCGAGGTTTGTCAAACCTAATAACGCTATCAACTAATATCCTGTTCGCCCCCGGTGACTAATCGGTATCGCAACGTAAGGACTTCATGATAGATTTTCGTTTAGTTTTGCTAGTTGTGATTTATAAATAATATCCAAATGTATCCCCCCCCCCCCCCCCGGCGGGGAATAGCTATTTTAAAGGTATCCCTCCTAGGATAGTTGTTCGTTCGTGTCCCTCTGGGACGCATGCTTTTAGTGTATGAACTCACCTTAGGTTACTCGGAAGATGGTTTACTCATTTTCGTTGTTGGTCAATCACGTCCTATTATTGTTACCATATTTAATTAGGTTCGTATTCAAATAATGTCTTATACACGTATTGTCGCACATTAGAAATTGTTTTGTAAAGTACACATAAAGGTTATACAGATAAACATATGAGTCCATTAACATGCTCATCGGCCCAATGAATCACACAACCCATATATACTAGTGCGCGGTCTGGTTAAAGGTGTGCGGCCTGATCTTTAAGTGTGCGACCTGACTATTGGGTGGTCCAGTATGCGAGTGTGCGGTCAAGTGACATATAGTCCAATAAACAGTGTGCGGCCCAAAGTGGGAGTGTGCAAGTGTAGTGTGTGACTTAATTAATTAAGTGTGCGGTTAGTAAATCATGAGACAATACATTCTAATTGTTTGTGTGTGAGTGTGCGACCAAGGAGTTTCCAAAAAGAGGGGGTGGGGCCTGTTGGTCAGTGTGCGATCCTTTTTAAAACACGACCATCATTCTTTTTATTTAAATCTAGCCGAAAAAGACAGAAGTTGTTTAACATGAACATTTCAAATCATGCAACCATTTTACATGGGTTGTACCCCATGTACCTAAAGTTGTACATTCTCCTAATAAAACCCAGCATTAAAACACTATGATTCATTATCATCATCTTTATGAAACACTAACATTAAATGATGCATTACTAGGTTGTACAGTGAGTTGTGTGGGTTGTACAACAGTGTACGAAATACCTCTTATCATTATGAAATCACAATTTCTCAAATCAAACTGAATAAGACAAATCCTTATTTAGCACCCATATTCCAAATTAAATATTCAGATGAAGACTCATGAAAACCCAGCACCAATATGCACATAACAGAACATATACTCAGAAATCTTCATCCTTCTTATCATTAAAAAAACATCAGCATCTTTATTGTTCTTCCAACTTCATTTCATTATTTTCCATTACCAGATTCATCACTTAAATAGTTCGCGGAACATCATCTTCATTTTTAACGACTAGCAAAATCATTGTCATCATTTAAAGTATCTAACATAACTTATCATAATTATCACTTCAAATATTTAACAGAAATCGGCAGTCCCCAAATCATTTAGTGTGGAGGCAGATTTAAACAACATATAATCTAACTGGAAATCACTATTGCAACAGAGTGTGTTGAGTAAAAGAAGAGGCGGAATTCCAAGTTGAAGAGTTGTGAGTTGCCGGAGATTGATCGGAATGAGGTGAGGTGTGGTCGCCGAAAGTTTCCAAGAATCAAGGGAATGAGCTGGTGGCTTGCATGTTTTCTTGTTGAGAGAGGAGGGAGAGAGAGAGAAGAGAGAGAGAGAGAAGATGATGGGAATGAGGATTTTGATGTTTTATGATTTCTGTAAACCAAGATCTCGGCTAGTTATATGGGCATTTAAGGTGTGGGTCGCACACTCAAGTGTGCTATCCCATTATATTGTGCGACCACTTTAGTAGGGTAAGCATGAGTATGTCTCTTGGGCTCCCAATGGGCCGGTTACAAGAGGTGTGGTGTGTGAATTTGGACTGCTTCATTTAAGTGTTATAATGGTCCGACTGATCCATGCAATATGTCCACACAAAGTTATGCATAATCTCATGCTATCTTCTAATTAGTTTAGTCACATAATTAGTTAACTAGTGTAATATTCTAATTATCTAACCAAGATTAAAATATATAATCGATTTACATAGATTAAGCACTAAGATTCTTAGTTTAGAACTGAAACGTGCGGGTAAAGCACGAAGGTGAAACCCGAAGTGTCACATTATCCCCAAGTTGAAAGAAATTTCATCCCAAAATTTAGCAAGCAGTTTCTAAATCTGTAAGTGTAGTTAATGTGTTTTCGCGGGGTGTCACCTCATCCCCATTATGGTTTGGAATTTCATCCTGAAATTCCATAGTAGCTCAAGTGCTGGATGTGTTGTTCTTGAACAACTGGGGATACTTGTGCATCATCTGATCTTCTCGTTTCCAGGTAAACTCTGGGCCATCACGTGAGTTCCAACGAACTCGAACTATAGGAATCTTATTACGCTTGAGAGTTTTGACCTCTCGATCCAAGATCTCAACCGGTTCTCAATGAAACGAAGTTGGTCATCGATTGTGAGTTCTTTGAAAGGAACGATGAGAGTCTCATCCGATAGCCGCTTCTTCAGATTCGAAACATGAAAGACGTTGTGTACCGCACCGAGTTCTTCAGGCAAGTTTAGCCTATAAGCCACTTTACCGATTTTCTCAGTGATTTCAAAGGTCCGACATACCGCCGGTTAAGTTTGCCCCATTTGCCAAAGCGAATCACGCCTTTCCAAAGTGAGACTTTTAGCAAGACTCAGTCTCCAACTTGGAATTCCAATGGTTTCCTACGCTTATCAGCGTACCTTTTCTGACGGTCGCGGGCGGCCGTCATGCGCTGTCTAATTTGGGAAATCTTTTCAATGGTATCGAGCACGAGTTAAGGACCAGTGATTTGGCTATCGCGAACTTCAGCCCAACACAAAGGGGATCGACATTTCCGTCGTATAACGACTCGAACGGTGCAGCCTGAATGCTAGTATGGTAACTGTTGTTATCGGAAAATTCTACCAGAGGTAAGTGTCATTCCCAACCGTTGCAAAAGTCGATGGCACATGCTCACAGCATGTCTTCAAGAGTCTGGATGGTACGTTCTGTCTGACCATCCGTTTGCGGGTGATAAGCGGTGCCATATCTAAACGTGAGCCGAAGGATTTGTGCTTAGCCTGCAACAAATCAGATGTGAAACGTGGGTCACGATCAGAGATAATAGAGGCTGGCACCCCGTGCCTAGCAAGTACCTCCTTCATGTAGATGCTTGCAAGTTTTGAAAACTTGTTGGTTTCTTTGATCGCGAGGAAATGTGCAGATTTAGTTAAGCGATCCACGACCACCCAGATGGTTCCGTTCCCGCTTTGAGATCTAGGCAAACCGGTAACGAAATCCATGGAAATTTGCTCCCATTTCCATGTTGGTAATTCCGGTTGTTGCAGTAATCCTGACGACTTTTGGTATTCAATCTTGACTCTGGCACAGGTCAAGTACTTGCTAACATACTTCGCGATGATCGCTTTCATGTTAGGCCACCAATACAAAGCCTTGAGGTCATGATACATCTTGTCGGAACCATGATGTATCGAGTAGCGAGATTTGTGTGCTTCGTCCATCACAAGTTCTCGGAGGTTTCCGTAGGAAGGAATCCATATACGTTCCATAAAGTAGTGGATGCTGCTGTCCATGAGTTCGAGTTGCTTCTCCATGCCTCGCATGGACTCAGCTAGTAGGTTTTCGTCCTTCAGTGCCTCGACTTGGGCATTGCGAATCTATTTAGGAAGGTTCAAATGAATGGTAAGCTGAAGCGCACGAGCACGCTTCGGTTTAGTTTCTTTTCAGCTAAGGGCGTCGGCTACAACGTTTGCCTTGCCCGGATGGTATCTAACTGCGCACTCGTAATCGTTCAAAAAGTCGACCCACTGACGTTGTCGCATGTTCAACTCCTTTTGATCTAAAATCTGCTAGAGACTCTTGTGATCGGTGTAAATCGTTCACTTGGTACCGTACAAGTAATGCCTCCATATCTTGAGTGCAAAAGCTACAGCTCCCAGTTCCAAGTCGTGGGTAGTGTAGTTCTTTTCGTGAACCTTGAGTTGGCGTGATGCGTAAGCAATGACCTTCTCGCGTTGCATAAACACGCAACCGAGTCCTTGGATAGATGCATCACAATAGACAATAAAATCATTTGTGCCTTCAGGTAACGAAGAATGGGTGCAGTACAAAGTTTTTCTTTTAGTCATTGAAAGGCAGACTCTTGAGTGTTACCCCACTTGTAAGTGATACCCTTTTGGGTTAGAATTGTGAGAGGTTGAGCGACCTTTGAGAAACCTTCGATGAATCTACGATAGTAACATGCTAATCCCAAGATTGGCGAATCTCGGTTGGAGTTCTAGGTGCAGGCCAGTTCTTGATAGAGTCAATCTTAGCCGGATCAACGTGAAACCCAGCTTCATTGACCACGTGTCCAAGGAAATGGACTTCACGACGCCAAAAATCGCATTTCGAGAACTTGGCATAGAGTTGTTTGTTACGTATGAGTTCAAGAATAAGACGTAGATGTTGCTCGTGTTCCTCTCGGTTCTTCGAGTAGATCAGGATTTCTCGATGAATACGATTACGAACATATCAAGATAAGGTTTGCACACTCGGTTCATAAGATCCATGAAAACCGCAGGTGCGTTAGTCAACCAAAGGCATAACAAGGAACTCGTAATGGCCGTAACAGTTCTGAATGCAGTCTTAGAGATGTCTTCATCGCGGACTCTCAACTGTTGGTAGCCCGATCTTAAATCAATCTTGGAATAGAAACCTCGATTGAATAAGTCGTCGATGCGCGGGTGGTGTCGATCTGATAGTGACTTTGTTCAGCTTGTGATAGTCGATACACATGCGGAAAGTGCCATCCTTCTTTTTGACAAAAAGTACGGGGCTCCCCAAGATGACGAGCTAGGACGAATAAAACCCTTATCCAGTAACTCTTGAAATTGCATAGACAACTCTTCTAGTTCGGTTGGGGATAGTCGGTAAGGTGTACGAGCTATAGGTGCCGCTCCAGCAGTTAGCTCGATTTGAAATTCAACTTGACCGTGAGGTGGAAGACCAGGTAATTCATCAGGAATTACCTCGGGAAAGTCGCGAACGATAGGAATTTCCTCAATCTTCATTTGGGCATCGGTGACGAGAGCTAGAATAGCGGTGTGGCCCTTCGTAAGCACTTCTGGGCCTTTAAGAATAAGATGATACCTACAAAAGCACCACTCCTTTCGCCTTGGATAACAAGAGGTTCGCCGACCGAACAGGGAATGCGGACGATTTTCTCTTTGCAGAGTAATTCCGCTTGATTTTGGGTTAACCAATCCATTTCGATGATAACGTCGAAACTTCCGAAACATAGGGAGGAGACGATAGAGAACATCTAACCGGATAACACATGTTTACAACCGTTGACGATATGAGTAGCCTCAATATTTCTACCATTGGCTAGTTCGAGGACAGTTTAGAATTCAGGGGAGTTGGGGTAGACTTAAGCATCTTACTTATACGTATGGATACATAACTAGCATCTGCTCCAGAATCAAAAAGTACAGAAACAAAATGATCGTCGAGTAGGAACTTACCCGTATATTGTTGGGATCGTTCCTAGCTTCGCAAGCACCGAGCACAAAAGTTGTTCCTCTTGCACCATTGTTGCCGTATTTGTTGTTCCCAGCACCTTGGTTATTCCGATTCAGTTGAGGGAAATTCTTCTTGAAGTGACCTTCAACCCCACACTGAAAACAACCCTTATGATTACCATGATGTTGTTGTTGTTGTTGGTGCTACTGAGGTTGGTTCTGCCTTGCTGGGTTAGGGCTCCTACAATCTTTGGCCTCGTGCCCCATTCTGTTGCATCGCTGACACGGATTCTTTGCACACGGTCCACTGTGATGTCGGTTGCACTTGTTACACTTAGGGTGGTTCCCCCGATAACCGCCCTGGCCTTGGTTATTTTGTTGGTGTTGGCCCTTGTTGTTCTCAAACTTCCACTGTTGAGCTGGAGTTTGTGTAGGGTTATCATCCTTGCCTTGTTGCCATCCCACTTACGCTTGTTATTACAGAAGTTTTAGTAGTAGCACTGATTCGTTTGGGTGCTTGCCCTACTCCATAGCTTGATAAGTGAGACGATGAGCTACACGAATGACTTGCTGAATGGTGGTGAGGTTATTGAAGTCACAAGACTTTGAATCTCAGGGACCAGACCGTTGATGTACAACTCGATTCTTCGTAGGTAGGCTGAGACATGTGGGGCAAAGAGCAGCATATTCGTTGGATGCTTAGTGTACGTCTCGATTTCTGATCCAACCCTCTTTAGTTGTAGTATTCATTCTCAAGCTTGTGAATGTCATCCCTGTGACAGTACTCTTCTTTGATCATATTCTTGAAGTCGTTCCCAAGGAGTAACGTTAGCAGTTTCCAATCCAAGCATCCGAACTTGCGCCTTCCACCAAGAAAGCGCGTTTCCTCCAAAGTGCCAGTGGCAAACTTCACCCAGTTAGCAGGGGACATTCGCACACAAGCGAATATAGACTCGACCTTCTCGATCCAGTGCAGAAGGCCTATGGCTCCTTCAGTGCCAGTGAAAGAGAGATGTTTGCAATCCATGAAAGTTTTGAGGGTACAAACACGTGCCTGAGCGGGTGCAGGCTGACCTACTCCAGGGTGGGCTGCTAAAGCTGCAGCCACAGTGTTGATCATATTCGTAAACTGATCCTGAGTCATGTGAACGCTGCCTCTTCCGGTCTGCTCTTTGTCTTCATATCCAGAAAAATTACACGATATGAGAATGACGCCGTAGTGTCGTAAGAATAAGTAGAAGGAGGATTGACCATTGCATACAAGTTCACACATACATATACACATATACATATAATTAACTACACTGGTACGCATCACATATGCACTAAACAGTAACAGGTAGACACATGCTCGACCTATGAAGTCTACAGTGTTGAGCCTTGTGTTTGGAGTATAGTGTCGTTGCGAGTCGTTTGGTACAAAAACGGGTTATAGTTTGGTTTTTTTTTCCAAAAAGACTTTTCTTTTTAAAACAAGTTCACTATAACCGATGGCTCTGATACCAATCTGTCACACCCCCAAATTCCACATGCGGAGTAATACCGGAGGCATGCGACTGACCAGGATCAAGCCACTAATCATATTGAACAGATACGTTAATAGTAAAGCAGTTTCACCAAACCAATACGATTAGTGACAGTTATAGTTTAAGTCCAAAACATTAAAGTTCAACCATCAGTTTTAAGAGAATAGCAGAAGCATAAAAACATATCAACATAAGTTCATAGCTTGTAATATTAAAAGAACCCCACACGGGTTCGCATACCCACTACACTCCCAAGCTGCAAGCTCCAGCAATCACTGAGTACCTGCAAAGCATGCAATAAGGTGTCAACAAAAGTTGGCGAGTTCACGAGTTAATTAGTTTTAAGTTCAAGAAAATGTAAGTTTTTAGATAAAACATTTATAATCACGTTTTGGGGAGCTACCCCATCTGTAAGCTCACTAAACTCCAATACCGAATCCTGAGACGTTGTGTTGTTGTGCCCAAGTCAATGTCTATCGTCATTGACAATGATTTAGGACTACTAGTTCACGCTCGATTCACCAGGTCACGGTGTGAGGTTTGTCAAACCTAATAGCGCTATTAACTAATATCCCAGTCGCCCACGACGACTAATCAGTATCGTAAAGTAGGGACTTCATGATAGAGTTTCGTTTAGTTTTGCTTGTTGTGATTTATAAATAATATCCAAACGATATCCCCCCTGGGGAATAACTATTTTAAAAGTATCCCTCCTAGGATAGTTGTTTGTTCGTGTACCTCTGGGACGCATGCTTTTAGTGTATGAACCCACCTTAGGTTGCTTGGCAGATGGTTTACTTGTTTTAGTTGTTGGTCAATTGCGTCCTATTATTGCTACCATATTTAATTAGGTTTCTATAGTTCATGTATACACGTATTGTAGCACATAAGAAATTGTTTTGTATAGCACAGATAAAGGTTATACAGATAAACATATGAGTCTGGTAACATGCTCATCGGCCCAATGAATCACACAATCCATATATACTAGTGTGCGGTCTGGTTAAAGGTGTGCGGTATGATCTTTAAGTGTGCACCTGACTATTGGGTGGTCCAGTATGCAAGTGTGCGGTCCAGTGGCATATAGTCCAATAAACAATGTGCGGCCCAAAGTGGGAGTGTACAAGTGTAGTGTGCGACTTAATTAAATAAGTGTGCAGTTAGTAAATCATGTGACAATACATTTTAATTGTTTGTGTGTGTGCGAACAAGGAGTTTCCAAAAAGAGGATGTGGGGCCTGTTGGTCAATGTGCGATCCTGATTAAAACACAACCATCATTCTTTTTATTTAAATCTAGCCGAAAAAGACAAAAGTTGTTTAACATGAAGATTTCAAATCATGCAACCATTTTACATGGGTTGTACCCCATGTACCTAAAGTTGTACATTCTCCTAATAAAACCCAGCATTAAAACACTGTGATTCATTATTATCATCTTTATGAAACACTAACATTAATGCATGCATTACTAGGTTGTACAGTGAGTTGTGTGGTTTGTACAAGAGTGTACGAAATTCCTCTTATCATTATGAAATCACAATTTCTCAAATCAAACTGAATAAGACAAATCCTTATTTAGCACCCATATTCCAAATTAAATATTCAGATGAAGACTCATGAAAACCCAGCACCAATATGCACATAACAGAACATATACTCAGAAATCTTCATCCTTCTTATCATTAAAAAAAACATCAGCATCTTTATTGTTCTTCCAACTTCATTTCATTATTTTCCATTACCATATTCATCACTTAAACAGTTCGCGGAACATCATATTCATTTTTAATGACTAACAAAATCATTGTCATCATTTAAAGTATCTAACAGAACTTATCATAATTATCACTTCAAATATTTAACACAAATCGGCAGTCATCTAACCTGGAAATCCACTGTTGCAACAGAGTGTGTTGAGTAAAAGAAGAGGCGGATTTCCAAGTTGAAGAGTTGTGAGCTGCCGGAGATTCATCGGAATGAGGTGAGGTGTGGTCGCCAAAAGTTTCCAAGAATCGAGGGAATGGGCTAGTGGCTTGCAGGTTTTCTTGTTAGAGAGAGGAGGGTTAGAGAGGGGAAGAGAGAGAAGATGATGGGAATGTTTGAGGAATTTGATGTTTTATGATTTCTGTCAACCAAGATCTCCTAGATGTCGGCTAGTGTATTTATATGGGCATTTAAGGTGTGGGTCGCACACTCAAGTGTGCTATCCCATTATCTTGTGCGACCACTTTAGGTAGGGTAAGCATGACTATGTCTCTTGGGCTCCCAATGGGCCGGTTACTAGAGGTGTGGTGTGTGAATTTGGACCGATTCATTTAAGTGTTATAATGGTCCGGCTGATCCATGCAATATGTCCACACAAAGTTATGCGTAATCTCATGTTATCTTCTAATTTGTTTAGTCACATAATTAGTTAACTAGTGTAATATACTAATTATGGATCCAAGAAAAAATATATAATCGATTTACATAGATTAAGCACTGAGATTCTTAGTTTAGAACTGAAAAAGTGCGGGTAAAGCCCGAAGGTGAAACCCGAAGTGTCACATTATCCCCAAGTTGAAAGAAATTTCATCCTGAAATTTAGCAAAAGTCGTTGAATCTACTACTGTAGTTAAGCGTTTTCGCGGGGTGTCACAAACAACACAATGGCGATCAAAAAATTAAAATGAAGTACAAAAACCGATTGTTGATCGTTCATTTTATGACACACGTTGTGTTGCACATATTATTAATTTATTGTGTAAACCGGGTTAAAGGGTAAATTTGTTTCGGATTTTATTAAAGCTTTTAGAGTTATGCTATAAGATATTTTAAAAGTGGAAAAGAAAGATATCAAGATTATAAAAAAAAATTTGTAAAGATGTTAACCAAAAAATTATTGGACCTAATTGGGATATACCAACTCGTTGGAATTCAATTTGTCATATGTTTGAAATGACTTTAAAACAAATGGTCACTTTAAAATCATTTCATAGAATTTAAGTGATGACTACCAAGTCGACCCTTTTCCCGACACGACTTGGGCAAATATTAAAACACTAAGTACTTTTTTAAAAAGTTTTCAAAACCTTAACAACTATCATTTCGGCGTTTATTATCCTACTGGTTCTAAAGTTCTATCCGAATTATATTTGATAACAACCAATTTTAAGAACTTTGAAAATTCAAGTGACATGTTGAAGAATATGATGAAACCAATGATTGAAAAATTTTAAAATTCTTTTTTGGAATTACCACCCGTTTTTCCATGTGCGTCCGCTTTAAATCCACTTTTAAATGTCCCGGGTGTTGAAGCGATAATTGAGGAAATTTATGACAAGTTGGATATGCATGAGGAGGAACCAAGATTAAAAGATAAAATAAAAAAATATTTAAAGACGAATTTGTCTAAGCTTTATGATCATTATTTAAAAAAATATGGGGAAAAACATCATACGAATTTGTATTAGTCTCAGTCGTCGGCCTCTAACGATGAAACGATTGGAGACCCAATCATAACCATGTTGAATGTCGTTAGAGATGAAACGGCTAAACAACAAAGGGGTAATGAACCATCAAACGAACTCGGTAGATATAAAATAAATAATTATTCACGTACTATGACTGCCGAGGAATATAAAAACTTCAATATTTTGTCATGGTGGAAATCAAAGGAATCGGAATTTCCGAGTTTAGCCACCATGGCTCGTGATATACTAACGGCCCAAGCTTCCATGGTAAAGTGTGTTTTCTCTTAGTGGTAGGTTATTGTCCATTCAAAGAACAAGACTAACACCGGAATAGTTAGAGATGACAATTTGCCTACAGGATCATGTGGATGTCGTGACCGTGTTCAAGATAAATCAAGTCTAGAAGACGAAGTGAATTAGAGCACAAGATTATTGATGAAGAGGAGGATGACAAAGTAGAGACTAATGACGATTGTACCGAAGTGCCCGCACAAAAGCGTCCCGCAAGCGAAAGTGCCGCCCAGCCCCAAGTAAACGATCAAAGAAATAATCTGTTTTGTTCCAAGAAAAAAAACTGGATACTGTTAACTAGTTCCAGTTTGTTTTTTATATTATTTTAAAGACTTAACTTATTTTTATTGTTTGTTTTATATAATTAGTTCCATGATTTTATCACCGAAAAATGGCGATCGATGTGTTTCTTTAGCGTCGAGTTGGCCGCAGCCTTCATGAACTTCCCACAAGCTTTGCACCTAGCCATCTCGTGGCTATCGGACATCAAGCACAAGTCAAAATGCTTCCATATTGAAGGGTTACGTTTAGTTCCAAAATCATCACAACTTCATCGTTGCACGCCATTGGATCTTTGAAAATATGTATTTAAAGCTTTTAGGAATGAATGTTGAACTTTGAAGTGCATGAATGAAAGATAATGGAGGATATGGGGTATTTATACAAAAAACCGGTTATAATATTCAATAATCATTTTCCAACGACATTATAGCCGTTGGAACAGGTTCCTATAGTACAAAATGGCAGCTTTTCTTTGAATTATCCGACGGAACCGATTCCTGTCAGGAACTGGTTCCACGCTACCCGAAATCGATTACAGTCGGTTCTAGTTTTAGTGGCTAATACCGGGGTACGAACTGGAATCGGTTCCACAGAAGAACCATTTCCATTCACTATCATCAGGAACCGGGTATGGGTAGGAACCGGTTCCAGGTATTAAAAAAACAGATTATGCCCATCTCTAGTTGAATTAGAAGGATATTAAAAGTGGGCTGATGAAGTATAATTGATTTGGTTGGGCCGATTGCAACATGTATCGTTGTTACTAAAGAGGTTGCTTGGTCTGTTTGAATCTAAATTGGGTTGCTCGTATTTTCATCAGGAATTTAAATTGTAGGTTGCTAGTTATAGTTCAGATTTATAAGATTCAGTGGGCCATGGAAATTAATTAAAGTTTGCTTGGCCCAGGTGTTTATCAACATAACTATTATGACGTTCACGAGCTGCCCCCAGAGGTTTCGAGCACGAGTTCGGGACCTGAGATTTGGCTGCCACCAACTTCAGCCCATTAGAGAGGACATCGGCATTTTCATCCGTGTAACGCTTCAAATGGTGCTGCCTAAATACTAGAATGGTAACTATTAATGTAGGAGAATTCCACCGGGGGGTAGTTGTCTTTCCCAACTGTTACCAAAATCGATAACACATGCCCGAAGCATGTACTCAAGAGTCTGGATCAAACGCTCACTCTGACCATTAGTTTGGGGATGTTAGGCAGTGCTCATATCCAAGCGTGAGCCTAAAGATATCTGCATTGATCGCCAGAGGCGAGATGCAAAACGAAGGTCTCGATCATAGATGATAGAAATTAGCACTCCACGCCGAGAGACAACTTCCTTTGGGTAAATAATAGAAAGCTTGTCATACTTTTACGTTACCTTGATTGCGAAGAAGTGAGTTGATTTGGTTAAGTGGTCCACAATCACCCAGATGGTGTCGATTCCGCCTGGAAACTTGGTAATCAGGTAATAAAATCCATGGAAATATGCTCTCATTTCCACATTGTTAGTTCTGGTTGCTGGAGCAAACCAGATGGATTTTGGTACTCGATCTTGACTCTAGCATGGGTCATTCACTTATTACATAAGTGGATAAGTTAGCTTTCATGTTTGGTCAACATTACAGGGCTTTTAGGTGTTGGTACATTTTATTAGAACTGGGATGGATGGAAATAAAGACTCGTGTGCTTCATCCACCACAAGGTCTCTCAGATCCCTGTGTAAGAGGACCCATATTCGCTCCATGAAATAGTGAATACCGTTCGATTTAGTTTCAAGTTGTTTTTCCATGACACGCATAGGTACAGGTGGAAGTATTTCCTCTTTCAAGGCTTTAACTTGGGCAGAACGGATTTAATCGTGTAATCAAGAGTGAATTGTGAAGTGCAAAGCTCGAACACGTTTGGGTTTAGTTCTTTACGGCTGAGGGTATTAGCTAAAACGTTAGCTTTGCTTGAATGATACCTAATAGAATAGTCATAATCATTTAGGAGTTCAACCAAATGACGTTGTCGCGTGTTTAACTTCTTCTATTCCAGAATGTGCCGGAGACTTTTGTGATCAGTGTAAATAGTGCATTTGGTACCGTACAAGTAATGTCTCCAGATTTTGAGGGCAAATACCACGGCTCCCAACCCTAAGTTGTGAGTTGTGTAGTTCTTCTCATGGATTTTTAGTTGGAGAGAGGAGTAAGCGATGACTTTCTCGCATTGCATCAGAACACAACCGAGACCTTGAATTGAAGCATCGTAGTATACAAAGAAATCATTTGTTCATCTGGGTAAGGATAGAATTGGTGCACTGCAAAGTTTTTGATTCAACAACTAAAAGGCGGGTTCTTGGGTGTCACCCCATTTGTAAATAGTTCCCTTATGATTTGCAAACAAATTAGTGAAGTACTCCCCCTGAATAGATTCAGACTCATTAGCGCTTGAATCTTGTTCAGCTTCACTGGAGGAAGTTCACGGAGCATCTTTCATCGAAATACTCGATCTTGGCATGAAGTCGCCCTCTTCATCCTCACTAATCACAGTTCGAATTAATTGTGACTCAACTGCATTGGAAAACTCAGGAATATTAAATAATTCAAAAACACTATCATAATCATCTCGTTGATTGTTGAGGTGAATAAGTAGAAATTTAAACACTAAACACAACCTCAATTTTACCATTTTTTAGATTAAAAACCCTTTTGTTCAGTGTTCCAGGTACATAACCTAGGAAGTATCATTCGTCAACTACCTCACTGAATTTTGCTTTATCTTTATTTTTCATTGTTGGTGCATATGTCTGTTGCCTACGTCATTATGTATCGAGTCTGAGTGAATGGGGCTTAAACTGTTAGAAACAAGGCGTATTTAAGATTAGTTTGAGTCAAGTTCGCCCATGAAGGGCTGAGAGAAGCCAAGTTCGGCCGAACTTGACTAGGTCAAGTTCGGGCGAACTTACCCCATGGCTTGTCCCTAACCAGCGAACTTGTGCAACTATAAATAGGTGCATTGGTTATTTCATTTGTAACTTCAGAGATTTTGGCATAGAGACGCGAAGCTCTGTCGGATCCGGTTCTCGAATGTATTGAACTTTAGATCAATGAAAACAACCTTTAAATGAGTAATTCTTGTTATTTGGTTAACTTGTCATTAGTTTCCGCCTATTCGGACAATAGATAACAAATTTAGGTTCCCATGCTAATCATGGACATTCCTACAAGTGGTATCAGAGCCTGGATACCTAAATTTGCTGGAATCAAGACACGAATCTCTCTTATTCTACCCCATTCTATCTTTTTTCTTAACATTTTCACATATTTGATGATTTCATGGTAAAAAATGGGCGATTTTTGAATTGTCATGTTAAACACACTAATAACAAACCCCTGAGAGTTTGGATATCAAATTCAATCGAATTGATATCAAAAAGTTGGAAAAACCATGTTTTGGAAACAAGTTTCAGCCGAACTTAACATCAAGTTCGACCGAACTTGATTAAAATTCCTTTGATTTTAATCAAGTTCGACCAAATTTGATAGAATTCTCAAGATTTTTACAGAAGTTCGCTCGAACTTGAGAGATATTTCAACATTTCTACACAAGTTCGACCGAACTTGAGTAAATTCTTGATTCTCTCTCACAAGTTCGCGCGAACTTGATAATATTCTTGAAATTTCACCTAAGTTCGACCGAACTTACCTGATTCTTGAAATTTTTTCACAAGTCCGCTCAAAAGTGTGAATTTTTATCAAATTTCTCATCAAGACCGACCGAACTTGATAAGTTTGTGACAAGTTCGCCCGAACTTATCTAAGGTTCCTAAAAAAAATCCCGAAAAACGTCACGAACATTATATATCGTTAGAATCGTATCAACGAGACGATTTTAAAGATATAACCGGGTAAAATTGTTTTCGGAAAAAATTTTAAACGTTTTTAACGTACCGATTGTCGATTAAAACGTCAATTGCTGCTAAAATTGTCTATTACTAATCAGTTTTCGAGTGGTTTTTTATTGTATTTTCAGATAAGTTTTCAGGTTATCAAAATGGAAGATTTCCACAACGTGTCCGTTTCTCAAATGGCTTCTTCATCAAATGTTAATGTTCTTGCGGCAAATCAGATGAACATCGACAACGAAATGGGTACTACGTTGAAACCGCCAAAGCTAATGAGCATGGATGAATTTGAAGGATGGAAAGAAAAGTTTGTGAATTGGATACAAGCGAATCAATTCGATAGCTGGGTTGCAGTTGAGGATGGCTACAAATGGCCAAAAGATGAGCATGATCAAGATCTTCCGCTGAACAAGTTTTCAAATACCGACAAAGATAACTATGTTGCGGAGAAAAAAATGATCAGCTTGATTCAACAATCAGTGAAGGAAGACATTCTGATATTATTGCCAGAATATGACACTTCGCAAGGATTATGGAATTCTCATTGTGAGAAATTCAAAGGAAGTGATGAATGATCAAAAGCAAAAAGGCTTCAATCAAGAAAGAATTCGAGATCTTCACGATGATTAAAGGTGAAACAATGAAGCAGATGATTGATAGATACTGTCACCTCATGGTCCAAATGCGGAGAATGATATCAAAAGGTCTAACGAAGAGCAAATTGAAAAGCTGGCTGATGCACTTCCAGAAGGAGAATGGACAACATATCTGACGATTCTGAAGAATAGTCCATCTTGGAGACACTTCAAGATGTCATCTTTCATTGACAAATTGGAAGGTCATGAAATGGAGTTAATGAAGATTGCTAAATCAAAGAATACTAATGTTGTTCAAGATGTCGGTGTCTATTACAAAGGAGGTATTCTTGATACTCCGATTCAAAGCCCGAAAATCCAAACAGCATTTAGTGCAAATGCAAATTCTTCTCCAAGTCAAAGTTCTCCATATGCTGGTTATACTAGTGCTAGTTCAAGCTCTTCATTCCAAAATCAGACAAGTCAAGCAAGTTCTAATTCAAATGTTTTCCAGTGTAACATAGCAGTTGATTTGAAGAACGTATTTCCTGAAAAGGTGGCCAAACAGCACATAGCACTTCTTGCTACTGTCCTCGAATCATATGAAAGCCTCGTTGCTGGAAAGATCGGTAATCCAGAGATGACCGCCGAAGATTATGATCAGTGGACGAAGAAGAATTGGAGCTAATGGATATCAAATGGAGCCTTGCATCCATTATCAGAAGAGCTTCCAAATTTGTGGCGCTCACTGGAAGGGATATTAGTAACTCAAACAACAAGCTTGGATTTGACAAGACTAAAGTCACATGCTTCAGGTGTCGACAAAAAGGACAATTCAAACGAGAATGCAGCAATCAAGAAGCAAGTGGAAACCAAAACCCTTTCGGCAACAACAATGGGTACTACACGAAGTTCTTCAATACAAGCCATATCCAAAGAGAACACAACTCGAAGTAAAAGATAAATCTACAAAGACAACAGAACAAGCTCCTGTTGTTACTCATGAAGAAGATGGTTTTGACTGGAACAGATACATCGGAAAGAAAACTGGTGTTGCTATGATGGCAGAGGTAGTGAATGAATCTTATACATCGTATGTCGATGCTGCTTTGGAAAATGCCATTCTGGAAGGATATAGACAGAGAGCTGAGGAAGAAGAGTTAGCTTATCTTGAGATGCAGAAACAAGAAGCTTTGAAAGGAGACGCAGAAAAGGTAAAGGCTAAGGTAAATGTGTCTGAAAAGGAAGTTGTGAAAGTTGTGGAGGTTGAAAAACCTTGCACAAAGTGCGCAAGTCCTTGTGAACCATGTCTTGATAAAGTTAAAGTCATAAGAGAATTGACTGTACACAAAGAAAATTTTTGTTATGATTACAGAACTATAAAAGAAGCTTATGACAAAATATCAAGCAAATATAAATATGTTGAACATGCTAATAGTAAGCTTAACGCTAATGTAAAAATGTTAAATGCCACAGTAATGAGAAACAAAAGGCAATTAACATGTACATTAATACCATTGCTGAAACAAAGCGTGAGTTTCACAGCATGAAAATTGAAACGGAAAGAGTAAGACAACTTCTAAAGAGCTACACCACAAACGCATATGTCATTGATCACATTTTACCTACGATTAAATCGGAGGAAAATGGTGATAAATCAAAGCGTAAAGAGTACGGATGTGTTCCTCCACCATTTCTTGCAAGTTATTCATGCAAGAAAGATGATGAAGTTGAAAAGGCATTTAATCTACTTATTTTGTCTGATAAGAAAAATAAATTGCCTGAGAACAGTGACGTAGACTTTACAAAATCAAATGATGACAATAAAGCGGTAGTAAAAGATGTGGTTAAAATGTGTTAGGAAATGATTCTGATAATGGCACTCTCAAGCACAACTCAGTTTCAAACAGTTTGTTACACAGTCCGAAAATGACGATACAGCTTCAGAACATGATCTAAGTGATGATTCTAACGTTGTCATGTACAAGGTTAAGGATTCTGATAGATTATACTTCAATGATAGTTTTCTGATTCGGAATGTAAAAGAAGATCAAATTGATAAACTGTTTAACTTGTATAAGTTTCATCAGATGATCTTGATAAAAATGGAGAAAAGATTTTACTCGAAACCTAAAAGGAATGCTAACAATTATCGAAAGGTTGGTGGTGATTTTCCTGAGCATAGGAGAGCAGGTTTAGGTTTAGAGGTTGAAGAAGAAGAACCGAAGAAGAAGGAGAAACTAGTGTTCCAGGAATACAAAGGTAAGAATATAAAGTTCGTGTACGGAACGAGCACGGTTCAAGAAGAAAGCATGATCGGTAAGCAATCGAATGATGAATTCAAGAAAGAAAAAGAAATTCCGGACAAGGCTAAGACCAAGTCCACAAGTGGAGTAAAACCCACTAGTGGAAATGGTTCTGATAATCGAACTTGCTTTAAATGCAATAATGTTGGTCACATTGCTCGCAAGTGTCTGAATCTAAAGCCTGTGTTTCCACGAAGAAAAACTGAATCAAAAGATGAAAAACAAAAACAACCAGAGATTGTGAAAAATGTCACAGAGTCAAATAGAAACTATGAATCTAAACAAGAAGTGAAACCTAAAACTGTGTCAAAGTTTGAAAACTCAACATTTGTAAAAGGTAAAACTTCAAGGTTTGATGAAATCAAAGATTCTAGGTTCTATATCAAGAAAGCGAGAAGCAAGCTACAATCATGGGTTGCTAAGAAAAGGCTTTCATCATCAGAAAAGTAAAGTCTGTTGCTAATAAAACTTAAAATGTCAAATCAACCGAAACAGAAATTAAAAAGATCTTTCAAAGTTAAATTTTTCAAAACGAACAAAGAAAGAAATAGATGAAATGTTTTCAGAATCGACATTGGACGAAATGTTCGATGATAATTTTGAATACGATGAAGAGTTAGAATATGGTTATGATGCTTATCATGTCAAACACAAAACCAAAAAGGTTTGGGTTTCCTTATTCAAATAGTTGCTTTGTGTGCAGGAGTTCCAAAAGATCCGCTTGTCAAAGTCAAATCTGGATAATGGAGCTTCATGAGTTTTTAAGTTATCTTGAAAGTCATATTCTTTGATGGTTTTTGAAATTACAAAGTGGTTGAAAAAGAAAAATCAAAAAGAATTTTTGAAAACTTGAGAAAATCCACACCGTTGAACAGAACACTGATTGTTATATTGAAAAATCATTTTTCCTACAAGTGATTCTTACAAGCGGTTTCTACAAGTTGAGGTTAACAAAGTTTACTGGTTTGTTTCTGTTGTCAGGTGATGATACAGAAAATGAAAAAAGGATCGGACGACGAGTTCTCGGGATCCTCATTGATTTGTTACATTTTTAAAAGAATTTCTTAAAATCTAGAATCCAAAAATATGTTTTTGATTTTAGGGGGAGCAAGAAAATTTGAAAATTTTTAGAAAAATAAAAAACATATGAAAAAGTTGAAAATCCAAAAACATTTTAAAAATTCAAAAAGTACAAAAACATTGAAAAAGACAAAAAGAATTTGGTTGTCAAAAAGGAAATGATAGTACATCAGTGGACTATCACAGTATGCTAAAGAATTGCAAAGTTTAAAAGTGATAAACAAGTCTTACTGTGGATGTGTCGATAGACTTTACACATTCAGTAAATTGTTTCCAGTATATAAACTAAATTTAGCAACTGCTTAAATTTGTGGTTTAACACATCTTGGATATATGGACTTAGTACTCCGAAATTTCGATTGAAGGGTTGCCTGATTCTGAGATACGAGGTCTTTATAGATAGTTGATATCTGGGGTATTATACAAGTTTCTTCTGATTTTGCGGAAGCAATAGCCTAGAAATTCTATAATGCTTTGCTAAAAACCCCAAATTAGCATGCAAAATTTGAGAAGTATCGAAAGAATTTGCAATGCTTAAAAGATTCCTTCATCTCTTTTGTCTGTACGTAGTACTAAAATGAGCTCTCAAGGCCTCGCACAACCCACATACAGATATCAATTACGCTATATTCACCTGTAAGATGAAATCTAGGGAATCTGGATTCGGGAGTATATTCAAGAAGTGGGAAACACAGTTAAGTCAAGTTTTCATAATTCTTAACTTAACATATCTTGTAACAGTTGAGAAATGTGATAAAGTTTAAGTGGAAAACTACATCGACAATCTAGATAAATGAGTTTAAATCTTAAAGTCTCAAAAGGTCAACGGTACTGGTGATATGTCTCAAACAAACTGATATGATCTTTAGACACGAATTCATAAAAAAATATGTCTGTAAATATGTTTGTACATAGTTTACTTTCTTTAAATTGCTTTACTTGTTAAAAGTTTTGTAAATACTTTACTTGCTTTTCAAGATAAAAATCAAAAAGATTTTCAGTGTGCTTTAGCATAAAGTTTCTAACATACAAAAAGATTTTGTTTCTACGTTAGTTTCAGCGAACCAATGTTGGAGAACGAATCTTCGAAGTCTGGTAAGAAAATCTGATAATTGTTTAAAAGTTCATTAATTTGAAACTTTAAAATCAGATTGTTTATAACAGTTTTCCAACTGAGGTCATTAATTTGGACTTGGTTGATATATTTGGTTAATCAAGGTCATTAACTTGGACTTGATCAACTAAGTGAATTTTCACAAATGATAAAAATGTGAAAGTTGAAGGTTTTAAACGTAAAATGTATTCAAGGTCATTAAATTGAACTTGAAACAATTAAAACATTTTTTTGAAAAGATTGAAGTGAAGATTAAAGTTTGAAATTTTGATGGTACAAAATTTCAAAACAGTGAATATGAAATGTTTATTTGAATGTCAGAATTTATTTAGACAGGTAGTAATGTTTGAGGGGGAGCTGGATAAAACATTGCTTAAGATTTCAGAAAGCTCAAAGCTATAGGGAGTTTGAAGTCTAAAGATCAGAGCAAAAGGGGAGTCTGAAGACTAAAGCTTAAAGCTAGGGGGAGCATGTTGATTAAAAGTTTTATCAAGACAAAGCTCAAAGAAAGAGAAAGAGGATATGAGATCAAGATGATAAAGTTTATTCAAGAACTAAAGATCGAAAGACTCAGAAGATTTTAAAAGTCAAAATGACTACGGCAACATCCAAGGAGGGTCTGTTGGTGCATATGTCTGTTGCCGACGTCATTATGTATCGAGTCTGAGTGAATAGGGCTTAAACTGTTAGAAACAAGGCGTATTTAAGATTAGTTTGAGTCAAGTTCACCCATGAAGGGTTGTGAGAAGCCAAGTTCGGCCGAATTTGACTAGGTCAAGTTCGGGCGAACTTACCCCATGGCTTGTCCCTAACCAGCGAACTTGTGAAACTATAAATAGGTGCCTTGGTTATTTCATTTGTAACTTCAGAGATTTTGGCACAAAGACGGCGAAGCTCTGTCGGATCCGGTTCTCGAATGTATTGAACTTTAGATCAATGAAAACAACCTTTAAATGAGTAATTCTTGTTATTTGGTTAACTTTCATTAGTTTCCGCCTAATCGGACAATAGATAACAAATTTAGGTTCCCGTGCTAATCGTGGACGTTCCTACATTAAATCTAAATGATTCAAAGCCTTTCAAATTTGGTTTCTTGTTAAACATAAGTTCATGACATGTTTAGTTAAAATGTTTAACAGTTAAAACTTTATTTAGGACATCACAAGTTGTATTCACAGCTTCTCCGAAGAAAAGAATGGGAAGTTTTGAATCAAAAAGCATAGTCCTAGCGGCTTCAATCAACGTCTTGTTTTTCCTCTCAGCGACTCCATTCTGTTGAGGTGTTTAAGGAGAAATATTGATGTTTTATTCCATTGTGAAGACAATAGAGATCCAAAAGATTTTTGAACTCCGTGCCATTATCACTCCTTATCCTCTTGATACGTGCTTCATGAACATTTTCTAATTTGTAAAAAGATCTATCAGCAGCTCTGTTGTCTCATCTTTTGTACCTAAAAAGAAAACCCATGAATAACGTGAGTAATAATTTGTGACAACTTAACAATAGTACTTTCCACCTATGCTCCTTACATTCACTGGACCAAATAGATCCATGTGAAGTAATTCATAAGGGGCATCTATGAAATTTATTGTTTTAGATTTGTGAGGTTTCTTATGTTATTTTCCCTTTTGACACGAAAGACATTTATCTTCCACATGAAACATCGGCACTGGCACGCCTTCCACTAAACCGTTTTTAATAATTTAATTCATTGTTCGGTAGTGGATGTGAGTCATGCGCTTGTGCCACATCATTGACTAAGCCTCAGATTCTTTTGACAATAAACATGCCACCACATTGGAATAATCCTTAGCACCCATGTCCATGACAAAAGTGTCATTCCTCCTCTATGCTTTCATCATTATCCAATCATCCGGTATCACCAAACCCAGTTTCAACACCAAAGCCTCAGACTTAGTAAAATGGACCGAGTGACCTTTATCGCAGACTTGAGACACACTCATCAGATTGTGTTTAAGTTGCTCGACATAGTTCACTTTGTTCATTGTGATCTTCTCGTTGGTCACTTTCCCTCGATAAGTAATGTGACCTCCTTTAGAACCTGCATAATTCACATAACTTCCATCTATATTTTAAAAATTAGTCATCAATCTCGCATCCCCTGTCATGTGCCTAGAGTAGCCACTATCAACATACCACATGTTGATAATCCTCCTTAGTAGCTCCTACACAAACCAACTAAAAAAGTAGTAGATTGGGGGACCCAAGCCATAATGGTCTTGGGTCTTCCATATTCATCAACTACTTGAACATCCATCCAATATCTATCACTCCTAACAGGACTCTTGATCTAGGACTTGTTGATGGAAATGGGGTTGATTTTATAGGTCCCAAGGACGACGGTTCCAGACGGAAGTTTGGGTAAATATAACCGATTCGATAGAAAGTTACTAAAGAAAGGAGTAGAGACAGAATCAGCGGAAGCATTCATTTCATTCATACAGAAAGAGCATACATCTTGTCAGGCTGGCGGAATATTGGAGGAAATCCGCTAGCGTATCCCCTCATGACCCTCCAAAACTTACAAAACACTAAACACACAACATTTATAATATATATATATTAAAAGGATGATCAACTAGTACGTGAGAAGGTCCAACTCATACAAGGGATGTCTCACTCGTACGTGGATGTCTCACTCGTACGAGGTGACTCTTTTGCTCATCACACATTCGTACTAAGGTCGTGTGTTCGTATCTAGTCTATGCAATATTCAACATGCTCTATCTAGACTATTCGCACAGTGACAGACATAAAGTGCATCAAAGTTTCCCCCTTGTTCGTTGCTGTCGAATGCTTGATCTTGATCTTCAAATCTGAGAGCCGTGTTTGAATATTCTGCAACCTCAATCAAGGCATCAGTCGATGTCGTAGCACGCGTCAACAAATTCCCCTTTGATTGATGATCCGGGTTTGCATTATCAACTTTAAGCAACATTCCCCCTGAAATAATTTTCTCCAGAAATTTTAAACTTCAGGTCTTTTGTTTGCACGGTTCCAACCACCTCTGATTTGCTTAATCGACAAATTTTCTCGAATGATCACCAACTCGAAAACTAATCAAAGCAGCTTCTTTGTTTCTTCGTTAATCACATCTGCATTCAGTTTAGCGCATTTCTCTTATGCTCGATCCTCTGATCTTCATAACTCAACTGATAAGTGATAGAAAATTCGAATCACCACACCGTAAACTTCAAATCAATGAAATACCCGTGAAAATCTGAAATCCCGATTTCCATAACCATGATTGATCAGCAAATCGGTAATCTTCTTAATTAGCAAATCATCATCATAAACAAATCATCTGGTAACACATCAAATCTGAGAAATATTCAACCGTAATCAGAATAACATTCTTCCTCTTCGGTCATAATAACATATATATAGTTATCTTCACGGATCGACGTAGCTTTTTCAACAAACATCATCATTCAACGATGGTTAGTCCAAGAAGAATAATTCATTTGTATGAAGAACAAAAATGATACCTAAGGGTATCCTCAACCATTCGTGTATTGTAACATAACTTGAATAACCTCAGATCTCCTTGGCCATTTCCGGAACAACGAGCTAGTTCCTGCCCGTCTAGATCCCCTCGAAGATCAGGACTTTAACCCTTAAGCATTAATCTGTATCATAATCTGATGTTACATACCAACGAGAAAACTAAACCTAAAAGACTAGCCTGGTGGGTGAGAAAGCCCATTTGGTATATAAACCCCACATTAGTTTCCCATACAACCGATGTAGGACAAGTCCTATACCTTGCAATAGTATTAGTCCATAGCAATCGACCATCCTTAAGGCCCAACGTCCTCATTGGTCAGGGCTGGCTCTCTCCAGGCCACCACTCCAAGTTTGGCTCTGATACCAATGTTACATACCAAACGAGAGAACTCAACCAAAAAGACTAGCCTGGTAGGTGAGAAAGCCCATTTGGTATATAAACCCCACATCAGTTGCCCATACAACCGATGTGGGACAAATCTCATACCTTGCAATGGTATTAGTCCATAACAATTGAAAATCCTGAACTTTCTTTGATTACGAAATTCCAAATGTATAGTCTATTTCGTGAGCAACTGGTACACTTCTTTGTCTGAAAGATCCATTATATCTTCTTCTTTAGTCATCAAGTGCAAATATATAGCCTTCCTCGGACCGACCGGCGCAACTGAAACTACAAAACATCCTCATCTCCTGGACAACAATCCGGAAAACAGTTCATTTGCCTTGTAGAGTTAAATTGGATACAATGTACCACTAAGCAGTTGTGTGTGCATCCACAAACGTACGACTACTAGGCATTAACTTGGTCATGACCCTTGAATCCGATAAACATCTCCTCCAACACTCCGTTATGCGACCCCACTTCACGAAAAGTAGACATTAACTTTATCTCATCAATAATGAATCTATATTCTCTATATTTCCCACATAATCTGCAGTCGGAGCCACCCGAATACTGTTTCATGGTTGTGAAATTAAAAAATGCTGGAATCTTCATATAAACGCAAATTTTTTATTCTCCCTCAATTTTGTAAATCCTGGCCATACCAAATTTTTCACTGAAATTCCCCCTCAAATCTTGATAACAGTTTTTAAAAATGCGGATTTGACGTTATGGCCTATTGATAGTCACTATATCAAATGATAAACATTCTGTACCGGTAACAATGACTACCCCTATAACTTCAATGTTTTGTGACCGCATCTTCAAATTATACTCTGATGCTCCAGATGATATCTCCAAACATCCCGTCTCGGTCATAAAATTCTCGAAAAAGATTGTATCACCAAAATTTTTCTAGATACTCGTCTCGTCAAAACGATCAACAAAATTTTTCCATGCCCCTATTTTTTAGGCACCTCACACTTCGTACAAGGAGGTCATCCGTACGAGGATGTCATCCGTACGAGGAGGTTATCCGTACAAGGATGTCATCCAAACGAAGAGGTCATCCCTACGAGGAGGTCATCCGTACGAGGATGTCATTCGTATGAGGATGTCATATGTACAAGGATGTTATCCGTACGAGGAGGTCATCCGTATGAGGATGTCACTCGTACGAGGATGTTATCTGTATGAATGTGCCTAGTTACGTTTTTCGATCCAGAATCTTCATTCCTTCGAATTTCAAGAAGATTTTTGCACAGAACTGGTCGAAAATTAGTTTCTAACAATCCTATGGTTTCAATTTTACGTTTTGACCATGGATTGTTCGTTTATTTGATATTTTACATCTAAAATCCCTCTTAAGTTCATAATTCATGAGTGTAGGTGATGCATCAACGTTAGATTGAATGAATCGGTATTATAGCTCTGATACCAGTTGTAGGTCCCTAGGATAGCGGTTCCAAACGGAAGTTTGGGTAAATATAACTGATTCGGTAGAATGTTATTAAAGAAAGGAGTAGAGACAGAATCCGCGGAAAGCATTCATTCATTCATACTGAAAGATGATACATTTTGTCAAGCTGGCGGAATTCTGGAGAAAATTTGCTAGCGTCTCCCCTCAGGAGCCTCCAAAACTTCCAAAACATTGAACACACAACAATATATATATATATATATATATAATATATAGGGATGAGCAACTCGTACGTGGGATGTCCAACTCGTACGAGGGATGTCTCACTCGTACGAGGTGACAGCTTTTGCTCATCACACATTCGTACTAGGGTCGTGTGTTCGTATCTAGTCTATACAATATTCAACACACGCTCTATCTAGCCCATTGGCACAGTGACGGACACAAAGTGCAACAACAAAAAACCCTGAAAAACCATCTAGAAAACAATAAAATTTATGACCGGATAGTCGCTCAAGCATTTGGTCAATGAAGGGTAAAGGAAAGTGGTGTTTCCTTGTGGCTTCATTGAGTCGTCTATAGTCTACACAAACTTTTCATCCGGTGATGGTTCGTGTTGGTATGAGTTCATTTTTCCTTTGGTTATGACCGTCATGCCACATTTCATTGGTGCAACTTGGATATGGCTAACCCATGGAGTATCGGAAATTGGTAGATGATTCTGGCGTCTAAGAGTTTTATTACTTCTTTTTTACAACCTCCTGGACGTTAGGATTAAGTTTTCTTTGCGGTTGAATTACTGCTTTGTAATCATCTTCCATTCAAATTTTATGTGTGCACATGGAAGGGTTTATTCCTTTTCGATTAACTTCCATGCAATTGTTGTTTTATTCCTTTTAGGGCGACTTAGAGGTGAGATGTGATAAAATGATTACGGGGAGTTTACCTTGGTTGTCGAGGATGCATATTCTAAGCCTTTAGGAAGTTCTGTAAGTTCTAAAGAAGGCGGTTCTTCAATAGACGACTTAGTTTTATGTTCGTTATCACGGTCGATGGACGAAACAGTTTGATTGGTGGCGACTTCCTCTTCAACAAATTGGTCACTTTGTTCCACTATATCGGGTAGTTCAACTTCATCTTCCAACAAGGGGTCGTCATTACCAATTGGATACTTCGTTGATTTATTTATGTTAAAACTTCTTTTGTCGGCCCCGAGTTTAGTAGGAAGATTTTGGTGCTTTTGTTTGAGCAAAGTGTGTCACACCCCAACCGATGGCGGAAACATCAGGATGATACGAAAATGAGATTGCTCATTGCCATAAATACTATTGGCGACAATATTTAAACAAAACCCATATTTCATTCATAATAACATTGTCAAGTACATCATTTGAAATCAAATACAACAATAACAAGTCAAAATTTGATACAACATTTCATAAACCTAACGTCTATATGTGTATCTAAGAATCATCTCTACTCCAATTTCATGGCAAAGCTTCATCAACCTGTAACATGTTAAAAATACGAGTTCAATGCAAAGGCAAAGGTAAGTACACAAGTTTTGTGATTACATAGCATAAGTATAAAATGTATAACTCGAATCCACATGGTAATAGTAAGCAAGGTTCATACTAATCATGCAATACTAGATCAAACCCCGAGTTTCCACAAAAGTTTTAACGAGATCGAGCTTCCCTTGTCACAAAAGCGACAAGACTAAAATAAGTATGAGAATCTTAACATAACCCCGACGGGCGGTGTGCTACTCCTATAACGCTATACAGGTCAAGTTTGGGCTAGCTAAGTTAATGATCAAGCATGTATAATCAAGCATGTATCAAGCATAACAAGTTTTCATGTATAAAGATTGAGTATGTAAAAGCATGAGTTTCGTGATATGTGAATTTTGATAAGTAAACATGTTACAACCCAAAAGTGGTTAAACGGTAAATGGGTCGAGTGTACTCACGGTTTTGCTAAGCGTTCCACTTAAGAAACCCCGAGAGCTTTGTCGTGATATTTAGAGTTACAAGAAGCACATAGGCATTAGTTGGGAGTGTAACTGTAGATTTGGATTATTCGAGCAAGATTACGGAAATAAGGGTTAAAGTATTATGTATGAAAATATTCACTAAGACATAGCGCTTGTTCTTGACACTATGATAACCCGGAAAGGGGTCAATATGGTTTCATAGGTTTGAGACCTATTAGAATCGTGACAAGGAACTACGTACTTTACTGATAAACTTAATAACTTGATAGGTGATTATTTAGTCATTATCAAGGTTTCGGTTTTAGGATTATATTATAGTCCATAATATATACTTAATATTAGGTTCATGTAGGAGGTGGGAGGATGAACCATCCACTTTGGTACCTCTAAGTATACAAGTAAGTCAAACATGGAGGTAGGATGATGAACATCCATTTAACCTCTTTATATGATTCACCACTACACGAGTTGTCATAGACAACAAGGAGGGTCATGAATAAGAACAATACAAGAATGAAATGACAAGAATTGAAAGTATTTCACCATAATATCAAGTAGCCAAGTGAATACAACCCGGAGAGCACACGAGGACACATGTCAACGGCTTGGCGGGGTTGTGACACTTTAGGACTAGTAAACTACTTGAGATGATGAAAATCATCAAGTGATGTGTGGTCTCAATGTTTAGGATAGCCAAAGCTAACCTTGGCGGACACACATGAACAAGTCTATGAACTTGCATCACTTGTGAGCTAAATTCTCTATGAAAACAGAATTATTGTGAGGTTTAAACCTCTTGTTTGAATGTGTCAACCTGTTTTTAAGCCTAACCAACCATAAGAAGTGTTGTCAGCATTCGGACATAGGTTTGAGATGAGATAGACTCAAGTTGGATGTACATAAACAAGTATTAAAAGATTTTGAAAACAAACAGAAAGTTTGTGGACATTTTCAGGGCATTTCCAGGTCTGGATTCTCCATGGCGAACCCTAGGAATTAAACCCAAAGATTATCCAAGTATGTAGGAAGAAGAATCAAGTGAAAAGACCAAGTTTTGGGCAAGTTATGCGCACTTTAGTGAAGGAGGTATAATCTGCCCGAACATTCTGATGTGAGTGTTCTTGAGGTGATTTGAGAGTAATTTGATGAGATTAGGAGGTTGTGAAAGTGTCAAATGGCTTGGAGGAGGTGTGTATTTATAATGGAGGAGTTAGGGTTTGTTAGGAAGTGATTAAAGGAGGTTTAAAGGTGATTGGGTGAGGTTGTGTTGTGTGGATTCGTGCATTTTCGCGAGCAAAAACATATTCTGCCCGCCCAGAGTGCCTTACGGACCGTAAGGCTATACCCTTGCATTCCGTAAGGACCTTAGCTGGGTTGAAAAATTGATTTTTGTTGATTAACTCAAAAGTGACGGGTTTTAGTGATTACTCAAGATATTTTATGGACTTGTTAAGTATTATAAGGTATCATAAGCGTAGGTAATGAGTAATAATGTATGTGTATGCATCAAGTGATCGAGATCGAGTATAGGTATCATGTAACAAGTATGTATTATGTAAGAATGCTGCGTATTATCAAGTATATCACGTATTTGAGTATGAGTATCATGTATAAGTAATGTATGAGTATGCATAACAAGTATAGGGACAAAATGTATATTTCCATTATGATTCAAGTCTCAATTACAACTATTACAATGAAATGAGAAATACGAACACAAAGACTTCCAAAAATAGAATTACAACACGAGCTTGCTATAAATAGAAAGTAAGGAAACGCGAGGTGTTACAGTCTCCCCTCCTTTAGGAAATTTCGTCCCGAAATTTAGGAAGATGCAACGAAGAGATGCGGATACTTAGTCTCCATATCATTCTCGAGTTCCCAAGTAAACTCGGCGCCACGTTTTCCTTCCCAACGAACTTTTACGATAGGGATCCGACTGCGCCGTAGCTGCTTGACTCCTTGGTCCATGATTTCGACCGGTTTTTCCACAAAATGCAATGTCTCATTGATTTGAAGATCTTCGAGCGGAACTTGAAGTCCTTCTTCAGCTAGACATTTCTTTAGATTTGAAACATGAAACACAGGGTGAACATTGTTGAGCGTTTGAGGTAGGTCCAGTCGATATGCTACCTTGCCAATCCTTTCCAAGATCTTGAAAAGTTTGCCTTTCTTACCGAAACGAACAACGCCTTTCCAAGGGGATACCTTGAGAAGTACATGATCACCTATATTAAATTCCAAGGGCTTGCGTCTTTTGTCAGCGTAGCTCTTTTGTCGGCTCCATGCTTTGAGGAGATTATCACATATTTGTAAGAACTTGTCCGTTGTCTCTTGTATTAGCTCGGGACCGGTTATTTGTACGTCTCCAATCTCGTGCCAACAAATAGGCGAACGGCACTTACAACCAAACATTGCTTCAAATGGAGCCATTTGAATACTAGCGTTATAACTATTGTTGTACGAGAATTCAACCAAGGGTAAGTTCGTATCACAGTTGCCGCAAAAATCGATTACGCATGACCGAAGCATATCCTCCAAGGTTTGGATAGTACGCTCGGTTTGACCACCGGACTAAGGATGAAAAGCGGTGCTAAGATTAAGCTGAGTGCCAAGGGCGGATTGAAAAGTTTTCCAAAGACGAGAGGTGAAACGAGCATCGGTATCAGAGATAATATCAAGAGGAGTACCATGGCGACTAATGATTTCATCCGTGTAGATACGAGCCAATTTCCTGACTTTGTAATCTTCACGAATAGCGAGGAAGTGCGTGGATTTGGTCAATCGGTCAATGATGACCCAAATGCTGTCATGACCAAATGAAGTACAAGGCATGAAATCCATGGCTATGCTCTCCATTTCCAGACAGGAATTTCTGGTTGTTCGAGCAAACCAGAGGGACGTTGATATTCTGCCTTGACTTTGGAATACGTGAGGTATTTGGATACGTAAAGAGCGATATCACGTTTCATCCCAGGCCACCAATAGGATGCACGCAAATCGTGGTACTTCTTATCGGCTCAAGGATGGACGGAGTATCGGGATTTGTGGGCTTCATTCATCAAAGTAGTCCGAAGATTGAGACGATCGGGAATCCAAATACGATTTTAGTAGTAAAGAATACCATCAGGTTTAGCTTCGAGCGGGTTTTCGACTCCATAATTGAATTCAGTATCGAGGTTACCCTTGTTAATGACGGTAAATTGTGTTTGTCGAATCAACTCGTTGAGTTTTCCCACGATTTGGTAGCAACGAACACTCTTAACATGAGTCTTACGACTAAGTGCATGGGCCACGACATTCGCCTTGCCAGGGTGGTAGAGAATATCACAGTCGTAGTCGTTTAACAATTCTACCCAATGACGTTGACGCATGTTGAGTTCCTTTTGATCAAAGATATGTTGAAGGCTCTTATGGTCGGTGAAGACCGTACACTTCATACCGTAAAGGTTGTGTTGCCAAATCTTTAATGCAAAATCAACCGCACCAAGTTCAAGGTCGTGAGTAGTATAGTTTTTCTCATGAATTTTGAGTTGTCTCGACGCGTAAGCGATTACTTTGTCTCGTTGCATGAGTACGCAACCAAGACCCTGGTTAGAGGCATCGCAGTACACGACAAAATCGTCATTCCCATTGGGGAGAGTGAGGATAGGAGCATTACAAAGCATGTCCTCGAGCATTCGGAAAGATTCCTCTTGTTCGGGACCCAAACAAAAGGTTTATCTTTTTGAGTCAATGAAGTCAAAGGAACGGCAATCTTAGAGAAGTTCGAGATGAAACGGCGATAATATCCCGCTAGACCAAGAAACGAACGAATTTCAGAGGGCGACTTAGGTGCAATCCAATTCTTCACAGCTTCTATCTTTGCAGGGTCAACATGAATACCGAGTTCATTGACGGTGTGACCTAAGAATTGAACCTCTTTTAGCCAAAATTCAAATTCAGAGAATTTGGCATAAAGACGTTTGGTTTGCAAAAGATGAAGAATGAGATGCAAATGCCGTCCAGGCTCTTCTTTCTTCTTGGAGTAGATTAGGATATCGTCGATGAATACAATGACAAAATGATCGAGGAAAGGTTTACACACTCGATTCATGAGATCTATGAACACGGCGGGCGCGTTGGTCAAACCAAAAGGCATGACCACGAACTCGTAATGTCCATATCGAGTGCGAAAGTGGTTTTAGGTACATTTTCCTCGGAAACCCGAAGTTAATGATAGCCAGAACGGAGATCAATCTTTGGAAAGCACTTCGCACCTTGCAATTGATCGAAGAGGTCATCAATACGAGGAAGTGGGTATCGGTTCTTGACTGTAAGTTTATTGAGTTCACGATAGTCAATGCACATCCGAAAAGACCCATATTTCTTTTTGACGAACAAAACGGGAGCGCCCCAAGGGGAAGTACTAGGGCGTATAAAGCCTTTATCAAGAAGCTCTTGAAGTTGGCTTGATAGCTCTTGCATCTCCGAGGGTGCTAGACGGTAGGGAGCTTTCGCAACAGGAGTTGCGCCAGGGATAAGATCAATACGAAAATCGACAGCTCGAGGAGGCGAAGGACCAGGAAGATCCTCGGGGAAAACAGAAGGAAACTCGCAAACGACAGGAATATCACTTATGCTTGGACCTTTGTCTTTCTTTTCCACAACATGGGCGAGAAAGGCAAAGTACTCCTTACGCAAGTACTTGTTCGCTTTGATGCACGACATAAGTTTGAGACCTTTAGAAGGTTTCTCGCCATAGACGTGTAGAGAATCACCTTGAGGAAGAGGGAGGCGAATAAATTTTTCAGAACAAACAACTTCGGCACGAACTCGCATAAGCCAATCCATGCCTACTATGATGTCGAAACTTCCCATTTGCATGGGAATGAGGTCAATGGAGAACGAATGATCGTTAATAATCAAAGAGCAACCAGAAGAACGGAATCAATGGAGATGGTTTTACCATTAGCGACTTTGAAAGCGAAAGGATTAGGCATTTTAGATCGTTTGCACTTAAGCAAAGGTTCAAATTCTAGCAAACAAAACTCCTATCGGTGCCAGTATCAAATAGACATGTAGCATAAATATGGTTCACAAGGAACGTACCAGTAATGACGTCGTTAGAGCTTTAGGCTTGAGCGGAGGTAAGCATGAAAGCTCGCCCCTTTGCAGGCTCAGGCTGCTGCTGATTGATGTGTGTGAGAAGAGGACAGACATTGGCAAGGTGGTTGGGATCGCCACATTTGTAACATACTCGCACTGGAGCACTCTGGCGCTGAGGTTGAGCTTGGTTTGGGTTAGGATTAGGGATAATGGCTTGGTTGCCTTGGGGTTGACGTCAATGGCTAGCGAAATGCCCCATCCTGTTACAGTTGGCGCACTTTCGACACGGGGTATTAGGGAGATGGTGGTAGGTGCAACGATCACACTTAGGCCAAGAGCCGGTGTAGTTTCGTTTGGGTGGATCTTTGTTTTGGGTGGAGGAGATGGCATTTAGAGGTGTAGGGGTAGGCAGAGTGACAACCGCGTTGTTTTGAACAGGAGCCTTCCCCTTCTTGTTCTTGATAGGGTTCTTTTTGGCTTGAGGGGGAGGTGATTCGGTAGTGGTGGTGGCGTTGGTTGTGGCTTGGTGCGCATGCTTTGTAGGAACCTTATCGTAGGCCCCCTGAAGGATGCAGTTGTGGTTAAGCTCTATGATGGTGCTATAGGCTTCTTCGATGGTTTTGGGGCGTTCGGCAGCTACGTGATTCATGATCACGGGCGAAAGCGAACGAATAAGCTTAGCTATCTCTTTGGGAACCGTATCCACCTGTCCAGGACAGACGATACTCAATTTTTTGAAGCGAGCGATCAGTCCTTCAGCATCGCTCCCCTGCTGGGTGAGGTTCCAGAATTCATTTTCGAGCTTCTCGGTCTCGTGGGGAGGACAGAATGATCACTCATGAGTGCTTGAGCTCTTCCCAAGTGAGAGTGTGGGCTGCTTCGTTGCCACGCTTGTTACCTTCCGTAGTCCACCACTCGAGGGCTCTCTGGCGAAAGACCCCGGTAGCGTTGAGGGTTCGAAGTTCGTCAGGGCACCCGCCCTGAAGAAAGGTAAGCTCCATCGCGTCAAACCAATTGATCATGGCGGTGACACCGTCCATGCCAGTGAAGTCTACCGGTTTCCAAGCCATGAAATGCTTGAATTGGAAGGACGCTTTGGGGTTTTCGGTTTAGAGTCGGAAGAGGATTTGGGGGTTTCGGTGTTGATGGTTTGAAGCTGGCTAACTATATCGGGTATCACACGGGCCATTTGGTCAGCCATTTGTTCGGTGACAAGACCGATGAGTTCTTGCTTGGAGATGGATTCTTCATTGTTGTTGTTGTTGTTGGAACCCTTGTTGGACCTCTTGGATTTCTTGGATGAGTTAGGAGAATTCATCTAGAGGTTCAACATAGAAGAAAATGGATGAGACTTGATCATAATAAAGAAAATAAGTTGTGCATGAATAAGCATGTATAAGGTTCACATAAGGTTGCATGGATTCATCAAGTATAGTTTACAATGTTTGCATGAATTCATTAAGTATAAAATGTAAAATCACCTATGAATGCGAATAAGGAGTATAAATTTAGTGTGTTCACGAGTATTAGCATTGGTTTTGATTGCGATAAACGTGCGAAATGTGTAACGATTTTGAAACGAATAAGGTAACAAGTATAAATCACATATAAATTGAGATAACATAAAAGATTGGCTCAATAAAACATGAGATTGTTTCGGGTAGAGAAACGTCGACATTTCCAAAGTAAATCAAAGATCCTTTCGAATTAGAGAAACGTGCTTTGGCCTATAGGTAAAATACTCTCATCGAGAAGCGACTAACGGTATTTTACCTTTCCAGTTACTACACATCTCTAATCGATTAGAGAATCGAAACTTTGGCGAGAGCGAAAATCAAGGAATGGAACTTAATCGACAAGGTGCAGGTTTCACCCCTAAGTTGAAGATTTCGTACCCTAAGTGTGGTTTGTCTCTTACTAAATGAGGAGCATATTCCGACTGGTTTGTAAGATCCACTAGAGTATGAAATGGAAGTTTCCATCAAGATGTGGATATCACTCCTAACTTAATGGTATGACTTCGTGAAAATGTATAGCGGGATGAGGGACTTCACCAAAAATTGTAAGTCATTGGACCTATCTTGGTGTAAATCGCCTCGTTTGCATCATGAGTGTCTTCAAGTCATCAAGTGTATTATGTAAAATGTCTTAGGAAAGACATTATGTAAATTTAAGACCAAAAGATAAGAAAGAAGCAATGAGGAAGCATAAAGTATTAAGCATGATATAAGAATGGTAAAAAATGGACACTTCAACTATAGACTAGGTCGAACATGGAAATTCTACCTAATTCCCTATAGTTATGGCTCTGATACCAATCTGTCACACCTCAACCGATGGCTGGAAACATCTGGATGAGACGAAAATGAGATTGCTCATTGCTCATAAATACTATTGGCGACAATATTTAAACAAAAACCATATTTCATTCATAATAACATTGTCAAGTACATCATTTGAAATCAAATACAACAATAACAAGTCAAAATTTGATACAACATTTCATAAACCTAACGTCTATATGTGTATCTAAGCATCATCTCTACTCCAATTTCATGGCAAAGCTTCATCAACCTGTAACATGTTAAAAATACGAGTTCAATGCAAAGGCAAAGGCGAGTACACAAGTTTTGTGATTACATAGCATAAGCATAAAACGTATAACTCGAATCAACATGGTAATTGTAAGCAAGATTTATACTAATCATGCAATACTAGATCAAACCCCGAGTTTCCACAAAAGTTTTAACGAGATCGAGCTTCCTTTGTCACAAAAGCGATAACACTAAATAAGTATGAGAATCTTAACATAAACCCGATGGGTGGTGTGCTACTCCTATAGCGCTATACATGTCAAGTTTGGGCTAGCTAAGTTAATGATCAAGCATGTATAATCAAGCATGTATCAAGCATAACAAGTTTTCATGTATAAGGATTGAGTATGTAAAAGCATGAGTTTCGTGATATGTGAATTTTGATAAGTAAACATGTTACAACCCAAAAGTGGTTAAACGGTAAATGGGTCGAGTGTACTCACGGTTTTGCTAAGCGTTCCACTTAAGAAACCCCGAGAGCTTTGTCGTGATATTTAGAGTTTGGCACCTTGTCCTTCTACAAGAAGCACATAGGCATTAGTTGGGAGTGTAACTGTAGATTTGGATTATTCAAGCAAGATTACGGAAATAAGGGTTAAAGTATTATGTATGAAAATATTCACTAAGACATAGCGCTTGTTCTTGACACTATGATAACCCGGAAAGGGGTAAATATGGTTTCATAGGTTCGAGACCTATTAGAATCGTGACAAGGAACTACGTACTTTAGTGATAAACTTAATAACTTGATAGGTGTTTATTTAGTCATTATCAAGGTTTCGGTTTTAGGATTATATTATAGTCCATAATATATACTTAATATTAGGTTCATGTAGGAGGTGGGAGGATGAACCATCCACTTTGGTACCTCTAAGTATACAAGTAAGTCAAACATGGAGGTAGGATGATGAACATCCATTTAACCTCTTTATATGATTCACCACTACACGAGTTGTCATAGACAACAAGGAGGGTCATGAATAAGAACAATACAAGATTGAAATGACAAGAATTGAAAGTATGTCACCATAATATCAAGTAGCCAAGTGAATACAACCCGGAGAGCACACAAGGACACATGTCAACGGCTTGGCGGGGTTGTGACACTTTAGGACTAGTAAACTACTTGAGATGATGAAAATCATCAAGTGATGTGTGGTCTCAATGTTTAGGATTGTAACATCCGTCAAAAAACGGATTTACCAAACCCGCTCCGTTTATCAACCGAACAGTCAGTCAAAATTTTCCTTGCGAATTAAATGCCCAAAATATTTTTAAACGATCCGTAATCAATTATTATACGGGAATATATATTTAGTTTTTGAAAAACTGTCAAAAATCGCAAAATAAAAATATTATGCATCTGCCGGGTTTCGAACCCGGGTCTGTACCGAGTCAGTTCAACGACTTATCACCGCACACACAAACCACTGCGCCACATGTTCCGTTTGTTAATTAATAGAATCATTTAATTCATAAAATGACTTTACGAATTCAAAACCGGCGCCCAAACGGTTCAGTCGTCGGAATCCCGGAATTCTCGCGAGTCTTAACTACAAATTTACGTTATAACGTAAACCATTAACCAGATATCGGTTATAACCGATGTTTGAAGTCCGCGACACTTTTCAAAACCGCCGGAAAATTTAAATAACGAACACAGTCCGAAATCAGACCAAATACATCTCGTTTTTCTCCTATAAATTGACCCACAACCGACGACAAACACTTTCGCTCAAAAATCACACCTTTTCTCGGCGTAATTCCACTCGCCGGAATAAACCTGTTCGTCGCCGGAAAAACGGTTTCCCCACTGCCGAGTTTTTCTGAACCTCCTAAGTTTATACCGAAGTCACCCTTACCTTTTCCAAGCTTTCCGGAGACTAGCTGCTATAAGGAACCTGTCGCCGGAGTCGAATTCTGTCGCCGGATTTCTGCCGGAAAACAGAGAGTCCTGTCGGTATACTTTCTCCGCCCAGTTTCTTTTTCTTTTCACTTTTATCTTACCCTAATGGACAGTAATTCGCTAATGAAACTTGAATAAAACTCGAACCAGTCGATTTCGATTTCTGGTTATTTTTCAGTGAAGAAGACGATGTTTTGTTATCATATAAGTATAATATAAATCAGGATTTTACTCGGGTTAGACACACAGTCCAGCGGTGGACTGTGTGCACATAAAGCGTTAAACATGCAAAGGTCTCGAGTTCGATTCCCGTCTCACACATGCTGCCTTAATAAAAACCATTTTTTTTGTTTAACTGAACCGGAGTCGCCACAGTTATATGTTAAGTATATTAATAACCGGAATAATAACCAAGTTAGACACACAGTCCAGCGGTGGACTGTGTGTTTGTTTATATCGCTGGTCACGAGTTCGAGTCCGGTCTTCAGCACCGACTCGGACAATTATCTCCTCTTTTTAATTAAGGCAGAAAAGGAAATAAATAAATAGTATTTAAGTATAATAAAAATCGAATGATATAACATGTTGAACACACAGTCCAGCGGTGGACTGTGTGTTAGATTAAACCACAGGTCCCGAGTTCGAGACCTGTGGAGTGCAAGTCCGGTTCGCTCAAATCTATTTTTAAAATAAAATGATTTTCAGTTTAACTAATTAGTATATATATATAATTAAAATCAGATATATAACGGGTTAGACACGTAGCTCAGTTGGTAGAGCTGCGTGCACGCGTACGAGAGGTCTCGGGTTCGAGCCTCACTCAGCGCACAATAATCTGCCATCGAACCGGTCAACGGTCAGGTCAACGGTCAACTGGTCAGTCAACGGTCAGAAAAAAATAAATATTTTTATTATTTTTATTTAATTATTTTAATTAAAAATCAATTATAAATACTTAAAAATAACATTTTTAAGGTTAGAAAATAGCCTCAAACTCACAAAAATACACCCAACGATCCTACTAAAATAGTTTAATAAAATCCGTTTACTTACCAAACCATAATGCGATTTATCTAGGTTAAATCTCACTCGTGGTTAAAACCACTTCGCGTGCATTCAACGTCATCAATCGAACGCACCCACTGTGAGTGAATCTTACAATTCCCCCTTTTAAATTACACGTTTTGGGGTGTGTCATGTGTTATGAAATTAATTAATTTATTTATTTAAACTTGTGCCATACCACATCATGACTTAAACTTAGATTGTTTTTATTGTTGTGAATTACTTATTGCCATTTGTCAAGTCATATGAAACTCATACATTAAGCCCATCAGTTCCTCGTGGGAGACGAGTAGAACATCGCGTGCTTCATATCAATTTCATTATTGTTCATGTGTGTATCATTGAGTTTATATTGTTTGTAGTTGTGTTATTCATATTATCATGTTTATGCAATTCATTCATCAGGCCCCTCAGTTCCTCGTGAGAGACGAGTTGAGCATCGCGTGCCTTTAATTGTTCCATTATTGTTCATGAGTGTTTCATTTAACATCTTATGATTATTGATCAAGTTACATCTAATTTTACTCATGTTTGGTTGTGCACATATTTCATAATCAATTTAAATAAATTGTTAAAATGTTTTCCATAGATTCACTCGCCAACATTATGTTGATCCAAAAACCTTTTTACACATGATACAGGTGAACAGGTTGAAGCAAGGATAACATAGGATATGCCTTAGAAGAGAATAAAGAAGTTAGATTGTTAGTTAGATTATGTTGTAGCAATCATTGTAAATTTCCATTTAATTTGTATTAATGAATATGAAACGCTTAATAAATGTCATGAGCTTTGATGATAACCCAATCATGCCCCGATCACCTTTTCCGCTGCGGGTCGGGGTGTGACAGATTGGTATCAGAGCCATGACTATAGGGATATAGGATAGGTTATTAGACCCTTAGAGCCTATACTATAGTCTGCCTAAATTTTAAATTGATTAGGTGGTTACATACAAACTTGTGATATTTATTTGTTTCATATTTGTTTACATTTCAGTCAACCATACATGCTCATATACATATTCATTATACATATATACATATTCATTATACATATATCGATGTTCATGAATTCAATTTATTTTCATATTCTCATTATCCAAAGATTTTGTGCAATTTTCAAATCTCATCAAAGTAAGTTCTGCGACGGGCATGTAGTAACTGGAAGGGTACGAGTACCGGTAGTCGGAACGTCCTGTCTAGGCTGGCATTCGTATAAATCCAATATAACGGACCAGTTTGCCTACCTGGGGACCAACGATGAGAGTACGAAGGACCTATTAGGCCAAAGCATGCCACACCAAACGTCGTTCGAACTAACCCTACTTTGAGGTGTCACCGGTTCTACACCTGGACACATTCCGAATATCACACGTTGTATACAAATTTCTCGATTTTCTCCGGGTTTTGTGTACGCAACCAGGCAGAAACCGTGCGAACCATATGAAAAACCGGTATTCATGGGGGCCCACATGATTACACAGGTAAAGTATGGCGGCATGACGGGCCTAACAGCGAGCAAAGCCCAAGACATCCTATGGATGTAGTATTTTTGTATAATTATTTTATGAATGTTCATTCTTGAATGCGACCCATGATCCCAAAAGCATCCAACTCATACTCTTGTCATGTATTCATTGTAGATGTCTTCTAACCTCGCCCGTAGGAAGACGAGAGCAAGAAAAGCCCACGAACGCATGGCTACCTTAATCGCTCAACAAATGGCTGCCGTAATACCCAACATGGTAATCCAAGTTCAACAAGCACTTACCAATAATCCTGTCAATCAAGCAAACCAAAACATTTTCAACTCTCCCCCAAATACCACTAAATGCACCTACAAGCATTTCAAATCATGCGACCCTCCGAAATACAAAGGGACTGAAGGCGTCACCGCTCTCCTCCATTGGTTTGAAGAAATGGAGAATACTTTTCTAAATTGCGATTGTCCTGATGATCGCAAAGTGCGTTATGCTACCGGTCGATTATATGGGATAACACTTACTTGGTGGAATACAGAGAAGTCCAAACGAGGTGTGGAAGATGCTATGTCCTTAACTTGGAACGAATTGAAGGAAATCATGACCAGACGATTTTGCCCAAGGAGCGAAATCAAGAAGTTAGAAGATGAATTTTACTCATTGAAGCAAATGGAAGGAGACCACACCACCTACAACAAAAGGTTCCTCGAATTACATCAAATGGTTCCCAACATGTTTACTCCCCTCTACCGTTTGATCGAGCACTACATTCGTGGTCTTCCGTCAAAGATTCAAGACCCTGTGATAAGTACCAAGCCTGCAACTTTGGAAGCAGCAATGGAGCTAGCAACAGAGCTCACCGAGAACCGAATCCGAAACAAAGACTTCAAGGAGGAGAAGAAGAAGGATAAAGAATCGACTGAAACCTCCGACTCCACTCAAACCGAATCCCCTTCTCAACCCAATCCTAAGAGAAGAAGAGTTGGGCGACTTTTCGCTGCTACTCAACGAAATCAACCAGTTTTTCATGCCATACCCATCCGAGCTATCCCAATCACCCAAGTGGCACCCAACTCAGCTTACCCAAATAAGAAACCATATCTTGGACCTCACCCTCGATGCAACAACTGTTTTTATCACCATCCCCTTACCTTACCTTGTCGTCTATGTGCAACTTGTGGACGCTATGGTCATTTGAGCAATGTTTGTCGCACCTTTCAAGACCAAACCTTTTCCCCTACTCAAAACATGGCCCAAACTTATCACCAACCCCAATACCCCATGTTCCCATATGCGCGAGCCTGTTTTAATTGTGGCGACCCTACCCACCTTAGAAACACATGCCCTCAATTGGTTAACGTTATCAACACTCATGCCCAATCAAACCCAGTTAACCAAGTAAACCAAGAAAACCCAACCACTATGCCACCAGCAAGAGGAAGAGTCTTCAATATCAACGCCAATCCTGTCGAAGATAATGACGGCCCAAACGAAGATACTCAACTAGTCCTTTTCGCCGAAGATCCAGATTCAATCCTATTTTTAGTCTTGTTTTTTCTTTTCACATGTGTAGACTGTTAGGAAATTATTGGATATTATATTTATATATTGTTTTCAGTATTGCTTTTGCCGAGGCCGTTAGCTCCCCATCCATCGAGGTTGAGTTTGATCCATTTTATATGGGTTGATCAGGGCGTGCCCGCACGATCGGCTCCGTTTGTTGAGCCTTGATCGGTTATTTCATTTCATTCAATACATGCAATACGTTCGGCTCCGTTTGATTGAGCCTTGAGCGCACATTTCAATTACATTTCAGTTCATGCATACGTTCGGCTCCGTTTGATTGAGCCTTGAGCGCACATACATTCATTATCAGTATCTTATGGTTGTGGTGTTTGTAGTAGAGTCGCATCGAACTAACCATAACTTTCGGATAAAGTCAACGAAAATTTGACAAGGATATGGTGGATACGCCGATGGTACTTCCTATATATAAGTATTCTTGTCAAATGAACGGAGGCATTATCAGGCAGTTATGAGAGGTTCCATGCATAGGCTGTTTGTGTGATGGTTGTTTAGATTAAGTTGTTCAATTTCAGTACATTCAATACGTTCGGCTCCGTTTGATTGAGCCTTGAGCGCACATACAATTTCATTCAATACGTTCGGCTCCGTTTGATTGAGCCTTGAGCGCACATACAATTTCATTATCAGTATCTTGTGGTTGTTGTGTTTGTTGTAGAGTCGCATAGAACTAATCATAACTTACGGATAAAGTCAATGAAAATTTGACAAGGATATGGTGGATACGCCGCTGGTACTTCCTATATATAAGTATTCTTGTCAAATGATCGGAGGCATTATCAGGCGGTTATGAGAGGTTCCATGCATAGGCTGTTTGTGTGGTTAAGTTATTCATATTCAGTACATGCAATACGCTCGGCTCCGTTTGATTGAGCCTTGAGCACACAATTTCAATTTCAGTATATTCAATACGTTCGGCTCCGTTTGATTGAGCCTTGAGCGCACATCCATCTCATTTTCAGTACATGCAATACGATCGGCTCCGTTCGATTGAGCCTTGATCGCACAGATATATTTCATTTCAGTAATTTATGTTTGTTGTATTGATTGTAGAATTATAGGACTAATCATAATTCACTGATAAAACCAATGAAAATTTGACAAGAATATGGTGGATACGCCGCTGGTACTTCCTATATATAAGTATTCTTGTCAAAGGATCAGAGGCATTATCGGACGGTTATGAGAAGTTCTATGTAGGATTTATTAGTTTCTTGGTAACCAATCATAACTTGTGGATAAAACTAATGAAAATTTGGCAAGAATATGGTGGATACGCCGCTGGTACTTCCTATATATAAGTATTCTTGCCAAAGGATCAGAGGCATTATCAGGTGGTTATGAGAAGTTCCATGTAGGATTTAGTATTGCCTTGGTTGGAATTTGTGATACATTTATATCATCATGTTATTTAAAGAGATTGGATTGTGTTCCATTTCTACATAAACTAACCTCTCTATCATAACAAACGAGAGAGGAACTTCCATCATTCAAACATATATGTTATCAGAATGTGGATTCAAATATTTGCTGTTGTGTTTATTCATGTTCAAATATTCGCTGATGTGTCTATTCATGTTCGAATATTTGCTGTTGTGTTTATTCATGTTCAAATATTTGCTGATGTGTTCATTCATGTTCGAATATTTGCTGTTATGTTTATTCATGTTCAAATATTTGCTGATGTGTTCATTCATGTTTGGATATTAGCTGTTGTGCTTACTTATGTTCAAATATCAGCTGTTGTGTTTTTATTTATGTTCCATGTAGATTGTAGTGTTAAAGGTTTTGCCTTAGGATATAACCATATTTTCCCAAACGTATCTAAACACTTATGCATGATATCATTTTTAGCGAATCATTCCTGTTTATCAATACTTATACAGTAGGCAACAAAAAGCGATTCCTGAATAGGGTACTTAACCCTTACAAGGAACGTTACCGCCTCGAACAAAAACTTAAGCCCTTATTTTGTTAAGCATACAACTGTCAAACAAAACATCATCATTCTTTTAGTCAAATATATCACAATTTAAATTTCGGGACGAAATTTCTAAAAAGCAGGGGATACTGTAACATCCGTAAAAAACGGATTTACCAAACCCGCTCCGTTTATCAACCGAACAGTCAGTCAAAATTTTCCTTGCGAATTAAATGCCCAAAATATTTTTAAACGATCCGTAATCAATTATTATACGGGAATATATATTTAGTTTTTGAAAAACTGTCAAAAATCGCAAAATAAAAATATTATGCATCTGCCGGGTTTCGAACCCGGGTCTGTACCGAGTCAGTTCAACGACTTATCACCGCACACACAAACCACTGCGCCACATGTTCCGTTTGTTAATTAATAGAATCATTTAATTCATAAAATGACTTTACGAATTCAAAACCGGCGCCCAAACGGTTCAGTCGTCGGAATCCCGGAATTCTCGCGAGTCTTAACTACAAATTTACGTTATAACGTAAACCATTAACCAGATATCGGTTATAACCGATGTTTGAAGTCCGCGACACTTTTCAAAACCGCCGGAAAATTTAAATAACGAACACAGTCCGAAATCAGACCAAATACATCTCGTTTTTCTCCTATAAATTGACCCACAACCGACGACAAACACGTTCGCTCAAAAATCACACCTTTTCTCGGCGTAATTCCACTCGCCGGAATAAACCTGTTCGTCGCCGGAAAAACGGTTTCCCCACTGCCGAGTTTTTCTGAACCTCCTAAGTTTATACCGAAGTCACCCTTACCTTTTCCAAGCTTTCCGGAGACTAGCTGCTATAAGGAACCTGTCGCCGGAGTCGAATTCTGTCGCCGGATTTCTGCCGGAAAACAGAGAGTCCTGTCGGTATACTTTCTCCGCCCAGTTTCTTTTTCTTTTCACTTTTATCTTACCCTAATGGACAGTAATTCGCTAATGAAACTTGAATAAAACTCGAACCAGTCGATTTCGATTTCTGGTTATTTTTCAGTGAAGAAGACGATGTTTTGTTATCATATAAGTATAATATAAATCAGGATTTTACTCGGGTTAGACACACAGTCCAGCGGTGGACTGTGTGCACATAAAGCGTTAAACATGCAAAGGTCTCGAGTTCGATTCCCGTCTCACACATGCTGCCTTAATAAAAACCATTTTTTTTGTTTAACTGAACCGGAGTCGCCACAGTTATATGTTAAGTATATTAATAACCGGAATAATAACCAAGTTAGACACACAGTCCAGCGGTGGACTGTGTGTTTGTTTATATCGCTGGTCACGAGTTCGAGTCCGGTCTTCAGCACCGACTCGGACAATTATCTCCTCTTTTTAATTAAGGCAGAAAAGGAAATAAATAAATAGTATTTAAGTATAATAAAAATCGAATGATATAACATGTTGAACACACAGTCCAGCGGTGGACTGTGTGTTAGATTAAACCACAGGTCCCGAGTTCGAGACCTGTGGAGTGCAAGTCCGGTTCGCTCAAATCTATTTTTAAAATAAAATGATTTTCAGTTTAACTAATTAGTATATATATATAATTAAAATCAGATATATAACGGGTTAGACACGTAGCTCAGTTGGTAGAGCTGCGTGCACGCGTACGAGAGGTCTCGGGTTCGAGCCTCACTCAGCGCACAATAATCTGCCATCGAACCGGTCAACGGTCAGGTCAACGGTCAACTGGTCAGTCAACGGTCAGAAAAAAATAAATATTTTTATTATTTTTATTTAATTATTTTAATTAAAAATCAATTATAAATACTTAAAAATAACATTTTTAAGGTTAGAAAATAGCCTCAAACTCACAAAAATACACCCAACGATCCTACTAAAATAGTTTAATAAAATCCGTTTACTTACCAAACCATAATGCGATTTATCTAGGTTAAATCTCACTCGTGGTTAAAACCACTTCGCGTGCATTCAACGTCATCAATCGAACGCACCCACTGTGAGTGAATCTTACAATTCCCCCTTTTAAATTACACGTTTTGGGGTGTGTCATGTGTTATGAAATTAATTAATTTATTTATTTAAACTTGTGCCATACCACATCATGACTTAAACTTAGATTGTTTTTATTGTTGTGAATTACTTATTGCCATTTGTCAAGTCATATGAAACTCATACATTAAGCCCATCAGTTCCTCGTGGGAGACGAGTAGAACATCGCGTGCTTCATATCAATTTCATTATTGTTCATGTGTGTATCATTGAGTTTATATTGTTTGTAGTTGTGTTATTCATATTATCATGTTTATGCAATTCATTCATCAGGCCCCTCAGTTCCTCGTGAGAGACGAGTTGAGCATCGCGTGCCTTTAATTGTTCCATTATTGTTCATGAGTGTTTCATTTAACATCTTATGATTATTGATCAAGTTACATCTAATTTTACTCATGTTTGGTTGTGCACATATTTCATAATCAATTTAAATAAATTGTTAAAATGTTTTCCATAGATTCACTCGCCAACATTATGTTGATCCAAAAACCTTTTTACACATGATACAGGTGAACAGGTTGAAGCAAGGATAACATAGGATATGCCTTAGAAGAGAATAAAGAAGTTAGATTGTTAGTTAGATTATGTTGTAGCAATCATTGTAAATTTCCATTTAATTTGTATTAATGAATATGAAACGCTTAATAAATGTCATGAGCTTTGATGATAACCCAATCATGCCCCGATCACCTTTTCCGCTGCGGGTCGGGGTGTGACAAGGATAGCCAAAGCTAACCTTGGTGGACACACATGAACAAGTCTATGAACTTGCATCACTTGTGAGCTAAATTCTCTATGAAAACAGAATTATTGTGAGGTTTAAACCTCTTGTTTGAATGTCTCAACCATGTTTTTAAGCCTAACCAACCACGAGAATTGTTGTAAGCATTCGGACATAGGTTTGAGATGAGATAAACTCAAGTTGGATGTACATAAACAAGTATTAAAAGATTTTGAAAACAAACAGAAAGTTTGTGGACATTTTCAGGGCATTTCCAGGTCTGGATTCTCCATGGCGAACCCTAGGAATTAAACCCAAAGATTATCCAAGTATGTAGGAAGAAGAATCAAGTGAAAAGACCAAGTTTTGGGCAAGTTATGCGCACTTTAGTGAAGGAGGTATAATCTGCCCGAACATTCTGATGTGAAGTGTTCTTGAGGTGATTTGAGAGTAATTTGATGAGATTAGGAGGTTGTGAAAGTGTCAAATGGCTTGGAGGAGGTGTGTATTTATAGTGGAGGAGTTAGGGTTTGTTAGGAAGTGATTAAAGGAGGTTTAAAGGTGATTGGGTGAGGTTGTGTTGTGTGGATTCGTGCATTTTCGCGAGTAAAAACATATTCTGCCCGCCCAGAGTGCCTTACGGACCGTAAGGCTATACCCTTGCGGTCCGTAAGGACCTTAGCTGGGTTGAAAAATTGATTTTTGTTGATTAACTCAAAAGTGACGGGTTTTAGTGATTATTCGAGATATTTTATGGACTTGTTAAGTATTATAAGGTATCATAAGCATATGTAATGAGTAATAATGTATGTGTATGCATCAAGTGATCGAGATCGAGTATAGGTATCATGTAAAGTATGTATTATGTAAGAATGCTGCGTATTATCAAGTATATCACGTACTTGAGTATGAGTATCATGTATAAGTATTGTATGAGTATGCATAACAAGTATAGGGACAAAATGTATATTTCCATTAGGATTCAAGTCTCAATTACAACGATTACAATGAAATGAGAAATACGAACACAAAGACTTCCAAAAATAGAATTACAACACGAGCTTGCTATAAATAGAAAATAAGGAAACGCGAGGCGTTACAAATTGATCGGAATGTCGCGCTCCGGTCAAAGATATTATTTATAGTCCCGAATTACCCTTAACAATGCGTTAGTGGTAGTAAGGGGTCTAACCACGAAGAGTCTGTGGTTTGCGATCGGATGTAACTGATTTTAACTAAAAATTTCACTTTATGAAGCTTGCTACGAAAACGATTAATTTGTTTATTTGAGAAAGGTGCTGGAATGAACCAACAAGTTTGTTTGATTAATTAACTAAGAAAAACTGAGAATGATTGCAACGGAAGTTATTATAGTTGTAAAACAATGATGAGAAAACAAGGTTAACACCCGGTTCAACAATTGCAAAGCCTAGGGTTACTAAATGTTTTAATTTGGTTTAATCAAATTAGTTCATTAAAGATTTAGAATCACAAGGCTTAGGTGCCAATTGCTATCAACGTCATAGACAACGGACCACAATGCACTTCATTACCTTGGACAAGTGAAATCTATCAAAAGATAAAGCATAAATACGCATATTCATTTCACAAAGACAAACTTCATAACTCATTCGTCAATTCGCAAATACAATACAAACATAGGACAATTATCTAATGATCAAATGCAATTCAATTAGTCACAAACCAAATGTTTAACACAAAGTAAACCCTAGAACCTTAAAAAGTCTACATCAGGGTGAAACCTCCGGGAATTAGCCGCTCATGGTAAATGGAACACGATCAATGATGATTTGAAGCTCGAACGTGGTCATCTTGAAGCTTGATGGTGAAGATGGATGATGATTAGGGTTTGGGGTAGTGTATGGAGGTGAGTGGATGGAAGTGATAATGATGATGAAGGATCAGGGTTTTGATTGGTGGATGATTCGATTGAATTGAATCAATTCGGATGATGGAAGGTGATGATGGAGAATGATTCTGGCTCCCAAAACTCTCTTTCAACTTTAAAAACTCGTAACTCCCTTTAAAAAGGTCAAAAATTGGCATATAACCCGTCCCCAAAATCAACAAACAAAAAATTCATGATACAGCAATCGGAGGCCCGTCGGCGACGGCCAGGAGTGGTGTTGGCGACGGCATGTGCTACCCTTGAATTCTCTGATGCAAAATCCTACTGTCTACGCACTTTTTGGCCGACGGATGAATGCATGGGGCGTCACCGACGGTGCCCAGAAACCCATGTTTCCTGTTTTTCCCGTTTCTTGATTCCGGTTGCTTTGTTTGAATGAGAACGTCTTCAACCATTCCTGAAGCATTTTTTATTTTTCGATTAGCCAAAAAGGAATTTCTATTGAAAGAAAATCACCAATACCTAATCTTTCGATAATGTAGCTTGGCATTATGTTAACGCAAAGATCTTTATCGATTGAGATGTTACTAATATAGATGTTTTGAATAAAACATGTTACCGGTTATATGTTTAATTCAGTTTGGTCATCTTGTATTAGTGAAGTTTGACCTTTAGTTAAGTTAATGCTTGCCAAGTTGTTTATGTTAAGATTTGTAGTTACCTCTTTTAAAAACTTAGCATGAGACGGAACCAAACTATGACTTTCAAAGGAGGCTTGTAGGATATGTATTTCTTGGAGGTCCTCTTGTTCCTCCTCGAAATTTACCTTTGTGGGCTTACCTTCCCAATGGCTTGGTTCGGATTTTTCATCTTCACACATTGGTTTTTTATCAAGGGGATTCTCCTATGTTAGCTCTTGGAGTTTTACCTCTTCTATGATTACCTCCTTGATACAAGTTGTGTCTTCTTTTTCACGAGATTGCTTGATCAAGAATTCTAAGTGCTTGAGACTTTGTATGAGGCTTTCGGCTTCAGGTATGATTGTAGGTGGCGTCTCGTATGTTTCAAACGCTGGAGTGTCCCAATCAAAACTTGATTTTGAAAGCTCAAACCGTGGTTCCTCATACATTTTGTATGACGTTGATGGTTGGAAAATGTAGTAATTTTGTACCGAACGGGATTCACCGCATATGGTACAATATGACTCCACATAATAACCATCATCGTTATAGCCATAATCTCCAATGTAATATTCCATTGTTTGGATAGTACCCAAAAGATTACGGCTCTCGAAAACAGATTCTTTTTGTGGAAATAGAAGGTTTACACGGCCCCGTGTTGCAAGAACACGGCCCTGTGTCCAGGACTGTGATTAATTCGTACTTGGCGTTTTTACACGTCCCAGTGTGAGCCTTTTGAGAAAAAGTTTTGTTTGGTTTCAGTTACTTTAAGTTAGGTACGGCCCCGTGTTAATACAGGACGGCGCCGTGTTAAGCTTACTGTAACTGAAAATTTTGAAAAACGAACATAAATTTGAACAAAAAAGCTAGAGAAAATGATTAGGGCGTTGATTTTAAGCTTTCTTAAAATCCTTGTATACCTGGCAGCGGTGCCAAAAACTTGACGTGATGGAGTGTGGTATTGATTTTTGATTTATTTTGAGTACTTTTCACTCGTTTATGCAAGCTTTAAACTTATAAAAAGACGATATTTAACTATCACTCTCTACAACATGTTAGGGCAAGTGCACCCATCGTTAGTGTAGTATAGTGACGGCAAGATACCGAGGTTGTCCATGGACACAAGAGCTTTTAATACCGGAATGTCGTCAACATCTAATCGAATCAAATTTTGGAAAAAGGTTTTGATTAAAATAAGTAAAATGAAGTAAGAGAAACAAATAAACAAGATGGAATCACTTGGTTCCGACTCATCTTTCATGTCTCCTTTGATGATTTCATCACTTTGGCTTTTTTTAAAAGATTACCTTCGTTAAAGTGGCATGCCCTCTATTGGAGGCGACAGTACCATCAGCTATATTGATCTGAGTTAGCAGGGATAGAGTCCCACAAGGCCGGAATATTGAAAGGTAATTAAGTAAGTTATTAATGCAAAATGTAGCATGTCCCTCTTTTGGAGGCAACAGGGATACAGTCATGCAAGGCCGGTTTGAAATATTAATAGTAGTTTATTTATAAAGGAGTCAAGCTGTTCTTACGGCCCCGTGTCTATTGTCTGCTCTGTTTGTCTTCTTCTGATCTGGAACCTTGAAGGGGCACGGCCACATGCCGACTAGGCATGGCCCCGTGCTACTCTTCTAAATTTGTTGTTTTTAGTCTTGGGTGAAGCTTGGGGGGCCGATGGAGAGTGTCATCTTCCCTTCTTCTACACTTATATTGGATTTTATCGTTAGTTTGTTTCTTTTGTATATTTAGGCTCTTTTAATCATGAAAATTAAAAATATACGAAGAAACGCAGTTTTCCAACATTAGTATTAAAAATGGTTGATTTTATATTGTATTTGATGCAATTTATATGTGTCATTTGACGCATATAAACCGTCAAGATTATTTATGATGTTTAGCATTATTTACAAGCTTTATTGGCATAGCCAATGCTGAATAATTGTGTTGCAGACAATTATAATTGTTACCGTTTAGTGCGGATCAGACACTTTAATAGTTTTAGCCTTTTCTCGGAAAGTTAAGGTGTCATGCCCTTAACAGGCATTAAGGGCTGCACATGTGAGGGCCACTTTTCAAGATCCAATCACATGTTTTTCTACCTTTTTCTATTTTCTCTTTATTAATAGCGAAGGCTTTTATCACATTGTATGGTAATTAGCTATAAAACCCGTATCTCGTGGTGCTAATATGGCATGCTAAAGCCCCTAGGGGTTTTATACCGCACCACCCAACCTTATCAACTATAAAATACTTGCGTTTAAAAGCTTAAATCAATGTGTTATATTATATATATATATATATATATATATATATATATATATATATATATATATATATAGGGAGAGAATCATAAGAAAACTAGATATAAATGAGAAAACTAGAAAACTAACTAAAAAATCATAAAAACATATCAATTTTTTTTTACTTTTTTTATTAAAAAATCGCTACTTTTTATTAAAAAAAAAGCTTGTACTGCATATGTGCATTATATGTGTACTGCACATGTGCATTATATGTATATGTTGCACATGTGCATTATACGCTTAAAGTTAACTTTTGAGTTTAGTTTAGCTTTTAGGGTCAGTTTTTTGGAGATTAGGATAGTATTAGGTTTTTTGGGTGTGGGGTGGATGTGGGTTTAGGTTTTTGGGGTGCGGGTGGGGGTGTTTTAGCTTTTTGGTGGGTGGGGGTTTAGGTTTTTGGGGGTGGATTTAGGTTTTTAGGGGGTGGGGGTGGGGGGTTTAGGTTTATGGGGGGTGTCGGTGTGGGGGTGGGTTCGGTGGTTTAGGCTTTTCGGTATTAGTGCAGTATGCAGTACAACTTTTTTTTTTTTTATAAAAAAAACTTTTTTATTTATTTATTATTTGATTACGATTTTTAATAAAAAATTAAAAAAAATATTATTTTTTTTGCTTTTTAGTTAGTTTTTTGGTTTTCTTATTTAAACTAGTTTTCTCATGATCCATATATAGGGGATGGATCATATGAGAAAACCAAAAAACTAACTAAAAAAACCAAAAAAACTTATCAAAATTTATTTTTTTTAATTTTTAATAACATTCGCTATATATATTATATATAAAAAAACTTTTTTAAAAAAAAATAAAAAAAATCATATAATCCAATGTGCAACGTAAACATATAATGCATATGTGTAGTAAACATATAGTGCACATGTGCAGTTACAAGTTTTTTTTTTTTGAAAAAAAAGTTATTTTTATACATAAAATCCAGCGATTGTTTATAAAAAAATAATTTTTTTAATGTTTTTTATGTTTTTTTTTTGTTTTTTGAGTTAGTTTTCTAGTTTTCTCATTTTCTCATGATCTTCTCCCTCTATATATATATATATATATTAAATTTGGCTAGTCATTAGGGTTGGGCCTATTATGGGCATAGTTTTCTTGGCTTGAATCATACACTGCACCCATGTTCGAGATGCTGACATATTTCGTTTAAAGGCTAAAGAAACACTTGTCTAGCAAAGTTGGGCGGAAAGCATTTTCAGTGGTAGGAAGAAACTAAGGAGAAGAAAGGACTCTAGTGGGGAACATAAAGCCATGTTTGAAGGACGACAATTTGTTCACAAAACAAACTTTCCATTCATGCATTTACCTTCAATGACGTTTCCATTAAAATTTGGTCGGATTACTCTACCATTTTTTATGTGCTTCAACAACCAATTAACGGTTGTTCAATCAAGGAGTACATAACTACATATATACGAAGACACATGAGACTAATTTCGGTTTCCACCAAGGGTATCGCCACCTTGAACACACGGGCAAGTTGGTGTATGATGTAGCCAATGATCTAGATCAAATGGTAGAAGCCTTGCATTATTCTTGAGAGATGTAGGTTCAACTCTCATTGGTGCAGAGTGAGGCACTGGTGGGCAATGATAGAAGATTTAGGAAAACCTGATTTGATCTTTGAGCCAAACGAGTTTTACAAGTAATTTCACCGTCGTGCCTACATGCAGGTAGGTTACTGGGTTTTCCCCGGAATTGGTGGTGGACTTGGTTACTTTCATAGTACTCCGTTTGTTCCAGTGGGTGACCCGAGAGTTCTCGGGATTGATTCTGTTAGCGGTTAAAAAATTGGTGTATTAAATAAAATGAGTAATGAATAATAGTTGGTGTATTAAATAAAAAGAGCAATGAGGTGGGAATAGTAAGTTATGTGGGTCGGAAGGTGGTTTGCGGAAGTGGATTCATTGGTGTTTATTATCATTCACGTGGGAGCAAATAACTAAGAGACCTTCTATCTTGGTCCAATAAAAGTAGTTGCGTAAGCATTAGTCGTTTATATAGAACCAATAGACTTTTTGTCACTATGTAAGGCCTTCAAAAAATTCCTAAACCTTAGATGTGTTACATGCAACTAGGTCCAATTATAGGGACACTTCTATTTTTAAGTACCAAAGTCAAGTGATTCTGTAATTTTTTTTTCTTCATTGACATTGTAACATATTTTATGGAAAATCGATTGAATATATAGTTTTTAAACGATAGCCACTATAAATAATTAGTTTGATGGATATAATATAACATAAGATATTTTTCTTTTTGAACGGTAACTTTCTTTTTGAGTGACCCAATGTCTCATCGTCTAAACAGCGGCGCAACTACCAGACTAAGTTGCCTTAACGGGCTTACGCTGGGTTGGTCAGACTTGGTTACGACGTTCCCCCGGAAACCGTACTGCCTCCACACGAGTTGCCTTGCTGAAGTAATAGCCAAATGAAAACGTTAATCATGTTGCCCTACATTGAATGGACCCGGGCTTCCATCTCATTCGCTTTCTTTCTTTCATATTTTATGGATGGACATTAACAACAACAAAAAATGCTAGGTTGCATGTTAGCGGACAATGTTCGAATCAAGGACCTCTAGTGCAGAAGCTTAGGAAACAGTGACTTGGGTTAACAAATTGTGTTGAAGTCATTTTGAGTTTGTTGTTACAACAAATACAAGACAAGGACTGTAGCAACGTCTCAGGGTTAAAGGGTTCAAGGTTTCGATTAGCCTAACGCAGGTCGTGGGGTCCCGCCACGTTTGTAGCACGTGGAGGTGGATCACTTTGTTATTATTCAATTTGAATTCTGGATTGAAGAATGTTCAACCCAGAATGTCTATGCATAGTGAGATAATGTTGTAGTGAGCCAAGAATAGAAAGCAAGATGCAAGTTATAGAGAGGAGAAGTAAGATCATAGATCAAGAGTGACCTAAGCTGATCTGGGATGTGTTAGCTGAAGACAAGGGGCTAAAATTTATAGGGAAAGGATTCTCCATAAGAAGAAGCCTTTGACCAGTGATCCTTGGCTACAGTGGGGGACTTGCCCATTGGGGGGTTGAAGGCTTCGGACCTGTGGGTAAAAGGGTGTGCTCTCCGACAAGCTCTGGTTGTGGCTGGGCAGGAGGGTTCACACGCAAATGGTGATGTGACAAGACTCTGACTTGTCCTTTTTACTGTTCATGACAGTTGGCTATTGTCGAACCCTTTTACCTTTCAAGCCTTTAAGCTGTATTGCATTCTAGCCATTTTATTAAGCTTGAGCTACCGAGTCATCAGCCCCCCAAGTCAGAGGTATTTGAGGTGTAAGCTCGAATGCTTCTGACTTTTATGCAATATTTTTGTAGCTTAAAGGCTTCAAGGCTTGAAGGGTTGTTGTTTAATATTTTTTCGATTTTCCTTGATCATCTTTAGGAGCAATTGGTGCAAGAAGGATATGGGAGTGAATTACTCTTGATTAACACAAGAGGAAGTCAATGCCTTTTATGAACATTGGGGTATTGATTCATCTGTCAATCCGGTTGTTCCGGGTTGTGATAAATCTATTGATCATTGTCCACCGAGTTTCATTGCTTTGTATTATCGCCATTTTGAGTTTTCTAACCTTTGTTACTTTTTTTTCTTTTTTCTCAACGTTTTGGAATATTATCATGTCTTTTGGGCAATTGCACCCTCAAGGGGTTTCTAGGGTTTTGCACTTTGAAGTTTTATGTCGTGCGTTGGTCTATGACCCATCATTGTTGATGTTTCGTTGATTTTTCCAATTGGCCAAAACGTTGATTGGTTTATTTTTTGAAACATCACGGATTGACATGTGTTTGATTCCCTCCATGGTTACAATTCTCGATTTTTGGAAGGATCAATTTTTGGAGTCAATTGTTTCGTTTAAAATGGTTTAGGGGCATCCGGATATTGTTTTAAATGAACTTGAACCTTCCGAGTCTGAGGTAGATAGTTGGTTGTTGAAAACTATTAGGGAATGTCCTTCGAGGCTTCGTCCCTTTCCCAAACATCGCTTAGTGTTGGTGGGAATTAGCAAGTTGTGGGACAAGCCGATCGTGACCCTGTGCCCATGAGAGATGATCGGGTATGATATTTTTATATGCTTTGTGCATTGTGTTTTTGCATTTTTGTTTAGTTTTACTTTGTTTGTTGCAGTCATGTTTGCCTTAGATTTTATCAAAAGCGATGATACTTTTGATGTTTGTTTGGCAATACTGAGGGTACACCCGGCGAAGATGCTGTTGTCATGGGGGCCTGAACATAGGTTCGAGGGTTCAGACTATGTGAATGTCCCCAATGTCAAGGGTTTTACCAAAGTTGCTACTTCCAAAGTTTCTACTCGCCGTTCGAATTGTCGGTTATAAAGTCTGTTAACCAACCGTCAGCCTCTGAGCCGGTCGAGTTGAGTGATGATATAGAGGTATCAGATGTTCTTGATGTTGAGGTTGAAGGAAAATCCAAGGAAGACAAGGAGTTACCCTTGGTTATTGGCAAGAGAAACAAAACAATGGTTAAGAAGGTTGCGAGCTTAAAGAATTCAGGGAAGGGTATTGAAAGTTCTTCCAATGTGACCTCAATAGAGGTTTATGTTTCAGATTGGAAGGTTACTGATAGTTTCAAGTAATCGTCTTTATGTGAGGACGTCTTGAGCCACTTTGCTCCTTCTGTTGTACGAGGTATCTGCTCATCTATAGAAGATGACTTGATGATCTCGTAGATGATGTTGGCTGCTTGCAACCTCTTTACCTTGCTTCCCGAAGGTGTGTCCTGGTTTCATAAAAGAATGCAAGAATATGTGGTCTTCACCAAGAGGAGCAATGAAATTAAAACTTCATGATTGCCTTAGAAAAGGAAGCAGAGGGTTTGCTGAGAATGCGAAAAAGTTGTTGGTAAAGATTGATGAGCTTTCTTCTTAGCATAAGATTGAGATGTGGAACTGGAAAAATGCTTGGAGGCTGACAGGGTTCAGGTGTGAGTTGATAGGGCTGTCTTGGAAGTTTAGAAAAAGGGCCTTCTTGGAGGAGAAGGATAAGTGGAGGCTTCGTTGGCCTATGCAACTAGTGATTACAAATGGCTCATCGAGCTTGGATTTTAGTGGGTAGTTACCTACCTCTTCACTTCTCTGAATTTAAAAGGCCTTGGGTGACGTGTATACTAAGCTTTTAGCCCATGGATGGTATCAAGGCTTGGTTGCTGGTTATAAGGCTTGTGAATCTGGGAAGCCTTTGGAGAAGTCATCAACCCAAAGCTTTTAACGTGTATACAGAAGTTGTTCTTAACATGGAGCATATGACCTACCCTTATGTGGGTGTAGTTTCAAAATGCTCAGGTACCTCTCTCTGTCTTATAGGAGCTGAAACCCGTTGCCCTTAATGAGGCCGTTTGTGACAAAGTATTGGAGTCTCTTTCGAAGAAACATTCTTTGTCTGGCGATAGCAAGGATACTTTTTCTGATGGGGCGAAGGCTTGAAGGATGTAAGCCTTGAAGCCTTTGAGACGGCTGGTGAAGGTAGGATGAAGAAGAAAGCCAAAAAGTCCAAAGGTGATGAAGTGGGGGTAGAGAAGCCTACTACTTCTGATGCTGTAAATTAAGACTCTTTGAACTTTATTCGTAGCTTTCTTAGCATTCTAAACAATATTATGATGTATGTTGAACAAGTAGGTTTTAGGGGAACCATTAAGGTTTCCTTTCGTTGTTGTTAGCCTTGAAGGCTTTTAAACAATATCTTAGGTTTATGGGCCTTAAGGCCGTATGTTTGAAACTTGATGTTTCTAACGTTATGCTCTACTTTTGCCTTGTGTTGATAATGTTTGCAATTGTCTTGTTGTTTTTTTATGTGCCCTTTGTCCATTATACCTTGGAAGGTTCAGTGCTGTAGTCACTTAGATTTAAGGTATTTTGGATAAAAGATACATGTTGTCTATCCTTTTTGTGACATCATTCAATGTCTTTTTGTTTCGTAAACCTTTTTATGAGGTTTAAGGAACGATTGGTGTGGGTTGTTCGGACCCGTCTATGAGACAAGTTAAAAATTTTATTTAAGTCTCATGGAGTTGGATTGATTTAGGAACTCACCCCGTATATAGGTCCATTAAACCCTTGAACCTATTGAGCGATGTGGCATGGGAGCTCATCCCCTTACATGGCCCTTGCCATGGAGTTTTTTTGCTAGGTTCTCAACCTGATTATAGGATAGAAAGACAAATTTTGACAAAAAAAAACTTCGTCATTCATTCATTTGATAGTATTTTGATTACAAGAGAGGGTAGAACATTTCTTGAAATTCTTTCTAAGACTTTTTGTCTAGACGTGGAACCTTTTAAGGTTTTTGCTGTTCTAGTGACGAGGAAGCTTTTTGCCTTCTACATCGACTAGCTTGTATGATCCTCCTTTGTGTGTTTTGAGAGTGGTGTATGTTTCGAGAGCCTTGATTCTTTTTTTTGCTTCATTGTTATTGAGAACCAGGTCTCCTGGCTTAAAGCATTCATGCTTCACCCGTGTGTTGTAATAAGCTTCCATCTTCTGCTTATATTTTGCTTCCCTTATAGCGGCTTGGTCACGAGCTTCTTCCAGGAGTTCTAAGTTCAACATGGTTTAAGCCTGGTTGGCTTCAAGGTCGATGTTGAGTGTTCGTTGTGTAGTAACTCCTATTTCTACCAGGATGGTAGCTTCCGACCCAAACACAAGGCTATAGGGTAACTTGTTTTCTTGGTTGTTCGAATTGCCCACAAGATGTTAGGAAGTTCTTCAAGCCACTGATTACTGTGTCTTCTCAATCATGCTTTTATCCCCTCCACAATGCTGTGGTTTGTTATTTCAACTTGACTGTTTGATTGGGGATAGGCTATCGAGCTAAACACTTGTGTGATTCTGAACTCTTTGCACCATGAGCTAAAAGGCTTCTCGGCAAACTGTTTGCCATTATCTGTGACCAGCACCCCTAGAAGCCCAAAGCCACATATGATACTTTCCCACACGATATGATTTGTTTTCCCGAGATTCTTCCTAGTGACTTGACTTCTGGCCACTTCGTGAAGTATTCCATGGCTACCGATAAGAATTTTACTCCTCCTTGGCGGGCGGGAATGGGTCGACAATATCAATTCCCTATTTGTGGAATGGCCAAGCTGAGGTAATGGGAATAAGATTGTGTTTAGGACTTTTAGGTATTGGTGCATGTAGCAGACAGTCCTTACATTTTTGTAATTGTTTAGTGGTATCTTGGTGAAAGGAGAGCTAGAAGTATCTAAGGTTCATCAATTTTGAAACCACAGATCTTGGACCATAATGAGCCCTGCATATTCCCTCGTGGACTTCCTTGATCAGATATTGGCTTTGTTCTGGGCCAACACATTGGGGTAGTGGTGCAAGGTAACCTTTTTTTGTAAAGGATTTCTCCTCACAACACATACTACCTTGGCTTGATGCGAATCCTTTCAGCCTCTGTCTGGTCACTAGGTAATTCACTATTTTTTAGGGATTTTACAATAGGAGTCATCCAACTTGGTCCTTCTTTGGTGATTACATGTTGAACCTCAAGTTCCTGAATTGACGGTGATTTTAACACTTCAACCAATACTTTTTTGGTGAGGTGGGAAAATGTGAGAGATGCAAGTTTGCTTAGTGCATCGGATCTCTTGTTTTGAAATCTTGGGACTTGCTTGACGGTACATGCTTTGGAATGTGTTAATCAACTCTTTTGAATTTTCCCGGTAGCTATCGTTTACCTGGTTTGAGACAAGCAAGGAGTATGTGAAGACTTGAAGCCTTTGAACATCCATCCTTTTGGCTAGCTTGAATCCAACAATGAATGCCTCATACTTGGTTTTATTATTGATTGTCCGGAATTCAAGCTGGAGATCATATGTAAATTATAATCTTTTGGGGTTGATTAAGACTAGCCTAGCCCCTGACCCTTCAATGCTGGAAGCCCCATCGGTAAAAAGCTTCCAGGCTTCAGGGTCAGAGGGTTCAGTGGCTGTGACATTAACTTTAGTGGTTTCTTGCTTTGGTATTTCAAAGATAAAATCTGGCAGGACTTGGGCTTTGATAGCTTTTCTGGGGACATAGGTGATGTTATGTTCACCTAGTTCCACAGCCCATTTGGCTAATCGTCCTGAATTTTCTGGTTTTTCAAGCACACTTTTGATAGGTTGGTCAGTGACCACTTGTATTGGTTGTGCTTGAAAGTACACTCGAAGCCTTCTGGCTGTTTTGACCATAGCTAGAGCAAGCTTTTCAAAGGAGGATCTCTGCTAATTTTAGTGTTTTACTGAAGAAGTAAACGGGTTCCTGAACTTTGTTTTGTTCAATGGTTAAAACCGCACTTATGGCTTCTTTAGAAATCGAGAGGAAGACATAGATTATTTCTCCTGTTTCTGAAGCCGCAATGGTCGGGAGTGAAGCCAGGTGTTGCTTCATTCGTTTGAAGGCTTTCTCTGCTTCTTCAGTCCATCCTAAGTCTTTTTTGTTAGCGCATCCCTTGAGTGTTTTGAAGATATGCAGGGACTTTTCTGGTAACTTCGAGGTAAAACCCTTCAAAGCTACAAGCTTTCCATTCTGGCTTTCTAATTCTTTTTTGCTTTGTGAGGACTTGGTTTCTAGGGCGGCTTTGACTTTGTTGGGTTAGATTTTATACTTTGTTTCCCGGCAATGTGCCCTAGAAACTTGCCTTCCTTAAGAACAAACGAACGCTTGACTTGATTGAGCTTCATGTTGATCTTTTCAAGTTTTAGGAAGTTTCTTGTATGTCGTCGAGCATTTGATATTCCATTTTGCTCTTGATGACCAAACATCAACATAAGCTTCCATATTTTTTGTCAATTTGACCAGCAAACGCCTTGTCAACCAGGCGTTGATAAGTGGCACCTGCATTTCTTAAAAGGAAATTTTTATAGCAAAAGATACCTTTATCATTGTGAAATGTGGTTTTTTTTCATGTGAATCTGATGGCAACCCTGTTAGGTATCCAGGAAACACTTGAATGGGAAGCTTATGGGCGAGTCAATCTTAAGGTCTATTCCTGGTAATGGGTAGCAATCATTTGGGTGTGCTTTGTTCAAGTCTTTGAAATCGATACAAATTCTTGAAGACTTGTTGGGTTTTCGAACCATAACCGGGTTGGCTACCCATGATTGGTACTTAGCTTCACGGAGGATTCCGGCTAAGACAAGCTTTTTTCTACCTCTTGGTATGCTGCAAGGTTTCTTTTAGAAGCTCGACTTCGTTTGTTTTGGACAAAGGGCTTGACATCAGGTGAGATTTTTAATTCGTGTTCAGCAAGGCTTCGAGGGATGCCGGTCATGTCTTCCGGGCACCAGGCAAAGACATCAACATAGTGCAAGAGTAACTTCTTAAGGTATGAGAGAGTTTATTTGGAGGGACTGGTGTTTACCCTTATCCTTTGATGGGGATATTTTGGGTTTATGACCAACCCTTGTTCATTGTCTTCATTCTTATTTGAGCTTTCCCCTTCAACCATTAAAGCCTCCTGGGTAGGTTGAAGGGTTGCTATCCCATTTTCAGTGGGAAACTTCGCAGTGCCTTGGTCAACCGAGACTGCCATCCCGAATGCACTTTGTCCTGGCCTTCCTATGATAACGTCATAGTTGGAAGGAATGTTGATAACCACGAATGTGAGTGGTTTGGTTTTTTCACCATCTCGCCTTCACTAAAACAAACATCAAGGGTTAGTTGGCCTAAAGGCTTGATGGGTATGTCAGCGATACCTTTTATGTAGGATTCAGAGTGTTGAAGCTTTGAACGTTCATCGTTGCTGAGACGGTTGAAGCATTTCTCAAGCATGATTTCGGTGGCTGCGATGGTGTGAAGGTAAGCCTTTTTCATCTTGATGGTTCCTATCTTGGCTTCCATTACCAAAGGATTTAAGAGCAACCCTCCTTCTGGTGGAGGGAAACAGACACATTGGCGTTCCCATGCCTTCAAGTGATGACATTTGTGGGAAGCTTTGTTTTCGAAGTCTACCATATTTACTTCCTTCTTTTTCCTTCAAGCATCTTGTCCTTGACTCCTTTAATTAAGTGAGCCAGTTCCCGGGACCTGACGGCGTCTTCGATCCTCCTTTTGAGTTGGAAGCGATCATTGGTATGGTGACCATTCTCTTCATGAAACTCATAATGTTGAGTTTTCGTTGTTGTTGCCTTTCAGTAATGGTCGAGGAAGGCAGAAGTTGTGTTTTACCTCTTTGGTTGCTAGGATGTCTTGTGGAGTTTTGGGTAAGGCTATAAAGTTTTATGGTTTTTTCTCGGCTTAGAGGGTTCCAGCCTTCAGGCGTTATGGAATCCAAACCTTCGAACCGTTTGTCGCAAGATCCATAGTTTCCTTTTTTTCTATTGGGACTATCGTGTCGCCAGTTAGGATGTTCTTTGATGTCTACAATTTCTCCTCCTCGAATGCGGGCTTCAACCCTCTTGAGTGCTTCTTTAAGGGTTTTGGGCAGGCATTTGTTGAAATCTCTTGTGAGATATTTGGAATTTATTAGCATTCATGAACCCTGCAACCCTCATCTTTTCATCAACACCCATGTAGGTTAACCCTCCCTTTTTGTACCTTTCGATGAAGTCTCTGAGACTTTCATCATCGTGTTGTTTTATCTGGAAGATTAACGTGGCATCCTTGACCTACCTCAGTTGTTGTGAGAAATTGGCCAAGAAACCTTTGGTGAGATCGTTAAAGGTCCGAATGCTTCGTTCAGGAAGGTTGTTGAACTATATACGTGCAGAACCTTCAAGGGTTTGCACGAACATTAGACAACATTCGGGGTTAGATCATTTTTAATTTCATGCAACCCCAGTGAAGATTTGGAGGTTATGGCGTTCATGAAACTCACCACAAGTTCTGATATGCGATGGCATCTTTATCCGGGTTTAAAACTCGTAATCAGCAATTTGTTGGGAAAAGCAAGGCAAGTTGCTGGGCTTGTAGGGTTTTGTGCGGTCTTCCTCTACCTTGAAGTTGGGTTACCGTTTGAGGTAACCTGGTGAGTACTGTATAAGGCCTTGAAGGCTTCCTGGATGATGAAGTGTTGCCAAGGAAATTGTGCCATCATCTGTGTCATCAGTTGGGGCACGAGGTTAAAGCCTTGAAGGCTTTCTGGTGGTACTGTATAAGGCATTCCCATGGATGTACTCAATACCACACCTCGAGCCAAAGGCAAGGTGGCCATGGCTTGTTCCCATGAAGTGGCAGCAGAATGTGGAATGCTTGAAGCTGGTGACTGCCATAATTGATCAAGAGTGGTTTCATGCCCAATAGGTTCACCGGTTACAACGGGTTGGGAGGTAGATAAGGAAAACTATTTGGACTTGGCCTCCCAAAAGTACAAGGGCTTGGACCAGCTTCAAAGTATGATGTGTTTGGATGTGAGCTACTAAAAGGAAGAGGTAGAGGACTGAGTGACAATGAGGGTTCGGATTCCTCAAAGTCTAGTCTTATTCTCACCCCTTTTTTTCTCTTTCTCGGCTCACATGTGGATTGAGAAGAGATCTCAGTTGTAAGAAATTTCAAGCTACTCCCTTGGATGTTAGATCTATATGTTCCGGTAACGCATAGCACCGGTTTGAGGAGATGCAACCCCTGATCGAGACAGGGTTGATGTTTGAAAAGAAGTGAATTCCGGGAACATAGTCCCCATTGGAGTACTTCGGGGAGTAGAGAGAGGTGTAGATCTAACCGGTGAGATCCGGCCAGAGTTTGGTGTTATGTCGGTGTTGTTAGGAACCCGATTTACCTTGCCAAGAGACTCGCTTTCAGACATGATATAAAGAGAAAATGGAGCTACACAACTGGTCTTTAAGATAAAGTAAGCGGCGTAGCCCCACGGTGGGCGCCAACTTGTTGTTACAACAAATACAAGACTAAGGACTGTAGCGACGTCTCCAGGGTTAAAGGGTTCAAGGTTTCGATTAGCCTAACGCAGGTCGTGGGGTCCCCTCATGTTTGTAGCACGTGGAGGTGGATCACTTTGTTATTATTCACTTTGAATTATGGATTGAAGAAGGTTCAACCTAGAATGTCTATGCATAGTGAGATAATGTTGTAGTGAGCCAAGAATAGAACAAGCAAGATGCAAGTTCTAGAGAGGAGAAGTAAGATCATAGATCAAGAGTGACCTGAGCTGATCTGGGATGTGTTAGCTGAAGACAAGGGGCTGAGATTTATAGGGAAAGGATTCTCCATAAGAAGAAGCCTTTGACCAGTGATCCTTGGCTACAGTGGGGGACTTGCCCATTTGGGGGGTTGAAGGCTTCGGACCTGCGGGTAAAAGGGTGTGCTCTCCGACAAGCTCTGGTTGTGGCTGGGCAGGAGGGTTCACACGCAAATGGTGATGTGACAAGACTCTGACTTGTCCTTTTTACTATTCATGACAGTTGGCTATTGTCGAACCCTTTTACCTTTCAAGCCTTTAAGCTGTATTGCATCCTAGCCATTTTATTAAGCTTGATCTACCCACGTCATCAGAGTTATATGAGTAAAGAGAATACTATCTTTGCAATTGAGTTTACTATCGTCTTCGTCAATTTCTTAATAAGGAAAAACTAAGTATAATAAAAACAATTTATTTACGCCTAAAACTCAAAATAATTCAGTGATCCAATTAATTAGGCAACAAAATGTAAGGGACTTGAGCCGAAATAAATCACTCTTTAGAAATCATGTCAATGTTACTATGTTGTCAAAATTGCTAGCGGAGATTTTGTGTTATGGTTATTGTTTTGTGGTCTAAAGTATCAATCCTATGGTATTGATGGTGGTCTTAGCCCACAACCTTATAACAAAGTTGGATCAACTTAGAAACAAAATTATTATTATTACTATATCTAACAATTACTATATTTACAATTTTGATGTAGTTGAGCACATGTTATTTTACTTTTACTTTTTAAATGTTATTTTACTTTTATAATTATCTTTTTATTACTTTTCTTTAACTATTAGTTTTTTTTAATTATACTATTATTATAATTAGTTTTGTTTATTTTTTATTATTATAATTATAATACCTTTGAGCATATTTTGTTTTTCATTTATAACTTTTTTTAACAAGTCATATATACTTAAACTTTACTGTAAGGAATTTGACCGATATCGTTTAAACAACATTGTACCGGTAGCGTAGTCATTTTTATGGTTTTCTCAAAGTAGCGATATCAAGTTCGTTGAAGATGGAATTGTGTTAGCAATAGAGAACTTTTTGGTACGGTAAGCTACAACGAGTTTGGTATACTAACTTTACAATGATGAACCGAACCGGTACCGACAGAACAACATCGACATTGGTAATTGTTGCTACAACAAATATGAGACCAAGGGTAGTGGACGGACTGGTTAGGCTAAAGGCTTCAAGGGTTCCAGTTAGCCTAACGCAGGTCGTGGGGCCCTCCCACGTTTGCAGCACGTGGGGTTAGATCACTTGTTTATTGTTTACTTTCCATTCTCGGTTGAAGGGAATTCAAGCCAGAATGTTGTTGTTAGTGTAGTTGTAATATTTGAAGTGAAGAAGAGAAGCAAGCATAGAGCAAGTTCTCAAGGGAGAAGAGAGAGATCAGAGAGCAGGTGTAAGCTCGACTGATCAGGAGTGTGGAGTGTGGAGCTGGTATTTATAGATGGGACATATTCTATAAGAGGAAGCTCTTGACCATGGATCCAAGGCTGCAGTGGAGGAGTTACCCGTTTAGGGGTTGAAGGCTTTAGACCTGCGGATAAAAGAGAGTTCCCTGTGCACATGGTTTCTTTTGCGGCTGATGGAGGGTTTTACAAGTAATCAGTGAAGTGACTGTTTACTATACACGTTCTTTTTGTTGTTCACCATAGTTCGCGCGTTTTGAACCCTTTAACCTTTTAATCCTTTAAGCTGTTATGTATTTTAGTCATTTTATTGAGGCTTGAGCTACCCCGTCATTAGCCCCCAAGTCAGAGGTTTTTGGGATGTAAGTTCAAAGGCTTCTGACTTTCTACATTATTTTATCGCTTAAAGGCTTCAAGGCTTGAAGGGTTCGGAGCAGTTGAGATTTTGATTTTTCAATTTTGAAAAGACAGTTGATGTGACTAGTGGCAGTTTTCCGTCAGGCGGTGGTTGTAATTGCCTGATGGGTAATGGTAACTTCTATTGTTTTCATTTATTTTTCATTTATTTCTTATCAAAAACTAACTTTTCACATTTCTCTCAAGTTCATATCCATTTCTTCATTCCCTTGGTTCCAGGTTAGTCTCAACTTTTTCTTCTTTCTTCATATTTTTCTTTTAGTCTTTGTTAAGGGGTGCTTGTAAAGATCTAGCGGTGACTTATTCACGCTTAACCCAAGAAGAAGTAGAGGCGTTCTGTGTAGAATAAGGCATTAATTTGAAATTCAAACCGGTTGCACCAGGTTGTGATACTTCCATTGATCAATGTCCTTCTGGGTCGATTGCTCTGTATTGTCCTCACTTTGAGTTTTCCAATCTTCGCCATCGTTTTTCAACATTTGTGTTGAATGTTTTAGAGTACTATCGTGTTTCGTTTGGCCAAATCCATCATCATGGTTTGGCTAGGGTTTCTCATTTTGAAATTCTTTGTCGGGCCAATGGGTATGACCCAACCTTGCTATGTTTCCATCGTTTCTTTCGTTTGGCGAAGAATGGCGATTGGTTCACTTTTGAAATCACTAAAGTCGATACTTGCTTGATTTCATCTATGGTTACTACTCTCTCTAATCGGAAGCACCGATTCTTTTGGGTCTCTGATGAAATTGTGCCCTTTAAGATGGTTTGGAGATATCCAGACGTCGTTCTTAATGAACCAGAGCCCCTTGAATCTGATTTGAATAGTTGTTTCCTTAAAGCCATTAGGGCTTGTCCTTCGAGGCTTCGTCCCTTCCCTGAACACTTGTTAGTCTTGTTGGGTGTTAGCAAACTGTGGGATATAAAGGATCAAGATCCTGTTTTAATGAGGGATGGACATGGTATGCACTTTGTGTTCTTTTTACGTGTTTGGATTTTTCTTTGTTGTCACTTGTGTTTTAAATCTGTGTGTTATGTTGTTTTTTTGCAGTTATGTATGCGCTTGATTTTTTCAAAAGTGATGACACGTCGGACGTTGTGTTTACTGATGCTGAAGCCACGAAGGGGGAGGATGCTGTTGTGGGAGGGGTGGAACATCTGTTCGAAGGATCTGACTATGTGAATGTGCCAAATGTGAACGGATTTTCTATGTCTGTTGTGAAGGGTGCAACCCGGCGTTCAAATCGCCATTTGATAAAAGGTGCTGACCAACCTTCAAGTTCTGGTCATGTTGATCCGAGTGAAGAGATAGAGGTTTTGATGACCTGGGTATCACTGTTGAGGGTGAGAAGAAAGGGTTGTCGGTGTTGGTTGGAAAGAATAAATCGGTAGTTAAGAAGGGTGCAGGTGTGGCAGGTTCATCTGCCAAAAGTGTTAGTGAGTCTGAAGGGTTGGATGTGGATGCCGTGTATGTGCCCAACTGGGGTTTTAAAGTTGGTGACAGCTTCAAGGATGCAGCTGTTTGTGAAGATGTGCTGAACCATTTTTCCCCTCCTATGGTTCGTGGCACTATAGCTGAGATGGAAGATGACGTGTTGTTATCCCGCCTGATGTTGAGTGCTTGCAACTTTGCCGCGATGCTTCCTCAAGGTGTTGCCCGTTTTCGTTAAAGGATGCATGAGTACGAAGCCTTCTCCAAGAAGAGAGACAAGATGAAGGCCTCTATTGATGAATTGAAAAAGGAAAGTGAGGGCTTTGCTAAGAAAGAGGATGCATGGGTGAAAAAGGTTGGAGAGCTTACTCAAAGGCATGAGGTGGAGGTTGGTGATTTGAAGAAGCAGTTGGAGGCTTCTCTGGAGGAGAAAGATAGGTTTACGGCCTCCCTTGCTCAGGTAACTAATGATAACAAGTAGCTTATTGAGCAAGGTTTTCAGCAGGTAGTTACCTATCTTCTCCATTCTGTCGAGTTTAACAACGTCTTGGGTGGTGAATATAGCAAACTTTTAACCCACGAAAGACATCAGGGCTATGTTGCTGGTTACAAGGCTTGTGAATCCGGTGATCCTCAGGAAAAATCCTCCTTTTACCAACCCAAAGCCTTTCAAGTGTTTCAAGATTCAGGCCGGGACATGGAGCAACTGACCTATCCTTATATGGGTGAGGTCTCTGAGTGTTTTGGCAAGCCTCTCTCTGTTTTACAGGAGTTGAAAACTCATGGTCTTGATGAGGTTGCTTGTGAGAAGGTGCTAAAATCTCTGTCCAAGAAACGCTCATGCTCGGGGGACAGTGAGGAGACCTTTTCTGGTGATGGTGATGGTGAAGGCTTGAAGGATCCAAGCCTTGAAGCTTCTGAGGCGGCTGGTGAGGACAAGAAGAAGAAGAAGGCAAAGAAAGCAAAAGGTGGTGAATCTAGTGCATCAAAGTCTGTGGTGAGTGATGCAAATGATACTTTTTAAAATCTCTTCATAGCTTTCTTAGCATCTTGTTGAACAATGTTATGTAATGTCTTTTGAACAATGTAGGTTTCGAAACCCTTAAGGTTTCTGGTTGTTATTATCCGTGATGGCTATGTGAACAATGTTTTAGAACTATGGCCCCTGAGGCCTTTTCTATTTATGAATCTTTCATGTTTTATGTTTTTGTTGCATATGTGTTGATGATCATTTGTCTTATGTGTCTGTTTATCTAATTTTCCTTAAGAAGTTTTAGTGCTGCAGTCACTTTAGCTTCAAGGCTTCATTAGGTAAATGGCACATGTTGTCTATCCTTTACATATTTACTTAGTGTGCTTGTATTTCGTAAACTTTTTAAAGTTTAAGAAACAATTGATGTGGGCTGCTCAAACCCGTCTATGAGAACAAGTTTGTTGAAAATTTTTTAAGTCTTATGGAGTTGTACTGATTTAGGAACTCACCCCTTATATAGGTTCATTCAACACTTGAACCTATTAAGCGATGTGGCCTGGGAGCTCATCCCCTTACATGGCCCTTGCCATGGAGTTTTTTGCTAGACCTGATTATAGGATAGTAAAGACAAGTTATGATAAAAGCTCCATCATTCATTCAAGAGGTTTTTGTTTACAAAAGGGGAAATTTGACAACTCTTGAAATATATTCTAAATTTTTCGACTAGACATGGAACCTTTTAAGGGTTTTGTCGTTCCAGTGTCTAGGAAGCTTTTTGCCATCTGCATCGGCCAGTTTGTAGAAGCCACCTTTGTGAGCTTCAAGGATTGTGTATGGCCCTTCCCATTTTGGGCCGAGTTTTCCTTGGTTTTCTTTCTTGCTGGCCTCGTTATTTCGGAGTACAAGGTCACCTGGCTTGAAACGTTCATGTTTCACCCTTGAATTGTAATAGGCTTCCATTTTTTGCTTGTAGTTGGCTTCTTGTATTGCAGCTTGATCGCGATGTCCGTGTTGAGTGTTCTTTGAGTTACAACTCCTATTTCTGCTGGGATTACGGCTTCCGATCCAAACACCAAACTGTAAGGTGCTCTTTTGTGGCTGGTTTTTTTACGCCGTTCGTATTGTCCATAGAACGTTTGGGAGTTCTTAAAGCCAATCGTTTTCATGCCTTCCCAAGCTGGTTTTGATTCCTTCTACGATACTTCTGTTTGTTCTTTCAACTTGGCCATTGGATTGTGGGTATGCAATTGAGTTGAACACTTGGGTTATCTTGAATTCCTTGCACCATGTGCCAAAAGGCTTCTCAGCGAATTGCTTCCCATTGTCCGTGACCAACACTCCTGGCAGCCCAAAGCGACAAATTATGTTTTCCCATACGAAGTCGATGACTTGTTTGCCCGTTATCTTTGCAAGTGGCTTGACTTCGGGCCACTAGGTGAAGTAGTCCACGGCTACCAACAAAAATTTTACCCCTCCTTTCGCTGGTGGGAAAGGACCAACAATGTCCATCCCCCATTTGTGAAATGGCCACGCCAAGGAGATAGAGACAAGATCGTGCTTAGGGCTTTTGGGAACGGGTGCATGTATTTGACAAGCTTCACACTTTCTTAGCTGCTCGGTGGCATCTCGATGCATAGTGGGCCATAAGTATCCGAGGTTCATTAGTTTTGTAACTACTGATCTTGGTCCTAAATGAGCTCCACTCCCTCATGAACCTCTTTGATCAGGTACTGACTTTGTTCCTAGCCAACATATCTGAGTAATGGTAAGGTAACCTTTCTTGTAAAGGGTTTCTCCTTGTAACACATACTGCTTGGATTTGATTCGAACCCTTTCAGCCTCCATCTTGTCAATAGGTAACTCACCATTTTTGAGGAACTTTTCAATAGGAGTCATCCAATTAGGGCCTTCTTTAGTGATTACGTCTTGAACCTCTAGCTCTTGAATTGATGGAGTTTTCAACACTTCTACCAATACCTTCTTGGTAAGATGTGCAAATGTGAGAGATGCAAGTTTGCTCAGGCATCGGCTCTTTTGTTTTGAGATCTTGGGACTTGCTTGATAGTGCATTCTTGAAATGCGTTCATCAACTCTTTTGATTTTTTCCGGTACTCTTCATGTTGGGCTCCTTTGCTACATAGTTATCATTGACTTGACTTGAAACAAGGAGCGAGTCTGTGAAGACTTGGAGCTTTTGAACCTTCATCTCTTGTGCTATTTTCAAACCAGCTATCAGTGCTTCATACTCAGCTTCATTGTTGGGGGTTTGAAATTCAAGTCAAAGAGCGTATGTAAACTCTAACCCTTCAGGGTTGATTAAAATGAGCCTAGCCCCTGACCCCTCAATGCTGGAAGCTCCATTGGTAAAAAGCTTCCGGGCTTCAGGGTTAGAGGGTTCATCGATGGTTGCATTGACTTCTGAGGTGACTTGCTTTGGGATTTCAACAATAAAATCAGCCAAAACTTGAGCTTTGACAACTTTTTTGGGAACATAGGTGATGTTGTGTTCACCTAGCTCCACAGCCCATTTGGCCAATCCTCCTGAATTTTTTGGTTTTTCAAGCACACTTTTGATGGGTTGGTCAGTGACCACTTGCATTGGGTGTGCTTGAAAGTACCTTCGAAGCCTTCTAGCCGTTTGGACTAAGGCTAAAGAAAGTTTTTCCAAAGGAGGATATTTGATCTCAGCTAGTTTTAACGTTTTACTGAAGAAGTAAACGGGTACCTGAACTTTGTCTCGTTTGATGGTTAAGACCGTGCTTATGACTTCTTCAACAGCTGAGAGGTAAACATAAAATGTTTCTCCCGTTTCTGGGGCTACTATGGCCGGTAGTGAAGCTAAGTGCTGCTTCATCTGATTAAAGGCTTCTTCTGCTTCTTCCGTCCACCTGAAATCTTTTTTGTTTGTACACCCTTTAAGTGTCTTGAAAAAGGGGAGGGACTTTTCAGCAAGCTTTGAGGTAAAACGCTTCAAGGCTGCAAGCCTTCTATTCAGACTCTCCACTTCTTTTTTGCTTTGTGGGATTTGGTTTCCAGAACAGCTCTGACCTTGTTTGGATTGGCTTTTATACTTTGTTTCCCCACAATGTGCCCTAGAAACATGCCTTCTTCAAATCCAAATGAACACTTTACCGGGTTGAGTTTCATGTTGATTTTTCTCAGGTTTTGGAAGATCTCTTGTATGTTGTCGAGCATTTGATACTCAGTTTTGCTTTTGATCACTAAATCATCAACATAAGCTTCGTTTTTCTTGCCGATTTGATTAGCAAATACCTTTTCCACCAGGCGTTGGTAGGTTGCACCTGCATTCCTTAGGCCAAAAGGCATCTTTTGATAACAAAAGATACATTTGTCCGTGTGAAATGCGGTTTTTCTTCATCTTCTTCCTTCATGAGTATCTGATGGTAACCTTTGTAAGCGTCAAGGAAACACTTGAAAGGATAACCAGTGAGAGAGTCAACTTTGAGGTCTATCTCCGGCAAAGGATAGCAATCCTTCGGACATGCCTTATTCAGATCTTTAAAATCGATGCACATTCTCCATGATTTATCGGGCTTCCGAACCATTAAGGGGTTGGATACCCATGACTTATACTTGACTTCCAGGAGAATCCCAGCTAGAACAAGTTTTTCAACCTCTTGGCATGCTGTCAGGCTTCGTTCAGGAGCTAGGCTCCGTTTCTTTTTAACGACAGGTTTGACATCTGGAGGGATCTTTAACTCATGTTCAGCAATGCTTCGAGGGATCCCGGTCATATCTTCCGGTCACCAAGCAAATACATCTTATAGTGTATTAGCAGTTTTTCAAGGTACGAGAGGGTTTCTTCTTAAAGGTTTACGTTTACCCTTACCCTTTGTTCAGGATATTCGGGGTTTATGATCAGCCCTTGCTCATCGTCTTCGTTTTTTGAACTTTCTCCTTCAACCATGTAGGCCTCCTTGGAGGGTTGAAGGGTTGTAATCCCTCTTTTAGTTGGGAACTTCACGGTTCCTTGACCAACTGAGACAGCCATGCCGAATGCACTTTGTCCTGGCCTTCCTAAGATAACATCATAGTTGGAAGGAATGTTGATAACCACAAAAGTGAGTGGCTTGGTTCTTTCCATCGTGCTTTCTCTGAAATAAACATTGACGGTTAGTTGGCCTAGGGGTTTGATTGGGATAATGGCGATACCTTTGATGGATGATTTAGAAGGTTGAAGCCTTGAACGCTCGTCAGTAGTGAGGTGGCTGAAACACTTTTCGAACATAATTTCCATGGCCTCCCCTGTCTTGAGGTAAACTTTGTCTGTTTTAAGTGTTCCGAGCATAGCTTCCACTACCATAGGTTTTGATGACAAGTCTCCTTCAGGTGGTAGGAAGCAAACACACTGTCGTTCCCAGGCCTCTAAACGTGGCCTTTTGTACTGAACCTTTCCGTTGTAATCCACCATGTTTTCCTCTTTGCTCTTGCCTTGAGCCATCTTGTCCCGTACCCTTTTACCAGATGGGCCAACTTTCCAGACTTAACAGCCTCTTCAATTCGTTTCTTAAGCTGAAAGCAATCATTTGTGTGAATGCCTTTTTCCTCGTGGAACTCGCAATATTGAATGGAGTTTTCATTCTTCTTAACTTTTGGGTAAAGGTCTTGGAGGTCGGAAGCTGTGCTCGATCTCCTCAGTTGCTAGGATTTCTTCGGGGGTTTTTCTTAAGGCTGTGAAATTGACGGTTCTCTCTCTGCTTGGAGGGTTTCAAAGTTCAGGCTTTCGGGAGTCTGAACCTTTGAACCGTTTATCGTAATGGCGGAAATTTCCCCTCTTTCTGTTTGGGCTGCTGCTTCGCTTCTTGGCGCCCGTTTCCTTTGTTCCTTGATATCCACTGTGTTAATGCATATGTCTGTTGCCTACGTCATTGTATAACGTCGAGTCAGTATTTGGGAGCGAAATGTCAAAGTTTATGTATATAAAGGGTCAAGTTCGCTTGAAAGTAGTATGTTGTAGTCAAGTTCGGCTGAACTTGACTAAGCAAGTTCGCCCGAACTTGCATCTCCTCCAGCGAACTTGTTCTCCTATAAATAGGAGACTTGTCATTTCATTTGTAAGATTCAGATATTATGTCACGACAGAGGCGAAGCTCTGTCCAAGTGTTTCCAGGAACTGTAACGTCTATATGTTAATGAAACAATGATTAAACATTAAAGAACTTGTATCCAATGTCGCCTATGCAAACGGATTCCGCACGTTTACATTAGGTTTGCCGAAATAGAACCAGAATGAACCGTACAACGGACCTACAAGTGGTATCAGAGCAGGATTGGCCTAATTTGAAGACATTGGACATAGAACTTTTCATCTTCTACTAATTTCTATCTTTTTAAACTTTTCTTGGACAATACACGGACAAAATGGACTGATTTTCAAGTATAATACGTAAAATCCATTATACTAAAACCCTTGAAAAGAAAGCTTAAAACAAACGAATTCATGTCGAAAAATTGAAAAAACCATGTTTGAAATCGCATGTTCGCTCGAACTTGTAAGCAAGTTCGCTCGAACTTGACTGAAAAACTAACTTTTTGAATGATTTTTTATCAAGTTCGCCTGAACTTGATTGTTTTTCATTGAATTTTCACTAAGTTCGCTCGAACTTGTTAGTTTTTTTTATCAAATTTAAATCAAGTTTGCCTGAACTTGATTAAATCTTGCTAAAATTTACTACAAGTTCGCCCGAACTTCTAAGTTCTCTTGAAAAATCTCACAAGTTCGCTCGAACTTGTCTATTACAAGTTCGCCCGAACTTGTTCAAGGTTTCTTAAAAAAAATCCCGAAAAACGTCTCGGACATTATATATCGTTAGATTCGTATCGACGAGACGAGTATAAAGCTCTAATCTTGTAAAAACAGTTTTCTGATAAATTTTAAAACGTTTTTAGCAAACTGATACGTTAATATTGTCGATTAAAAAGTCAAATTTCTCTAAAAATTGTCTGTTTGCTAATCATTTTTCAAGTGTTTTTGAATGACAAATTAGTTTGGAAAACGAAATGGAGTCCGTGAAGCCGCCAGTGTTGATGAGTATAGATGAGTATGAAGCCTGGAATGACAAATTCGAGAACTGGATACGAACAAATCACCTCTATGGTTGGGTTGCTATTCAAACTGGATTTAAATGGCCAGTCGATGAACGTGGAGCTGAGCCTTCAGTATCAAAGTTTACAACTCAACTGAATGTTGCATATTCCCATGAGAAAGAAGATCCTAGCCTCGTTATAACAATCGATAAAAGAAGATATCTTGGTTTTGTTACCAAAGCAGGATTTGTTGAAATCTCTAGACGCTAAATATTTGGAAAATGTTGAGATGATTAAGAACAAGAAGGTGCTAATCAAGAAGAAGTCTGATCGTGTTAGTAATCATGGAAATGATCGGGAAGCACAAAGTTCAAATGTTCAGTTGAAGAGAGAAGGGAGTATAATGGCAAAGAACTGTGAAAGAAAAGAGTCTTCAAGTTCTAAACTAGTCTACCAAGGATTTGATGTAGATCTAAATGATTATCTGGCAGATAATGCAAACTCTTGAAAAATCTAGAGAGTTTGACATTAGAAAATAAAACGTTAAAAGAAAATGAAATTTTTTTTGAAAACAAATAAAAATTTTAGAAAAGGAAAAATTACAAATGGTAGTAGATTTTCAAAATGAAATAAAAATGTTTAACAATGAAAAAATTGTTTTTAAAAAATTAAATATAGAAAATCAAAAAGCAATAAATTCTTATATTGAGAAAATTGCTCAACTTGAAAAAGAAGTTGAGATTGTTAATAATAAAGCTGTTAATTCAAAAAGGTTATTGAAAGGTTTTGTGATCTCCTCATTAAAGTTAGATCATATATGTCCAAAACCGATAAATAATAATAAAAAGGAAATTCCAATAAATAACATTGTTACAAATTATGACGATGTCGTAATTGAAGTTGTGTCGATGATACGGATGATGAAAGAGCTAAAAATGATAAACATGAAATATTTTTAAAACTAAAAGAAAAATTTTAAGACACTGTTCTACAATCTACTGAAAAAGGTGAATGCTCAACGCAAAAACCTTCCAAGCATAATGGAGAACGAAAACAAAAAGAAAAACAAAGTTTTAAAAATTCTGAAAATTTTCAAAAGAAAAATAAAAGCTCATCAATACAATCATCCAATCATTATAAAAATTCAAACAAATTTGAAAAACAAAACTCACAAAAATTTGAGAATAAGTGGTGCAGGTCGGACCACAGTGCTTCAACGTAAATTCATGCTTACAGAAGAAGCAGGAAAGATGGCTACCACACGTCAAATCAGTATTATGATTTGAGATTATGGTTTGATAGAAAAGATCGACATGAGAACAGGAAGTGTCATAAATGTGGAGTAACTGGACACATTGCTAGTAAATGTTTACAAATTAAACCTAATCCTGCTCATATTGATAACAAAAAATCTGGAATACCAACTCAGGTTTTGAAACAATGTACAGAAACTTTAAACAAGGTGAAACTAGTTATTACTAAGTTTTCAAATTTTAAACTGGTGAAACCTTGAATAGTAATGAACTAAAAGTTTCTACATTGTATTTCAAGAAAACTTCAACGAAAAATCAATCATGGGTGGTAAAAGAAAAAGAATTTACACAATCAGTGAAAATTTAAAGATTAGAGGACTTTCCGAAACTTAAAAAAGTCCAAAATAAACCTGATTGTGAAACGAAAGTCAAAATTAAGGTTGAAGAAATAACACCTAAGGCAAAGGCTTGGGTGTCATTATTCAATTAATTGTTTGAATTTTTGTGCAGGAACTTCTAAGATGAACGCAAATTACTAAGAATGGCGTTCTGGGGCACACAGTGAAGATGGGCCGGGTTATTATGTTATAAATAAATGCCATTTTTACAAAACATGCTCCAACAATGTTTACTTTAAAATTTTGAAAATTTTTGGAGAAAATTTTTCGAAAATACATTCGAATAAATGTTCACTTGAAAATTTTTACAAATTTTTGAAGGAAATTTGAAAAATTTCACAGAACCCTCACTGTTGAACAGACAAAACCCAGGGATATAAATGTTTTATTAACATTAAAGTGTCAAGTTTTTTGTCATCATGAGGGGGAGAGGATTTAAAAAAAATTGTGAAGCAGTAATGGATGGAGAATTGAAGTGATTCTAATCGGTTGGTCAATGTTTTTCCATAATCAAAAAATCCAAAAATATGTTATTGAATTTTAGTGGGAGAAAATTTTTTTCAGAAAATCAAAAAACATATTAAATGCAAAAAGTACAAGAACATTGAAAAAGGCAAAAAGAGTTTTGTGGATAAAAGGAAATGATAGTACATCAGTGGACTATCACAGTATGCTAAGAATTTGTAAAGTTTAAAAGTTTAAACGAGACTTACTATAGATGTGTCGATAGGCTTTACACTTTCAGTAAATTGTTTCCGGGATATAAACTAAATTTACAACTGCTTAAACTTGTGGATTAACATCTCTCAGATATATGGACTTAGTACTCCGAAATTTCGTCTAAGAGATTGCCTGATTCTGAGGTACGAGGTCTTTATAGATGGTTGATATCTGGGGTATTATACAAGATCTTCTGATTTTGCGTAAGCAATGGCCTAGAATATCTATAATGCTTTTGCAAAAATCCCCTAAAACTGCATTCAATTGAAAATATCGAAAGATACTACAATTGCAGTACAAAAAGATTTCATTTTGGAACACTACCTTATAAGTCGAGTCTTCATCTCTCTATTGGTACGGTGGAACTAACCTGAGCACTCAAGATCTCGCATAACCCAGATACAGATATCAATTACGCTATACTCACCTATAAGATGAAATCTAGGGAATCTTGATACGGGAGTATATTCTGAGATGGGAACCATAGTTAAGTCAAGTTTCATTAATACTACTTAACATATCTTGGAACAATTGAGAAACTTGTCAAAGTTTAAGTGGACAAATATATCGACAATCTAGGTAAACGAGTTTAAAGCTCAAAGTCAATCAAAAGGTCAACGGTACTAGTGATATGTCTCAAAAACTAATATGATCCTTTAACACAAACTCAACAAAAATATATATGTAAATATGTTTATACATACTTAGTGTTTGATATTCATTTCATAAAAAAACAAAAAGAATATATTATCTTTTCATTTCGACCGCTGATGATGATAAGCTGATTTTCAAAGTCTAGAGTTACTGAACAAAATCTGAATACTTTTAAAAATTTGATCTGATAAGTTTAAAAGTTTCATTAAGTTGAAACTAACATTTGAATAAATACGTCAGTTTAGTTTCAAAATGTTTAATCAAGATCATTAAGTTGAACTTGATTCATGAATCATATATTCAAGGTCATTAATTTGAACTTGATTATCTGAGAGGGGTTAAAAACTGATAAGAAGATTAAAATTTGAAATGTTTGTGTCTAAAAGTTTCAAAGTTTGAATCTGAAATGTTTCTTTGAGTGTTTAAAGAACTTTGAAACAGGAAGTAGATTTTAAGGGGAGCTAGATAAAAACGTTGATTGAAGATACCAGAAAGCTCAAAGCAAGGGGGAGCATGGTGATTCAAGTTTTATCAAGACAAGCTCAAGAAAAGAGAAAAGGATTGTAGATGTTATGAAGATCATGGATGATAAAGTTATTCAAGAATAAAAATCAAGAGAATATTAAAGACTCAGGAACTTAATTGAAGAATGATGACTACGACAACATCCAAGGGGGAGTCTGTTGATGTATATACGTCTGTTGCCTACGTCATCGTATAACATCCAGTCAGTATTTAGGAGCGAAATGTCGAAGTTTATGTATATAAAGGGTCAAGTTCGCTTGAAAGTAGTTTGTTGTAGTCAAGTTCGGCCGAACTTGACTAACCAAGTTCGCCCGAAGTTGCATCTCCTCCAGCGAACTTGTTCTCCTATAAATAGGAGACTTGTCATTTCATTTGTAAGATTCAGAGATTTTGTCACGACAGAGGCGAAGCTCTGTCCAAGTGTTTCCAGGAAACGTCTATATGTTAATGAAACAATGATTAAACATTAAAGAACTTGTATCCAATGTCGCCTATGCAAACGGATTCCGCATATTTACCTTAGGTTTGCCGAATTAGGACTAGAACGATCAGTACAACGGACCTACACACTGCTTCCTCTCCTCGTATATGAGTTTCGGCCCTTTCAAGGGCTTCCTCAAGAGTCTTGGGTAGGCTCTTGTTGAAGTCTCTCGTGAGATACTTGGAGGTGATGGCGTTCATAAATCCAGCCACCCTTATTTTTTTGTCTGCACCTACGTAGGTGAGACCTTCTTTTTTGTATCTCTCAATGAATTCTCTGAGACTTTCGTCGTCCCTTTGCTTGATTTGGAAAATCACCGTTGAGTCTTTGATGTATCTCCTTTGCTATGAGAAGTTGGCCAAGAATCCTTTGCTTAGGTCATCCAAGGTTCGAATGCTTCTGTCCGGTAAATCATTGAACCATATTCTGGCCGATCCAACGAGCGTTTGCATAAACATGAGACAACACTCTGCGTTGGACCATTTGTCAATTCTAGATGCTCCGGTGAATATTTGGAGGTGATCCTCTAGATCATCTGTTCCGTCATATCTCTTTATATGAGATGGCATCTTTATTCTAATTTGGAAATCGTAGTCAGCGATTCGTTGTGAAAAACAGGACAGATTGCTTGGCTTTATGGTTTAGCCAGATCTTCTTCAGTTCTTGAACCGTGATTGCCATTTGAAGTTCCTTGGTGAGTGGAAAGCACCTGATTAGTGAAATGTTGCCAAGGGAACTGTGCCATCATGTGAGTCATCAGCTGAGGCATGAGGTTAAAGCCTTGGAGGCTTTCTGGTGGCGCAACACGAGGTATTTGGAGGTATTCATAACAGCGCCTCGCGCTAAAGGAAAAGTGGCTAATGCCTGTTCTCATGTGGTAGCAACCGGAGGGGGAACACTTGTAACCGGGGACTGTCATAGCTGCTCAAAGGTGGTTTCGTGCCCGATAGGTGCACTTGTCATGACCGGCTGAGAGGTGAATATGGGAAAGGCAGTCGGGTTAGGCCTTCCATAAGAATAAGGGGTAGGGTTGAAAGGTTGGTTTACCGTGCTGGGACCAGCTTCATGGCCAGATGCCATGGGTTGTGAGTTGCTGAAAGGTTGAGGCGGTGATCCTGGTGATAGAGACGGTTCTGGTTCATCATAATCCAACCTTATTCTGACCCCTTTTTTCCCTTTTTTGGCTTACATGTTGGTTGAGGAGTGACCTCAACTGTAAGAAATTCCTGGCAACTCTTTCTGGGGTTAAATCAACACGTTCTGGAGCACTTGAAGGGCTAATTTATAGGGAGGGAGCTCCAGAACGGGAAGGAGTTGGTGTTTGGAAAAACTCGGGAACGAATCCTAGTGGATGTGTCTCCAGTGGTGGATAGTGGAGTTGTCACCACCGGTGAAGTTGGACTAACGGTGGACGTCAAGGTACGTGGCACTTGATTCACTTCCCCAGGAGATCCGTTTTCTGACATGATGATTTTGAAGAGAATGGAGCTACACTACTGGTCTTTTGAGAAGAATAAGCAGCGTAGCCTCATGGTGGGCGCCAACTTGTTGCTACAAAAAATATGAGACCAAGGGTAGTGGACGGACTGGTTAGGCTAAAGGCTTCAAGGGTTCCAGCTAGCAAACGCAGGTCGTGGGGTCCTCCCACGTTTGCATCACGTGGAGTTGGGTCACTTGTTTATTGTTTACTTTTGATTCTGGTTTGAAGGGAATTGAAGCCAGAATGTTGTTGTTAGTGTAGTTGTAATATTTGAAGTGAAGAAGAGAAGCAAACATAGAGCAAGTTCTCAAGGGAGAAGAGAGAGATCAGAGAGTAGGTGTAAGCTCGACTGATCTGGAGTGTGGAGTGTGGAGCTGGTATTTATAGATGGGACATATTTCTATAAGAGGAAGCTCTTGACCACGGATCCAAGGGTGCAGTGGAGGAGTTACCCGTTTAGGGTTTGAAGGCTTTAGACCTGCGGATAAAAGAGAGTTCCCTGTGCACATGCTTTCTTTTGCGGCTGAGGGAGGGTTTTACAAGTAATCAGTGAAGTGACTGATTAGTGTACACGTTCTTTTTGTTGTTCAACATAGTTCGTGCGTTTTGAACCCTTTAACCTTTTAATCCTTTAAGCTGTTATATATTTTAGTCATTTTATTGAGGCTTGAGCTACCCCCGTCATCAGTAACAATATTCATTATTTGGTTTATCAATCAATATGTATATCCTCTTGTGCATGCCTCTTTCGGTTGCTATTTAAAGTGCCAGTACCATATCGAAATGATTTGATACCCATCGAAACCACTGCGAAGCACGAGTAATTCTAGTAGCTAATCAAAAAGACTAACTCTTGAAAGTTGAATGAACATTGATCCCACCTCACTATGCAGACGGAAAGTTGGAATGTGAAGAATATTTAATTTTGACAAAAGACTTTGTTGGAATTGGAATCAATTATTGCCACATGTAACCCAATGCTATTTAATATTGAAATGTAATTATTAGATAAGTTAGATAAGCCTACGGTGATCTTATTGAATTATACTTGGAATATTATAATTATTTGATTTTACGCCAAAGAGCTAAAGCTTAATCAATACCGAAGAGGAAGTGAAGATTTGAGTTTGAGGCTAGAGTCTATAGGTCTCAAGTTCAAATCCGTTCTCAACCGAGTTTTATTAAAGTTGGCTTTTAGGTGGCGTGTTTTGCCCATAGCTGGTGATGATGGGCATCAGCTACCTAGCGCTGTTGTGGTCGTGAACATATAATATCGCCTTTTGCAATTGGGTTATCCCAGATAGCCACGCTTTTAATTCGTTAGTCGTTCAAAATAAATTATTTGATTTCACACCTATACCGGCATACTCTATTATTATAAATACTAGTAATCAATAAAAAGAACGTTTATCAAGAGGAAATTTGAATTATTAGTATAAAGTAGATTAGGTGTAATATTTGTTATTTAGAAAACATAAAAAAGTACCGGTGAATCATAATTATATTAATATTATTACTAACTTTACTATATTTGTCATTATCGTTACTGTATTACTTAGTGGAGAAGTTTGCGATTTCCGATTTAGGGGTCGAAAACATATATACTCAAAAATTTCTATAAAACCGATGAGTCAAAAATGTATATACCCAAACTTTCTATACGACAACTACATATTCTCCACTACTGAGCGAACAGTCCGGGGGTCGACTGCCCCCTCCCGCCCTCACTATGTTGCGCCCATGGTATTACTAATTTACTATTATTATATTATAATAGTAATCTATTATTAATATTGATATTTTTAGTTTTTATATTCCTTGGTATTCCCCAAAATGCATGGGTTCTTCAAATTTTTGTAGCATAAATCGAGTTAGGCACTCAAGGCATCTGTCTACGGGCAACAGGCTGAAGGAAGTAGGTAAGTCTGTATCTGCTACAAGCACAAGCGAGGCATGGGAAGGCCTTCCTATCTCTTGATCTCGGACATCGAAAGCAGCGCAATAATCAAGCCTTTGGCTGACCCCTTCCATTACTCAATTGACCACGCCCTAACTTCAATAAAGCCGAAGACGAGATTCCAAAGCCCAAGTAAAATTTATGAAGAGGCACAATGTCACTGGGTTATCTTTCGATTCTTGTGTGGCGATTCCATATCCTTGGGAATATGCCAACCCATCCAGCTCTTTGTATGGGTGAGTAGTTTCATCCTGCCTTGGACTCATCAGGAGAGCGGTGACAGCTCTCAACTAGTGGTGCGTTTGTTGTATAGACACGACTAGGCACGTACACCTTCTTAATCCGCTGAGGTCGTCCTTGATAAAGTCCTTAACCTAAACATTTAAGTACAACCCATAACATAATGATCTTCAAACATTTGGGCCGTGGCACTTTCCCACCACCATTTCATGCACGTCCTCGTGCATGCTCGTCGTACCATAGCAGCTTGCATACTTTGCCAATGTATATTCCTGTATGTTGAGCATGTTGAGCATGATCTTTTTCGTGTCGGTTCAAACTATTGCATCGGTTAATTTTTAAGTTAGCGTCGAGGATCCCATTAGTTGTTTATTGTAGCAGCTTTCACCTACTTGTACCGTAGTTTTTCCATACGGACATGGAGGGATTCACTGACACGATACTAGGGCAGCGATCATGATCCCATACTCACGACGTACAATGACTTTACCGAAGTGCCCAATATTTGGTCTTCTCCCAACACCATTGCGTAACCATAAACTAAATGTTAAGCTCATTTTGGTTAAGAGTCACATTCCAACATATCCGAGAATCGACTTGCTCTGATACCTTTCTTCACAGGGTTATATTTCAATCCTTGTGTGGCGTCCCCATCTCCCCAGGGATAAGCCAATCCATTATGCTCTTTGTGTGGGTCATTAGTTTCGTCCTACATTGGATTCATCCACTCTCAACCAGTGGTGTATTCTTCGCATAGACACGACTAGGCACGTACACCTTATTAATCCACTAAGGCCTTCCCTGATAACGTCATGGACTAGCCAGGTGTAACGCCCTGCTTTTTCATACTTTCTATATTTAGAAAGATAGACTTGTAATGCTATTTTCGGAAACCTTTGTATCTTGTGCACGTTCTTTCGTTGTAAACCGAGACTTGAATCATAATGAAACTCGTATTTTATTTCCGTTCATGTTATGCATATTCATACACTCATTCATGCTCATACTACTTGATACTTGGAAACATTGTTATACTTGTAAATACGTGGCATTCGTACTTCATACAAAAGTTATACGTGATTCTTATACTTAATGATAATCGTTTTATACTTATACAATCATTGGCACATGCCTCATATGCTTAAAAGTCCCAAAATGATCTTGAAACACCTAATATGTAACACTAGACAAGGCCTTAAGCAATTAAATCAAAAAATAAATTCGTGTGTCTCCTGATCAGGCCTTGTGGACCGCATGGCATCACCCATACGGTCCCCATGGGGTCTGGCGGGCAGACTCTTCCACCAGCCCACGATTTTGCATGGATCCACACCTTTCTTCCTCACCCAATGGCCTTAAACCTCATTAAAACACCTCCTAACAACCCTAATTCATCCCCCTATAAATACCACACCATATCCAAGAATTTTTACACTTTCATCACTCTCTAATCTCTCTCAAACGCTCCAAAATCAGTTGCAAACTCAGAACTCGGCATATTCATCACATCTTGCCAAATTGAGCATAACTTCTTCATTTCTTGGTCTTTTTGCTTGATTCTTCTTTCTAATTACTTGGATAAACCTTAGTTTTGATTCCACGGATTCTCCTTGGAGAATCCAGACCTAGAAATTCAACAAAAAGGTTCCAAACTTTCTGTTTTTAACAAAACTTCTTTAAAACTTATGATTTCTTCAAACAACCTTGAGTTCTTATGCTCCTAATCAAGTTTATGGTTAGTGAGCCTAACCAAGTTAGTTCTACATGAAATATGAGATTTTTAACACTCTAAACTTTCTGTTTTATATGAGCTTTAAGCTCACAATTGATGCTAAGTCTTGAACTTGAAGATAGTGTGACTACATGGTTAGCTTGGGCTATCCTACATACAAGTCCACACATCACTTCATGATTTCTCATCACTATCCCAATGTAGTTTGCTAGTTGAACGTAACACAACCCCGGGTTGAAGTTTACTTGGCTACTTGGTATAATGATAACATGTAATTTAATTTCCATTATTATCCTTGTTCTTGACCCTCCCTGTTGTCTATGACAACTTGTGTAGTGGTGAACTTACATGAGGTTCCTAAATGGATGGTTATACCACCTACCTCCTACATGACTTCCATGATATTATTGTTAGTTAGACTTATGATGAAATATATACGGACTATATAATATACTTAAAACCGAAACCCTGATGATGACTAAATAATCATATGTCAAGTTACTAAGTTTAATCTCCAAAGTGTTTAGTTGCTCGTTATGATTCTAATAGGTGTTATAACCTATGAAATCACATAAACCCCAATGGGTTCCCATAGTTCCTCATTAGTGAATACTTTTGTATGCATTATTTTGTTATGCTTATTCCAAATTCTGAATCTTTCATCAACATCCAATACTCACACCTACGTTTTCCTCTTGTAGGATAACTCGGTGTTCCTCCCGCAACCAAACAACTCTTCACGGATTCAACAAGTTGGAAAGCTTGCAAAACCGTGAGTACACTCGACCCATTTTCTTTTATATCACTTTGGTTGTAACATGTTTACCTTATACGAAAATCACTAAGCTTATACTTTATGCAATGCACGAAACAATCCAATATACATGAACACTATGATACATTACTTGATGCTTATATTTGGATAATTCTTATGTAATACGATAGTCATTAGCTTTATACGAGCCTCCATTCGACATGTATAGCGTTATAGGAGTAACGCACCACCCGTGCACGAGAGGTCATGTTAAATTATCTTTATTTTGCGTATGCAAGAGGTTTGACTAGAAATATTGCATGCCATGTATAATGCGCTTGTATAAACTTAGTTGCCATGTGGATTCGTTTTAAACTTATGCTTATACGTATGCTTATACATAAACTTGTGTACTCGCCCTTGCTTTTGCAATGTACTTTATTTTAAACATGTTACAGGTTGAGAAGGATGATGCTATGAAATTGAAGTAGCGTTGATGCTAGATAAACATGTAGACGCCTTAGGTTTACTTATGTTGTATCAAATTTTGTCTTTGGTATTGTTGTTATTCGAAATTCTATGTATTGTAATGACAATTTATTTATGAAATGAAATTCGCATCTAATTAATTATCGTCACCATTAGTGTTGTGAGCAATGAGCAATTTATTTCATCCCGCCTCGATGTTTCCGCCATCGGTTTGGGTGTGACAGATTGGTATCAGAGCCATAACTATAGGGAACTAGGTAGAATTGCCATGTTCGACCTACTCTATATTTTAAGTGTCCCATTTTTGACCATTCTTATATCATGCTTAAAACATTATTCTTCCTACATTGATTCTTCCTTTCTTTTGGTCTTAATACTTACATAATGTCTTTTCTAAGACATTTTACATAAAACACTTTGAAGACTTGAAGACACTCGTAATGCAAACGAGGCGATTTGCACCAAGATAGGCCCAATGGCCTGCAATTTTTGGTAAAATCACTCATTCCACGTATTCGATTTTTCACGAAGTTACACCATCAAGTTAGGAGTGACATCCACACCTTGATGGAAAACTTCCCATTCAAACTCTAGTGGACCCTTGTCAAAGTGTCGAAATTTATTTTGACCCGACAAGTACTAACCACACCTAGGGTACGAAAACGTCAAGTTAGGGGTGAAACCCGCACCTTATCGATTAAGTCCTATTCCTTGATTTTTTATCTCGCCAAAGTCTTGAATTTTCGATCGACTAGGGACATGTAGTAACTGGAAGGGTAAAATACCGTTAATCGTTTCTTGACGAGACTATTTTACCTATTAGGCCAAAACGTGTTCCCTAACTCGAAAGATCTTACGAACCACTTTGGAATAGTCGATGTTCTCTACCTGAAACATTCAAATGTTTTATTGAGCCAATCTTTTATGTTATCTCAATTTTTTATGTGATTTTATACTCCATACCTTGTTCATTTCGAAACCGTTACACAATTCGCACGTATCTCGCAATCAAAAACAATAATAATCCTCGTGTACAAACTAAATTTACACTCTTTATACACATTCACACGTGATTATACATGCCAATACCTAATGAATACATGCTAACTATGTGAATCATACATGAACATACCCATGCTTATACATGCAAAACTTATTTTTACATTATGATCAAGTCTCATCCTTTTCCTTTCTATTTCAACCCTAGATGTCTTCTCCAAGTTCATCAAATAAATCCAAGGGTTCCAAGAAGGGTTCCAACAACAATGGGGACTCTATATCAAAGCAAGAACTCGTAGGTTTAGTCGCTGAGCAGATGGCCTAGCAGATGGCTAAAATTATCCCCGGTATCGTTAGCCAAATTCAATCAATCCATGATACCCCTAACTCCTCTGTCGGTTCCAATGTGGAAACATCTAAAGCGTCGTCCCAATTCAAACAATTCATGGCCTGTAAGCCTCTGGAGTTTTCTGGCGAGGATGGAGCTACATCCATGATGAATTGGTTCGATGCAATCGAACTTACCTTCCTGCAAAGTGGTTGCCCCGACGAACTTCGAACCCTAAACGTCATGGGGGTCTTTCATCAGAGAGCCCTCGAATGGTGGACTACTGAGAGGAACAAACGAGGTAATGAAGTAGCCCACACTTTACCTTGGGACGAGCTTAAGCAGCACATGATGGACCATTTCTGCCCCCCCCCCCCCACACGAGATCCAAAAGCTGGATAACGAATTTTGGAATCTCACACAAAAGGGGAGCGACGTAGAAGGACTAGTCACGCGCTTCAAAAAACTTAGTGTCCTCTGTCCAAGACAAGTCGATCCTGTTCCCAAGGTGATAGCCAAGTTCATTCGTTGCCTCGCACCCGTCCTAATCAACCATGTAGCTTCAATCTGCCAAGTTCAAGCCACCGCCGATACCACCGCCACTGTTGAACCCTCACCCGAACCCCCAAGAAACAACAACACCAAGAACAAGAAGCGGAAGGCTTCTAGTCAAAATTACGCGGTTGTTACTCCGCCAAACCCTCAACCCATCCAAATGGTAGCAGCCATTACCCCTGCCAACCCCGAGCAACCAAAACGAGGCTACACTGGATCTCATCCCCAGTGTGCTAACTGCTCCTACCATCACCCTACCAATGCTCCATCCCGCAAGTGCGTCCAATGTCAAAGGTTAGGGCATTTCGCTAACCATCGCTGAAACTTCCCTCAACCACAAAACCAACAACCCCAAGCCATCATGCCAAACCCTAACCCTACTCAACCTCAGCCTCAAGCTCAAGTTGCTCCTGTGCGAGCATGTTTTAAGTATGGAGACCCTAACCATCTTGCAAACGTTTTCCCCCAGTGCACCACCAACCAGCAACCTCAACAACAACAGCAACCTCAACAACAGCAGCAGCCTCAACAAGCTCGAGGAAGAGCCTTCGCCCTCAGTGCCGCTCAGGCGCAAAACGCAAACGACGTCAATTCCGGTACGTTTCTTGTAAACCATGTCTATGCTTCTTGTCTTTTTGATACTGGCTCAGATAGAAGTTTTGTGTCTAATGAATTTGAACCCTTGCTTAAGTGCGTATGATCTAAGTTGCCCAATCCATTCGCAGTCCAAGTCGCTAACGGGAAATCTGTCACTGTTGATTCCATCCTCTCTAAGTGTTCTTTGAATCTCAACGATCATACATTCTCAATTGACCTCATACCCATGCAATTAGGAAGCTTCGATATCATAGTAGGCATGGATTGGCTTAGGCGAGTTCGTGCTGAAGTTGTTTGCTCCAAGAAATTCATCCGTCTTCCTCTTCTAAGCGGTAATTCCTTGCATGTTTACGCCGAGAAACCTTCTAAAGGTCTTAAGCTGATGTCGTGTATTCAAGCAAACAAATATTTGCTCAAGGAATACTTCGCCTTTCTGGCCCACATTGTGGAAAAGAAAGACAAGGGTCCGAGCGTAAGTGACGTTCCTGTTGTTTGCGATTTTCCCGATGTCTTCCCAAAGGATATTCCTGGTCCTCCTCCTCCTCGTTCTGTCAATTTCCGAATCAATCTCATTCATGGCGCAACTCCTGTTGCGAAATCTTCGTATTGTTTAGCTCCCTCGAAAATGCAAGAGCTATCAAGCCAGCTTCAAGAACTTCTTGATAAAGACTTTATACGCCCTAGTACTTCCCCTTGGGGCGTGTTGGTGCATAATGTCTATGTCTTAGTCTTATATAGAGTCTGTATAGTATAGAGCTGAATAGGCTAGTCGTATGAAGTATTTATGTATTGTTGTAACAAGTTCGTTCTATAATGTCATGTATAGCCAAGTTCGGCCGAACTTGCTAAGGCAAGTTCGGGCGAACTTAGGTCCTCCATGAGCGAACTTGGTAGCCTATAAATACCTAGCTAGCCTCTCTCATTTGTAACTTTGGCATTTTGGAGGCGAAGCTCTGTCAGTTTGTACTCTTGACGTTTGATCAATAAAACTGATGTTAAACTGATTAATTCTTGTCTATTGGTAAACACGACGTAATATTTCCGCTATTATGGACGTTAGATATCAAATATAGGTTCCTTAGCATCAAGGATCGGTCCTACAAGTGGTATCAGAGCTAGAACAACTTGATTTGATAGTATCAAGACAAGAACACTTCTATTTCATCTCCATTCTTCTATTTTTCTTAACTTTTTCATCAAAAATGAATAATTCACGATCAAAATCTTTTCAATTCTGGATATATCATGTAAAATACAACAAAGATAAACCCTTGAAAGATTGGAGATCAAATTAAACCAAATTGATGTCAAAATCTTGAAAAAAACCATGTTTGACAAAACCAAGTTGATCGAACTTGTTAGCCAAGTTCGGCCGAACTTCTGCTAAAAACTCACTTTTTTAGTGATTTTTTACCAAGTTCGCTCGAACTTGAGGCATTTTTGAAGGAATTAGAGATAAGTTCGCTCGAAGTTGCTAGAAATCTATTGATATTTTGTCAAGTTCGACCGAACTTGATAAAAATCAAGAATTTTTTAGCTAAGTTCGCCCGAACTTGCTAGTTTCTCATCAAATTTACTTGACAAGTTCGCTCGAAGTTCACTCTGGTTTATTTTTTAAATAGTCATAAGTTCGACCGAAGTTCAGTATAAAGAAATTTGCAAATCAAATCACAAGTTCGACCGAACTTGTGGTAATCTCAAAGAATTCTTCATTTCAACTACAAGTTCCACCGAACTTGCAGTAGAACTAACATTTTCAAAAGTTTTCAAGTGTTTTCAGTGTACACATTTCGTTATTCACAATGGATGATATTCAAAGAGCTTTTATGTCTGGAGCTAGTTCGTCAAATGCCAACGTGATCCATCAAGTCAATCTTGATAATGAAATGGGCATGACTGTTAAACCGCCCAAGCTAATGAGCATGGACGAGTATGAAGCATGGAAAGAGAAATTTACATATTGGGTTCAAGCCATGCACTTCGCAGGTTGGGTGTCCATAGAAAGAGGTTACAGTGTTCCGGTGGATGAACATCAGCAAGTGTTGGAAAAGTACAATTACATGACTGTACAAAAAGAAGAATACATTGCTGAGAAAAAGATGATCAGTATTATCCAACAATCAGTAAAAGATGATATTCTCGTCTTGCTACCGGAATACACAACTACAAGAGATATCTGGCTTTCTCTTCAGAAGAAGTATCAAGGAAGCGCGGAGATGATCAAGAGCAAGAAGGCGCTCATTATGAAAGAGTTCGATATCTTCAACATGCTGAAGGGTGAAACCATGAAGCAGATTATTGAACGCTTCTGTCATCATAAAGTCCAAATGCAAAGACACGGTCTCGAGAAGACGGAACAAGAATACATCCACAAGCTTGTAGATGCTCTACCAGATGGAGAGTGGACTACTTTATCTAATGGTTCTGAAGGAAAGCGATAAATGGGAATTCTTCAAGCTGTCAACATTTATCAATAAACTCGAAGGCCATGAACTGGAACTCTTGAAGATTGCAAAGTCAAAGAATGCTAATGTTGTTCAAGACGTTGGTTTGTACTACAAGAGTGGAATGCAAGATAACATTTCAAGTCCAAAGATTCAGACAGCATTCACGCAAGTGTGAATTCTTCGAACAATTCGCTGTAGAATCAGAATCAGTCATATCCTCAATATGATCAAAGTCCACAGTCTTCATTCTCAAGTACTGGTTCAAATTCGTCTTATCAAAGTCAAGCAAATCAGAATCAACAAACAAATTCTGATTCGAATGTATACAAGTGCAACATCGCAGTGAATTTGAACAATGTTGTTTCGGAACAAGTCGCTAAACAGCATATGTCGCTTCTTGCCACTGTTCTGGAGTCATACGAAAGTCTTGTAGCCGGTAAAATTAGAAATCCCGAAATGACGGCATAAGATTTTGACCAAGTGGATGAAGAAGAACTCGAGTTGATGGATATTAAGTGGAGTTTAGCTTCGATTATCCTAAGGGTTACCAAGTTTGTTGCGTTGACAGGCCGAGACATCGGAAATTCTAGCAATAAACTAGATTTTGACAAGACAAAAGTCACGTGCTTCAGATGTCACCAAAAGGGACATTTCAAGAGAGAGTGCAAAAATCCTGAAGCAACGGGAAATCAAAGTCCATTCGGAGGAGGCAATGAGTATTACAAGAAGTCACTTCAGTACAAGCCTTTCCCGAAGAAGACTCAGGTTGAAATCCAAGAGAAACCAAATAGCAATAACACTGAAAAGGCTATGGTTGCATCAAACGAAGATGACAGTTTCGACTGGAATTCCTACATCGGTAAGAAGACCGGAGTTGCATTAATGGCTGAAATTGTTAAAGATACTTCTGCAGAAGAAGCAGCGGCTTTGGAGAATATTCTGCTGGAACAATATCTACAACAACAACGTGAAGAAGAGGAGTATATCCACTTGCAGAAGCAAGGAATTTTATCTTCTAATTCGTGTGATAATTTTGCAGGTCATTTTGATGGAAGTTCTCAGGAACAAGTTCCCGAGAAGAAATCAACTGATGAAGTAGTCATTGATGTTACTCAGGAAGTGAATGCCGAAAACCTCAAGGATATTGCCGACAAAGCCTTGATGGCAAATCTAACCAAGGTAGGTCCAGAGGTAAATGAAGTTGTCAAAGTACAAGTTGTAGAGGTTGAGAAACCTTGTACAAAATGTACCGAACCAGGTACTGAATGTGCCGAAAAATCAAAGATCATCGCTGAAAACAATGTGCATAATGAAATTTTAAAATACGATTATCGCATAATGAAGGAAGCGTATGATAAAATGAAAAATGATTATGGAAGGCTCGATATAAATAATATCGAACAACATGATACAATAAGGATGTTAAAAGGATCAGTAATGGATATGCAAAAAGCGATTAATATCTATATTAACACCATTGCTGAAACTAAGCAACAACTCCAGGACATGAAAATTGAAACAGAGCGTGTTCAACAACTTTTGAGAAGTTACACTTGTAACGCATATGTTATTGATCACATCCTTCCGACAATTCCATCGAAAGAGAAACCTAAAAAGAAAATTGGTAAAGAATACAGCAATGTTCCTCCACCCCTATGCGAGAAGTATTGTCGTAAATCCACTGATGGGATGGATAAGGCACTCAACATTGAGTTGTTATCTGAAAAGAAAACTGAGTTGCCAGAGAACATTGATGTAATCTATACTAAAACAGATGATGACAATGCTGTGGTTAAAAAGGTTGTTGAAAATGTTTTGAACGATTCTAATAAAGGCAGCTTTAAAAGCGCCAACTCGAGCTCAAAGAATTCCGATTCACAGTCCGAAGATAACGATACATCATCGGAGAATGATCTATGTGATGATCCTAATGTTGTCATGTACAAGATTAAGGAATCTGATTGTCACACCCCGACCCGCAGCGGAAAAGGTGATCGGGGCATGATTGGGTTATCATCAAAGCTCATGACATTTATTAAGCGTTTCATATTCATTAATACAAATTAAATGGAAATATACAATAAATGTTACAACATGATCTAACTAACAATCTAACTTCTTTGTTCTCTTCTAAGGCATATCCTATGTTTTCCTTGCTTCAACCTGTTCACCTGTATCATGTGTAAAAGGGTTTTTGGATCAACATAATGTTGGCGAGTGAATCCTATGGAAAACATTTGAACATATTTATTTAAATTGATTATGAAATATGTGCACAACCAAACATGAGTAAAATTAGATGTAACTTAATCAACAATCATAAGATATTAAATGAAACACTCATGAACAATAATGGAACCATTAAAGGCACGCGATGCTCAACTCGTCTCTCACGAGGAACTGAGGGGCCTGATGAATGAATTGCATAAACATGATAATATGAATGACACAACTACAAACAATATAAACTCAATGATACACACATGAACAATAACGAATTTGATGTGTAGCACGCGATGTTCTACTCGTCTCCCACGAGGAACTGATGGGCTTAATGTATGAGTTTCATATAATTTGACAACAGGAAATAAGTAAATCACAACAATAAAAACAATCTAAGTTTAGGTCATGATGTGGTATGGCACAAGTTTAAATAAATAAATTAATTATTTTCATAACACATAACACACCCCAAAACGTGTAATTTAAAAGGGGAAGTTGTAAGATTCACTCACAGTGGGTGCGTTCGGTTGATGACGTTGAATGCACGCGAAGTGGTTTTAACCACGAGTGAGATTTAACCTAGATAAATCGCATTATGGTTTGGTAAGTAAACGGGTTTTATTAATCTATTTTAGTAGGATTGTTGGGTGTATTTTTGTGAGTTTGAGGCTATTTTCTAACCTTAAAAATGTTATTTTTAAGTATTTTTAATTGATTTTTGATTAAAATAATTAAATAAAAATAATAAAAAAATTTATTTTTTTCTGACCGTTGACCGTTGACCTGACCGTTGACCGGTTCGATTATGTATACAAGTGCGCTGAGTGAGGCTCGAACCCGAGACCTCCCGTACGCGTGCACGCAGCTCTACCAACTGAGCTACGTGTCTAACCCGTTATAAATCTGATTTTAATTATATATATATATTAATTAGTTTAAACCGAAAATCATTTTTATTTTAAAAACAGTTTAAGCGAAATCGGACATGCACTCCACAGGTCTCGAACCCGGAACCTGTGGTTTAATTCTAACACACAGTCCACCGCTGGACTGTGTGTTCAACGTGTTATATAATTCGATTTTCATTATACTTAAATACTAATTAGTTATTTCCTTTTCTGTCTTATTAAAAAGAATAGATAATTGTTCGAGTCGGTGCAGTAGACCGGACTCGAACTCGTGACCTGTGATATAAACAAATACACAGTCCACCGCTGGACTGTGTGTCTAACTTGGTTATTATTCCGATTATTAATATACTTAACATATAACTATATAACTTCGGTTCGGTTAACAAAAAGAAACGTTTTTATTAAGGCGACGTGTGTGAAACCGGATTCGAACTCGAGACGTTTGTATGTTTAATGTGCACACAGTCCACCGCTGGACTGTGTGTCTAACCCGAGTAATTTCTTGATTTATATTATACTTATACTTTACAGCAATCATCGTCTTCTCCGTCAAGAGTTAACCAGATATAATGTCTAACTGGTTCGAGTTATTATTCGGGTTTCTTTAGCGTTTTAGGTTAATTACTGGTAAGATGGAAGTAAAAAGAAAGGAAAATAAGCGTGAGGTATACCGACTCGCTTTCCTCGGTTTTCCGGCAGAACTCCGGCGACAGAAATCACCTCCGGCGATGAGTTTCTCGTAGCAGCGAGTCTCCAGGAAGCTTAGAAAGGGCGTGGGTATCTCCGGTATAAACTCAGGGGCTCAGTAAGGCTCGGCAATGGGGAAAACGGTTTTCCGGCGATGAGCAGAGAAATTCCGGCGAGTGGAATTACGCCGTGAAAAGATGTGATTTTGAGCGAAAAGGTTTGCAGTGGGTTGTGGGTGAATTTATAGAGCAAATTGTTGAAGAATCTGGTCTGATTTCCGACTGTATTCGTAATTCATAAAAACTCCAGTGGTTATAATTTTGGTCGCGGACTTCAAACATCGGTTATAACCGATGTCTGGTTAATAGTTTACGTTATAACGTAAATTGTAGTTAAGACTCGCGAGATTTCCGGGATTCCGACGACTGAACTGTTTGGGCGCCGGTTTTGAATTCGTAACGTCCCTTTATGAATTAAATGATTCTATTATTTATCAAACAGAACAAGTGGCGCAGTGGTTTGTGTGTGTGAGATAAGTCTTGAACTGATTCGGTACAGACCCGGGTTCGAAACCCGGCAGAAGCAAATCATTTTTATTTTGCGATTTTTGACAGTTTTTCAAAAACTAAATATATATTCCCGTATAATAATTGATTACGTATCGTTTAAAAATATTTTGGGCATTTAATTCGCAACGAAATTTTTGACTGACTGTTCGGTTGATAAACGGAGCGGGTTTGGTAAATCCGTTTTTGACGGATGTTACAGTATCCCCTGCTTTTTAGAAATTTCGTCCCGAAATTTAAATAATGATATATTTTGACTAAAGGATAATGATGTTTAGTTTGACAGTTGTATGCTTAGAAAAATGAGGGTTTAAGTTTTTGGTCGAGGCGGTAACGTTCCTTGTAAGGGTTAAGTACCCTATTTCAGGAATCGCTTTTTGTTGCCTACTGTATAAGTATTGGTAAGCAGAAATGATTTTCTAAAAATGATATCATGCATAAGAGTTTAGATACGTTTGGGAAAGTATGGTTATATCCTAAGGAAAAACTTCTAACACTACAACCTATATGGGACATAAATAAAAACATAACAGCTGATATTTGAACATAAGTAAACACAACAGCTAATATTCGAATATGAATAAACACATCAGCAAATATTTGAGCATGAATAAACACAACAGCAAATATTTGAATCCACATTCTGATAGCATATATGTTTGAATGGTGGAAGTTCCTCTCTCGTTTGTTATGATGGAGAGGTTAGTTTATGTAGAAATGGAACACAATCCAATCTCTTTAAATAACATGATGATATAAATGTAACACAAATTCCAACCAAGGCAATACTAAATCCTACATGGAACTTCTCATAACCGCCTGATAATGCCTCTGATCCTTTGGCAAGAATACTTATATATAGGAAGTACCAGCGGCGTATCCACCATATTCTTGCCAAATTTTCATTAGTTTTATCCACAAGTTATGATTGGTTACCAAGAAACTAATAAATCCTACATAGAACTTCTCATAACCGTCCGATAATGCCTCTGATCCTTTGACAAGAATACTTATATATAGGAAGTACCAGCGGCGTATCCACCATATTCTTGTCAAATTTTCATTGGTTTTATCAGTGAATTATGATTAGTCCTATAACTCTACAACCATTACAACAAACATAAAATACTGAAATGGAATATATCTGTGCGATCAAGGCTCAATCGAACGGAGCCGATCGTATTGCATGTACTGAAAATGAAATGGATGTGCGCTCAAGGCTCAATCAAACGGAGCCGAACGTATTGAATGTACTGAAATTGAAATTGTGTGCTCAAGGCTCAATCAAACGGAGCCGAGCGTATTGCATGTACTGAAAATGAATAACTTAACCACACAAACAGCCTATGCATGGAACCTCTCATAACCGCCTGATAATGCCTCCGATCATTTGACAAGAATACTTATATATAGGAAGTAGCAGCGGCGTATCCACCATATCCTTGTCAAATTTTCATTGACTTTATCCGCAAGTTATGGTTAGTTCGATGCGACTCTACTATAAACACCACAACCACAAGATACTGATAATGAAATTGTCTGTGCGCTCAAGGCTCAATCAAACGGAGCCGAACGTATTGAATGAAATTGTATATGCGCTCAAGGCTCAATCAAACGGAGCTGAACGTATTGAACGTACTGAAATTGAACAACTTAATCTAAACAACCATCACACAATCAGCCTATGCATGGAACCTCTCATAACCGCCTGATAATGCCTCCGATCATTTGACAAGAATACTTATATATAGGAAGTACCATCGGCGTATCCACCATATCCTTGTCAAATTTTCATTGACTTTATCCGCAAGTTATGGTTAGTTCGATGCGACTCTACTACAAACACCACAACCACAAGATACTGATAATGAAATTGTCTGTGCGCTCAAGGCTCAATCAAACGGAGCCGAACGTATTGCATGAACTGGAAATGTAAATTGAAATGTGCGCTCAAGGCTCAATCAAACGGAGCCGAACGTATTGCATGTATTGAAATGTAAAATGAAATAACCGATCAAGGCTCAAACAAACGGAGCCGATCGTGCGGGCACGCCCTGATCAACCGCATAATAAAATGGGGATCAAACTCAACCTCGATGGATGGGGAGCTGCGGCCTCAGCAAAAGCATATACTGAAAACAATATATAATATATAATATACCATAATTACTCTAACAGTCTACACAAGTGATAAAGAAACACATAAAACTAAACGATAGGATTTGAATCTGGATCTTCGGCGAAGAGGACTAGCTGAGTATCTTCGTTTGGACCGTTAATATCTTTGACAGGATTGGCGTTGATATTGAAGACTCTTCCTCTTGCTGGTGGCATAGTGGTTGGGTTTTCTTGGTTTACTTGGTTAACTGGGTTTGATTGGGCTTGAGTGTTGATAACGTTAACCAATTGAGGGCATGTGTTTCTAAAGTGGGTAGGGTCGCCACAATTTAAGCAAGCTCGAGCATATGGGAGCATGGGGTATTGGGGTTGATAATAAGTTTGGGTCATGTTTTGAGTAGGAGAAAAGGTTTGGTTTTGAAAGGTGCGACAAACATTGCTCAAATGACCATAGCGTCCACAAGTTGCACATAGACGACAAGGTAGGGTATGGGGATGGTGATAAAAACAGTTGTTGCATCGAGGGTGAGGTCCAAGATATGGTTTCTTATCTGGGTAAGCTGAGTTGGGTGCCACTTGGGTGATTGGGATAGCTCGAATGGGTATGGCATGTAAAACTGGTTGATTTCGTTGAGTAGCAGCGAAAAGTCGCCCGACTCTTCTTCTCTTAGGATTGGGTTGAGAAGGGGATTCGGTTTGAGTGGAGTCGAAGGTTTCAGTTGATTCTTTATCCTTCTTCTTCTCCTCCTTGAAGTCTTTGTTTCGGATTCGGTTCTCGGTGAGCTCTGTTGCTAGCTCCATTGCTGCTTCCAAAGTTGCAGGCTTGGCACTTATTACAGGGTCTTGAATCTTTGACGGAAGACCACGAATGTAGTGCTCGGTCAATCGGTAGAGGGGAGTGAACATGTTGGGAACCATTTGATGTAACTCGAGGAATCTTTTGTTGTAGGTGATGTGGTCTCCTTCCACTTGCTTCAATGAGTAAAATTCATCCTCTAACTTCTTGATTTCGCTCCTTGGGCAAAATCGTCTGGTCATGATTTCCTTCAATTCGTTCCAAGTTAAGGACATAGCATCTTCCACACCTCGTTTTGCCTTCTCTGTGTTCCACCAAGTAAGTGCTATCCCATATAGTCGACCGGTAGCATAACGCACTTTGCGATCATCAGGGCAATCGCAATTTAGAAAAGTGTTCTCCATTTCTTCAAACCAATGGTGAAGAGCAGTGATGCCTTCAGTCCCTTTGTATTTCGGAGGGTAAAATGATTTGAAATGCTTGTAGGTGCATTTAGTGGTATTTGGGGGAGAGTTGAAAATGTTTTGGTTTGCTTGATTGACAGGATTATCGGTGAGTGCTTGCTGAACTTGGATTACAATATTGGGTATTACGGCTGCCATTTGTTGAACGATTAAGACAGCCATGCGTTCGCGGGCTTTTCTTGCTCTCGTCTTCCTGCGGGCGAGGTTAGAAGACATCTACAAGGAATACATGACAAGAGTATGAGTTGGATGCTTTTGGGTTCATGGGTCGCATTAGGAATGAACATTCGTAAAATAATTATAGATAAATAAATTACTACATCCATTGGATGTCTTGGGTTTTGCTCGCTGTTAGGCCCTTCATGCCGCCATACTTTACCTGTGTAATCATGTGGGCCCCCATGAATACCGGTTTTTCATATGGTTCGCACGGTTTCTGCCAGGTTGCGTACACAAAAAACCGGGAGAGAAATCGAGAAATATGTATACAACGTGTGACATTCGAAATGTGTCCAGGTGTAGACACGGTGACACCTCAAAGTAGGTTAGTTCGAACGACGTTTGGTGTGGCATGCTTTGGCCTAATAGGTCCTTCGTACTCTCATCGTTGGTCCCCAGGTAGGCAAACTGGTCCGTTTATTGGATTTATACGAATGCCAGCCTAGACAGGACGTTCCGACTACCGGTACTTGTACCCTTCCAGTTACTACATGCCCGTCGCAGAACTTACTTTGATGAGATTTGAAAATTGTACAAAATCTTTGGATAATGAGAATAAGAAAATAAATTGAATACATGAACATCGATATATGTATAATGAATATGTATATATGTATAATGAATATGTATATAAGCATGTATGTTTGACTGTAAATGTAAACAAATATGAAACAAATAAATGTCACAAGTTTGTATGTAACCACCTAATCAATTAAAATTTAGGCAGACTATAGTATAGGCTCTAAGGGTCTAATAACCTATCCTATATCCCTATAGTCATGGCTCTGATACCAATCTGTCACACCCCGACCCGCAGCGGAAAAGGTGATCGGGGCATGATTGGGTTATCATCAAAGCTCATGACATTTATTAAGCGTTTCATATTCATTAATACAAATTAAATGGAAATATACAATAAATGTTACAACATGATCTAACTAACAATCTAACTTCTTTGTTCTCTTCTAAGGCATATCCTATGTTTTCCTTGCTTCAACCTGTTCACCTGTATCATGTGTAAAAGGGTTTTTGGATCAACATAATGTTGGCGAGTGAATCCTATGGAAAACATTTGAACATATTTATTTAAATTGATTATGAAATATGTGCACAACCAAACATGAGTAAAATTAGATGTAACTTAATCAACAATCATAAGATATTAAATGAAACACTCATGAACAATAATGGAACCATTAAAGGCACGCGATGCTCAACTCGTCTCTCACGAGGAACTGAGGGGCCTGATGAATGAATTGCATAAACATGATAATATGAATGACACAACTACAAACAATATAAACTCAATGATACACACATGAACAATAACGAATTTGATGTGTAGCACGCGATGTTCTACTCGTCTCCCACGAGGAACTGATGGGCTTAATGTATGAGTTTCATATAATTTGACAACAGGAAATAAGTAAATCACAACAATAAAAACAATCTAAGTTTAGGTCATGATGTGGTATGGCACAAGTTTAAATAAATAAATTAATTATTTTCATAACACATGACACACCCCAAAACGTGTAATTTAAAAGGGGAAGTTGTAAGATTCACTCACAGTGGGTGCGTTCGGTTGATGACGTTGAATGCACGCGAAGTGGTTTTAACCACGAGTGAGATTTAACCTAGATAAATCGCATTATGGTTTGGTAAGTAAACGGGTTTTATTAATCTATTTTAGTAGGATTGTTGGGTGTATTTTTGTGAGTTTGAGACTATTTTCTAACCTTAAAAATGTTATTTTTAAGTATTTTTAATTGATTTTTGATTAAAATAATTAAATAAAAATAATAAAAAAATTTATTTTTTTCTGACCGTTGACCGTTGACCTGACCGTTGACCGGTTCGATTATGTATACAAGTGCGCTGAGTGAGGCTCGAACCCGAGACCTCCCGTACGCGTGCACGCAGCTCTACCAACTGAGCTACGTGTCTAACCCGTTATAAATCTGATTTTAATTATATATATATATTAATTAGTTTAAACCGAAAATCATTTTTATTTTAAAAACAGTTTAAGCGAAATCGGACATGCACTCCACAGGTCTCGAACCCGGAACCTGTGGTTTAATTCTAACACACAGTCCACCGCTGGACTGTGTGTTCAACATGTTATATAATTCGATTTTCATTATACTTAAATACTAATTAGTTATTTCCTTTTCTGTCTTATTAAAAAGAATAGATAATTGTTCGAGTCGGTGCAGTAGACCGGACTCGAACTCGTGACCTGTGATATAAACAAACACACAGTCCACCGCTGGACTGTGTGTCTAACTTGGTTATTATTCCGATTATTAATATACTTAACATATAACTGTATGACTTCCGGTTCGGTTAACAAAAAGAAACGTTTTTATTAAGGCGACGTGTGTGAAACCGGATTCGAACTCGAGACGTTTGTATGTTTAATGTGCACACAGTCCACCGCTGGACTGTGTGTCTAACCCGAGTAATTTCTTGATTTATATTATACTTATACTTTACAGCAATCATCGTCTTCTCCGTCAAGAGTTAACCAGATATAATGTCTAACTGGTTCGAGTTATTATTCGGGTTTCTTTAGCGTTTTAGGTTAATTACTGGTAAGATGGAAGTAAAAAGAAAGGAAAATAAGCGTGAGGTATACCGACTCGCTTTCCTCTGTTTTCCGGCAGAACTCCGGCGACAGAAATCACCTCCGGCGATGAGTTTCTCGTAGCAGCGAGTCTCCAGGAAGCTTAGAAAGGGCGTGGGTATCTCCGGTATAAACTCAGGGGCTCAGTAAGGCTTGGCAATGGGGAAAACGGTTTTCCGGCGATGAGCAGAGAAATTCCGGCGAGTGGAATTACGCCGTGAAAAGATGTGATTTTGAGCGAAAAGGTTTGCAGTGGGTTGTGGGTGAATTTATAGAGCAAATTGTTGAAGAATCTGGTCTGATTTCCGACTGTATTCGTAATTCATAAAAACTCCGGCGGTTATAATTTTGGTCGCGGACTTCAAACATCGGTTATAACCGATGTCTGGTTAATAGTTTACGTTATAACGTAAATTGTAGTTAAGACTCGCGAGATTTCCGGGATTCCGACGACTGAACTGTTTGGGCGCCGGTTTTGAATTCATAACGTCCCTTTATGAATTAAATGATTCTATTATTTATCAAACAAAACAAGTGGCGCAGTGGTTTGTGTGTGTGAGATAAGTCTTGAACTGATTCGGTACAGACCCGGGTTCGAAACCCGGCAGAAGCAAATCATTTTTATTTTGCGACTTTTGACAGTTTTTCAAAAACTAAATATATATTCCCGTATAATAATTGATTACGTATCGTTTAAAAATATTTTGGGCATTTAATTCGCAACGAAATTTTTGACTGACTGTTCGGTTGATAAACGGAGCGGGTTTGGTAAATCCGTTTTTGACGGATGTTACACTGATAGATTATACTTTGATGACAGTTTTCCGATTCAGAACGTGAAGGAAGAATTGTTAGACAAATTCTTTAAACTCTTGGAAGTCACATCAGATGATGTGGTAATCAATGAAAAGAAATTCTATTCAAAACCTAAAAGAAATAATTACCGAAGGAATGGTGGTGATCATCCGAAAAACCAGAGAGTTGGGTTGGGATTAGAAGAATCAGATGAACCTAAAAAGAAAACGTCACCATTTCATGAATACAAGAATAAAAACATGAATTTTGTATATGGGACGAACACGGTTCATGAGGAAAGTTTGATCGGGAAACAATCAAATGATGAGTTCAAGAAAAAGAAAGAACTTCGAGATAAAGCCAAAATGGCAAGTGGTGCCAAAACAAGTGGTGTAAAACCCACTAAAGGACATCCACATGATTCTCGGACTTGTTTCAAGTGCAACGAAATTGGTCATATTGCACGCCAATGTCCGAAATCAAAGCCAGCTTATCTTCGAAGGAAAGAAAGTTCAAATATTGTGAAACCGAAGCAACCATAGTTTGGGCAAATAAGAATTCTAAAAAGAAATGTTAACAAAGATGAAATGAAACAAGTTTTTGAAAAGAAATTTGAGAATTCAAATTTCAAAAAAGGTGAATCTTCAAAGCTAATGAAAGTAAGTTTTACATCAAGAAGGCTAATATAAAATCTCAAGCCTGGATTGCAAAGAAACGGTCAACAACATCTGAGATCACTAAGTCTGAGCTTGTTAAGACTGGTGATCGCATGAAAGAATCAAAATCTGAAATCATAATTCAAACCACATCTGAAAATGTCAAAACTACAAGTGGTAACAATTCAAATGATAAAAAGACAGTAAAGTTTTCAAACATAAACATCATAGAAAATCTAGATGATGAATGTGAATTTGATTATGCAGATGAGTGTGGATTTGATTATGCTGATGAGTGTGAGTTTGATTTTGACGATGGTTATCCAATTCAACCCAAGATCAAAAAGGCTTGGGTCTCGCTTTTTAAATAGATTGTTGAAATGTGCAGGGGCTCCAGAGATCCGTACTTTCTAAGTGGATTTTGGATAGTGGAGCGTCCAGGCATATGACGGGAATGAAAGCGTTGCTATTCGACATAAAAGCTATCAATGGTAGATATGTTGGATTTGCGGGTAACCAGGGTGGAAGGATAGCCGCCGAGGGAAAACTCTCAAATGGCGTAGTTTCATTCGATCGCGTGAATTATATTGCAGAGTTGGAAAATAATCTTCTAAGCATATCGCAGATTTGTGACAAGAAGTTCACGGGTGCATTCCAACGACAAAGAGTGTACTATCTTGAAGCCAGGATTCAAAATACTAGATGAGTGGATTATGATGCGAGCACCTCGAGAGAATGATCTATATGTTCTTGATATGGGCGTCGCTACCACTTCATCAAAATCAGCGCAATGTTTTGTGACAAAGGCTACTGAAAAGGATTCTATTCTTTGGCATCGTAAGATAGGGCATATTCATTTGCGAAAAATGAATTACTTGGTTCATAATGATCTTGTAGAAGGTGTAAATCTTCAGAGTTTTCATATGTCTGATCACTGCTTAGAATGCAAAAAGGGAAAGCAGATCAAGAAATCTCATCCGAAGAAAATTCTAAACTCAATCAAGTTGTCACTAGAACGTCTCCACATGGATTTATTTGGTCCTATAAATGTTCGAAGCATCTCAGGAGAATTATAATGCTTGGTCATGACAGATGACTATTCGAGATATTCTTGGGTATTCTTTCAGGAATCAAAAGACGAAACGTTTGAGAACTTGGTGATTCTATTTAAGAACTCGAGAATCTTTATCATCTGCCAGTCAGACGCACTAGAAGTGACAACGGCACAGAGTTTAAGAATAACAAAATTTAGGAATTCTGCAACGCAAAAGGGATTCTACACGAGTTTAGTGCTCCCTATACTCCACAACAAAACAGAGTAGCTAAACGGAAAAACAGAACTTTGACTTAAACTGCGAGAACCATGCTTGCAGATTCTAAACTTCCAATCAGCTTCTGGAGTGAAGCGGTTGCTGCGGCTTGCTACACGCTAAACAGAGTTCTCACTGTCAAACCAACAAAGAAAACATGTTTTGAGATAATAAACCGACGGAAGCCAAATTTGAAGTTCTTAAAACCATTCGGTGCGCCATGTACCGTAATACACCAAGATGGCAAATTCGGAGCTAAATCTCTTGAAGGTTTCTTTGCCGGATATGTGAGTCCGTTGAGAAGAGTATATGTTCCTTCGTTGAGAAAGCTTATTGAAGCACAACACGTGGATTGTTTCAACTATACGGATCCTATTCAAAGGAGAGGTGACGCGTGGCTGTTTAACTACCAAGACCTTTGGAAGTCATTCGACTTGCCGGAAGAACCGTCTGACGAAGAAGTTGCAGCGTTATATTATCTTCACCAGTCGGCGAATCAAGAACAAATCATTAGACCAATTGTGGTTAATCGACCCACATTGATTCTTCATCTTCCGGAGCAGGTCCAAGCAATAGTAGTGGTGTTCAAGTTGAAAATACTTCTGAAGCAGAAGTAACACCTACTACACCTCCAGTGAATGCTTCTAATGAACCAGAAAACACAACAATGCCTAGTACGCCTCAGAATCAGAATTCTGATTCAGATGAAGCACCGACATTTGATGCTGATAATGAAACTTCATCGGACGAAGAAGTTGAGCAGATTTCTAACCTGTTGAATCAATCAGCTAGTCTGAGAAATCAGAACGAAGCTTCATCAAGTACTCCTAATGTTGATGTGAACAGTGATCTGATTGTTTCAAATCAGCAAAGATCAGTTGATGTTCCAACAGAAGAAATGTCGCGATCATATTCATACCATCCTTCAACGAATAGAATAGGAGAACTACAAAATGGTGTGCGTACACGAAATCAAATCAACAAAGCACTTAGTTGTTTCTACACCCGAGTTGCACCAACTCAGAATTACTGCTACTATTCATGTTTCATTTCTCAAATAGAGCCAAAGACAGTTAATGAGGCTCTGGCAGACGAGAATTGGGTGATAGCAATGCAAGAGGAACTTTTACAGTTCGAGAAGTTGGGTGTTTGGAAGCTTGTAGACTTGCCACCGAAGCAGAAAGCTATTGATACAAAGTGGGTCTTCAAGTGTAAAAGAGATGATCGGGGGATTATAGTCAAAAACAAAGCTCGGCTGGTTTTCAAGGGATTCCACCAGCAGGAGATATAGATTACACGGAGGTATACGCACCATTTGCGCGATTAGAATCTATCCGCATTATCCTAGCGTTTGCAGCTTGGAAAGGATTTAAGGTGTACCAGTTGGATGTAAAATCTGCATTTCTCTACGGTAAACTTCATGAGCAAGTGTATGTCGGCCAACCACCAGGGTTTGTTGATCCACTGAACAAGAACAAAGCATATCTCCTGGACAAAGCCTTGTACGGTTTACACCAAGCCCCGAGAGCTTGGTACGAGACGTTATCACAACATCTCGTAGGAAATGGATTCACGAAAGGCACAGTGGACAGCACTTTGTTTGCCAGAGAAGTTGGATCGCATCTGATAATAGTACAAATCTATGTGGACGACATCATTTTCGGTTCTACGGATGACAGTCTATGCAAAGAATTCGAAAAGATTATGAAGAAGAAATTTGAGATGTCCTCTATGGGCGAAATGAAGTTCTTCTTAGGTCTTCAAGTGGATCAGCTTCCAGACAGGATATTCATTCATCAGACTAAATATGTTAACGACATTCTCAAAAAGTTTGAAATGGATTCTTCGAAGCCGTTTTCGACATCGCTGGCACTAAACCATGGGATTTGCGTATACGAGACAGGAACGAAAGTTGATGAAACATTGTATCAATCGATGATAGGTTCATTGATGTATCTAACGGCATCGCGCCCAGACATCATGTATCCTACATGCTTATGTGCGAGATATCAGTCAAGTCCTCGAATGTCACACTTACAGATAGTCAAGCGAATCTTTCGTTAATTGAAAGGTTGCCCAAGCACTGGCCTGTGGTACCCCAAGAACGACAATTTTGATCTCACTTGATACGCTGACTCGGACTTCGAAGTGGACAAACTGAACTCGAAATCTACAACTACAGGATGCCAGTTCTTTGTCACACGTTTGGTAACGTGGCAGTGTAAGAAACAAACCACGGTCTCTCTCTCAACTGTGAAGCGGAATACATTTCTGCTTCCAACTGCTGCTCTCAAATCCTCTGGATTCAGCAACAGATGAGGGATTATGGTTTGCAGTTTCTTGACACGCCTTTATTTGTAGATAACAAAGCAGCCATCGATATAACTAAAAATTCGGTTCATAACTCACGTACAAAACACATTGAAATTCGTTACCATTTCATTCGTGATTGTTACGAAAAGAAATTGGTTCGAATAGAAGAAATCCACACCGACAAACAAAGGGCTGATTTTTAAAGCAAAGCATTTCCATTAACAAGATTTAAATATCTAATGCGGCTTAACGGTATTAAAAATTTGCTTACAGGTGCGGAAGCTGAGGTTGAATACGGATCGGACGATGAATTCACGTAATCCGCATTGGTTTGTATGGTTTGTACATATCTTTCTTAAAAAAAAACTAAAATCCAAAAATATCTTTTTGATTTTAGAGGGAGAAATATTTGGAAAAATACAAAAAACATATGAAAATTTTCAAAAATGTACAAAAACATTGAAAAAGATAAAAAGATTTCGATGTCACAAAAAGGAAATGATGGTACATCAGTGGACTATCACAGTATGCTAAAGAAATGTAAAGTTTAAAAGTGATAAGCGAGTCTTACTGTGGATGTGTCGATAGGCTTAACACGTTTAGTAAACTGTTTTCGAAGTATAAACTAAATTTAACTACTCCAAAATTTCGTTTGAGAGATTGCCTGATTCTGAGATACGAGGTCTTTATAGACAGTTGATATCTAGGGTACTTTACAAGTTCTTCTGATTTTGCGGAAGCAATAGCCTAGAACTTCTATAATACTTTCGCTATAAACACCAACTGCATGCAAACTTGAAAAGTATCAGAAGATCAAAATTCATTGCAGTGCTAAAAAGATTCGTTTGAGAGATTGCCTGATTCTGAGATACGAGGTCTTTATAGACAGTTGATATCGTTTGAGAGATTGTCTTTATAGACAGTTGCTAAAAAGATTCCTTAAGTGGAACACACCTTAAAGACGAGCCTTCATCTCTTTGTCTGTACGGTAGTACTAACCTGAGCTCTCAAGGTCTCGCACTTACCCAGATACAGATATCAATTACGCTATATTCACCTATAAGATGAATCTAGGGAATCTTGATAAGGGAGTATATTCAAGAAGTGGGAACCACAGATAAGTCAAGTTTCATAAATCTTACCTTAACATATCTTGAAACAGTTGAGAAATGTGGTAAAGTTTAAGTGGACAAACATATCGACAATCTAGGTAAACAAGTTTAAAGCTCAAAGTCATCTAAAGGTCAACGGTACTAGTGATATGTCTCAATTAACTGATATGATCCTTTAGACACGAATTCACAAAAAACATGCCTGTAAATATGTTTGTACATAGTTTATATTGTTCTGTACATAGTTTATCAGCTTTATAGATTAAAACCAAAAAGATTTTCTGTGTGTTTTAGCATAAACTTACAAAAAAATCAAAAAGATTTTATTTATACATTGTTTTCAGCAAACCAATGTTCGCGAACGGGTCTTCAAAGTCTGGTAAGATGCTAGAACTGGTGGGAATCTCTTTGACAACAGGCTGGGAGCTAATCTGTAAAATCTGAAAAGTCAAAACAATAAAAAGTTCATTAATTTGAAACTTTGATTTTGAAATATCAACAGTTTGTTCGTAATGGGTCAAACCGGGGTCATTAACTTGGACTCGGCAGACAAATCGGTTAACCAAGGTCATTAAGTTGGACTTGGTCAACTGAGTGGATTTTCATAACTGATAAAAGTTGGAAAGTTCAGGGGTTAAAATGTAGAATTGAAAAAGTTTGAATGTGTGGATTAGCAAGTTCGGCCGAACTTGCTAAAATGATCAAAGTTCGAAAATGCAACAAGTTCGACCGAACTTGCAGATGGTTGCTAGATGTTTAAAGCTAAGTTTGCCCGGACTTGGTGGGCTTTGTCAATTGGGCTTGCAAGTTCGCCCAAACTTGCCATGGTATAAGTATCTGGCAAGTTCGGCCGAACTCATTCCATCAGTTATCAAAACTCTGAGCGAACTTTAGCTAATTGAGAGATCTGAGCAATTTTTGCAAAATTACACTGTTACTCTGCCCAAATTTAGTTTGTTTTTTGGTGATTAGCACACCAATTACAATGACAGAGGTAGAGTCTTGATCTTTGAACCGTAATTTGAACATAATCAAACATGTCATATCTGAAGCTTGTTAAAATGTTAGATCTAGGTGTTTAATGATAAAATTGATCTTAAAATCTTGATATCAAACATAAATCGGCCATGAAACTGTTGTTGTTTTGATTGAAATAGGTTGTAATCTTGTTGAGCAGGTTATGTTTGAAGGAGATGACAAGTTCGGCCGAACTTGTTGTCAAGTTCGACCGGACTTGCTATCAAATCTGTATAGAATGCTTAAACCAGAAGTTCGACCGAACTTCTTTAAAAGTTTAATTAACATTGAACTGGAAGTTCGCCCGAACTTAGAATTTGAAAGTTAAAAATTGTAAGTTCGCCCGAACTTATGGTTATAATTGAACATGTGTTTGATACATCTTCGGGCGAACTTGACTTAAAACTGAATGTTATAACATCTCTCAAGTTCGCCCAAACTTGATGAATATGTTAGAAAAATTTGTGTTTTTTCTCGTATTGCGTGCTAATTGTTTTGCGTCATTTTCCAGGCTCAAGTACCAGCGCGTGCAATATCTGTAGAGTTTTCTAAGACGCACAACACTTGTATTACTCTCTACAAAACGATATGTCCATCTTTGAAAGAGTACGAGAGTATTTTGAAGTTTTTGGAAGAAAGTCCTATTCATCGGGCTATCACAGAATGCACAGTGTCATACAAATCTCATACTTCCCATTTCTGGACGAATGCTAGTTTAAGTGATGATCAGAAGACGATTATTTCATCAGTGCAAGTCGGCAATGAAGTCAAATCTATCACTGTAACAGAAGATGATATACACAGAGTCTTGTAATTCAACAACAACAAAGACGATCCGATTTATCTTAATGAGAAGATGGTTAGAGGATGTTTCTTCAGAATGGGATACAAGGGGAGCGTAAACAAGCCGACGTTAAAGAAAGGGGAAGTGCCTAACCCATATAAACTTCTCATGCACGCTATTATTCATACATTTAGTCATCGAAAGGCGGGATAGACGACGTGTAAGATTATCTGACCTGTATGGCAACAACACTGATTCTGAAAAAGCTGTTCAAATATTCGAAGCTTGTATTTACACACATGCGAAAAACATGGAGGATCAAGGCTTTGTCTCTATCCAAGGTTCGTATAAATGCTGATAGATGAGAAGTTCACGAACATAGCACGGGATCCGAATGATGTGCTTTATCTAGTTCACCTTGATGAAACGACTGTGAAGAAGCTAATCAAGTTTCAGAAACAAGCATCAGCTCCTATTGCAAAGCCACTTTTCGGGGCAATCAAAGATTCGAATTATGTTGCTCCACCAGAAAATAAATGGAGGAAAGACGGAAGCGATGATCAGAAAGAGCTTAATGCTGAAAATGAATGGTTTAAAGACTTCAAGCCGAAAGCTAGAAGTGAATTGTTCTTAAAGGAAGATGCTGATAAGCCTAAGAAGAAACGAGCGGCTAAGAAAGTTGATACTATGCTCGTTGATGAAGATGAACCTGAGAATGTTCAAGGCGAAGCAGGTTCTAGTGCAGCAGTAGTTGTTGAGAGTCAAGAGACTGATAAAGCTACACAGGAAGATGTTATTTCAGCAACTTCTAAAAATGAAGATGATTCTGATGAAGAACATGTGAAAGAACTAGAAAAGTCAGCAGCAGAAATAGTAGCTGAAAAAGAAAAAGAAATGGATGCTGATTTCGATCCAAATCTTGAGAAAGATTCTGATGAGGAAAGACCAAAGAAAAAAGCTAAACGTGTAAAGTCTGCAACTATTCTTCAACAAAGACTACAGGGTCTCCTCAAACAAAGGGCAAGAAAAAGAAGAAAGTTCAAAAAGCAGTCAGCAAACGATACAAAGGAAAGTTGAAAAGCGCATAAGTGACACAAGAACCTTCTGGCGCACAGGAGACAGGAGCTACACAAGAACCTCCTGTTGTTATTCCTGTTGAGATTGAACGTCAAGGAGTTACACAAGAACCTCCTGTGACTGGATTGCTTGAAGTACCGGTTATTCAATCACCCGTTTCTCCAACGACTTCAAATCTTGAAAGTTCTACTCCAAGGAAGTCTACACCAAAGGCTGCTACTCCAAACTCAACACCAAAATCTTCAGGGCCTAATATATTTGGTGATATTCATAGTGATCCGATTAGTCTGCAAGATCTAAACAATTTCTTTCCAGAGACTAATGTTGAACTTTTAGAGAAGCGTGTAAAAATCTTGGAAGAGAAAGTTGCCAAGAATGAAGAAGAAAAATCAGAGTTAGTAAAGAAAATGAATCAAAGCTATGTTGAGAAAGAGATATTAGACGACAAAGTTAAAGTGTTTGAGAATGAACGTGAATACTTTAAAGCTTTGATCGAGAGTCTGCAAGATGCAAATGAGAAGCTGCAGACAGAAATAGCTGATTTGAAGACAATTCAAGCCCTAAATGATCAAAGATTCACCAGGTTGCAGAAAGTTTTATCTAACTCTCTTGGAATAGATTTTATCAAAGAATATGATCGTCTGGATCAACAAGAAGCCAAAGAAAGGTCTGAGAAAGAACTAGCAGTGAGTGGTAAAGGAAAGAATGTTGAGGGTGAAGCCCCTAAATCTTCTGAGGCTGCTGAGAAATCTGTTGAAGATGTTTCTAAAACTTCTGAGTCCGATATTCCAATGGTTGATGAATCTGTCAAGCCTTCTGATCCTATAGTTGCTTCTGAAACGGATGATGAAGAAGCTGAAAAGGAGGATAAAGATGATGAAGAAAAAGATGATTCGGAATATGAGGATTGGAATGTAGCTGACGATGATGATGATGATGATGATGATGATGAAAGGTGGGTTGGAATGAAAATTACTGAAGCTAAAGTGTCAAATGATTTCGATTTCTCTGATCTTATGAATGATGAATCGAACAAGATGGATGATAAAAGTGAGGGGGAGTCAGGGTAGAAAGGGCCATCTGATGATATTGATTTGTTGAATGTTGAAAGATTTGCTAAGCCAGTTGCTGCAGTACCCATGAAGCCTTTATTGTTGATGTTAGAACATAACAGGAGGAAGGCGAATTTATACACAACTATACTAAGGAAGATCTTGCAAAGTTAGTTGAAGGCTGCAGATCTAGAGTTTGATTTCGAAGAAGACGTGTTGAATGTTAACACATTTGAGCCAAACGATTATCAGTATGTTAGAAGATTTGAGGCTGACGAGTATAATAGAGTGATCGTGGAAGATTGGTCTTCTGATGATGAGACAGATCAAACTGCGAAGTACATCGGTCCTAATTCTGAAAGTTTTCCTACTTTTGAGGAGATGTACAAGCAACTCGACGAAGACATGTTAAAAGAAAAGATTGAGGAATCTTTGCGTGAAGGAAAGGTACCAAAGCCAATGACTAAAGAAGAAATTGCTCAAGCGAAGAAATCCTGGTTTAAAGAAATGCCTCACGAACGTAAGTTTCGACGTCCTCTAGCATTCTTTACCAGAGACAAAGACGTTTCTTTGGGAGATATCTTGAGTTGGGGTTGGTTTAAAGAACTTCACGTATATGCAATCAAAAGAGAATTTGGAGTGCAATACTTCAAGTATCTTTCTGATTTCAAGACATTACCATATTGGGATGTGGAAGAGTTAGTTCAGACCGTCAATGTTACATATCACATGAAAGTGATTGATCAACTGTTGTGGAAGTTGATAAAGTTTGAAGCGGTTAAAGGATTCAGATATTGGAATCCATTCATTCCAGGTCGCCGAATCAAGACTAACAAGAAAACAAGGGAGAAAGACATTATGTTGATAATGAAGCGACCAAGGGCAATGAGAAACATGCCGCTGATGCCGATTGAGCAAAACTTCTATCCATTATTCAAGTGGTGCAAATAGATCCATCGACTTCTGAAGCAGTTATTGTTTTAAAGTTTGAAGAACACTTGGATATTTCAAAGGAAAGAGTTGAGGTATTGGGATATCAGGGTATGAGGAGGTTATGGAGGACAATCAGGATTCTTGATCCTATGTGGTTGGTTAACTACTCAAGAGAAGATATTAAAACCTTGTTCTATAGCAAGATTGTATTTGGTGAACGTGAAAAGGTACAAGCGATGCAGTTTCAGAAAGTTGTTAATGTTTGCTATGCACACGAAGTTAATTCAGGAAAGATGTGGCAAACAAACTGGAGAGATCTAGAAAGAGTAGATTTTTAAAAGAGGAGAAGCGTCTTGAAGCAATTCATGAGAGAACAAGAAAGGCAAGTGTTAGGAGATTTCAGCATTTGAACAAAGTCCCTCCTACAGACCAGACGTTGGATCCTAAGCAAAAGCGATGAAAGAAGCCGTACAAGAACTTCTTTGGTCGTGTGCGTTAAGTTTATATGAAGACAGAGTTTAGAAGACTGATACAAGACGATGACTATATCCAAGTGGGAGTCTGTTGGTGCATAATGTCTATGTCTTAGTCTTATATTGAGTCTGTATAGTATAGAGCTGAATAGGCTAGTCGTATGAAGTATTTATGTATTGTTGTAACAAGTTCATTCTAGAATGTCATGTACAGCCAAGTTCGGCCGAACTTGCTAAGGCAAGTTCGGGCGAACTTAGGTCCTCCATGAGCGAACTTGGTAGCCTATAAATACCTAGCTAGCTTCTCTCATTTGTAACTTTGGCATTTTGGAGGCGAAGCTCTGTCAGTTTATACTCTTGACGTTTGATCAATAAAACTGATGTTAAACTGATTAATTCTTGTCTATTGGTAAACACGACGTAATATTTCCGCTATTATGGACGTTAGATATCAAATTTAGGTTCCTTAACATCGAGGATCGGTCCTACAGGGCACTCCCGTTTTGTTTGTCAAAAAGATAGATGGATCTTTTCGGATGTGCATTGACTATCGCGAGCTCAACAAGCATACTGTCAAAAACCGATATCCTCTTCCTCGCATTGGCTATCTCTTCGATCAACTTCAAGGTGCGACCTGTTTCTCAAAAATCAATCTCCATTCTAGTTATCTTCAGCTTTGAGTTCTCAAAGAAGATGTACCAAAAACCACTTTTCGCACACGTTATGGACACTATGAGTTCGTGGTCATGCCTTTTGGTTTGACCAACGCGCCTGCTTTGAATATTGTATAGGTTAGAAGCAAACACACAACCAAAATACGGAGCGTATAGTGAAATTGGGAACAAGTGCGCCCGAACTTGTCATGGGATGGACAAGTTCGCCCGAACTTGTCATGTGATGGACAAGTTCGCCCGAACTTGACCATCCACATTCCGGGCGAACTTGTGTGCCTATATGTAGGTGTGTGTTCATTTGTAGTTTAAGTTTTTGCTATCCCTATGGGAGGTGCTGTCGGATTCTCACTAGGAACTCCGGCAACTGGACTTAAAGATGTATACTCTTTCGGTATGAATGAAGACTTCCGCCGCATTCTGTTTCTACTACTTTCTGTAATTACATTCTATCAAATTGGTTTACGTCTACGCACTAACTTCCGTCTAGAACCGCCTGATCACAGACCTTCAAATGGTATCAGAGCTACGGTTATCACCTACGCTCATGAATTTGGACATTTATGGACATTAGGAGGGTTTTAGACGTAAATCATCAAATAAACATAAAATCCACGGACAAAAAGTAAAATCGAACGGAGGGGATTGTTAGAAAACCATTTTCGACCAGATCTGTGGTGGAATCATCTAGAAATTCGATGAAATAAGGATTATGGATCGAAAAATGTGAAAAATGGCTGGATTTGGAGGATCAAGTTCGCCCGAACTTGTATCACTTTGATCAAGTTCGCCCGAATTTATAATATTTTGATCAAGTTTGCCTGAACTTGTCAAAAGGAGTCTAAAAATATATATAAAAAAAATTGGGTGATGGAGATTTTTTCGAGTTTTTAACTTCTAATTCGGCATGTTCAGGGACACCGTATAGAGCTTCAGAGTACAGATTTGGTGATGCGGTCACAAAGTTTTGAAGATAACGGGAGAGTAATTGATACCGGTGCAGAATGTGATCATTTGGGTGTCATGACTAATAAAGGGTCTAAAAGTTAAATCCACATTTGTTGATTACTGAAATTTCCAGATTTGAGGGGGAATTTCAGTGAAAATTGAAGTATGGTAAGAATTTGCAAAAATGAGGGGGAATAAAAATTTTACGATATATGAAGATTCTGACATTTTTGAAATTCGTGACTGCTGCAACATTATCCGGGTGGTTACCGATTGTAGATTATCAGGAAATGCAGAGGATCGAGATTCATCGGGTGATCAAAGGAAGTTCAGATCATGACACAGAGTGATGCTTAAGGGTTAGATTCCTGATCTCCGGTGAAGGAACAGTTAGCTGGATTAGCAGTCATTAGTACCAGTGAGGAACTGAGGACGTTCAAAACGTTCAGTGATGATCTTAGGAATTAACGACAAGCTCCGAAGATGGATAGTTTCAAAATTACCAAGAGATCTGAAGTTATTCAAGATATAACTGATGATAGCCTTTGGTGGCCAGTATTTTTAGTCTTCAAGCAGATGAATCATTCTTCTCTTTGGACTAACCGCTGTTGGATGACGATGTTTGTTGACTAAGTGGCGTTGGTCTACCGGAGATAGCTATATATCTGACATTTTGACTAAAGAAAAAGAATGTGATTTTGGCCACAGACGTATTTTTCTCAGATTCGATCCATTTCCAGATTATTTGTTTTTCGATGAAGATTTGCTGATTGAGCAGATTACCGACTTGCTGATCAAATCTTTCTGAAGGGTGCTTATTGCAATTACAGAAATTGGGATTTCATATTTTCGAGGGTATTCATTGATTTGAAGCTTTCTGGTGCGGTGATTCGAAGTTTCTATCAATTGCCAGTTGAGTTTTTGATATTTTAGGAATGTGCGGAATAAACTCTTGATGCTCAACGCTTATTAAAAAACTAAACTCGGATGCGGTTATCGTCGAAATGTAGAAGCTGCTGCATTGATTAGCTTCGAGTTGGTGGTTATTCTAGAAAATTTGTCGGTCAAGCAAATCAGAGGAGGTCGGAAACCGTGCAACCAAAAGATCTGAACTGAGATTTCAGCTGAATTGAAAGTTGATAATGCGAGCCCGGATCAACAATTAAGGAGGAATCTGTTGACGCGTTTCGACGACATTGGCAGACACCTTGATTGAAGTTGCAGAATATTCAAACACGGCTCAGAGATTCGAAGATCAAGATTAAGCTTTGACAGTAACGAACAAGGGGGAATCTTGATTCATATGTTTGTTGCCTACGTCATCGTATAAAGTCAGAGTCTGTATTTAGGAGCAAAATGTCGAAGTTTATGTATGTTTAGAGCCAAGTTCGCCCGAACTTGTGTTGTCTAGGGACAAGTTCGCCCGAACTTGTCATGCCTAGGACAAGTTTGCCCGAACTTTTCATGCCTAGGACAAGTTCGCCCGAACTTGTCATGGCTAGGACAAGTTCGCCCGAACTTGTCCATGACCAGTTCAAGCGAACTTGTCATCCTATAAATAGGTATCTTGTTATTCATTTGTAAGAATTAAGAGATTTTGTAACTTGGACGGTGAAGCTCTGTCCAAGTCTTTCCAGGATCTGTAACATCTACACATTAATGAAACAGTGATTAAACAGTAACAACTTATATCCAATGTCGCCTATGCAAATGGATTCCGCGTGTTTACCTTAGGTTTGCCAAATTAGGACCAACACGATCCGTACAACGGACCCTCAATTGGTATCAGAGCAGGATTGGACTAATTTGAAGACATTGGACATAGAACATCTCATCTTCTATTCATTTCTTTCTTTTTAAACTTTTCTTGGATATTTCACGGACAAAATGGACTGATTTTCAAGTATAATACGTAAAATCCATAATAGTAAAACCCTTGAAAAGATCAGAGCTTAAAACAAACTAATTCATGTCGAAATTTTGAAAAAAATCATGTTTGAAAACACATGTTCGCTCGAACTTATCATCAAGTTCGCTCGAACTTGACTAAAAAATTCACTTTTTGAGTGATTTTTTCATCAAGTTCGCCCGAACTTGATTGATTTTTCAAAGATTTTCACTCAAGTCCGCTCGAACTTAGCTGTTTTTCATCAAATTTAATCAAGGTCGTCCGAACTTGATCAAAATTTGTTGAAATTCTTTACAAGTTCGCCCGAACTTGCTGTTTCTCTTGAATTTTCACATAAGTTCGCTTGAACTTGTTCTCATGGTGACATTTTCATAATTCTCAATACAATTTCCCCGAACTTGTTAAGTAGCTGATTTTCACAAGCTGTGACAAGTTCGCCCGAACTTGTCCATGAAAATTCAGAAGAACGTCTCGGACATTATATATCGCTAGATTCATATTGACGAGACGAGTTTAAAGCTCTAATCTGGTAAAAATAATTTTCGAAAAAATTTAAGCGATTTTTAGCGAACCGATACGTTAATATTGTGGATTAAGAAGTCAAATTTTACTGGAATTGTCTGTTTGCTAATTTTTTTCAAGTGCTTTTGAACGACAGTTAAATTTGGAAAACGAAATGGGGTCCGTGCAAGCCGCCAAAGTTGACGTGTATGGACGAGTATGAAAGCTTGAAAGAAAAATTCGAGAAGTGGAAACGAAAAAATTTCTTCTACTAGAATGTTCATGAGAAGAAGATGATCAGCTTGTTACATCAATCGATAAATGAAGATATCTTGGTTCTACTACCAGAATGTGATACAGCACAGAAGTTGTGGAATGCTCTACGTGCTAAATATATAGAGAGTGCTGAGATGATTAAGAGCAATAAGGTTCTAATCATGAAAGAGTTTGATATCTTCACAATGCTGAAAGGCGAGTCAATGAAACAAATGATAGAGCAATTTTGTCATTTGAAAGTGCAGATGAGAAGGCATGGTCTCAATAAGACAGAAGCAGAGTATATTGACGAATTGGCTGATGCTCTTCCGGAGGGTGAATGGACAACGTACTTAATGGTGTTAAAGGAAAGTCCGAGCTGGGAATTTTTCAAGCTTTCTACCTTCATTGACAAATTAGAGGGATATGAAGTAGAATTACTAAAGAAATCTGAGCTTGTCAGTAATCAAGGGAATGATCAGTTGAAGAAAGAATGGAATATAATGGCAAAGAACTTTGAAGCACAAGTTTCAAGTAGATCTACAAATGAGTCTTCAAGTTCTAAACCAATCTGCCCAGTCTTTGATGTAGATCTCAATGATTATCTGGCAGATAATGTCAAACTCTTGAACAATCTGGAGAGGAAAAAATAAAAATTAAAAGAAAATGAAAGGATTTTTGAAAATAAATAAAAATTTTAGAAAATGAAAGATCTGTTTTAAATAAAAAAGATTTTGAAAACAAAATGTAATAAACTCGCATCTTGAAAAAATCAGAAAACTTGAAAAATGCTGAGATTGCTAAAAATAAAATGGTTGATTTAGAAAAGAAATTGAAATATTTTGTGACATCGTCATTGATGTTAGATTATATTGTCCAAAACCTATCAATAAGAATAAAAAGGAAATTCCAATAAGTGATAATGTAACAAATTATGACGATGTCATAATTGAGGATTGTGATGATGATACCGATGAAAAGAGCTAAAAATGATAAAAATCAAATATTTGTAAAACTAAAAGAAAATTTTCAAGAAACTGTTCTACAATCTACTGAAAAAGGTGAATGCTCAACGCAAAAAACCTTCTAAACAGAATGGAGAACGAAAAAAAAGGGAAAACAAAGTTCTAAAAATTCTAAATATTTTCAAACAAAAAATAAAAGCTCATCGGTACGACCATCCAATCAAAATAAAAATTCAAAACAATTTAAAAATCAAAACTTACAAAAAATTGTAAATAAGTGGTCAGGTTGGACCACAGTGCTTCAACGTCAAATTCAAAGTTACAGACGAAGCAGAAAGTGGCTACCACATGTCAAATTAGTGTTATGATTTGAGTCTATGGTTTGATAGAAAACGATATGATAACAGGGTGTGTCATATTTGTGTGGTAACTTGACACATTGCTAAAAAATGTCTACAAATTAAACCTAAACCTGTTCATATTGATAAGAAAAATTCTGAAGATTTGAAAATACCAACTAAGGTTTGGAAACAAGGTACAAAAACTACAAACAAGGTGGAACCAGTTATTACTAAGTTTTCAAATTTTGAAACTGGTGAATCTCGAATAGTAATGTACAAATCATTTGCACATTGTATTTTAAGAAAGCTTTAACGAAAAATCAAACATGGTTAGTAAAAGAAAAGGAAGTGACACATTCAGTGAAAATTGAAGATTAGAGGACTTTCTAAAACTTGAGAAAGTTCTAAATAAACCTGATTGTGAAAAGAAAGTCAAAGTTAAGGTTGAAGAAATAACACCTAAGACTGCAAAGGCTTGGGCGTCACTATTTAACTAATTGTTTGAATTTTTATGCAGGAACTTCTAAGATGAAAGTAAATTACTGAGAATGGAGTTCCGTAGCACACATTGAAGACGAAGGGCCGAGTTAACAAGTTTATATAAAGGCCATTTTTACAAAATTTGAAACTCAAATAACGTTTACTTTACAATTTTTGAAAATTTTGGAGAAAAATTTTCGAAAAACATGTTTTAATAACGTTTACTTGAAATTTTACAAATTTTTAAAGAAAATCTGAAAAACTTTCACAGAACCCTCACTGTTGAACAGACAAAACTCAGGGATATAAATGTTCTATAAACACAAAATGTCAGGTTTTTTTGTCATCATGAGGGGGAGAGTGCTTTAAAAGTAAAATTTTGAAGCAGTAATGGATGGAGAATTGAACCGATTCTCATTGGTTGGTCAATATTTTTATAAATCAAAAGTTTCAAAAATATGTTTTTGAATTTTAGGGGGAGAAAAAAGTTTTCAGAAAATCCAAAAACATATTAAATACAAAAGTACAAAAACATGAAAAAAAAGAATTTTGTGTCAAAAAAGAAAATGATAGTACATCAGTGGACTATAACAGTACGCTAAGATTTGTAAAGTTTAAAAAGTATAAACAAGTCTTACTGTGGATGTGTCGATAGGCTTTACACGTTCAGTAAATTGTTTCCGGGATATAAACTAAATTTTACAACTACTTAAACTTATGGATTAACATCTCTCGGATATATGGACTTAGTACTCCGAAATTTTGTTTGAGAGATTGCCTGATTCTGAGATACGAGGTCTTTATAGATGATTGATATATGGGGTATTATACAAGTTCTTCTGATTTTGCATAAGCAATGCCTAGAACTTCTACAATGCTTTTGCTAAAAATCCTAAACTGCAAGCAAAATTAAAAGAATGGATAGATCTAATCAATTGCAGTGCTTAAAAGATTCCTTAATTGGAACATACCTTAAAGTCGAGCCTTCATCTCTTTATTTGTACGGTGGTACTAACCTGAGCTCTCAAGGCCTCGCAAAACCCAGATACAGATATCAGTTACGCTATACTCACCTATAAGATGAAATCTAGGGAATCTTGATACGGGAGTATATTCTGAGATGGGAACCATAGTTAAGTCAAGTTTCATCAGTCTACCTAATATATCTTGGAACAATTGAGAAATGTGTCGAAGTTTAAGTGGACAATTATATCGACAATCTAGGTAAACGAGTTTAAAACTTAAAGTCTCAAAAGGTCAATGATACTAATGATTTGTCTCAAAAACCGATATGATCCTTTAACACAAACTCAACAAAATATATATTTGTAAATATGTTTATACATACTTAGTGTTTGATATTCATTTCATAAAAACAAAAAGATTATATTATCTTTTTGTTTCGACCACTGATGATGAAAAGCTGATTTTCAAAGTCTAAAGTTGCTAATCAAAATCTAAAAATTGATATTGATTTGAAAAGTTTAAAAGTTCATTAAGTTGAAACTTACATTTGAATAATTGTGTCAGTTTAGTGTCAAAATGTTTAATCAATATCATTAAGTTAAACTTGATACATAAATCAAATATTCAAGGTCATTAATTTGGACTTGATTAACTCAGTGAGTTTAAAACTGATAAAGATGATTAAGTTTGAAATGTTTTCGGTTAGAAATTTCAAAGTTTGAATCTGAAATGATTATTTGAATGTTTGAGGAACTTTGAAACAGGAAGTAAATTTTAAGGGGGGCTAGATAAAAACGATGAAGATACCAGAGAGCTCAAAGTAAGGGGGAGGATGGTGATTAATTTTTATCAAGACAAGCTCAAGAAAAGAGAAAAGGATTGTAAAAGCTATGAAGGTCATGGATGTTAAAGTTATTCAAGAAATAAAAATCAAGAGAATATTAAAGACTCTGGAACTTAATTGAAGAATTATGACTACGGCAACATCCAAGAGGGAGTCTGTTGATGCATATGTTGTTGCCTAATTCATCGTATAAAGTCGAGTCTGTATTTAGGAGCGAAATGTCAAAGTTTATGTATGTTTAGAGCCAAGTTCGCCCGAACTTGTGTTTTCTAGGGACAAGTTCGCCCGAACTTGTCCTAGACAACCAGTTTCAATCGCGAACTTCATGTCAAGTCCTATAAATAGGTAACTGTCATTTCATTTGTAGAATTCAGAGATTTTGTAACTTGGACGGCGAAGCTCTGTTCAAGTGTTTCCAGGATCTGTAACGTCTACACATTAATGAAACAGTGATTAAACAGTAACAAACTTATATCCAATGTCGCTTATGCAAACGGATTCCGCACGTTTACCTTAGGTTTGCCTAATTAGGACCAGAACGATCCATACAACGCACCCTCACCTCTTACGTCTTTGACTCAAAAGGATAAACCTTTTGTTTGTGGTCCCGAACAAGATGGAGTCTTTCCAAACCCTCAAGGACATGCTTTGTAATGCTCCTATCCTTACCCTCCCCGATGGGAACGATGATTTCGTCGTGTCTTGCGATGCTTCAAACCAAGGTCTCGGTTGCGTTCTTATGCAACGGGACAAGGTTATCGCATACGCGTCGAGACAACTCAAAATCCATGAGAAAAACTATACTACGCACGACCTTGAACTTGGTGCAGTTCTTTTTGCATTAAATATTTGGCGACACTACCTTTATGGTACCAAGTGTACGGTATTCACCTGACCACAAGAGCCTTCAACATATCTTTGATTAAAAGGAACTCAACATGCGTCAACGTCGTTGGGTAGAATTGTTAAAAGACTATGACTATGACATTCGCAACCATCCTGGCGAGGCGAATGTCGTGGGCGATGTCAAGAGTATTCATTGCTACCAAACCATGGGAAAACTTAGTGAGCTTATTCGCCATGCGCAATTCTCAGTCATTAACGAGGGTAACCTCAATAGCGAATTGAATTGTGGAGTCGAAAAGCCACTAAAAGCTAAACCTGATGGTATTCTCTACTACCATGATCGTATTTGGATTCCTGATCGTCTCAACCTCCGAAACACCTTGATGGATGAAGCCCACAAATCCCGATACTCTATTCATCCTGACGTTGATAAGATGTATCATGACCTTCATACATCTTATTGGTGGCCTGGGATGAAGAAGGATATCGCTCTTTACGTCTCGAAGTCTCTCACTTGTTCCAAAGTTAAAGCTGAACATCAACGTCCCTCTAGTCTACTCGAACAACAAGAAATTCTTGTCTGGAAGTGGGAGAGTATTGCTATGGGTTTCATTACTAAGCTTCCTCGCACTTCGTCTGGTCACGATAGCATCTGCGTCATCATTGATCGATTGACCAAGTCCGCTCATTTCCTCGCCATTCGTGAAGATTACAAAGTCGAGAAATTGGCTCGTATCTACATGGATGAAATCATCAGTCGTCATGGTACCCCCATTGACATCATTTCCGATCGTGATGCTCGTTTCACCTCCCGCCTTTGGCAAACGTTTCAATCCGCCCTTGACACTCGTCTCAATCTTAGCACCACTTTTCATCCTCAATCCGACAGTCAAACCGAGCGTACTATCTAAACCTTGGAGGATATGCTTCGCTCATGCGTAATCGATTTTGGTGGCAACTGGGATTCCTGCACTTACCCTTGGTAGAATTCTAGTACAACAATAGTTATAACGCTAGTATTCAAATGGCACCATTTGAAGCATTGTATGGTCGTAAGTGTCGTTCACCGATTTGTTGGCACAAGATCGGAGAACCTCAGATCACCGGTCCCAAACTTATACAAGAGACAACGGACAAGATCCAACAAATTCATGATAATCTTCTCAAAGCCCAAAGCCGACAAAAGAGTTATGCTGACAAAAGACGCAAGCCTTTGGAATTCAACGTAGGTGATAATGTACTTCTCAAGGTATCCCCTAGGAAGGGTGTTGTTCGATTTGGTAAGAAAGGCAAACTCGCACCTTGCTACGTAGGTCCTTTCAAGATTCTCGAAAGGATTGGTAAGGTTGCGTATCGACTGGAACTACCTGAAGAACTCAACAACGTTCATCCTGTCTTACAAACCTCAAGAAATGTCTAGCTGAAGAAGGACTTGAAGTTCACTCAAATATCTTCAAATCAACGAAACATTGCATTTTGTGGAAAAACCAGTTGAAATCATGGACTGAGGAATCAAGCAATTAAGGCGTAGTGGAATCCCTACGTCAAGGTTCGATGGGAAGGAAAACGTGGGGCTGAATTTACTTGGGAACTCGAGAATGATATGAAGACTAAGTATCCGCATATCTTCGTTGCATCTTCCTAAATTTCGGGATGAAATTTCCTAAAGGAGGGGAGACTGTAACACCTTGCTTTTTCTACTTTCTATATTTTGAAAGCTAGACTTGTATTGCTATTTTCGGAAACCTTTGTATCTTGTACTCGTTCTTTCGTTGTAATCTTTGTAAACCGAGACTTGAATCATAATGAAACTCGTATTTTATTTCCGCTATGTTATGCATATTCATACACTCATTCATGCTCATACTACTAGATACTTGGAAACATTGTTATACTTGTAAATACGTGGCATTCGTACTTCATACAAAACTTATACGTGATTCTTATACTTAATCATAATCGTTTTATACTTATACAATCATTGGCACATGCCTCATATGCTTAAAAGTGCCAAAATGATCTTAAAACACCTAATATTAACACTAAACAAGGCCTTAAGCAAGTAAATCAAAAAATAAATTCTTGTGTCCCCTAACCAGTCCTTGCGAACCGCATGGCCTCACCCATATGGTCCGCATGGGGTCTGGCGTGCAGACTCTTCCACCAGCCCGCGATTTTGCACGGATCCACACCTTTCATCCTCATCCAATGGCCTTAAACCTCACTAAACACCTCCTACAAACCCTAATTCATTCCCCTATAAATACCACACCATCTCCAAACATTTTTACACTTTTATCACTCTTTAATCTCTCTCAAACACTCCAAAATCAGTTGCAAATCAAGAACTCGGCGGATTCATCACATCTTGGCAAAGTGAGCATAACTTCTTCATTTCTTGGTCTTTTTGCTTGATTCTTCTTTCTAATTACTTGGATAAACCTTATGTTTGATTCAACAGATTCTCCTTGGAGAATCCAGACCTGGAAATTCACCAAAAAGGTTCCAAACTTTCTGTTTTGAACATAACTTCATTAAAACTTATGATTTCTTCAAACAACCTTGAGTTCTTTTGCTCCTAATCAAGTTTATAGTTAGTGGGCCTAACCAAGTTTGTTCTACATGAAATATGAGATGTTTTAACACTCTAAACTTTCTGTTTTATATGAGCTTTAAGCTCACAAGTGATGCCAAGTCTTGAACTTGAAGATATTGTGACTACATGGTTAGCTTGGGCTATCCTACATACAAGTCCACACATCACTTGATTATTTCTCATCACTATCCTAATGTAGTTTGCTAGTTGAAAGTAACACAACCACGTCTAGCCTCCTACTTGTGTCGACGTCGGCTCACCCGGGTTGAAGTTTACTTGGCTACTTGGTATAATGATAACATGTAATTTCATTTCCATTATTATCCTTGTTCTTGACCTTCCTTTGTTGTCTATGACAACTTGTGTAGTAGTGAACTTACATGAGTTCCTAAATGGATGATTATACCACCTACCTCCTACATGACTTCCATGATATTATTGTTAGTTAGACTTACGATGAAATATATATGGACTATATAATATACTTAAAACCGAAACCTTGATAATGACTAAATAATCAATGTCAAGTTACTATGTTTAATCACCAAGTGTTTAGTTTCTCGTTATGATTCTAATAGGTGTTATAACCTATGAAATCACATAAACCCTAATGGTTCCCATAGTGTCAAAACGAGTGCTAGACCTTAGTGAATACTTTCGTATACGTTATTTTGTTATGCTTATTACCAATTTCCGAATCTTCCATCAACATCCAATACTCACACCTATGTTTTCCTCTTGTAGGATAACTCGGTGTTCCTCCCACAACCAAACAACTCTTCACGGATTCAACAAGTTGGAAAGCTTGCAAAACCGTGAGTACACTCGACCCATTTTCTTTTATATCACTTTGGGTGTATGATGTGTGGTAAATTATATATATTTGTCTTGTGTAAACTGTATAATTATTGTATAGTTTTTGTTTGTTTTTATTTAGTTTTTAGTGTATATTATATTATTTTGTGGTTTGCCAGTCCTGATGCGAATGGAGCGAAAACGAGTAATAAGGAAATAACCAGACAGTTGGACAGAGTAGGGTGTCAATAACCGAATGAAAATTGTCGCTATTTTTCTCGAGTGAACCGAAGCCACCCTCTCTATCTTATAAATTAGTTACGTCAAGGCTAATATCGAATAAATAAGCATTTTCTTTTGATGGTGGACTTTTGTGAGATGGAAAAAAAATACAAGAAAAGATCATAGGAGAGTGGGGCGGCTGTACAAGGATTATATAATATTCATTTATACATACGCTGCACACATTTGAAAGTCCAATTTATTACGTCACCGTTTTAGTTGTTTTGTGGACTCTATCACGCCGCTAAGGCTGTTGGGCTTTTGGAGTCTCATCACAGGCCAGCCCACCAGACTACCCTACTGTTGACGGCAGAAAAGAAGCATATAAAGAAGGCAGAGGACAAGCTAGCGAGGAGGCACGTCAAAAAGTCTAAGTGTTGTCATCGAAGAAGAAAAGAATCGTAAGCAGGCAAGCTAGCACGTCTCAAAAGTTTTATTAAGCAGGCTACATGACACATAGGTGAATTAATTTAAGCAACTAGACAAGCTAGTAGTTTAATTTTTATTTCTTTTTACTATGAACTGTGATTTTGGTTGTGTTTTTTTCATTCTTGAACATGAGTAGCTAAACTTCTAAATGCTTGGGTTGAGATGAACTAGATGTTTGTGACGTTATTTTGACATGATTTTGGCTATTTGATGTGATTTACATAACTTTGCCTTGTGATTGATCCTAATATTGCATGTTGGTATATTTTGATTGATTTTAGTTGATGAACTCAGCGGTTTAGGCACATAGAAATATACCCTAGACTTAGAGTTTATTTTGAATCGTTAATCTTAGGGTTTTCGGTTTAGATATTGAGTTGAGAAATTGACCAGTTCAACTAATAATTAAAATCAAGATATTAAAATTTGCATCCTCATTTGATGACTCAAGAGACGATTTAGGTGAGCTAGGTTATTAGCTAATCACTGGTGGGTAGATTGGGTGACCGATAGCTCGGGCTCGTTTATTACATCGTGGTTAAGGTTTCCTAGGATTTCAAGTGTCAAGGTTTGGTTTGCTTTGCGTTTTGAGGGTTTTGGGAGTCATAGATACTTTCTTTGCTCTATTCTCGTAGGATTTGGTATCGATAGGTCGAGCGGTTCGTTCTAGCACTTCACATTTCGTCTTTATCTTTCAAGTGGTACATCTCTAGCGGGGGGTCATTCGAGAGAGTAGGATATTTAGCCATTGTCACTGTCAGATTAGCGTTGCATGATTCTAGGGATTCGACACCTAGGTAGTTCTTTTCTCATATATATTTGATCACTTTTTGCTCTCGTGTTCGTGTCTGTTTCACGTTGTTTGTCGTGTTTGCCATTTTCGTAATCAATTAGGTTATTAGTTAAACATCAAAATTCAAATCAACTTTGACTTTGTATTCGATAGAGGTTTAGTATCTAAAGTTCGCATATAGTGTCCACGGATTGATACTCGGTCTTGTTATCTACACTACGCCACGACCGGTGCACTTGCCGATTGTGTGTGGTCTAGGTTGTGATTTCTTTTTAAAACTTGTTTAATTCTTACATACACATTTCACACATCAAGTTTTTGACGCCGTTGCCGGGGACACTTGCACTTTAGAAAACGATTCGAGTCGTCTATTTAGTTGTTTACTTGCTTTCTTAGATTTTTATTGCCTTTAGGTGCCTTTTGTTTGCAATTTGTGCCTTTAGGGTTAGATCGTTCTTAGTTTTAACATAGTTTTCTTTTCGTTGTATGCGTCGTACTCGTTCACAGGGGCCACCTTCATTTGTTGCTTCTTCTGAGTTCGAGTGAGATCTCCATGAGCGTCTTCGCACCATCCGAGCTACTCAAGTACACGTTACATCTTCTGCTTTTACCATGGGTGACGCTGATGCCCCAGTTAGGAGAGTCGTCACAGACTAGCCAGGCTGAAAGCGGCCAATGCTCGATCCAGTATCACCTGTCCAGCTATCGGTGTTAACCGCTGGCGGATTCAAACTCAGATCATCACTATGATCACTAACACTTGTCTGTTTCATGGGTTGCCTTCCGAGGACCCAAATGTCCACATCTCTCGTTTTTCCGCTATCTGCGATATGTTTCAGGAGCAAGGCGTCAACGAGGACCCTGCAAGTTGCGCCTGTTTCCATTCTCACTCACTGACCCAGCCCACTCTTGGTTAGAGTCCCTTCCTGCTGGATCTATCACTACCTGGGCTGGGATGCGCGATAAATTCTTAGGTAAATATTTTCCGCCCGCTAGGACTGCTCGTCTGAGGAGCATGATACAGGAGTTCCGACAGAAGGAGGGGGAGTCAATCTACGAAACATGGGAGCATTTCAAGGATTTGCTGTTAAGTGTCCTCATCATGGGTTCGAGAATTGGGCGTTAGTTGAGAAGTTCTATCATGGAGTGACGCTCACCATGAGGAACATGCTGAACACTACTGCTGGTGGTAATCTGATGACCGCCAAGACACCAGGGGAGTGTACTGACATGTTTGAGGACATAGCGATGAGTAGCTATGAGTTCCCTGAGTCTAGAGATGCTGCACAGAGAGGTGTGCACAAGATTGATGATACGGCTGCTATGCAAGCACAGATCAATGCGTTGACGAAGCAGATAAAGGATATGCAGGCGAAGAAGGAGCATGTATGCGAGATATGCACGGGGAGGCATGACACGGCCGCATGTCCTATTGCCCCTGAGGGGTTACAGTCGGAGCAGGTGGAGTTTATGGGGAACCAGAACCAGAATAACTTCGGGGTGGTTATAACTCGAATTGGAAGAACCATCCGAACTTTAGCTGGAAGAACAACAACCCACTGGGGTTTCAGCCGCGTCAGAGTTTGTTCAAGGACGCAGGAGCTACGGAGGAGGATCGAGTTCGGGTGCGACTAACCCGACGATCGAGGATATGATGAAGCAGAATCAGGAGACGTTGGCTAGGCAGACGCAGTTGCTTACACAGTTCATTACTCTAGAGGACACTCGACATTAGGAGACACAGCCGAGATTCATGGAGCACGAGACCTTCATGAAGAGTCAGAGCACAGCACTGCAGAACCTAGAGAGGATAGTAGGTTCATTAGCCGATCAGCTGAAGTAGAGACCTCATGGTGGTCTCCCTAGTAGCACTGAAGGAAACCCGAACGCCACCGCGAAGGTTGTCACGACGAGGAGTGGTAGAGGAGCTGTTGAGGTCGAACCGGTAGTTGATGAGGAGCCGGTCGGCGAGGAGATCGAGATGGAGACGCCTGCTGGCAAAGTGCACGATAGGCTGCACCCAGCAAGTATAGCACGTCCAGCGGGTCGTCAGGAGAGAAGAAGGAGGCTGAGAAGGAGCCGTTGAGGGTGTATAAGGATGTTGAGCAGTACGGAAAGTTCCTCGAGATGTTGAAGAAGCTGCACGTGAACATCCCATTTGTAGAGGCTCTATCGAAGATGCCTAAGTATGCGAAGTCTCTGAAGGATCTGCTCACGAACAAGAAGAAGTTGGAGGATCTTGCTACTGTTACATTGAGCGAGGAGTGTTCTGCTATCTTGCAGAACAAGCTACCGAAGAAGATGTCTGATCCCGGTAGTTTCACCATTCCGTGTCTGATCGGAAATTTTGCCGTCAGCAATGCGCTGGCAGACTTAGGAGCTAGCATAAACCTGATGCCATACTCGATATTTGCTAAGCTCAATTTAGGCGAACCGTCGCCTACGCGCATGAGTCTACAGCTGGCGGATAGATCGGTGAAGTTTCCTAGAGGTATAGTAGAGAATATGCTGGTTAAGGTCAACAAGTTTGTGTTTCCAGTCGACTTTGTCATTCTTGATATAGACGAGGACTCTGAGGTCCCACTGATTTTAGGTCGTCCATTCCTTGCCACTGCGCGTGCGCTCATTGACGTGCACGACGGCAAGCTGACACTTCGAGTCGATCAGGATGAGGTTACATTTGACATCCAGCACTCTATGAGACACACCGCCCAACATGATGACACTTTATATTTCATCGACACAAATGTCACATGTGGGTGGTTTTTTGAGTGAGATTTGCGGGAGAGATGCGTCCGATACGCATGTTGAGAGCGTAGATGATCAGGGAGTGGGGTCACTGAGTTTGATATGGAACAGGACCCTTTGTTGCAGGCTACCGAGCCTTCCCCTAGATTTGAGGTGTTTGAGGTTATCGGCGAGGAGGAGATGCCGAAGGAGAGGCCGTCTGTTGAGATGCCCCCGCCCTTAGAGTTGAAGGAGTTGCCGTCTCATCTGGAGTACGCATTTTTGGGCAAGGGGTCACAGTTACCCGTCATCATTTCTGCTGGATTGACAGAGGAGGAAAGAAGAGCTTGATGAGTGTTTTGAGAGAGCACAGGCAGGCGATCGCGTGGAAGCTGATGGATATCAGGGTATTAACCCTTCGTTTTGCACGCATAGGATTTTGATGGAGGAGGAGTTTAAGCCGGTGGTTCAACCGCTGAGAAGGCTAAACCCTAATATGCAGGACGTCGTGAAGAAAGAGGTGATTAAGCTGTTGGATGCAGGATTGATTTATCTGATTTCAGACTCTGCATGGGTGAGTCCCGTCCAGGTGGTCCCTAAGAAGGGGGATATGACAGTGGTCGTCAACGAGAAGAATGAGTTGATACCCACCCGGACCGTCACCGGGTGGCGAGTTTGTATAGATTATCGCAGACTCAATGATGCCACGCGCAAGGATCACTTTCCTTTTCCGTTTATAGATCAGATGCTGGAGCGATTGTCAGGACAACAGTTCTACTGCTTTCTTGATGGATTCTCAGGTTATTTCCAGATCCCCATTGCACCGGAGGATCAGGAAAAGACCACTTTTACATGCCCTTTCGGCACCTTTGCGTATCGACGCATGCCATTTGGGTTATGTAACGCTCCAGCCACATTTCAGCGCTGTATGGTGGCGATTTTTCATTAGTTGATCGAGGACTCCATGGAGGTATTCATGGACGATTTTTCTGTATTTGGGAGTTCATTCGTCATTTCTGCGTAATCTAGAGCGTGTGTTGAAGAGATGTGAGGAGATAAACATGATGCTTAACTGGGAGAAGTGTCATTTCATGGTTCGCGAGGGTATTGTGCTAGGGCACAAGATTTCACAGGCGGGGCTTAAGGTTGATCAGGGCCAAAGTTGATGTCATTTCCAAGCTCCCGCCGCCTACTTCTGTAAAATCGATTAGGAGTTTCTTGGGTCATGCGAGATTCTACCGCCGTTTCATTCACGATTTTTTGAAGATTGCTCGCCCGATGACCCAGTTGTTAGAGAGAGATAGGCCATTCGTATTCGACGATGAGTGTTTGAGGGCCTTTGAGTTGATTAGGGAGAGATTAGTGAGCGCGCTTATTTTGATTGGTCCTGATTGTAGCCTCCCTTTCGAGATTATGTGTGACGCTAGTGACTTCGCCGTAGGGGCCGTGTTAGGGGCAGTGTAGGGAAAAACACTTTCATCCCATTTACTACGCTAGCAAGACCCTAAACGACGCCCAGGAGAACTATACGATGACGGAGAAGGAGTTGCTGGCTGTTGTTTTCGCATGTGATAAGTTTAGGTCGTATTTGGTGCTTTCGAAGATTATCATTTTCACAGACCACGCAGCCCTTAGGTACCTGTTTGCGAAGAAGGACGCGAAGCCGAGGCTATTCGGTAGATTTTTCTACTACATGAGTTGATCTGGAGATTAGGGATAAGAAGGGTGTTGAGAACGTGGCTGCTGACCACTTATCGAGATTGGAGAGCCCCGAGATCGAGAGGACTTGGGAGGAGAGGATTGGGATGAGTTTCCCCATGAGGTGCTGATGTTCTTGAAAGCTCACGAGGAAGGCTTTCCCTGGTTCACTGATCTAGCGAATTACTTGTCCACAGGTGACCTTGTGGAGGGCATGACGTACCAGCGAAAGAAGAAATTCTTTGCGGACGTCAAGCACTACATTTGGGAGGATCCGTACTTGTTTAGGATCGAAGCGGACCAGGTGATTAGGATATGTGTGTTTGGGTCCGAGTGTTGCAGCATTTTGCAACATTGTCATGAGGGACCGACTGGTGGTCACTATGGAGCTGCTTATACCCCAAAACGCGTGTTTGATGCGGGATTTTATTGGACGACCATCTTTAGAGACGCACACGAGTTTATGAGGAGTTGTGAGGCCTGTCAGAGGACAGGAAATATCTCATCCCGGAATGAGATGCCCCAGAACCCTATTCAGGTTGTGGAAGTGTTTGATATTTGGGCATCGATTTCATGGTCCGTTCCCTATGTCGAAAGGGAACCGATACATCCTTGTCGCAGTTGATTATGTTTCTAAGTGGGTGGAGGCGGAGGCCTTGCCCACGAATGATGCGAGGGTTGTTGTGAGGTTTTTGCGTATGTTGTTTGCTAGGTTTGGGACACCAAAGTCCTTGATCTGGGATCGAGGGACCCACTTTTGTAATTCACATATGGAGAAAGTCTTGAAACGCTATGGGGTCACCCATCGCTTTCAACGGCTTATCATCCTCAGACTAGTGGGCAGGTGGAGAATTCGAATAGGGGAATTAAGAGAATCTTGGAGAAAACTGTCGGAAATAGTCGCATTGATTGGTCCGACAAGTTAGATGACGCGCTTTGGGCGTTTAGGACAGCTTATAGGACACCTATTGGGACTACTCCCTTTAGGATGGTTTATGGAAAAGCGTGTCATCTGCGGTTGAGCTTGAGCACAAGGCCTATTGGGCGTTGAGGGCAGTCAGTCTTGACTTGCCAGCGGCTGGGAAGAAACGGTTTCTTTAGATTCATGAGTTAGAGGAGCTACGCGATGAGGCGTACGAGAGATCATGGGCGTATAAGGAGCGCACCAAAGAGTTACACGATAAACACTTGAAGAGGTGAAAGAGTTCAAGTGTGGGGAGAAGGTGCTGCTGTATAATTCCCGGTTAAACTTGTTCCCGGGAAAGTTGAGATCGCGTTGGTGTGGACCGTATGTTTGTTACTCAGGTGTTCCCGTATGGAACGATAGAGGTTGAGAATGAAGACGGTCAGAGATTTAAGGTCAACGGGCATCGTTTGAAACATTTTTTCGAGGGACCGACCGAGGAGAGAGAGGAGGAGGTGATTGACATCCCGGTTATGAGCACGGGAGAGTTTGGTTTGGGTACTCGGGCCTTCACCTGAGTTGTAGAGTTTGTATAGTTTTGGTAGCATTTATTTATTTACTTTTATCGTTTGTGTACTATGAGTCTAAATTAGTTGGTTTGAGTCAGTTTTACGCTTGGGTTTGCTTTGCTTTGTTTGTGCAGGTTTGGAGGATACCACCCGTACTCAATCTCCATTCGGGCGGCGATTTCGACCTTATATCATCTTGTAGAGGGCAACCCTAGCATATCAGTTTGGACGACCGCGAAGGAAATGCTATACGGTCGTGTACGAGTACGGATTGAAGACGTGCGCAGCTGGCACTGATTTTTATCCTAACCAACTAAGTCCTTTCCGATTCTTTGAATTTTTGTATATTATTTTAGGTTTTTATTTCTTATTTATTTTTAGTGGTCTTCCATCCTACATTGAGGGCAATGTAGAGTTTAAGTGTGGGGATGGAAATTACATTTTTAGGTAGGGTTGAGTCAAAAAATCAAAAATAAAAAATCCAAAAAAAATTGAAAAAATTAGAAAATGTCCCTGTCTAAGAGTTTGCAGATATATAGGAAAATGATAGTAAAGTCAAGTATGTTCTGTTCTCAAATAATAATAATATGAGTATAAAAAGTTGAGCATGCATCTGATTTAGGATGTGTGGGTAGGCTCTTCCGGTTCTTAGGTCCTTTGAGCTGAAAATACTTAATATGTTAGGATACAAGTGGGTGCTCATCTAGGAGAAATAGAGAAGCCGAAACCACCAATAATAGTATAAGAAATACCGTTATAAGCTAAAAGTCTTAGAATTTTTAATCAAAAAGAAAAAATTAATAAATGAGCTAGATTGAAAAAAAAGTAGCGCAGGCCTACATAATCTTCGTTGGGGATGGTGACTCTGACTTAGAATGCCTCTGGGGTGTTGTCGAAAAAAATGCTAAATTACCGAAGCTCACGTTGTCGCTCTCAGGGATGTGACTCTGGTTGAGATAGCCTCTGGGTTAGGCATGCAAAAAGTCTAGTGCTCATAAAAGAAAAAACAAGAAAAAAAAAGCTTGATTTTAAATTCTTTGGTTTTGGTATAAAACGGTTAGGAAATAGCCAATTGGTTGTTCCTTTTATTTCATAAGCTTGAGGCGGGATTAGGTGGATCTGTGTTTAAGTGTGAGACCCTAGGTTGATTAACTGAACTTGAAAATAATTAAACATGATAAGGGCTAAGGAACCGGTGTTGAGTTTAGGTGGATCCTATACCTGCAATCGTAAGTTAACATGTGTTTAAGTTTTAATTAAATAATCTGAATTTTGAGATCGAATATTATTTTGACTGTAATTCCGTAGCATATATCTTTTTCAGGGACGAAAAAATGTTAAGTGTGAGGATATTTGATGTGTGGTAAATTATACATATTTGTCCAGTGTAAAGTGTATAAGTATTGTATAGTTTTTGTTTGTTTTTATTTAGTTTTTAGTGTATATTATATTATTTTGTGTTTGTCAGGTCATGATACGAATGGAGCGAAAACGAGTAATAATAAAATAAACAGCCAGTTGGGCAGAGTAGGGCGTCAATAACCAAATGAAAATTGCAGTTATTTTTCTCGAGTGAACCGAAGCCACTGTCTCTGTCTTATAAATTAGTTAGGTCAAGGCTAATATCGAATAAATAAGCATTTTCTTTTGATTGTGGACTTTTGTGAGATGGAAAAAAAATACAAGAAAAGATCATAGGAGAGTGGGGCCTGTACAAGGATTATATAATATTCATTTATACATATGCTGTACACATTTGAAAGTCCAATTTATTACATGCCACCATCACCGTTTTAGTTGTTTTGTGGACTCTATCACGCCGCTAAGGCTGTTGGGCTTTTGGAGTCTCATCACAGGCCAGCCCACTATACTACCCTACTGTTGACGGCAGAAAAGAAGCATATAACAGAAGGCAGAGGACAAGCTAGCGAGGAGGCACATCAAAACGTCGTGTTGTCATCGAAGAAGAAAAGAATCGTAAGCAGGCAAGCTAGCACGTCTAAAAAGTCAAGATTTATTAAACAGGCTACCAGACACACAGGTGAAATTAATTTAAGCAAGCAGACAAGCTAGCATCTTAGTTTTTATTTCTTTTTACTATGAACTGTGATTTTGTTTGTGTTTTTGTTTCGTTTTTGAACATGAGTAGCTAAACTTCTAAACTGCTTGGGTTGAGATGAACTAGATGTTTGTGACGTTATTTTGACATGATTTTGGCTATTTGATGTGATTTACATAACTTTGCCTTGTGATTGATCCTGATATTGCATGTTGGTATATTTTGATTGATTTTTAGTTGATGAACTCAGCGGTTTAGGCACATAGAAATATACCCTAGACTTAGAGTTTATTTTGAATCGTTAATCTTAGGGTTTTCGGTTTAGATATTGAGTTGAGAAATTGACCAATTCAACTGATAATTAAAATCAAGATATTAAAATTTGCATCCTCATTTGATGACTCAAGAGACGATTTAGGTGAGCTAGGTTATTAGCTAATCACTGGTGGGTAGATTGGGTGACCGATAGCTCGGGCTCGTTTATTACATCGTGGTTAAGGTTTCCTAGGATTTCAAGTGTCAAGGTTTGGTTTGCTTTGCGTTTTGAGGGTTTTGGGAGTCATAGATACTTTCTTTGCTCATTCTCGTAGGATTTGGTATCGATAGGTCGAGCGGTTCGTTCTAGCACTTCACATTTCGTCTTTATCTTTCAGTGGTACATCTCTAGCGGGGGGTCATTCGAGATAGTAGGATATTTAGCCATTGTTACTGTCAGATTAGCGTTGCAAGATTCTAGGGATTCGACACCTAGGTAGTTCTATCTTCATATATATTGATCACTTTTTGTTCTCGTGTTTGTGTCCGTTTCACGTTGTTTGTCGTGTTTGCCATTTTCTTAATCAATTAGGTTATTAGTTGAACATCAAAATTCAAATCAACTTTGACTTTGTATTCGATAGAGGTTTAGTATCTAAAGTTCGCATATAGTGTCCACGGATTGATACTCGGTCTTGCTATCTACACTACGCCACGACCGGTGCACTTGCCGATTGTGTGTGGTCTAGGTTGGATTCCTTTTTAAAACTTGTTTGATTTTTACATACACATTTCACACATCAGTGTACATGTTTACCTTATACAAAAATCACTAAGATTATACTTTATGCAATGCATGAAACAATCCAATATAGATGAACACTTTGATACATTACTTGATGCTTATATTTGGACCATTCTTATGTAATACGATAGTCATTAGCTTTATACGAGCCTCCATCTGACATGTATAGCGCTATAGGAGTAACGCACCACCGGTGAACGAGAGCTCATGTTAAATTATCTTTATTTTGCGTATGCAAGAGGGTTGACTAGAAATAATGCATGCCATGTTTAATGCTCTTGTATAAACTTAGGTGCCATGTGGATTCGTTTTAAACTTATGCTTATACATGTGCTTTTACAAAAACTTGTGTACTTGCCTTTGCCTTTGCATTGAACTTTATTTTAAACATGTTACAGGTTGAGAAGGATGATGCTATGAAATTGAAGTAGCGTTGATGCTAGATACACATGTAGACGCCTTAGGTTTACTTATGTTGTATCAAATTTTGTCTTTGTTATTGTTGTTATTCGAAATTCTATTTATTGTAATGACAATTTATTTATTAAATGAAATTCGAATTTAATTAATTATCGTCACCATTAGTGTTGTGAGCAATGAGCAATCTATTTCGTCTCGCATTGATGTTTACGCCATCGGTTGGGGTGTGATACCAGGAAACCCAAGCGTTCAAGTACAACCGATAGCATTACGATCTTTGATGACACCCTCCCACCACCATTTCATGCACGCTCACTGTCCCATACCGGCTTGCATACATAGACAATGTATCTCACCGTATATTGAGCATTATTCTCTTTGGGAGAGTTGAACACCCGATAGCACAACAATAATGATCTTCTTTCGTGCGGGTATTGCCTAACTTAATTTTGGAGTTAGCGTTGAGGATCCTGCTACTTGTTTGAGGTATAAGGGAATCCTGAAGATTGTAACACCTTTCACCCATCATCTTTTACGACGCTGCTTGTACAGTAATTTTTTAACACGAACATGAAGGCTTCACTGACACCATACTATGGTGATACTCACAATCCCACACTCACGGCATACAAAAACTTTACTGAAGTGCCCCATATTTAATCTTCTCCCTCCATCATTGTGTAACCATAATTTACATGTTAAGTTGATTTGGTTAATAGTCATATTCCAAAGCATCCAAGAATTGAATTGCTCTGATACCATTTTTTTTACGGGGTTATCTTTCAATCCTTGTGTGGTGTCCCCATTTCCCTGGGGATAAGCCAATCCATCCCGCTCTTAATGTGGGTCACTGGTTTCATCCTGCCTTGGACTCGTTAGGAGAGCGGCAAAAACTCTCAACAAGTGGTGTGTTTTCGCATAGGCACGACTGGGCATGTACACCTTCTTAAATTGTTGAAGGCTTTCCCTGATAAAGTCATGGACTAGCCAATAAACCCAAGCGTTCAAGTACAATCCATAGCATAAAGATCTTCGATGACACTCTCCCACCACCATTTCATGCATGTCCGCATGCATGCTCACGGTCCCTGCCAACTTGCATTTTAGATAATATATCTTGCCATATATTGAGCATCATTCACCTTGCGAGGGTAGAACATCCGATAGCACAAAAACAATATTCTTCTTTCGTGCAGATATTGCCTTGGTTAATTTTTGGAGTTAACGTTGTGTCACACCCCTAATTTCCACGTGTAACCCAGTGGGCCCGGTTGGGGAATATCGTGACGCAAGTTGATATCATCAATACCAAACAATACAATATAGCACAGCGGAAGTCTGGATAATTACTATTACAAACGTTTGAATGTTCAAAGTTCAAAAATAAATACAACGCTTGTAAATAGATCCACAGGTGGATCGAAATGGGATTACAAAAAGGAAAATTAACAGACTAAGGCCTTTTAAGAAAAGGGGTGCAATTCCTCTTATGTTTCGTCGAGCACTTCCAGCCTATACGTCAGTTTAACTGGTAAATACATTTAACCGACTCATTTTGAAAACATTTCGAAAACTTTTAGTGTACACAATGGTACTTTGTTTAATAAATAACTTGGGATAAATGATTTTTCATGTTATCAGTTTTACATGCCAATAATACATTTAGAGCCCGAAAACTATGTCGGGAACATGATTAATCGACACACCACTTTAATACCTTTAATAGGTACACCCCTGATGGGTTATAGTTTATTTTAGAATCTGTCGGGTGTATGCCTACACCCCGTGCTTAGGTCATGGCCATTTACAATTAAATGAGCCATGGATATCCAGGACATGGTCGTTTTAACCCCCAAATGTTTAATATTAAGCAATACGAATTAAATGGATTATTTGAATTCCCGACTCATTGGTCTTTGATCCCATATCCAACCATGTGGTATTATTATACCGTATCCCAAGCCCGTATAAAGGAAAATAAGTTGAAGTATTTACCTGGCTTGCAAAATATTTATTAAATAAGAAAATAAGCAAAGCACAGTCGTAATCAAAATAACTAGCCCAGAAACAATCTATTGGAACCCTCTAGTCTGGAATGAATGGTATTAATAACCGATTAGATAGCTAGCGGGTCTTTATTTAGTCATTGACTTAGACCGGCTAACTTAAAAATAAAACTAACGGCACGAAAACGCTAGATTAAGCGACGACCGGAAAAGAATGTATTTTGGACCCGACAAGTACTAGGACTTGTACAAGATGGGTTACCCTTTTACATTCTGGAATTTAAGAATAATTTGATAAGGTTAAACCCGTTTCGATTAGATTACGTAACTAGTTACGTAGGCCGAACCGTACACATATAAGCGAAACCGGGTAACCGGAGGAGTCCTACACAAGTTCCATATTCCACTATATTTAAATTATGTTAAAATATCAGTAAGTTATTAATATGTCCGTTACGGTTTTAAAATCAAACTATGCCTTAAAAGGGCAATTTGGTCATTTTACGACTTATAAAAGAACTTATAAGCAAACTGATGTAATGGTCATAATCCTACTGTAAAAATAGTTTAATTATGATGCTAAATCAGTAGGTATCAAGTTTTGGTGTTTAGTTATGGTTTTAAACCATACTATGCGCCTAAACGACGATAAAGTCGCTAAATGACGATTTAATCGATGTTTAGAGAAAAACGGATGTTATGATCAGGTTCATATGACTGAAATAAGTTATTTAATATATTATAAAAGTAAGTAAAATATTTGGTTATGAAAAGTATCTTTAAAACCATTTTATGCACCGTAAGGGTAATATCGTCATTTATCGGCATTATTCAAGGACTTGTGTATAACTCAGTATACAATCTGATTTAACATCCCAAGTAGTCCTAATTATGATATTACATCAGTAGGTAAATGAGTTTAGTTGATGAATTATGTTAAAAACCATTTTAGATGCCGAAAGGGCATTTTAGTTCTTTAAAAGCATAATTTGCGATATTTAAACAAAACTCAAGTTATGACCAGATTATTGTCATCAAAATAAGTTAGTTATGATTATATATCAGTAATAATTCAGTTGTATGCTCATTTGTTATTTAAAACATTTTTTTAAAAAAAGGGCATTTTAGGCATATTTAAAGGATACTTGCATAATGACTTGGATTACTAATGACCATGCCCTATAACTCCAGAGGGTTATAGTATACTAATACATGGTCATAATGCAACTTAGATATTGAAATTAAAGTTGCTAATTCGGGTCAGAACTGAAAGTCAAAGTAGAAGTCAACTTTTGCGACTTTCGGTTGCGAACCGACCTTAGACCTAGAATTGACGAGCCGAACATGTTCCCACATGTTCTTATAGTTATTACCATGTTATTAAAGTGCCAAAACAGATTTTATAACACCTAGATTACTAGTTTGATTTTATTTCAAAACTTACCCGTTTGACTTTTTATTAACATAACTTTGACCTGTCAATTGACCAAGCAATCGTGGTAATCAGGAGATACCCTATTAAGGATTATCACCTACCTTATTATGATCACGTAGCCAAGTAGTAATGAACATTGGCTGGTCCATAATGGTCTTAGCTTAAAGTCAAGGTGCTTTTACGTCAACAGCTTTGACCTTGGCTTAAAGCCTACAAAAATTAAAAGAACTGAGTTGGAACACTTACTAGTGATCCAAAGAAGACTAAGGAACTCAGAGGAAGTCCCCAATGAGCTCAGGAACCTCCAAGTGAGCAATAGAGATGAGAAGATGAGAATGAGCAAGTTTGGTGCTCCCCCAAGGTTGCTATTTATAGCAATGGATGAAGCATGGGATCATTCCAGGTGTTAGGAGCTGATCTAGGATGAGTACAAGTGGGTAGGATCGTGGCACAAGCAGGAGACAGGTGGCAATGGCGAGCAAGGTGTCAAACACAGCAGGCTGCCATGTTTTCTGTCGCTGCTTGCGGTCCGTAAGGACCTCTGGCGCCCACAGATTTGCATTGGTTACGGACCATAACCATAAGGGCTTGCTGCCCGTAACCGCCTTACTGAAACCATAATTTGATTGCCTTACAGTCCGTAACCATTGATGGTTACGATCCGAAAGGACCTCCCAGATGGTGAATATTTGGCATTTTTTTTCCACTTTGATCCTCTGACTTTTTCGATGCTCGTTCAGAGGTTATTAAAATAGCACGACGGCGTCTTTTAGTCCCTCTCGGTTACATGTGGCCACCAAGAATTTTCGGGACACGTGTCGGAATTTTATTAGATGAAATTTTCGAGGTGTTACATCTTCACCCCCTTAATAAAAATCTCGACCTCGAGATTTATTCAAATAGGTAAGGGTACTTCTATCGCATATTGGACTCGAGCTCCCAAGTATATTCGGGACCTCGGCAGGCATCCCATTTAACCTTTACAATAGGCAGTGCTTCCTACGAAGCTTCTTAACTTTCCGATCCTCGATCGCAATTGGTTTCTCCACTGAAACGCAAGTTTTCATCAATCTGAATATCTTCATGAGGCATTGCTAGTGACTCATCCGCTAGACGTTTGTTCAAGTAGCTGATGTGGAAAGCATCATGGATTCCACCGAGCTTCTCGGGTAGCTTAAGTCTATAAGCTACGGATCCGACACATTCGGTTATTTCGAATGGTCCAATGTACCTAGGGCTTAACTTGCCCTTTTTTCCAAAGCGCATTACACCTTTCCAGGGTGACACTTTTAGCATAACCTTGTCCCCAATTTGGAACTGTAAAGGTTTACGCCTTTTGTCGGCATAGCTCTTTTGTCTATCACGAGCTGCCTTAAGTCGATCACGGATTTGCACAATCTTATCCGTGGTTTCAAGAACGATTTCTGGTCCAGATAGTTGAGCTTCTCCAATTTCAACCCAACATACAGGCGTCCTACACTTTCTTCCGTATAAGGCTTCAAAAGGAGCGGCCTTAATACTCGTGTGATAACTATTATTATAAGAAAACTCGACTAGGGGTAATTTTTGAATCTCGTGGTAAAGTTTAATCTCGTGCCTAGATATTGTTGAAAGCTTTTCTAGAAGTGAGATGTGTATCTTGTATCTCTATCAGATACAATGGATATCAACACGCCGTGCAAAGATACAATCTCATCGACATAAAGCTTAGCCAGCTTATCGGAGTTATAGGTTTCCTTAATTGGTAGGAAATGAGCGGATTTGGTTAGTCTATCCACAATAACCCAAATCGTGTCATTGCCACGCTTGGTCTTTGGTAACTGGTGATAAAATCCATCGTTACCATTTCCCATTTCCATACTGGGATTTCGAGCTGTTGTAGGAGTCCTGACGGTTTCTGGTGTTCTACCTTGATTTGAGAACACGTCAAGCACTTTGCCACATGATTGCTATATCTTTCTTCATACCCATCCACCAATAATTGGGCTTTAGGTCTTGATACATCTTGTCGCTTCTGGATGAACCGAATATTTAGATTTATGTGCTTCTTGGAGGATTACATCTCTAAGTCCTCCAAAGATCGGAACCCAGATTCGATCATTTAACTTAAACATTCCGTCCTTCCAGATGGTAATTGATCAATAGTTGCTCCTAATTCTTCCTTAGCAATGTTGTCCTCTGACATGGCTTGCTTTTGTGCACTTAGTAGTTTTTTGTTCAAGCTATTTTTTAGTTCAATGCTCTAGGCTTTGATCCTTAGAGGTTTAATTCTTTCCTTGCGACTAAGCCATCAGCGACTACGTTCGCCTTTCCTGGATGGTATAGAATCTCACGATCATAGTCGTTCAATGTTTCCATCCAACGACGTTGTCTCATGTTCAAGTCCTTCTGATTGAACAAATGTTGAAGACTTTTATGGTCAGTGTAGATGATACACTTTGTTCCATATAAATAATGTCTCCAAAGTTTAAGTGCAAATACTACCGCACCCAGCTCCAAATCATGGGTGGTGTAGTTTCTTTCATGCACTTTTAGTTGTCGTGAGGTGTAGGCAATCACTTTGCCTTTTTGCATAAGCACACATCCGATGCTCGTGTGCGATGCATCACAGTAAACCACGAATTCTTCTACGCCTTCTGGCAAACTTAACACTGGGGCATTGCTTAATCTGTGCTTTAAGGTTTCAAAAGATTCTTGCTGCTTTAGACCCTAGTTGAACTTAGCATCCTTACGAGTTAAGATTGTCAAAGGACCGGCTATTTGTGAGAAGTCCTTAATGAACCTTCGATAATAACCAGCCAATCCTAAGAAACAACGTATCTCGGAAGGTGTGTGCTTCCCAATTCATTATCGCTTCTATCTTTGCAGGATCCACTTGGATACCACGTTCAGTTACTACATGACCAAGGAATTGAACCTCTCGAAGCCAAAATTCACATTTAGAAAATTTTGCGTACAACTTTTCTTGACGTAGTATTTCAAGATTGCACCTTAAATGTTTCTCGTGATCAGATTAGTTACAAGAATAGATAAGTATGTCGTCTATGAAGACAATGACAACTTACTAGTATGGATGCAGACTCTATTCATGAGATCCATGAATGCTGCTGGTGCATTTGTGAGCCCAAAAGGCATCACTAGGAATTCGTAATGTCCATATCTCGTTCAGAAAGCAGTTTTCGGAACATCTTCATTACTAACCTTAAGTTGGTGATATCCCGACCTTAAATCAATCTTCAAGAAGTAACTTGCACCTTGCAATTGATCAAATGCACATCTGCATTGATCCGTCCTTCTTGTTAACAAATAGGGTAGGAGCTCCCCAAGGCGAAGAACTCAGTTGAATAAAACCTTTCTCCAAGAGTTCATCGATTAGGTTCTCAATTCTTTCATCTCGGTTGGTGCTAAACGATACGGAGCTTTATTTATGGGAGCTGCTCCAGGTAGGATGTCGATTCGAAATTCTACCTGCCTATCAGGAGGTAGGCCAGGTAATTCTTTTGGGAACACGTCTAGGTATTCAGAGATGATAGGAATATCTTCAATCCTTGGTTCGGGTTCATCGATGGTAACTCGTACCATGTAGATGACACAACCTTTCCGCATACATCTGGATACCTTAAGCAGAACAGCTTTCCCGGGAAATTCAAAGCGTTTGTCTCCATGAATAGTAAGGATTTTACCAGACACAGATTTAATTTCAATGAGTTTCTTATCGCAGGAAATGCGAGCTTGGTTATGCGATAACCAGTCCATGCCTAAAACTACATCGAATCCCGCTAGTTTAATAGGTAAAAGAGTGACTGGGATAGAATGATTCTTGATGGATATGAAGCATCCGTCAAGAATGGAAGAAGGGGTTTCTATAGTTCCATCAGCGAGCTCTACTTCATAAGTTATGTCTAGAGTTCTTACGGGAAAGTTTAATAGTTCACTAAACTTATGATCTACAAACGATTTATTGGCACCCGAATCGAAAAGAACTCTATCATAAGCGTCGTTGATAAGGAACGTACCCGTTATAACATTGTTGTCATTCACTGCTTCCTTGGCATTCATTTGAAAGGCTCTAGCAGTCCCTTTCTTTGCCTCAGTGGTTTTGGCCTTACCTTCAGTATTTGATTTAGGCAGTTCGTCTTAATGTGCCCTTTTTCACTATATCCAAAACAAGTAGCATCCTTTATGTTTCGACACTCATGTGACGGATGCCCTGTTTTCTTGCAGATACTGCACTGCTTCGGTTTTTGTTCTAAGCGACACTGTCCATAGTGTTGTTTCCCACATGTCTTGCAAGTGGGTTTGTCGCACGACTTCTGACTGTCCTTGTTGAACCCATGTTTACCCTTTTTATTAAACTTCTGGGGTTTGCCGTCCTCTCACTTCCTCGTTCCCTCATTGTCAGTCTTAATCGACAATTGCCTCACATAGTCCTGTGTGAGGAGAAAGATAACTCTACTGCAGATATGTAGGTGCCTGGCTGCACTGCCTTAACCATACTCCTGATTTCATGAGCTAGCCCATTAATGAAACTTGCAATATGTTTGGGCTCCGGGGTAACCAAATAAGGCACTAGCCTTGAGAGAGAGTTGTAGTCGGTGAGAAACTTTTGACAGTCCATGTTCTTCATAGTCAGATTCAGGAAATCTGACTCAATTTTCTCCACCTCATGAGGTGGGCAGTAGGTATCCTTCACTAAGTCTACAAACTTGGACCAACTAAGATTGTAGAGATGAACTTTGGCCGTAGACTGGACTAAAGCTTTCCACCAGATAAAGGCATCACCCTTGAACGACTGAGATACATACTTAACAACATTCTTATCAGCGCATCCGCTGATCTCCACCACTGTTTCCATTTCGTCCAACCACCTTAAACATTCCACGGCTCCTTTTTCCCGATTAAAATCATGAGGTCTACAAGATACAAAGTATTTGTAGGAGCATCCATCTTCATCAACATTCGGTTTCTTAGGATGCGCATCACTCTTTACATTTGAAGAGTGTGCCTCACTCTTCTTTGGCTTTGAGTGGCTAGGCTGAGATTTAGGTTTAGAAACAGGCTTGAAGCGAGAAGCACTCGACTCAGGTTGACGTTCAGACCTATCCTTTAAAGCTTTGCCGACTTCTGCGGCAATAAGGTCTCTCAAGTCATTCTTACTTATGATGATATTCTCATTGGCATCATCGTCATTGCGTTTGCTATTCACCTCATTTGAATCCGCCATTGTTGCAACTTACTTCTAATTATTGAGTTGAATTTTTGTTAGTTGCTATGGTGTAACCTTATTCACGACATGGTTCTATGACCATACAAAATTTAGATAAAAGATGTAGTATATATATATATATATAAACCCAGGTCTCAAAGGACCATCATAGGAATTTATAGATTGGACATAGTCTAGTATTAATCAGATAGTGCATCAAGCGTCACTACTATTATTATTGCACATTGGCTTTACACTACTATTGAGTGTTTGAATGTTTTAGCCAGGATCTAATTTGATCACATAGGCGATAGGGTGTGGAAATTGTCATTACCCAATTGATTAATGCGACAATACTTGTCACGGGAATTAAGGATTAACTCTACCATGTGAGTTAGCATAGAGAAATGATAAATTTGGAAGTAGAACATTGTTCACCTTTGCTAGATAGAAGGTTACTTCCAAAATTTTCATTTGCCAATCTATTTGATTATAGTCATTGGCTAATAGATCTTTGGATAGTACAGCGGATTGACAAAACTTGAATAAAATCATGATGATTGATTGAACAAAATACATAATAAGAAAAATTCTACTAGAATGAACGATACCTAATTGCCTATTATATAGGACTTGAATTAAAAAGTAGTTCACCAGGAACTTAACAGATGTAACAATGTCCTCATAGGGACTTTTTGGATTTTAAATTACATATATGAAAATACAAAACTAATCATCCTTCCTCCCTTTCACAGCTTTATAAAGTTTCTTGATAAATTTGGTTGTTTTCTTCTCCGACTTCTTAACTTGTTGCCGCATTTCTCTGACCTGGTCTAAGGCCTCATTAATAGCTTCGAGTGGTACTTGCGGTTGGGGTTGAGGCTGAGGTGGTTGCGGCTGAGGTGCAACTAGATACGGATATCCATAGGTGGATACTCGGTAGCGGCATAAGGAGGCGATAATTAGGGTAAGAGGAATGATAAAGGTTATTATGAATGACCGCATTATAATAAGGATCCTGCTCTAAACCATGGTGCATGTAGTTATACAAGCCAGAGGATAGACTGTGTTAAACCCAGACGAGCCTGTATAAGCAGGTATTGGGTTGGTAAAATCCTGCGGTGGTAGAGGTGGTTGAGGCAGAGCTCAACAGCTGGTTGTGATGGGGGTTTCACCACTGGCGATGTGTTTAAGGGCCCACCCATTTACGGGTCCTCCGGGATAACTGGATAAGATGGTGGCAAAGGTGGTAGCGAACCCGACCTTTGACCAACACGCACTGACATGCGTGCTCCACGCCTTCGGCGTGGTTGTGATGATGACACAGGTGGTGGTTGAGGTTAATCCACTTGTTGCATATCTACATCCTCGATTTGAGGATGTGGTGATGGAGCATTACGTTGGGGAGTGCTGTGGTAGGAGGGTGTGTTGACGAACACATACTCTGTCCATCTTTGTTCATAATCATCAGGACCTCGGAACGGAGATCCTGTTAGGGAGTTTGAGCCACTAGACAGCTCGATGGGATGGCCATAAGATCCGGTTTGGGGAAATTCTTCCGGCTCGGAATCCTCCTCCATATGGCCATTGCGAGTCGACTGAGGGGTTTCTTGTGAGGGTTCGTTGACTTGTTTGACGAAGTTAAAGTTGAAGAATTCTTGGTGTGAATGGGAATGAGAATGGTGTGATTGGTGAGAATGGTAGGAATGTTGAGAGTGTGATTGAGGTGGGGAGTATTCGTGTGAAATATAGTGTCTATAAGGTTTAAATGGAGACGAAGAGTCTCCGGATCCCTCGTATGGATTATGATCAGGCAAATCAGCTGCTCCGGCTAGAGAGGGACTAAAAGGTGGCCGGAAAGATGGTCCGGTCATAGAAGCTCCACCCTCATGTGCCCCTTGCCTTTTCCTCCTCGTCTAAATTTAGGTGGCATTATTCCTGCTTCAAAAATAAGTTAAACAAAATACAAAGCTAGAATAATAAGATGGACAAATGATTAAACCTAGGTCAAAGTCTAGACTCGAAAGTCTAAGAGATATGTATTAATATGTATTCCCGAGATTAACACAAAAGGCTAGTGTTTAATTCACTCGAGAGTTGGCTCTGATACCAACCTATCACACCCTAATTTCCACGTGTAACCAGTAGGACCGATCCTGATAGCATAGGAACCTAGATTTGATATCTAATGTCCATAATAGCGGAAATATTACGACATGATTACCAAACAACAAGAATTAGTCAATTAATCGTCAATTTTATTGATAAAACATTAAGTCTCCAATTTGACAGAGCTCCGCCTCAAAGTGCGCTAAGTTACAAATGAACAAGACAAGCTAGCTATATATAGGGTCTCAAGTTCGCTGGTGGAGGAGGTAGTTCGGGTGAACTTGACTATGTTAACTTCGGCCGAACTTAACTTCATAAACACATCTCCAGCGAACTTGACTCCTTTACACATAAATACTTGATTTCGCTAGCCTATTCATGTCTAATCTATACAAACTCGATATAAGACTAAGACATAGACATTCTGCACCACCAGACTCCCCCTTGCATATTGTCTTCGTCTTTTATCTGTCTTCAAAACTCTGTCTTCAAGTAAAACTTTAACGAACACGACCGAAGAAGTTCTTGAATGGCTTCTTACGTCTTTCTTTCTTCGGATCTGGCGTCTGATTAGTAGGAGGCACTTTAGTCATATACTGAAACCTTCTGAGCCTTCCCGCCCTACCTCTTTCGTGTATCTCCTCGAGACACTTTTCTTCTTTCAGAAACTCAACACGTTCAAGATCCCTCCAGCTCATTTCCCACATCTTTCCTGAATTAACTTCACGAGCATAGCAAACGTTAACGAACCTTTGATATTTCATGGCTTGTTCTTTTTCACGTTCTTCAAACACTATCTTGCTGTAGAACAAGCTTTTGATATCTTCTCTCGAACAATTGACTCGCCACATCGGGTCTAGTATCCTGATCGTTCTTCACAAACCTCTCATACCTTGAAATCCTAATACTTCAACCGTTTCTTTAGTGATATCCAGATGTTCTTCGAATCGTAATACTATCACTGCTTCACATGTGTTAGGATCAATCTACCACCACTTGAACACCGGATAAAAATTATGTTCAATCGGCATTAAAGGCATGTTCCCCATCGCTCTCTGTCGTTTCATGATTAACGTTATATCTTTTTCTCCTGTCTTCTTGTTCGTTTTGATGCGACGTTTTGGAATAAACGGCTTCCAATATCTAAAACCCTTTTTCGCTTCAAACTTGATCATCTTCCATGGTAACTGATCAATGAACTTCATCTGATATGTGACATTCACGGTTTGAACAAGCTCCTCAACATCCCCGTACGGTAGATTCTTGAAATCAGCCAGATATTTGAAGTATTGCACCCCAAATTCCCTTTTGATTGCATAGACATTCAACTCCTTAAACCACCCCAACTTAGGATATCCCCCAATGACACATCTTTATATCTGGTAAAGAATGCTAGAGGATGTCGAAACTTACGTTCACGCGGCATCTCTTTGAACCAGGATTTCTTAGCTTGAGCTATTTCTTCCTACGTCATTGGTTTCGGAACTTTACCTTCTCGAATTGATTCCTCGATCTTATCTTTCAACATATCTTCATCCAATTGCTTGTAAATTTCCTCGAAAGTAGGAAAACTATCAGTATTAGGACCAATGTACTTCGCAGCTTCGTCCTTTTCATCATCAGAGGACCAATCTTCCACTATCACCCTGTTATAATCGTCTGCCTCGAATCTACGCTGATAATGATACTCGTTAGGTTCAAACGTATTCACATTCATCACTTGTTCAAAAATCAAAATACAGAGATTCAGCATCAACTTCAATTAACTTGGCCAGATCTTCTTTAGTATAATTGTGCTCGTACTCGCCTTCTTCAACATTGTGTTCAAGCATCAACATCAAAGGCTTAGTCGGTAATTGCAGCAACAGGCTTTGCAGACATATCAACATCAGTCATATCTATATCAACAGTTTGCCATGTTTGCCCTGACTCCCCCTCATTCTGTTCATTCATAGCATTCGCCTCATCATTTAGAAGACTTGTGAAATCGAAACTTTCATTCACTGACGCATCAACCACCTTTAAACCTGTACCACTCGGATCATCATCATTACCTCCATCGTGGTCAGAATCATCTTTCGTATCATCAACTGGTGGTTCATCATCTTTATCATCATCTTCTGCTTCATCGTCGTCCTTCTCTTCAGAAACAATTACAGGATCAGAAGGCTTGACAGATTCGTCAACCATAGCAATCTCGGACTCAGAAGCTTTTTCAACATTCTCATCAACAAGCTTTTCAGCAGCTTCAGATGATTTAGGTGATACCTTTGCCTTTACCACTAGCTGCAAGCTCTTTCTCTGCTCTTTCTTTCGCCTCTTGTCTATCCAGACGATCATACTCAGCAATAAAATCAATACCAAGTGTATTAGATAACACTTTCTGCATCCTTGTAAATCTACGATCATTTAGAGCTTGAATCTTCTTTAAATCAGCAATTTCTGTTTGCAGTTTTTCATTTGCATCTTGCAAACTCTCAATCAAAGCCTTGAAGAATTTTCGTTCACTTTCTAGCACCTTTATCTTGTCATCCATCATTTCTTTCTCCACTGAGCTTTGATTACTTTCTTGATCTGCTCAGCTTTCTCTTCCTCATTCTTTTGAACTCTATCTTCCAATTCTTTGACACGCTTTTCTAGAACATCAATGTCTGTATCAGGGAAGAACTCATCTAAATCCTGAAGATCCACTAGTTAATTTGGAATATCACCAAATAGATTTGACTGTGACTTCTTTGGTGTTGACTTAGGAGTAGCAGCTTTTGGAGTAGACATCTTTGGAGTTGCTTTCCTCGGAGTTGAGCTTTCAGAATGAACACCTTTAGGATTAGGAGATTGAATCACCAGCACTTCAAGAAAATTGGACACATGAGGTTCTTGTGTAACTCCTGGCCTTTCTGTTTCAGAAGAAATGATAACAGGAGGTTCTTGTGTAACTCCTGGACGTTCAGCTTCAGATGAAATAACAACAGGAGGTTCTTGTGTAACTCTCTCTCCTATGCACCAGAAGGTTCTTGTGTTACTTTTGTGCTCTTTGGCTTTCCCATATCTTGACGACTAGCAGGTTTCTAAGCTTTCTTTGTTTTCTTGCCTTTAGCTTTCGTAGACCCTGTAGTCTTTGTCATTGATACTGTAGCAGACTTCACACGCTTAACCCTTTTCTTAGGTCTCTTCTCGTCGGACTCTTTTTCAAGATTAGGATAAAAATCAGCATCAGTCTCTTTGATCTTTTCAGCCTCTGTTTCTGCTATTGACTTCTTTGTCGCTTTCTCAAGCGAATCATCATCGTTCTCGGAAGTCGCAGAAATAACATCTACATCTTCCTGTGTAGTCTTTTCTGTCTCCTGAGTCTCAACAACGACAACCGCTGCACTTGAACCAACCTCTATTTGTACATTAACAGGCTCATCTTCATCTATCAACATGGTGCCAGCTTTCTTAGTCGCACGTTTCTTATTCTTTTCAATCTCAGCTTTGATAAACCATTCACTACGAGCTTTAGGTTTAAACGTCTTAAACCATTCCTTTTCAGCATTCAATTCCTGTTCATCACCACTACCATCGTTCCTCCGTTTGTTTTCTGGCGATGCAACATAGTTTTCATTCTTCAACGCTCCAAAGATTGGTTTCGCTATCGATGCTGAATCTTGCTTTTGAAACTTTAACAATTTCTTCATTGTAGTTTCATCGAGATGACTAAAATATAGAATGTTGTTCAGATCATGTGCAATGTCTGTAAAGTTTTCATCAATAAGCTTAGAATACAAGCTTAGAATAGTTATACGGGTTTTTCAGAATTAATACCGTTGCCATGCAGGCCATATAATCCTGAACATCGTCAAGGCCCGCCTTTCTGTGACTAAAAGTGTGAATGATTGCGTGCATAAGGAGCTTATAGGGATTAGGGACTTTCCCTTTCTTCAACGTAGGCTTATTTACGCTTCCCTTGTAACCCATGTGATAGAAACAACCTCGTACCATCTTCTCATCTGAGAAAATAGGATCATCTTTGTCGTCGTTGAATTGCAAAATCCTGCGTATATCATCCTCAGTGACAGTGATTGCTTTGTTCTCGTCTCAAACTTGTACCGACTGTAACCCCGACCGCGTAAAAATAACAAACCGCGGCGGAAACGTCAGGGAGTCACGTTAACAGATTGTTACAACAACACATGGTAATTAAAGTTATGTTTTATTTGATATTGAAATTACATAGTTACATTGTCTTGAAGTTTAAAATAAACTAATTAAACTATTGTCTTTCATATTTTAAGGCACTAAGTCCGTGTCCAATCCTACGTGAGCATGCATCGACATCAAAGTTGGTTTCCTGAAACATATGTGAAAACGAGTCAGCAAAAATATGCCGGTGAGTACATAGGTTTTGTGAGTGTGTCAAATTCATGTCTTTGAATATGTATTGTAATACCTCGTCAGACTACTAGAGTCGTTAATTTAAAAACCATGTTATCAAAAGTATTTGGTATTGCAATGATAACTAACCAACTAAAACAAGTTAGTTATAGTTTATAAAAGACTTGTAGCCATGAATCTTGACCAAAACATTTGTTTTGTAATTTCGAGTAGTAAATCGCCTTGAAGAAACTTTGTATGGCTTATATCTTTAATTGAAAATCGTTGCGTGTCATTGCTTGAAAACCCTTGTTCCAAGTGATGCAAATAACGGCACGAATGTAATATGATAAAGGCACTTATATATAGGAAGTACCAGCGGCGTATCCACCATGCTTTTATCACATTACACACGTTTCGTTATCTAAACCACTTACCATAAACCAATCGTTCATTGTCCGTGTCATAAACCAATTGTTCATCGTCCGTGTAAACAAATCGTCCTTGTTTTAATTGTGAAAACTTTTGGTCATTTTGGTGAATACATTCAAACCTGTGTTGACTCGTCTATACCACCAAAGGGTATCTTTAAATTGCAATAACAAACCACCAAAGGGTTTGTTAAAGTAAACAGTTTCAGTCGTTCCCCAAACTTCCCCACAAACACCGAGAAACTTGGTAACGGGATTGTCAGTCCTAGGTACCATAACTTACTACTGGTCGGCTTAGCCAAAGCTAATGAATGTCATTCGTGTCATGTATATAACGCCCCAACAAGTTCGTTCACATTATTGAAATCGTCGTGTTTATATAAACCATAGCATTTGTAAAAACTTGAAAACAATTTAGCACATATGTATCACCCCAAAATATTTGCAAAATGTAAAAATAGGGGAGCTATGTACTCACTTGGGGTTGCAAAATAACCTTGATTCAAAGATTAAACAAGCTCAAATGTCCGAGAAATCAAACGTGTCCTAAAATTGGATAACTATGTAAATGTCGGGACTTTTATCGGCGGATCGGATAGAATGAGGTCTTGTAAACCAAATGAGTGTTGGAACTCATATGAAATGGTTTAACAAAGTCTACATTCTGATTTGAAAAGATTCCTAAGTGCTTTTGACCCGTTATAACTCGTTAAGGTAGTTTACTTTAACGGATCATTCACGTAAAAACGTGTTCGGATGGTTAGATATGTGTTATGTATGATAAGTATAATATGCCAAAATAAGTTTATTATAGTTGCGACATCAGTTTGTATGTCAAAACATTGGTCTCATATGCTTAAAGTTGATTTATGCGCAAAAAGGGCATTTTGGTCATTTATAGGGCATAACAGACGACTTAACATAACACCAACCAAACGACGTGACCATAAGGTATAACCTCAGAAGTTTATTCCCTATACAACCACAGTCACATATATATGTTTGGTCGGATCCTAAGATCGACCAAATGGGTCGGATTCGAAAGTCAAAGCGGTGGTCAAGACCGCTCGACTTACCACCCTAAATAAGCACTAAACTAAAAGTGACGAGTTAAACATGTCTAACAAGGTTTATAAAATTGATTTGATATCAAAACAAAGGGTTTTGATACCCGAAAATAGTTCCATCGTATAATGCGCATTTGCGCATTATTGACCCAAACTTTGACTTTCACTTCGACTAGGAAACGTGGTAATCAGTAGGCATGATCGCTAAGGATCATAACCATCATGATTACGATCACGTTGTAAAGTCCAATTGGACTTTGCTTTGACGAATTAATGGTCAAAGCTGAAAGTCAAACAGTAAGTCAAATTGTTTGACTTTTAGCTCATAATAAGCTAAAAGAATGAACAAGGCTTGGTTAGAGCACTTACTTGCACTCAAGGAACCCAAGATTACTTAGAAAAACTCAGATGGGAGGCCTCCTAATCAGGTAGCAACTCCACTTAGAGTTTAGAGAGAAGAAAGATGGAAATGAGCAAGGAATTTTTTGAAGATCAAGGGTATTTATAGTTGTTGGAGAGCTTTAGGATCATGCAAAGTGTTAGGAGATGTTGTAGGATCATTACAAGTGTTTAGTGAGGTGTTGCACCATGAGAAGTGTGGCAAAAACGAGTTATAGGTGCCAAGTCAAATGAACAAGAAGCTGCCAGGTAGCTACTGCCACTGGGCATTCCCCACGCGTCACGGGAGATCTTGGGGGGTCTCTCGCGTGGCGCTTGGGATTCCTATGTTTCAGAATTGGCAGAACAGGCCCCTGCAGCCTAAAACTTGTTTTCGACGCGTTTTGGCACCTTTAACACTCGTTAACCCCATTTTAAGCTTTACAAGGAAAATAAAGCATAGGGAACTTGAAAAATGCTCGAAAACTTTTCGGATGTCGGTTCGTTTGGTCGTACGGTTACAGTTTTCGGTTAATTACGACGAAAATCGTAATGAACGCGCAAATGACCGTAAACGCGTAACGATTGATATTTTTGCATTCCGATCATTAAATTACTAGATTTTAATGATTACACAATTCTTTTTGGATGTGCGTATATGTTCCGGAGTAGGAAATACGCGATTTGGCATAGTTTCGCAGAATTTGCAAAATAGCCCCTGAAGTTGAATAAGCATGTTTTTGCCATACCGAAGCCTTCAAAACTTATTTCTAATTTATGTAAAGGGTATTTAGGGTATGTTTAGCTTATTTCGGTGTTTCAGAGTGTATGTCGCATTAAACTGATTACGTTTGCGTAATAGTTTGCGATTTCACTTCTAGAAGTCGTTTAAGAGTTCGGAATCGTGCAAGAATCGAATACGTGCAATTGTCATGATAAAAATACAAATCTCATAAATAAAACACAAATATTTCATTGATTGATAATTCGTCCGGAATTGATACCCGATCGGATCTCCACAAATGTCACACCGACGAAGTGATAGTATTTTTATTTGCACTTAGGCTTGCGTTGATCCAAAACTGATATGTATGCGATCGATAGGACATTGTACGCTCTGTAATAGCTTGATGAATAGGGTAGTCCTTCAGAAACTTCAATATACTTTCGTATTCCTTCAGCGACGGACATAACGCCTTGTTAAGCGTAATACATGTATTATGGAACTTAGAAAAGTCCATCGTAATCACCCGCGCTGGTACTTGATCCTGAAAATTGACTCAAAACACTTAGCACACATTACGAGAAATAGTTAGAAAAATTTTCAAACACATTAACATCAAGTTCGGGCGAACTTGATGTTGACATAACAAACAGTTTTGAGTCAAGTTCGCCCGAACATGTTATACAAACATGTTCATCATTCCAACCTAAGTTCGGGCGAACTTAAACTTATCAAATTTCAATTTTCTAACACCTAAGTTCGGTCTAACTTTACAGATAATATTCAATTTAAAATTTTAACGGAAGTTCGGTCGGACTTGTGATCTCATGAGATTTTATAAATGATTTATTAGTAAGTTCGGTCGAACTTGATAACAAGTTCGGCCGAACTTGTTATCTTCTTCAAAACAAAACCTGCCTAACTCAAAAATGACCATTCTAATCAAATCCATCTCGAATATACGGTTGATTTATGTTGATTATCAAGATTTTAAGTTCAATTTATCCATTAGAAACCTAGATCTATTAGATTTTAACGTTTCAGATCTAATTTTTCAATTCAAGTTCAAATCTCGGTTCAATGCATGAATTTATACCTTAGCCATTGCAATAAGTGTGCAAATCACTTAATGCAATACAAATTTTGGCAGAATGACGGCACTAAAATGACAATTTCACAAATCGCTCACACTGGTCAAGTTCGCTTAGAAAGACAAGATGTAGTAATTATGAAGTTCAGCCGAACTTGTAAGGTATAAATACCCTAGAAAGTTTGGCTGAACTTGAGAGCCCAAATAATAAAGCCCATGAAGTCCGGCGAACTTACCTATCTTCAATCAGCCATCTCACAAGTTCGGTCGTACTTGCTTTAAACAGAAAACTTTGAACCTTAAGCAAGTTCGATCGAACTTGCCTAAAACCCATTTCAAATTTCCAAACTTTTGCAATTAAGTCCCTTAACTTTTCACTTTTTACCAGTTCTGAAAATCCACTCAGTTGACCAAGTCCAAGCTAATGACCTTGGTTAACCAATTTGTCTGCCGAGTCCAAGTTAATGACCCTGGTTTGACCCGTTACAAACAAACTGTTGATATTTTCAAAATTAAAGTTTCAAATTAATGAACTTTTCCTCGTTTTGAATTTTTATATTTTACAGATTAGCTCCCAGCCCGTTGTCAATGAGATTCCCACCAGTTTAGCACCTTACCAGACTTCGAAGATATGTTCTCCAACATTGGTTTACTGAAAACAATGTAAAACAAAATCTTTTTGTATTTTTGTAAGTTTATGCTAAAACACACTGAAAATCTTTTTGGTTTTAATCTGTAAAGCAAATAAACTATGTATAGCACAATGTAAACTATGTACAAAATTATTTACATACATATTTTTGTGAATTCTTGTCTAAGGATCATATCAATTATCTGAGAAATATCACCAGTACCGTTGGCCTTTAGATGACTTTAAGTTTTAAACTTGTTTACCTAGATTGTCGATATGTTTGTCCACTTAAAGTTTACCACCTTTTTCCACTGTTCCAAGATATGTTAAGGTATGAATTATGAAACTTAACTTATCTGCGGTTCCCACTTCTTGAATATACTCCCGTATAAAGATTCCCTATATTTCATCCTACAGGTGAATATAGAGTAATTGATATATGTATCTAGTTTAATGCAAGGCCTTGAGAGCTCAGGTTAGTACTACTGACAGATAAAGAGATGAAGGCTCGACTTTAGGGTGTGTTCCATTTAAGGAATCTTTTCAGCACTGCAAATGATTAGATCTTTCGATAATTTTCAAGATTGCATGTAGTTTAGGAGTTTATAGCGAATGTATTATATAAGTTCTAGGCTATTGCTTCCGCAAAATCAGATGAACTTGTATAATACCCCATATATCAACTATCTATAAAGACCTCGTATCTCAGAATCAGGCAATCTCTCAAACGAAATTTCGGAGTACTAAGTCCATATATCTAATATGTGTTAATCCATAAGATTAAGTAGTTGTAAAATTTAGTTTATATCTCGGAAACAATTTACTGAACGTGTTAAGTCTATCGACACATCCATAGTAAGACTTGTTTAACACTTTTAAACTTTACATTTCTTTAGCATACTGTGATAGTCCACTGATGTACTATCATTTCATTTTTGTGACATCGAACTCTTTTTGTCTTTTTCAATGTTTTTGTACATTTTTTTGAAAATTTTCATATGTTTTTGTATTTTCTCAAATATTTCTCCACCTAAAATCAAAAACATATTTTTTGGATTTTAGATTTTTAAGAAATACTAATCTAGAAAGATAAAATAACAAACCAATGCGGATTACGTGAACTCGTCGTCCTGATCCGTATTCAACCTCAGCTTCCGCAGCTGTCAGCAAATTTTTAATACCGTTAAGCCTCATTAGATATTTAAATCTTGTTAAAGAAATGCTTTGGTATAAAAAGCAGCCTTTTGTTCGTCGGTGTGGATTTTTTTCTATTCGCACCAATTTCTTTTCGTAACAGTCACGAATGAAATGGTAACGAATTTCAATATGTTTAGTACGTGAGTGATGAACCGGATTTTCGGTTATATCAATGGCTGCTTTGTTATCTACAAATAAAGGCATATCAAGAAACTGCAGACCATAATCCCTAATCTGTTGTTGAATCCAGAGGATTTGAGAACAACAACTGGAAGCAGAAATGTATTCTGCCTCATAAGGAAAAGAGAGACCGTGGTCTGTTTCTTGCACTGCCACGTTACCAAACGTGTTCCGAAGAACTGGCATCCTGCATTTGTAGATTTCGAGTTCAGTTTGTCCACTTCGAAGTCTGAGTCAGCGTATCCGTTAGATTAAAATTGTCGTTCTTTGGATACCACAAGTCGGTGCTTGGACATCCCTTCAAGTAACGGAAGATTCGCTTGACTATCTGCATGTGTGACACTCGAGGACTAGACTGATATCTCGCACATAGCAGGTAGGATACATGATGTCTGGGCGAGATGTCGTTAGATACATCAAAGATCCTATCATCGATCGGTAGAGTGTGTCATCAACTTTGGTTCCCGTCTCGTCTATGCAAATCCCATGATTCAGTGCCAGCAGAGTCGAAAGTGGCTTCGAGCTATCCATTTCAAACTTCTTGAGAATGTCGTGAACATACTTTGTGTCACACCCCAACCGATGGCGGAATCATCGGGGTAGTGGCACTAGGCGAACCAGATTGTCTCAAGAGATTCCATAACAATTATTTAAAGATAATAAATCAACAATTAACATCCCATACTATTAAACTCATAATATCCTTAAACAATCATTACATTAACAAAATCCCTTAAACGGTAAAATCTGATCCGATCTCCCCTAGATTTATTACACTTGGAACTAAACAAATAAAATAAAACTAAACTACGCAAGCCACATCCAAGCATCCAAGCTACAAAATCCTCATCTTGTTACATACGTTAAAATACAAGTCAATACAATTAAGTAAAGGTGAGCATACGAGTTTTGTAATACTAGCATAATAAAGAATCCGTTCGCAAAATAGTCTAACTACATATCATGATACACTGAAACATTTCACACAGATTAACATAGGCTTATTTCTCATGCTAACTAACGTAAGAAGGCTTGCGCGTCCATCCTAACTAGACCTCGTCAGGTGTAAGCCACACTATAGTACCATACTAGCTAATGAGGCAAGTTAACGAAAATAAGTCCTAGTCACATGTTTCTAGTGTCACGTATTGAGCATATATAATCAGATTATTCGCGTGTGATAAACAGTTTGATTTGTGAAGTGATTTTGATATAGGAACGTATGTAACACCCAAAAAGTGCGTTAAAGCGAAAATGGGTCAAGTATACTCATAGTGGGTGCGTTTAGGTAAGAGTTTGGGATCTGAGGAGAGTCGAGAAGAGCGCCGGATCAGCTTGCATACGCGAACGGAAGTGCATTAGTCTCTGAAACGGTTAAGTCTTGGTTGGGCAGTTGACAAGTTCGGGCGAACTTGTGTGTAAACGCACAAGTTCGAGCGAACTTGTATGGTTTGGAGAGTTTAGAGTCAAGTGGTGGAACTTGAGAGTTTCTTTGAGAAACTTGTCAAGTTCGGGCGAACTTGTAAGATAACCTTAATGAAAAGGCAAGTTCGATCGAACTTGTAAGAACTTTGGTGAAGAAACACTCAAGTTCGGTCGAACATGACCCAAATGGGTACAAGTTCGGTCGAACTTGACTGGAGCTGTATTCTCAAGTTGAACTTGATGTTTTCGGGTCCAAAATCTTGCGTTTTCGCGTCGTTTGCTGAGTAAATCAAGTATTCATCCCTCCAACCCTGTGCTACTGAGCAAACTTAGGTTGAGAGGTCTTTTAGAGCTGTTTTAGCCATTTTACAAAAGCGTGGGCTAATCCGGGCGAACTCGAGGTTTGTTCGGATTAGTCCGGCTTGTATAAACCAACATAAACGTCCTTGTGCTTCCAGATCTAGGATCTTGAATGATAGATGCTTTGTTTCATACCAGAAAATGAACAAAACATCATCAAAGGTCCGCATCTTGTGTAGAAATCAATGGTTTTCAAAGGTTTTTCTCAGATCTATCACTTACAAGCCGAGATCTTGCAGATCTCGTGTTTGGGAAGTCTCTACTATTACCAAACGAACTCGTATTGTGCAGATCTAAGCTAAAAACAAAAGTTTTTGAAGAAAAAGATGAAGATTTTCATAAAGAATGAGTTTTGATTTAAACGAATGCTATGCCTAGTGCTAAAATCGTTGTAAACCTTTGAATCGTTGATAAACGTTGTTGCAATGAATTCGGGTAGATTCTTACTTAGAACACGAAGGTTTCAGGTTTTGAGAGCTCGGGGAACTTGGTCAGCAAGGGGAGCATGAATGAGGAGCATGGGTATTTATAGGTGAGGCAAGAATCTCAAGAGCTGGCAACAAGTTCGGCCGAACTGGTACAAAAATTGTACAAGTTCTCGCGAACTTGGGGGGGCTTTCAAAAGGGAATGGTTAAGTTCGGCTGAACTTGCATATGTATATGCAAGTTTTCACGAACTCGATAGAAACAAAGGATTCTGGTTATCAGACAAGTTCGGGCGAACTTGTGGTAGGCAAGTTCGGCCGAACTTGGCTTGGTGACCAAGTTTCGTTTGCTGATTTCACGTTAAGAGTTCGTTTGGTTATTCATTTCACATTAGATAGTTATATTAAGCATTAAATTAAAGCGTCAAGCGTTATAGTTGATATAATAGTGCGATTTAGCGATTCGAGAGTGCGAGAGCGATGCGATAGCGATTGCAAACATAACCACAACACACATAACACAAAAATAAAATAAAACCACATTAACAATTGCGATTTACGATGCGATGAGATTAGCGATGCGATTCAATAAGCGATTAGATGCGATAATAACGTACAAAACCATAATTAATTAACATAAACTTTATTACTAACCGAATCTCGGGATTACAAAATTAGTACAGTGATAAAAACAAGGAAAAAGATAACAACAAATTTTCGAGTTGTTACAGTCTCCCCTACTTTAGGTAATTTCGTTCCGAATAAGCAGTAGCTTTAACAAATAGATGCGGGTACTTGACCTGCATATCACTTTCCAATTCCCAAGTAAACTCGGCGTCGCGTTTGCCCTCCCATCGGACCTTCACGATAGGGATGCGAGAGTGTCGGAGTTTCTTGGTCTCTCAGCCATGATTTCCACAGGCTTTTCCACGAAATGGAGAGTCCCGTTGATTTGCTGATCTTCGAGAGGTACATGCAGATTCTTTCGGCTAGGCATTTCTTGAGGTTAGACACGTGGAAAGTCGGATGTACTTTATTGAGTTCTTCCGGTAATTCGAGACGATAGGCTACCTTACTGATTCTTTCCAGAATCTTAAAGTGACCAACGTATCAAGGCGCTAGCTTTCCTTTCTTCCCGAAAGGTCCACTCCCTTCCAAGGTGCAACCTTTAGGAGAACGTGATCTCCTACTTCGAACTGCAGGGGTTTGCGGTGTTTGTCGGTGTAACTCTTTTGGCGACTCCGAGCTTTCAAAAGATTGGCTCTGATCTTGAGGATCTTGTCCGTCTTTCTTGAATTAGCTCGGGACGGTGATTTGTGGTTCTCCTATCTCGTGCCATGCAATAAGCGATCGACATTTTCTTCCATACAGTGCCTCAAAAGGAGCCATTTGAATGCTGGTATGATAACTATTATTGTACGAGAATTCGATTAAAGGTAAATGTGTATCCAGTTATGTAGGAACGTCCACGAACAGCTCGGGAACCTAAGTTTGCTATCTATTGTCCAATTAGGCGGAAACTATTGACAAGTCAATCGAATAACAAGAATTTCTCATTTAAAGATTGATTTCACTGATCTAAAGTTCATATACATTCGAGATCCAGATCCGACAGAGCTTCGCCTCTAAGATGCCAAAGTTACAAGTTGTTATAAATGAAAACCCAAGTCTCGTATTTATAGATGAGCAAGTTCGCTTATGGAGACATAAGTTCGATGGAGGATGAATAAGTTCGCCCGAACTTGACCTTAGTCAAGTTCGGCCGAACTTGACTTCTCAAGTGTCATAACCAACGAACCTGGCCAATACTCTTCTTAAATAAGCCTAGTTTCTAACAGTTTACGCTCTAACCACTCAGACTCGATACATAATGATGTTAATGACGAAGGCAACAGACATATGCACCAAAGACTGCCCCTTGGATGTTGCCGTAGTCATCTTGATGTAGATATCCCTTTTGATATAAACACCAACAGACTCCTCATACAAATTCTCTATGGATATCTACAGTGTCATAGTCTTTCTTGAGTACCCCATAGCCATTAGACTTGATTAAGCTCCTGAGTCTTTATCTTTTTCCTTGAATAAGACTTTAAGGTCCAAGCTCCTCCTAAGCTGCGAGCTATGCTCCCCCTTGCTTTGAGCTTTACTATAAATCATGTTTCGTTCTGCTCTCCCTAAAACTTTGCTTCCTGTTCCAAAGTTCTTAAGCATACTAGTAAACATTTCAGATTTACTTGTAAGAACGTGTCTTTCTTTTAAAAACTTTTTTAGTTATTCAAGTTCAAGTTAATGACCTTGAATTACTTTTAACGTTTAAGACCTTGACCATTCTCATGATTTTCAATTATTAAAAATCCACTTAGTTAACCAAGTCCAAGTTAATGATCTTGATTAACTAATTTTGTTTACCAAGTCCAAGTTAATAACCTTGGTTAAACCTGTTGTGAACAACTGATGTTTTTGTCAATTTTAAAGTTTCAAATTAATGAAATTTTTCTTACCAGACTTCAATGATCCGTTCTCCAACATTGGCTCGTTGAAAAACTTTTTGAATTTTTAAAAAGTAAGTAACGTAAGTAAAGTAAACTATGTACAAACATATTTACAGACATATTTTTGTGAATTCGTGTCTAAGGATCATATCAGTTTGTTTGAGACATATCACCAGTACCGTTGACCTTTAAATGACTTTTAAGTTTTAAACTTGTTTACCTTAGATTGTTGATATGTTTGTCCACTTAAACTTCATCACGTTTCTCAATTGTTCCAAGATATGTTAGGGTAGATTTATGAAACTTGACTTAACTATGATTCCCACCTCTTCAATATACTCCCGAATCCAGATTCCCTACATTTCATCTTACAGGAATTGATATCTGTATTTGGGTTGTGCGAGGCCTTGAGAGCTCAGGTTAGTACAACCGTACAGTCAAAGAGATGAATTCTCGTCTTTCAGGAATGTTCCACTTAAGGAATCTTTTTAGCATTGCAAATGATTAGATCTTTCGATACTTTTCAAATTTGCAATGCAGTTTAGGGGTTTTAAGCATAAAGTATTAATGTTCTAGGCTATTGCTTCCGCAAAATCAGAAGAACTTGTATAATACCCCAGATATCAACTATCTATAAAGACATCGTATCTCAGAATTAGGCAACCCTTCAATTGAAATTTCGAGTACTAAGTCCATATATCCAAGATGTATTAAACCACGAGATTAAGCAGTTGTAAAATTTATTATATATCCCGGAAACAATCTACTGAACGTATAAAGTCTATCGACACATCCACAGTAAGACTTGCTTATCACTTTTAAACTTTACAATTCTTTAGCATACTGTAATAGTCCACTGATGTACTATCATTTCCTTTTTGACAACAAATTCTTTTTGTCTTTTTCATGTTTTTGTACTTTCTGGATTTTTCAATGTTTTTGAATTTTCAACTTTTTCATATGTTTTTTATTTTTCAACAATTTTTAATTACTCCCCCTAAAATCAAAAACATATTTTTAGATTTTAGATTTAAAGAAATTCTTCTAAAAATGTGACAAACCAATGCGGATCCCGTGACCTCGTCATCTGATCCTTTTTCTCAAACCTGTATCTGCAATTGTTTAACAAACAATCATTAAACTCATTTACAACTTGTAAAAGCAGTATGAACATGTAAGAACTTTGAAAGCAGTTTTTCTGTTTTAATTTTGACTTTTCAAAATTTTTCCTTTTAATCACCACTGTAGTTTTGACTTTTAGTTTCAAAACTTTTCTCCTTAACTACTCCCCCTCAAAATGAGAAAGATATGATATTTCTTGATAAGTTAAAACTGATCTGGAACTTCCTCAATCCTAAATCAACTTTGATGAAGTGGATCTCGGAACTCCTGCACACGAAAGTAACTACTTGAAAAGAGAAACCCAAACTTTTTGGTTTTAGGTTTGTACTGATAAGCATCATAACCATATTCTAACTCTTCATCATATTCAAAATCATCATCGAACATTTCGTCCAATATCGATTCTGAAAACGTTTTGACCTTTTCTTTCTTTGTCTGTTTGATTACTGATTCAGTTGATTTGACAATTTCAGTTTTATCAGCAACAGACTTCCCTTTTACAGGAGACTTCTTTTTCACAACCCAAGATTGTGACATGTATCTTGCTTTCTTGACATAAAACCGTGAATCATCATTTTTGTTTGACTTTGAAGTTTTTCCTTTCTCAAAAACTGAGTTTTCAAACTTTGATTCATTTTTGGGTTTTATTTCAGAAACAGATTCATTTTTGGGTTTTACAATCTCTGGTTGTTTTTGTTTTTCATCTTTTGAAACATTTTTCCTTCGCGAAAACATATGCTTTAGATTCAGACACTTTCGAGCAATATGACCAATTGTATTACATTTAAAGCATGTCCGTGAATCAGGAGCATTTTCACTAGTGGGTTTCACACCACTTGAGGACTTGATCTTAGCCTTGTCCCGAAGTTTCTCTTTCTTGAATTCATCATTAGATTGCTTACCAATCTTACCTTCTTCTTGAACCGTATTCGTTCCATACACAAAGTTGATGTTTTTACCTTTGTATGCTTGGAACATCGACTTTGAGTTCTTCATCGGTTCTTCTTCAGCTTCTAAACCCAGTCCAGCTCTCCTGTTCTCTGGAAAATCACCACCATTTCTACGGTAATTGTTAAAATTCCGTTTGGGTTTAGAGTAAAACCTGTTCTCATTCTTTTCAAGATCATCTGATGAAACTTCCACAAGTTTAAACAGTTTATCAATTTGATCTTCTTTTACATTCCGAATCGGATAACTTTCTTCAAAGTAGAATCTATCAGATTCCTTAATCTTGTATAATACAACATTAGGATCATCACATAGATCACTTTCAGAAGATGTATCGTCACTTTCGGACTGTGAACAAGAACTGTTTAAACTTTCATCAGAATCATTTCCTAAAACATTTTTCACCACATTATTTACAACCGCTTTAATGTCATCGTTTGATTTTGTAAAGTCCACGTCAATGTTCTCAGGCAATTCATCTCTCATTTCTGACAAAAGAAGAATGTTAAATGCCTTTTCGACTTCGTCATCTTTCTTGCAATAGTAATTTTCAAGAAGTGGTGGGGGAACATTTCGTACACTTTACATTTTGATTTTTCACCATTTTCCCCCGACTTAATCGTAGGTAAAATGTGATCAGTGACATAAGCATTAAGTGGTATAAGATTTTAACAATGGCTTACCCGTTCAGTTTCAATTTTCATAGCATGAAGCTCTCTTTTTGTTTCGGCAATTGTGTTAATGTACATGTTAATTGCCTTTTGTTTATCAAGTACTGTGGCTTTTAACATTTTTTCATTAGCACCAAGTTCAAGATTAGCTTTTTCGACATTTTTATATTTGCCTTGTATCTTGTCATAAGCTTTTTTCATGTTTCTGTAATCATAAAGAAAAGTTTCATTATGTTCAGTTAATTCTCTTATGACTTTGACCTTATCAAGGCATGGTTCACATGGACTTGTGCACTTTGTGCAAAGTTTTTCAACCCCCACAACTTTCACAACTTCCTTTTCAGACATTCTTACCTCAGCTTTTACCTTTTCAGCTTCCTGTGTTTTCTACTTTTCGAGATTTGTAATCTCCTCTTCCAGAACAGCATCAACATCTGACACTACGGAATCTTCCATAACCTCAGCCATCATAGCAACTCCAGTTTTCTTGCCAATATATCTATTCTAGTTAAATCCATCTTTTCTTGATTAGCAACAAGAGCTTGTTCAGTTTTCTTTGAAGATTTGTCTTCAATATCAACTTGTGTCTTCTTTGGATATGGTTTGTATTGAAGAGCTCTCTTGTAGTAATCATTGCTGCTATCGAAAGGATTTGGCTTCCACTTGCTTCTTGATTGCTACATTCGCGTTTGAAGTGTCCCTTTTGTCGACACCTGAAGCATGTGAGTTTTGTTTTGTCAAATCCAAGCTTGTTGCTTTAATTACCAATATCTCTCCTAGTAAGTGCCACGAATTTAGTAACTCTTCTGATAATGGACGCAAGGCTCCATTTAATATCCATCAACTCCAATTCTTCTTCGTCTACCTGATCATAATCTTCTGCTGTCATTTCTGATTACCGATCTTTCCAGCAACAAGACTTTCATATGATTCAAGAATAGTAGCGAGAAGTGCTATGTGTTGTTTAGCCACCTTTTCTGGAAATACATTCTTCAGATCAACTGCAATGTTACACTGGAAAACATTTGAATCAGAACTTGCTTGGCTTGTCTGATTTTTGAATGAAGAGCTTGAACTAGCACTAGAATAGCCAGAATATGGAGAGCTTTGATTCAGAGAAGAATTTGCATTTGCACTAAAAGCCGTTTGAATTTTCGGGCTTTGAATCGGAGTATCTTGTATACCTCCTTTGTAATAGACACCGACATCTTGAACAACATTTGCACTATAATTCTTGTGAAGTGGTCAACTCTGGCAACAATATCAAAATATCTTCCATTACTGATTGTTAATCAAGCTAATCATTTTCTTCTCTGCGACATAATTTGCTTTGTCGGTTGGTGAAAACTTGTTCAAGGAAGATCTTGATCAATTCATTCTTTGGCCATTTATAACCATCTTCAACTGCAACCCACTATCGAATTGGTTTGCTTGTATCCAATTCACAAATTTTCCTTCCATCCTTCAAACTCATCTATACTCATTAGCTTCGGCGGTTTCTGAGTAGTACCCATTTCGTTATCGATATTCATCTGGTTCGCCGCAAGAGTATTAGCATTTGATGATGAAGCTACTTGTGACACGAATACGTTGTGAAAATCTTCCATTTAAATCTTATGAATTATCTGAGAATACGATCAAAAACAACTTGGAAATTGATTAGTAACAAGCAAGTTTGGTCGAACTTGTGTGAAACTTAAATTTTGGTTTCACCTTTAACAAGTTCGGTCGAACTTAAGTGTGATTTTTTCTGATTTTAACAAACACTTCAAGTTCGGTCATCTTGAAGAAAAATTTTGAGAATTTTTAAACTTCGAGCGAACTTGATGTTTAAAGAAACAAAATCAACAAGTTTGGTCGAACTTACAACTCAGTTTCAATGATTCAACTAAGTTCGGTCGAACTTAGTGTCTAGACCTTAAAAAACTACTAAGTTCGGGTGAACTTGATTAAAATTCAATGAATTTTAGTTAAGTTCGGTCGAACTTGGTCACAAGTTCGATGGAATTAGTTTTGACAAACATGTTTTTTTGAAATTTTTGATATTAAAATGATTGAATTTAATGTCTAAACTCTCAGGGGTTTGTTATTAGTGTGTTTAACATAACATATTAAAAAATCACCCATTTTTAACCATGAAATCATCAAGTATATGAAAATGTTAAGAAAAATGATAGAATAGAGTAGAATAAAAGAGATTCTTGTCTTGAATCCAGCAAATTTAGGCATCCAGGCTCTGATACCACTTGTAGGAACGTCCACGAACAGCTCGGGAACCTAAGTTTGCTATCTATTGTCCAATTAGGCGGAAACTAATGACAAGTCAATCGAATAACAAGAATTACTCATTTAAAGATTGATTTCATTGATCTAAAGTTCATATACATTCGAGATCCAGATCCGGCAGAGCTTCGCCTCTAAGATGCCAAAGTTACAAGTTGTTACAAATGAAAACCCAAGGCTCCTATTTATAGATGAGCAAGTTCGCTCATGGAGACACAAGTTCGACCGAGGATGAATAAGTTCGCCCGAACTTGACTTCTCAAGTGTCATAACCAGCGAACTTAGCTAATACTCTTCTTAAATAAGCCTAGTTTCTAACAGTTTACTCTCTAACCACTCAGATTTGATACATAATGATGTTAATGACGAAGGCAACAGACATATGCACCAACAAGTTACCACCGAAATCTATGATGCACGCAGAAGCATGTCTTCGAGGGTGCAGATTGTTCGTTCTTGTCTGACCGTCGGTTTAAGGGTGAAAAGTGGTACTTAGATTGAGAGTAGTACCGAGAGTGGATTGAAAAGTCTCCCAGAGATGCGAGGTAAAACGACCGTCTCGGTCAGAGATGATGTCACGAGGCATCCCATGTCGACATATAACTTCGTCGGTATAGATTCGGGCTAACCGTTCGACCTTAAAGTCTTCTCGTATAGCAATAAAGTGCGCGGATTTGGTAAGACGATCAACGATAACCCAAATGCTATCGTGACGGATGAAGTGCGGGGAAGTTTAGTAACAAAGTCCATAGCTATACTCTCCCACTTCCACATCGGGATTTCGGGTTGTTCGATTAAGCCAGAGGCCTTTGATGTTCGGCTTTAACCTTCGAACAAGTTAAGCACTTTGAGACGTACACGGCGATATCCTTTTTCATGCCCGGCCACCAGTACTTAGGATGAAGGTCTTGGTACATCTTGTCGGCACCGGGGTGAATGGAATATTGAGATTTATGAGCTTCGGTCATTAGCAAATTACGGAGATTATCACGGGTAGGAATCCAAATACGATCGAGATATAATAAATACCATCAGATTTAGACACAAGCTGAGTTTCGGCACCACATTTCATTTTGTCTTGAAGGGTATTCTCATTAAAGCATGCGAATTGAGCGGCACGGATGAGGGTTTCAAGTTTAGCGCAAGCTTGAGAGTCACGAATACCATATACATAGCTTCGTCGACTTAGAGCATCGGTGATGACGTTTGCATTGCCGGGATGGTAGCGTAACTCGTAATCGTTAGAAGTTCAACCCATCGTCTTTGTCGCATGTTTAGTTCTTTTTATTAAAGATATGTTGTAAGCTCTAATGGTCGGTGAAGACCGTACACTTGGTACCGTAAAGGTAGTGTCGCCATATCTTAATGCAAAAACAACTGCACCGAGTTCGAGATCGTGGGTTGCGTAGTTCTTCTCGTGGATCTTAAGTTGTCGAGGCGCATACGTGATAACCTTGTCTCATTGCATGAGGACACAACCAAGACAAAGATTAGAGGCATCACGAATAAACAACGAAATCGTCGTTTCCGTCGGGTAAAGCGAGGACAGGAGGGTTGCATAGCATACACTTGAGAGTTTGAAAAGCTTCCTCTTGTTTAGAATCCCAAACAACAGGTTGATCCTTATGAGTCAAAGCGGTAAGCGGAACAACGATTTTAGAAAAGTCGGCGATGAATCGGCGGTAGTCACCCGCCAATCCAAGAAATGAACGGATTTCGGAAGCATTCTTCGGCGTTATCCAACTCTTGACGGCTTCAATCTTTGCAGGGTCGACGTGAATTCCTTGACTATTAATGATGTGGCCGAGAAATTGGACTTCTTAGAGCTAGAATTCACACTAGAGAACTTAGCATAAAGGAGATTTCCTTGAAGAAGTTCGAGGACTAAAGGAGATGACGCGCGTGTTCGTCTCTCGACTTCGAATAGATAAGGATATCATCGATGAAAACAATGACGAAACGATCTAAGAAAGCTCTACACACACGGTTCATCAAATCCATGAAGACCGTGGGTGCGTTGGTAAGACCGAAAGGCATGACCACGAATTTGAAATGCCATAGCGAGTACAAAAGGCGGTTTTCAGAATGTCTTCTTCCAACACGCGTAGCTGATGATAACCGGAACTAAGATCGATCTTGGAAAAACAAGTAGCACTTTGAAGCTGATCAATTAAGTCGTCGATACAAGGAAGAGGGTAGCGGTTCTTTATCGTGAGTTTGTTAAGTTAACGATAATCGATGCACATACGGAACAATCCGTCCTTCTTTTTCACGAAAGGACAGGAGCCCCATGGCGAAGTGCTCGGGCGTATGAAACCTTTATCAAGAAGCTCTTGAAGTTGGCTCGATAGCTCGCGCATTTCGGATGGTGCGAGACGATAAGGAGCTTTAGCAACGGGAGTAGCGCCTGGAATCAAATCGATACGGAATTCAACATCTCGAGTAGGGGGTAAACCGGGTAAATCATCGGAAAAAGACTTTAGGAAATTCACAAACAACGGGAACATCTTTATAAGTCTTCTTTTCTTTCTCTGGGTTCATGATATGGGCGAGGAAAGCAACACATCGCTTTTTCAAGCATTTGTGTGCTCGAGTACATGACAAAAGCATCAACTTCTTTGAGGGAGTTTCACCATAAATATGGAGTTGATAACCGTTAGGAAGAGGGAAGCGCATCATTTTATCGAATCATACAACTTCAGCATGATTCTCACAAAGAAAATGCAGACCTACTATGATATCGATGCTACCTAACTGCATAGGTATGAGATTGATCGAGAAGACATGGTTGTTGAGATCGAGATTACAACCACGTAAGACGGAATTAACGGTAACGGTTCTTCCGTTGCGACTTCCACATCGAAATTCTTTGGGAGTTTAGCGCATTTACATTTTAAAACCTTTTCGAATTCTAACGATACAAAACAATTACCGGCACCAGTATCAAATAAACAAGAAGCATAAATACCATTAACGAGAAACGTATCATTGACAACATTGTTGTCATTCTGGGCCTGGCGGTGATTCAGATTGAAGGCTCTTCCACACGCAGCTTGTTGTTGCTACTGAGGCTGCGGTGGTGGCTGCTGCTGAGGCTGCTGCTGTGGCTCTTATTTCACGGTGCGGTTTGGGCAAACATTAGTAAAGTGGTTTGGATCACCACACACGAAGCACGCTCGTGCCTTTGGAGCTTGCTGCTGGTTGGTTTGAGGAGGAGCAGGTAGAACTGGAGCTGTTGGAGCCTGAGGAGCTGGCTGGCGAGTACCACTACGGCAGTGACTGTAAAGTGGCCGTAGATGTTGCAGTTTGTGCAAAAACGGCAATTGCCTCCAACGGCATGATGATATGTGCACTTAGGGCACATAGGGTGCGGGCCAGTGTACGCACGCTTTGCTGGCGGTGCGTTTGGTGCTGCTGACTGGAGCGGCTGAGGGTTCGCTGGAGCAGTAAGAGCAAAGTTCTTGCTCGGGTTTTCCCTTTTGCAACCACGGCGACTGTTCTTTGGCTCTCGGGGCTGTTCGGTAGTAGGAGCTGCTGACTTCGTGACTGCCTGATTTGCGACCTTGCTGCTCTTAAAGTAACCAGATTGAACTCATTTGTCATTAATCTCGGTGGCTAGCTGGTAGGTCTCTTCGATAGTAGCAGAGCGTGCTGCTTGAACAAAGTCAGCGACCAATCGGGGAGAGCATTGAGGTATTAGTTGATTGCCTTCTTGGTCGTATCCACTTGACCAGGACAGATGATGCTCAACTGTTTGAAGCGAGCAGTGAGACTAGCGTATCGGGACCATCTTGCTTGATATTCCAGAACTCGTTCTCTAACTTCTGGATCTCGTAGGGAGGACAAAATTCCTTGATCATAATTTCCTTAAGTTCCTCCCAAGTGAGTCCGTAAGCTCGTCGTTCCCACGCCTGTTGCGCTCGGCTGTCCACACTCGAGAGCCCTTGATTGAAACACGCCGGTAGTGTTGACAGTGCGCAGAGCCTCGGGACATCCACTCTGGCGAATGTGACCGCGATAGAGTCAAACCAGTGGAACATGGCACTCGGCCCTTCGGTGCCTGAGAAAGTAAGCGGTCCACATGCTTTGAACTGCTTAAAGCTGAAGTGGGGTTTCGGGGCATCTCCCTTGGAGTCCACAGATGAGTTGTTGCTTACTGCCTGAATTTCTGAGACAATTTGCAGGATGACTTTAGCTATCTCCTTGGCTACCATTGTAGAAATACATTTGTCGGCGTTGCTGCATTGGAGATTCCTTCGGGTGTGTGATCCCATAGAAGACATCTAGACGAAGGATTTAGATTAGATGAGATTCGATTATAATAGAGTTATGTTTAAATATTTATTATTATTATAATTGATACAAGGCACAAAATCACATAAACACATAGACACGTAATCACGTAAGCACATAAGCACATATTTGCACGTATTCACCTTCTAATAATAACAACGTGCATCATGATACGAGATGCGAGATATAGCGAGATATAAGCGATATATATACGAATAGCGAGAATACCGCGTATGAGGCACACGTCCTCATAGGCGTAAGCGAGTTAAGCGATTAGTTTGGTTGGTGTATTAATTTAGCATTTTAGATTTCGAGAGCTGTGTGAGTTGTGCATACATTCGATGGAGCGTAAATGCGATAAATCGAGAAATCGATGATATGATAAATCATCAAAGCGAGAAATCGAATAAAGCGAAAATTCTCAAATTTGAAACACATAAATAATAATAAACTCGATGATGCGTAAATCGACGATATAGGCTTAAATCAATTGGGGGTGTACGGGTTTTGAGATATTTAACACGCCAAAGTGATTCGACTACCCTTTGCATTTGGACCCACGCTTTGGCCTAATAGACAAACATTCTCACCGCAAGCGGCTAACGACCGTTTCCCCTTCCAGTTAATACGCGTTCCAAACCATAGGCATAACCGAGACTTCGGTGAGATTGAAAATCGAATTGCAGAATTAGTTACTGAGATGTGGGTTTCACCCCTAACTTAGCAACTTCATTCCTAGAGAGAAATAGAGATTTTCATCGAGGTTTGGATGTCACTCCTAACTCAACGAAGGTATCTCGTGCGATAGAGTATGCGCGGAGTGAATAATCTCATCGAGAGTTCTCGGTTTTCACACCTATTCTCGACTTGATCACTCATTTTGTGTGATGCTAGCGTTTCCAAGCGTGTATTATTGTATTAGCCTTAGGAATGGCACATTTAAGCATTTATGGCAAGTAGTTTAACATTTAAGTCAAGGATAGGTCAATCGGGTACTTAAACATGCTACTAGGTCGAATCATGGCAATTCTACCTACTATCCTAAAGTTATGGTGCTCTGATACCAATCTGTCACACCCCAACCGATGGCGGAATCATCGGGGTAGTGGCACTAGGTGAACCAGATTGTCTCAAGAGATTCCATAACAATTATTTAAAGATAATAAATCAACATTTAACATACCATACTATTAAACTCATAATATCCTTAAACAATCATTACATTAACAAATCCCTTAAACAGTAAAATCTGATCCGATCTCCCCTAGATTTATTACACTTGGAACTAAACAAAATAAAACAAAACTAAACTACGCAAGCCACATCCAAGCACCCAAGCTACAAAATCCTCATCCTGTTACATACGTTAAAATACAAGTCAATACAATTAAGTAAAGGTGAACATACGAGTTTTGTAATACTAGCATAATAAAGAATCCGTTTGCGAAATAATCTAACTACATATTATGATACACCGAAACATTTCACACAGATTAACATAGGCTTATTTCTCATGCTAACTACCGTGAGAAGGCTTGCGCGTCCATCCTAACTAGACCCCGTCGGGTGTAAGCCATACTATAGTATCACACTAGCTAAGGAGGCAAGTTAACGAAAATAAGTCCTAGTCACATGTTTCTAGTATCACGTATTGAGCATATATAATCAGATTATTCGCATGTGATAAACAGTTTGATTTGTGAAGTGATTTTGATATAGGAACGTATGTAACACCCAAAAAGTGCGTTAAAGCGAAAATGGGTCAAGTATACTCACAGTGGGTGCGTTTAGGTAAGAGTTCAGGATTGAGGAGAGTTGAGAAGAGCGCCGGATCAGCCTGCATACGCGAACGGAAGTGCATTAGTCTCCGAAAAGTTGAAACGGTTAAGTCTTGGTTGGGCAGTAGACAAGTTCGGGCGAACTTGTGTGTAAACACACAAGTTTGAGCGAACTTTTATGGTTTGGAGAGTTTAGAGTCAAGTTCGGTCGAACTTGATGAGTTTCTTTGAGGAACTTGTCAAGTTCGGGTAAACTTGTAGATAACCTTAACGAAAAGGCAAGTTCCGTCGAACTTGTGTAGTTTCCTAAGAAACTAGACAAGTTCGGTCGAACTTGTAAGAACTTTGGTGAAGAAACCCTCAAGTTCGGTCGAACTTGACCCAAATGGGTACAAGTTCCGTCGAACTTGACCTGGTGATCTGGTGATTCTCGAGCGAACTTGATGTTTTCGGGTCCAAAATCTTGCATTTTCGCGTCGTTTGCTAAGTAAATCGAGTGTTCATCCCTCCAACCCTGTGCTACTGAGCAAACTTGGGTCAGAGAGGTCTTTTAGAGCAGTTTTAGCCGTTTTACAAAAGCGTGGGCTAATCCGGCCGAACTCGAGGTTCGTTCGGATTAGTCCGGCTTGTGTAAACCAACATAAATGTCCTTGTGCTTCCAGATCTAGGATCATGAATGATAGATGCTTCGTTTCATACCAGAAAATGAACAAAACATCATCAAAGGTCCGTATCTTGTGTAGAAATCAATGGTTTTCAAAGGTTTTTTCTCAGATCTGTCACTTACAAGCCGAGATCTTGCAGATCTCGTGTTTGGGAAGTCTCTACTATCACCAAACGAACTCGTATGGTGCAGATCTAAGCTAAAAACAGAAGTTTTTGAAGAAAAAGATGAAGATTTTCGTAAAAGAATGAGTTTTGATGAAAACGAAGGCTACGCCTTGTTCCAAAATTGTTGTAAACCTTTGTAGATCGTTGATAATCATTGTTGCAATGAAATCAGGTTGATTCTTACTTAGAACACGAAGGTTTTGGGTTTTGAGAGCTCTGGGCGAACTTGTTCAGCAAGGGGAGCATGAATGAGGAGCATGGTATTTATAGGTGAAGCAAGAATCTCAAGAGCTGGCAACAAGTTCGCCGAACTTGTACAAATTGTACAAGTTCGGCGAACTTGGGGGGCTTTCAAAAGGGAATGGTTAAGTTCGGCGAACTTGCATATGTATATGCAAGTTCGCGCGAACTTGATAGAAACAAAGGATTCCTGGTTATCAGGCAAGTTCGGGTGAACTTGTGGTAGGCAAGTTTGGCCGAACTTGGCCAGGTGACCAAGTTTCGTTTGTCGATTTCGCGTTAAGAGTCCGTTTGGTTATTCGCTTCACATTAGATAGTTATATTAAGCGTTAAATTAAAGCGTTAAGCGTTATATTTGATATAATAGTGTGATTTAGCGATTCGAGAGTGCGAGAGCGATGCGATAGCGATTGCAAACATAACCACAACACATATAACACATAAATAATATAAAACCACATAAACAATTGTGATTTGCGATGCGATTCAATAAGCGATTAGATGCGATAATAATGTACAACACCATAATTAATTAACCATAAACTTTATTATTAACCGAATCTCGGGATTACAAAAGAAGTACAGTGATAAAAACAAGGAAAAAGATAACAACGAATTTTCGAGTTGTTACACTTTGTCTGATGAATGAATATGTCGTCCGGTAACTGATTGACCTGTAATCCGAGGAAGAATTTCATATCACCCATGGAGGACATCTCGAATTTCTTCTTCATGATCTTTTCGAACTCTTTGCAAAGACTATCATCTGTAGAACCGAAGATGATATCATCCACATAAATTTGTACAATGATCAGATGAGATCCGACTTCTCTAGTAAACAATGTACTGTCCACTGTTGGTGCAGAATGTCTATGTCTTAGTCTTATATCAGTCTGTATATATTAGACGTGAATAGGCTAGGAAATTGATATTTATGTTTTGTTGAGTCAAGTTCGCTGGTAAAGGTTGTGATATGTCAAGTTCGGCCAAACTTGACTAGGTCAAGTTCACCCCAACTCAGGTGATCACCAGCGAACTTGCTCCACTATATATAGCTAGCTTGTCTTGTTCATTTGTAACTTTGCGCACTTTGAGGTGGAGCTCTGTCAAATTGGAGACTTAATGTTATATCAATAAAATTGACGATTAAATTTGACTAATTCTTGTTGTTTGGTAATCCTGTCGTAATATTTCCGCTATTATGGACATTAGATATCAAATCTAGGTTCCTCTATTGGGATCGGTCCTACAAGTGGTATCAGAGCTAGAATAGCCTGATTTGATTGATATCAAGATAAGAACACTTCTAATTCTACTCCATTCTTCTATTTTTCTTAACTTTTACACAAAAATGAAGAATTCACGGTCAAATTCTGTCCAATTTTGAATATGACATGTTAAATACATCATTGATAAACCCCTGATAGTTTTGAGGCTAAAATCAAACGAATTGGTGTCAAATTGTTGCAAAAACCATGTTTTTAAAACCCTCTATGATCGAACTTGTTAGCCAAGTTCGACCGAACATGACTTAAAAAGTCACTTTTTGAGTGAGTTTTTATCAAGTTCGCTAGAACTTGAGGTTATTTTAAGAGAATTTAGCTAAGTTCGCTCGAACTTACTAAAAAGTCATTGATATTTTATGAAGTTCTACCGAACTTGATAAAAACAGGAAAGTTTAGTCTAAGTTCGCCCGTACTTGCAAACTTTTCTTATAAAACTCTAGTGCAAGTTCGACCGAGGTGATCTCAGGGATATTTTCAAAACAGAAGTCATAAGTTCTATCGAACTTGTGATTAAAAATCTGAAATTTTCATTCCACTGCAAGTTCGACCGAACATGTAGTAAATCTAATGATTTTCAAAGTTTTAACGTGTTTTCAGCGTACGTGTGACAATATTCGCTATGGATGATCTTCAGAGAGCGTGTATGACAGCAGTGGGTACATCTAATGCCAATGTCATAAATCAAGTCAACCTAGACGACGAAATGGGAACGTCCGTTAAACCACCAAATTAATGAGCATGGACGAATATGAAGGATGGAAGGAGAAGTTCAGTTATTGGGTTCAGGCCATGCATTTCCAAAGCTGGGTAGCTATCGAGAGAGGTTATACTGTTCCGTTGGACGAAAATCAGCATGTTTTGGAGAAGTACAAGTACTCCACAATTCAAAAGGATGAATACATTGCTGAGAAAAAGATGATTAGCCTCATTCAACAATCTATTAAAGAGGATATTCTGGTCTTATTGCCCGAATACACGACTGCGAGAGAACTCTGGCTATCACTACAAAGAAATACCAAAGAAGCGCAGAGATGATCAAGAGTAAGAAAGCTCTCATCATGAAGGAGTTCGACATTTTTAACATGTTGAAGGGCGAGACAATGAAACAGATGATTGAGTGTTTCTGGCATTTGAAAGTCCAAATGAGAAGACACTGTCTCGAGAAGACAGAACCAGTACATCGATAAGCTTGCAGATGCGTTACCTGACGGAGAATGGACTACATACCTCATGGTTCTGAAAGAAAGTCCGAATTGGGAATTCTTTAAGCTGTCTACATTCATTGACAAACTTGAAGGTCATGAAATGGAGCTTCTAAAGATCGCAAAGTCGAAGAAAGCTAACATTGTTCAAGATGTTGGTCTGTATTACAAGAACGGAATGCAAGACAACATTTCAAGCCTAAAGATTCAAACAACATTTAATGCAAACATAACTTCTTCGCCACAGAATCAACCACATTATGACCAAAGTCCACAAACCTTTTCGTTCTCAAGCACAGGGTCAAATGCTTCTTATCAGAGTCAAACAAATCAGAATCAACAAACGAACTCTGATCCGAATGTGTACAAATGTAACATTATCATCAATCTAAACAATGTTGTTTCATGAGCAAGTTGCAAAACAACACATGGCACTTCTCGCCACTGTTCTAGAATCATATGAAAGTCTTGTAGCTGGAAAGATTGGCAATCCTGAAATGACCGCCGAAGACTACGATCAGGTGGACGAAGAAGAGCTTGAACTGATGGACATTAAGTGGTCATTAGCTTCTATAATTCGAAGAGTGACAAAGTTTGTTGCACTCACAGGCCGAGATATCGGAAATTCAAGCAACAAGCTAGGGTTCGACAAATCGAAGGTCACTTGTTTCAGATGCCGACAGAAAGGGCATTACAAGCGAGAATGCAAAAATCCTGAAGCAACAGGCAATCAGAGTCCATTCGGAGATGGAAACGAATACTACAAGAAGTCGCTTCAGTATAAACCATTTCCGAAAAAGACTCAAGTTGATATTCAAGAGAAATCATCCAACAATACCGAGAAGGCAATGGTCGCTACCAATGAAGATGATGGTTTCGGTTGGAATTCTTACATTGGAAAGAAGATAGGAGTTGCATTGATGGCTGAGATCGTTGAAGATACTTCTGCCGAAGAAGCAGCAGCCATGGAAAATGCTCTACTTGAATAGTATCTGCAACAATAGGAAGAAGAGGAAATGTATCTTCACATGAAGACACGGGGTATTTAACGCCTAATTCAACTTCTAGTTTTGCAGGTAACTTTAATGGAAGTTCTCAGGAGCAAGTGTCGAGGAAAAATCGATTGATGAAGAAGTTATCATTGATGTTGTTCAAGAAGTGAATGTTGAAAACTTCAAGGACATTGCCAATAAAGCGATGATGGAAAATCTTACCAAGGTAGGTTCAGAGATAAAGGAAGCTGTCAAAGTGCAAGTTGTAGAGGTTGTAAAACCTTGTACAAAATGTGAAGGTCCGTGATCAAGCGGTTCTAGACGGAAGTTAGTGGATAAACGTAAACCGATTCGGTAGAATGTTATTACAGAAAGGAGTAGAACAGAATGCAGCGGAAGTCTTCATTCATACCGAAAGAGTATACATCTTTATAAGTCCAGCTGCCGGAGTTCCTGGAGAGAATCCGCAGCACCTCCCTGTAGGGATGCCAAAAACTTAAATGACAAATGAACAACACACCTATATATAGGGAGACAAGTTCGCTGAAGTGTATGGAAGTTCGTGCGAACTTAACCTAGTCAAGTTCGACCGAACTTGACTTCCTAAGAGCATTCTCGAGCGAACTTGGCCTGCATTAGTCAAGTTCGAGCGAACTTGACTATAGGCACATAAAGTTCGGGCGAACTTGACCAATACAGGTCAAGTTCGGGCGAACTTTTCCCTTTTACACTGAAATATCTGTATTTCGGTCGTGTGTTCGATTCTAACCTATACAATATTCAACACACGCTCTATCTAGCCTATTCGACAAGTGACGAACACAATAGTGCATCAACAGATTCCCCCTTGTTCGTTACTGTCGAAGCTTGATCTTGAACTTCAAAACTTTGAGCCGTGTTTGAATATTTTCTGCAGCTTCAATCAAGGTGTCTGCCGATGTCGTCGAGACGCGTCAACAGATTCCCCCTTAATTGATGACCCGGGTTTGCATTAACAACTTTCAAAACCGCTGAAATCTCCAGTTCAGATCTTTGGTTGCGTGGTTTCCGACTCCTCTGATTTACTTGACCGACAATTTTTTTCGAATAACCATCAACTCGAAGCTAATCAATGCAGCAACTTCTCCATTTCGACGATAACCGCATCCGAGTTCATTTTTGAATAAGCGTTGAGCATCGAGAGTTTATTCCGCACACTCCTAAAGTATCAAAAACTCAACCGGCAATTGATAGAAACTTCAAATCACCGCATCGGAAACTTCAAATAAACGAATACCCTCGAAAATCCGAAATCCCGATTTCCGTAATCGCAGTTAAGCACCCTTCAGAAAGATTTGATTAGCAAATCGGTAATCTGCTCAATCAGCAAATCTTCATCGGAAACAGATAATCCGGTAATGCATCAAATCTGACAAACATACGTCCGTGACCAAAATCACATTCTTCCTCTTCAGTCACAATGACAGATGTATAGCTACCTCCGCTGAACCTGTCGCCTTCAAACTACAAAACATCCCTATTTCCGGCTTACCCAATCAAAATAGTTCATTTGCTTTGCATAGTTAATGATAAGCAGTCGTGTATGTACCAACCCCATATCGGAGACCAGGACCTAAATCCTACATCCCTTAAGCATCAACGTGTATCACAATCTGACAAATCTGAACTTCCTGTGATCATAGAATCTCAAATATATAGCCTCTTCTGTCAGCAACTGGTATACACAGCTTTATCCGAAAGATCCGATCCCATAAATCATCTTCTATAATCATGGTAACGCGTACAACCCGGGGCAACTGAAACTACAGAGCATCCCTATCTCCTGGCGATTAGTCCAGTCAATAGTTCATGTGCAAAGCAGAGTTAAAGATAGGCAGTCGTGTGTGCTTCCAAACCATACCCACAACCACGACCTCAGAATCTGATATACAACTCCTTCAAGACTCAGTTATATAACCACCCGCTTTAAAACTAGACATCAATTTTGAAATACCCAATGAATCTTGATCCTCTGCATTTCCCGGTTAATCTGCAATCGGTAACCACCCGGATACTGTTGCAGTAGTCACAAATTTAAAAAATGTCGAATCTTCAAATATTGAAAATTTTTTCTTCCCTTCATTTTTGCAAATTTTGACCATACTGAAATTTTCACTGAAATTCCCCCTGAAATCCGGAACTTTCAGTTTTTAACAAATGCGGATTTAACGTTTAGGCCCATTACTAGTCACGACACCCAAAAGATCAACATTCTGCATCGGTATCATTTACTCTCCCGTTATCTTCAAAATTCTGTGACCGATCACCAAATCTGTACTCTGAAGCTCTAGACGGTGTCCCCAAACATGCCGGTTCGGTCTTCGAAAACTCGAAAAAATTTCTATCGCCAAATTTTTTCTGGACGCTCATCACATCAATACGATCAACAAAATTTTTCCATCACCAAGTTTGGGCGAACTTGGTCTCCCAACTCACAAGTTCGGGCGAACTTGAGTTATGTTTGGGCGGACTTAATCAAGTTCGGGTGAACTTGATCAAGTTTGGGCGAATTTGATCAAGTTCGGGTGAACTTGATCAAAAATGGTACAAGTTCGGTCGAACTTGACCAATATAAGTCAAGTTCGGGCGAACTTAATCCCCCAAATCAGCCCATTTTTCGCATTTTCGATCCAGAATCCTTATTTCTTCGAATTTCGAGATGATTCACCATAGATCTGGTCGAAAATGTTTCTAACAATCCTATCCGTTCAATTTTGGATTTTGTCCGTGGATTGTAGGTTTATTTTAGGATTTACGTCTAAAACCCCTCCTAATGTCCATAAATGTCTTAATTCATGAGTGTAGGTGATAACCATAGCTCTGATACCAATTGAAGGTCCGTGATCAGGCGGTTCTAGACGAAAGTTAGTGGATAAATGTAAACCGATTCGGTAGAATGTTATTACAGAAAGGAGTAGAAACAGAATGCAGCAGAAGTCTTCATTCATACCGAAAGAGTATACATCTTTATAAGTCCAGCTGCCGGAGTTCCTGGAGAGAATCCAGCAGCACCTCCCCGAAGGGATGCCAAAAACTTAAATGACAAATGAACAACACACCTATATATAAGGAGACAAGTACAAGTTCACTGGAGTGTATGGAAGTTTGGGCGAACTTAACCTAGTCAAGTTCGGCCGAACTTGACTTCCTAAGAGCATTCTCGAGCGAACTTGGCATGCATTAGTCAAGTTCGAGCGAACTTGACTAAAGGCACATCAAGTTCGGGTCGAACTTGACCAATACAGGTCAAGTTCGGGCGAACTTGTTCCCTTTTACACTGAAATCTCCGTATTTCGGTCGTGTGTTTGATTCTACCCTATGACAATATTCAACACACGCTCTATCTAGCCTATTCGACAAGTGACGAACACAATAGTGCATTAACAAAATGTACCGAGCCATGTGCAAAATGCGCCGAAAAAACACAGATCATCGCTGAACTCAATGTACATAATGAACATTTCAAATACGATTATCGTACAATGAAGGAAGCGTATGACAAAATGAAAGATGATTATGGCAGGCTCGACAGAATTAATATTGAACAACATGATACTGTGAGGATGTTAAAAGGAACGTTGATGGATAAACAAAAAGCAATAAACATTTATATTAACACCATTACCGAAACTAAACAACAACTCCAGGACATGAAAAATGAAACAGAACGTGTTCAACAACTTTCAAGAAGTTATACAACTAACGCATATGTCATTGATCATATTCTTCCTACGATCTCGTCAGAAGAAAATGATAAGAGGTCTAAAAAGAAAAATGGTAAAAAATACAACAATGTTCCTCCACCCCTATGCGAGAAGTATTGTCGCAAAACTGCTGATGGGATGGATAAGGCACTCAACATTGAGTTGTTATCTGAAAAGAAAAATGAGTAGCCAGAGAATATTTATGTAGTCTATACTAAATCTGAAGATGACAATAATGCGGTAGTTAAAAATGTGGTTGAAAATGTTCTGAACGATTATGATGATGGCAGCTTTGAGAGCGCCACCTCGAGTTTGAACAGTTCTGACACAGAATCCAAAGATGATGATACATCATTGGAAGATGATCTATGTGATGATCCTAATGTTGTCATGTACAAGATTAAGGAATCTGATAGATTATACTTTGATGACAGTTTTCCGATTCGCAATGTCAAAGAAGATCAATTGGATAAACTGTTCAAACTGGTTGAAGTTACATCAGAGAACCTGGAGAAAACTGAAAAGAAATTCTATTCTAAACCCAAAAGGAACTACATAACTACCGGAGAAAAGGTGGGATCATCGGAAAACCAGAGAGCTGGGTTGGGTCTAGATGAGGAAGAAGAACCGGTTAAGAAAATGTCACCATTTCATGAGTAGAAAGATAAAAACATGAAATTCGTTTATGGGACAAACACGGTTCATGAGGAGAGTTTGATTGGGAAGCAATCAAACGACGAGTTTAAGAAACAGAAAGAACTTCGAGATAAGTCAAAAGCCACAAGTGGTGTAAAATCCACTAGTGGACATTCACATGATAATCGGATTTGCTTCAGGTGCAACGAAGTCGGTCATATTGCACGGAAGTGTCCGAAATCTAAGCCGACTTATCTTCGAAGAAAAGAAAGTTCAGATGTTGTGAAACCAAAGCAACCAGAGTTTGTAAAACCTGTAACAATTTTGAAATGAAACGAATCAAAACCTGAAGTTAAACCTAAAATTGAAAGAAATTTGAAAACTCAACTTTCGAAAAAGGTGAAACTTCTAGGGCAAAAGAAAAGAAGTTTTACACCAAAAAGGCAAATATTAATTCACAAGACTGGATTGCTAAGAAAAAGACGACTGCATCTGATGTTATCAAGTCTGAACCTATTGAGACTAATAACAAGAACGAATAAAAGTCTGAGGCCAAATCCGAAACTGTCAAATCTACAAGTGGTAATAATTCAAAAGGTAAAAAGAAAGTAAGTTTTGAAAATGTAAACGACAGTGGGGGCTCAGATGGAGAGTATGAAAATGATTACCAAGCTTTCTATCCAAAACCCAAGACCAAAAAGGCTTGGATCGCGCTCTTTAACTAGATTTTAATATGTACAGGGGCTCCAAAGATCCGTTCTTTCAAAGTGGATTTTGGATAGTGGAGCGTCCAGGCATATGACGGGAATGAAAGCTCTGTTGTTCAACATAAAAGCTATCAACGGCGGATATGTTGGATTTGCTGGTAATCAGGGTGGAAGGATTGTCGCCGAGGGAAAACTCTCCAAGGCGTTGTATCATTTGATCGCGTAAACTACATTGCAGAACTGGAAAATAATCTTCTGAGCATATCACAGATTTGTGACAAACAATTCACGGTGCATTTCAACGACAGAGACTGTATGAACTTAAAGCCGGGTTTCAAAATACCTGATGAGTGGATTCTGATGCGAGCTCCGCGCGAGAATGATTTATATGTCTTAGATATGGGCATTGCAACCACTTCATCAAAATCAGCGCAATGTTTTGTGACAAAGGCTACTGAGAAAGATTCTATTCTTTGGCATCGTATGATAGGGCAATTCATTTGCGTAAAATGAATTTCTTGGTTCATAATGATCTGGTAGAGGGTGTAAATATTTGGAGCTTTAATATGTCTGATCATTGTTTAGAATGTAAAGAGGGAAAGTGATCAAGAAATCACATCCGAAGAAAATTCTGAACTCAATCAAGTTGCCGCTTGAACGTCTCCACATGGATTTATTTGGTCCTGTCAATGTTGGAAGTATTTCAGGAGACTTATACTGCTTGGTCATAACATATGACTATTCACGTTATTCATGGGTATTCTTCCAAGAATCAAAAGATGAAACATTCGAAAACTTAGTGATTCTTTTCAAGAAATTAGAAAACCTTTATCATCTCCATGTACGACGCACTCGTAGTGACAATGGCACAAAGTTTAAGAATAATAAGATGAGAGAATTTTGCAACGCTAAAGGGATCCTGCACGAGTTTAGTGCACCCTATACTCCGCAGCAAAACGGTGTAGCTGAAAGGAAGAACAAAACTTCAATCGAAACAGCGAGAACCATTCTTGCAGACTCAAAGCTACCGGTCAGCTTCTGGAGTGAAGCAGTTGCAGTGGCTTGCTACACACTAAACAGAGTTCTAATTATCAAACCAACAAAAGACCTTTTTTGAAATGATTAATCGACGGAAGTCAAACTTGAAATTCTTAGAGCCATTTGGAGAGCGCCATGTACTGTAATAGATCAAGATGGTAAATTCGGAGCCAAATCGCTTGAAGGTTTCTTTGTCGGGTATGCGAGTCCGCTACGAAGAGTGTATATTCCTTCGTTGAGAAAGGTAATTGAAGCACAACATGTTGATTGTTTCAACTATATGGATCCTATTCAAAGAAGAGGTGACGCATGGCTGTTTAACTATCAAGACCTTTGGATGTCATTCGGCTTGCCGGTAGAACCTTCTGAAGAAGAAATTCTAGCGTCATATTATCTTCAACAGTCGTCGAATCAGGAACAAATCATTAGACCAATTGTGGTTAATCCACCCATGTTGGATCCTTCGTCTTCTGAACCAAGTCCTAGCAATAGCAGTGTTCAAGTTGAAATATCTCTGAAGCAGAAGTAACACCTGCTATTACTCCATCAAATGCATCTTCCGAACTAGGAAATGAAACAACTGTGCCAAGCATGCCTCGAATCAGATTCTGACTCGGATGAAGCCTGAAATTTGATGCTGATGGTGAATCCTCATCAGATGAAGAAGTTGAGCAGATATCTAACATGTTGAATCAATCTGCAAACCCAGGCAATCAGAACGAAACATCATCTAGTGCTCCTAACGTTGAAGTGACCATTGAGCAAAACATCTAAAATCAGCAAAGCTTAGTTGATGTTCCTAGCGAAGAAATGCTGCGATCATATTCTTACCATCCTTCAACGAATATCATTGGTGAATTACAAACTGGTGTGCGTACACGAAGCCAAATCAATAAAGCACTTAGTTGTTTCTACACCCGAGTTGCTCCACCTCAAAACTACTGCTACTATTCATGTTTGATTTCTCAAATAGAGCCAAAATATTTTAATAAAGCTCTGGGGGACGAGAACTGGGTGATAGCAATGCAAGAGGATGCGTCGTCTTTCAGGTGAGAACCAGCGAGGGTGACACTATGGATTTTTCTAAATTTCACAACACCTGTATCACACTCGATAAGGCGTTTATGTCCGTCACTAAAGGAATATGAAAGTATATTGAAGTTTCTGAAGGACTGCCCTATTAACCGTGCTGCTACAGAGCGAACAATGTCTTATAGATCGCATACATATCATTTCTGGATGAACGCAAGCCTTGGTGCAGATAAGAAGACTATTACATCATCTGTTCAAGTCGGAAACGAAGAGAAAGAAATCACTGTCACAGAGGATGATATACGCAAGATCTTGCAATTCAACGACGACAAAGATGATCCTATTTTTCTTGATGAGAAGATGGTCCGAGGTTGTTTCTATTGGATGGGTTACAAGGGAAGCGTTAAGAAGCCAACATTGAAGAAAGGGGAAGTGCCTAACCCCTACAAGCTTTTTATGCACGCGATTATTCAAACTTTTAGTCACAGAAAGGCGGGTCTTGATGATGTTCAGGATTACATGGCCTGTATGGCAACGGCGTTGATTCTGAAAAATCCGTATAACTACTCAAAGCTCATATTCACGCATATGTCAAAGAATAGGGAAGACACAAGATTGTGCTTATATCCGAGGTTCGTGCAGATGCTAATCGATGAGAAGTTTATAGACATTGCACGTGATCCGAACGACATATTATACTTCAGTCACCTCGATAATACTACAGTGAAAAAGTTGATAAAGTTCCAGAAGCAGGATTCAGCACCTGTGGCAAAACAATATTTGGGGCAATAAAAGATGAAAATTATGTGGCGCCGCCTGATAACAAATGGAGGAACGATGGTAGTGGTGATGAGAAAGAGTTGAATGCTGAGAAAGAGTGGTTTAAGTCGTTCAAGCCTAAAGCGCGTAGTGAATGGTTTGTTAAAGCTGAAGTCGAAAAGAAAAAGAAGCGTACGACAAAGAAAGTTGACACAATGTTGATTGATGAAGATGAACCAGAAAATGTGAAACTGAGGCTGGTTCTAGTGCAGCAGTTGTTACTGAAAGCCAAGAGGTTGAAAAGACTACTCAAGAGGACGTTGTTATTTCTGCTACTTCGAGAATGACGATGATTCTGATGATTCTCTTGAGAAAGTAATAAAGAAGTCAATAGCAGAAACTGAAGCTGAAAAGATCAAAGAGACTGAGTATTTTGATCCTAATATGGAAAAGGAGTCTGACGAGGAAAGACCTAAGAAAAGGGTTAAGCATGTGAAGTCTGCTACAGTATCAACGACAAAGACTACTGGATCTTTGAAAGCTAAGGGCAAGAAATAAAAGAAAGCTCAGAAACCTGCTAGTCGTCGATATATGGGAAAGCAAAAGAGCAAGAAGTAACACAAGAACCTTCTGGTGCACAGGAGAGAGGAGTTAAAAAGAACCTCCTACACCAGAACCTCCTGTTATCATTTCTTCCGAAGCAGAAAGGCCAAGAGTTACACAAGAACCTCCTGAGTCTAATTTACTTGAAGTGCTGGTGATTCAATCTTCTGATCCTAAAGGTGTTCATTCTGAAAGCTCAACCCCGAGGAAAGTAACTCCAAAGAAGTCTACTCCAAAAGCTGCTACTCCTAAGTCGACACCAAAAACACCAAAGAAGTCACAGTCAAATCTATTTGGTGATATTCCAAATGAACCAATGGATCTTATGGACTTAGTGAGTTCTTCCCTAACACAGATATCGATGTTCTAGAAAAGCGTGTCAAATAGAAGATAGAGTTCAAAAGAATGAAGAGGAGAAAGCTGAGCTAACCAAGAAAGTAAATCAAAGCTCAGTGGAAAAAGAAATTATGGATGATAAGATCAAGGTTTTAGAAAGTGAACGAGAATTTTTCAAGGCTTTGATTGAGAGTTTGCAAGATGCAAATGAAAAGCTGCAAACATAAATTGCTGATCTGAAGAAGATTCAAGCTCTAAATGATCGAAGATTTCAAGGATGCAGAATGTGTTATCTAATATGCTTGGTATTGATTTTATGGCTGAGTATGATCGTTTGGATAGGCAAGAGGCGAAAGGAATAGCAGAGAAAGAATTTGCAGCTAGTGGCAAAGGCAAAGGTATTGAAGGTGATGCACCTAAATATCTGAAGCTACTGAAAGGCCTGTTGATGAATCTGAGAAAGTTTCTGAGTCTGAGATTGCTAAGGTTGATGAATCTGTCAAGCCTTCTGATCCTGTAACTACTACTGAAGAAAAGGACGATGATGAAGCCGAATAAGAGGATAAGGATTATGAACACACCAGTTGATGATACGAAAGATGATTCTAACCACGATGGAGGTAATAATGATGATCCGAGTGGTACAGGTATAAAGGTGGTTGCTGCGACAGTGAATGAAAGCTTCGATTTCACAAGTCTTCTGAATGATGAAGCGAATGAAATGAATGATCAAATTCAGGGGAGTCCGGGCAAAACAGGGCCATCTGATGATATAGATATGACTGATGTTGCTATGTCTTCAAAGCCGGTTGCTGTAGTACCGACAAAGCCTTTGATGTTGATGCTTGAACACAATGTTGAAGAAGGTGAGTACGTGTACAACTATACTAAAGAAGATCTAGCCAAGTTGATTGAAGTTGATGCAGAATCTTTAGATTTTGATTTTGAGGAACAAGTGTTGAATGTGAACACATTTGAGCCAAATGAATACCATTATCAGCGTAGATTGGAGGCAGACGAATATAACAGGGTGATAGTGGAAGATCGGTCCTCTAACGATGAAAAGGATGAAGCTGCGAAGTACATTGGTCCTAATACTGATAGTTTTCCTACTTTTAAGGAAATGTACAAGCAATTGGATGAAGATATGTTGAAAGATAAGATCGAGGAATCAATTCGAGAAGGTAAAGTTCCGAAACCAATGACGAAGGAAGAAATAGCTTAAGCTAAGAAATCCTGGTTTAAAGAAATGTCGCGTGAACATAAGTTTTCGACGTCCTCTTGCATTCTTTACCGGAGATAAATATGTGTCATTGGGGGATATCTTAAGTTGGAGGTGGTTCAAGGAGTTGAATGTTTATGCAATCAAAAGGAATTTGGGTGCAATACTTCAAATATCAGGCTGATTTCAAGACTCTACCGTACTGGGATGTTGAGGAGCTTGTTCAAAACGTGAATGTCACATATCGGATGAAGTTCATTGATCAGTTACTATGGAAGATGATCAAATTTGAAGTGACAAAGGGTTTTAGGTATTGGAATCCGTTCATTCCAAAGCGTCGCATCAAAACGAATAAGAAGACATGAGAAAAGATATAACGTTAATCATGAAATGCCGAAAGCGATGAGGAATATGCCTTTAATTCCGATTGAACAGAATTTTTATCTGGTATTCAAGTGGTATCAAATTGATCCTAACACATGTGAAGCAGTGATAGTATTACGATTCAAAGAACATCTGGATATCACTAAAGAAAGGGTTGAAGTATTAGGGTTTCAAGGTATGAGAGGTTTGTGGAGAACGATCAAGATATTAGACCCGATGTGGCTACTTAATTGTTCGAGAGAAGATATCAAAAGCTTTTTCTACAGCAAGATAGTATTTGAGGAACGTGAAAAAGAACAATCCATGCAATATCAAAGGGTCGTTAACGTATGCTACGCTCGAGAAGTTAATTCAGGAAAGATGTGGGAAACAAGATGGAGGGATCTTGAGCGTGTTGAGTTTCTGAAAGAAGAAAAGCATCTCGAGGAGATACACGAGAAAGGTAGGGCGGCAAGGCTCAGAAGGTTTCAATTTATGAACAAAGTGCCTCCTACTGATCAGACGCTGGATCCGAATCAGGAAAGACGTAAGAAGCCATTCAAGAACTTCTTCGGCCGCACTCGTTAAGTTTTATTTGAAGATAGAGTTTTGAAGACTGATAAAAGATGAAGACGATATCCAAGGGGGAGTCTGTTGGTGCCGAATGTCTATGTCTTAGTCTTGTATCGAGTCTGTATAGATTAGACGTGAATAGGCTAGCGAAATCAAGTATTTATGTTTTGTTGAGTCAAGTTTGCTGGTAAAGGTTGTGTGATGTCAAGTTCGCCCGAACTCAGGTGATCACCAGCGAACTTGCTCTATTATATATAGCTAGCTTGTCTTGTTCATTTGTAACTTTGCGCACTTTGAGGCGGAGCTCTGTCAAATTGGAGACTTGATGTTATATCAATAAAATTGACGATTAATTGACTAATTCATGTTGTTTGGTAATCATGTCGTAATATTTCCGCTATTATGGACATTAGATATCAAATCTAGGTTCCTATGCTATCAGGATTGGTCCTACAAGTCTAATGTCCTATGCTATCAGGATCGGTCCTACATCCATTGTGCCTCTTGTAAAGCCATTTCCAACTAGATGTTGTGATAACATCTCGTACAAAGCTCTCGGGGCTTGGTGTAATCCGTATAAGGCTTTGTCTAGGAGATAAGCTTTATTCTTGTTCATCGGATCGACGAACCCCGGTGGTTGGCCGACTTATACTTGTTCTCGAAGTTTACCGTATAGAAACGCAGATTTTACATCCAACTGGTACACCTTAAATCCTATCCAAGCTGCGAACGCGAGGAAAATGCGGATAGATTCTAATCGTGAAATCGGTGCATATACTTCTGTGTAATCAATACCCTCTTACTGGTGGAAACTTTGACAACTAACCGAGCTTTGTTTCTGACTATTATACCCTGATCGTCACTTTTACACTTGCAGACCCACTTCGTATCTATATCTTTTTGATTCGGTGGTAAGTCTACAAGCCTCCAAACACCCAATTTCTCGAACTGTAACAATTCCTCTTGCATTGCTCTCACCCAGTTCTCGTCACCCAGAGCTTCATTAACAGTTTTTGGCTCTATTTGAGAAATGAAACATGAATAGTAGCAATAGTTTTGAGTTGGAGCAACTCGGGTGTAGAAACAACTAAGTGCTTTGTTGATTTAGCTTCGTGTACGCACACCAGTTTGTAATTCACCAATGATATTTGTTGAAGGATGGTAAGAATATGATTGCGGCATCTCTTCTGTAGGAACATCAACTGAGCTTTGCTGATTTGAAATGTTCTGCTCAACGGTCACTTCAACGTTAGGAGCGCTAGATGATGCTCCGTTCTGATTTCTCGGACTAGCAGATTGATTCAACATGTTAGATATCTGCTCAACTTCTTCATCTGATGAGGTTTCTCCATCAGCATCAAATGTCGGCGCTTCATCTGAGTTAGAATTCTGATTCTGAGGCAGGCTTGGCACTGTTGTTTCATTTCCTGGTTCGGAAGACACATTTGATAGAGTAATAGCAGGTGTTACTTCTGCTTCATATATATTTTCAACTTGAACACCGCTATTGCTAGGACCTGGTTAGGAAGACGAAGGATCCAATGTGGGTTGATTAACCACAATTGGTCTAATGATTTATTCCTGATTAGCCGACTGTTGAAGATAATATAACGCTGCGATTTCTTCTTCAGACAGTTCTTCCGGCAAGTCGAATGACTTCCAAAGATCTTGATAGTTGAACAGCCATGCGTCGCCTCTTCTTTGAATATGATCCGTATAGTTGAAACAATCAACATGTTGTGCTTCAACTACCTTCTCAATAAAGGAATATACACTCTTCGTAGCGGACTCGCATATCCGACAAAGAAACCTTCAAGCGATTTGGCTCCAAATTTACCATCTTGATCTATTACAGTACATGGCGCTCCAAATGGCTATAAGAATTTCAAGTTTGGCTTCCGTCGGTTAATCATTTCAAAACAGGTCTTCTTCGTTGGTTTGACAGTTGGAACTCTATTTAGTGTGTAGCAAGCCGCTGCAACTGCTTCACTCCAGAAGCTGACCGGAAGCTTTGAGTCTGCAAGCATGGTTCTCGCAGTTTCGATTAAAGTTGTGTTCTTCCTTTCAGCTACACCGTTTTGCTGCGGAGTATAGGGTGCACTAAACTCGTGCAAAATCCCTTTAGCGTTGCAAAATGCTCTCATTTTATTACTCTTGAACTCTGTTCCATTGTCACTGCGAATGCGTAGTACAGGGAGATGATAAAGGTTTTCTAGCTTCTTGAAAAGAATCACCAAGTTTTCGAATGTTTAATTTTTTGATTCTTGGAAGAAAACCCATGAGTAACGTGAATAGTCATCTGTAACGACCAAGCAGTATAAGTCTCCTGAAATACTTCGAACATTGACAGGGCCAAATAAATCCATGTGGAGACGTTCAAGAGGAAACTTGATTGAGTTCAGAATTTTCTTCGGATGAGATTTCTTGATCTGCTTTCCCTTTTTACATTCTAAGCAATGATCAGACATATTAAAGCTCTGAAGATTTACACCCTTAACCAGATCATTATGAACCAAGAAATTCATTTTACGCAAATGAATATGCCTTATCTTACGATGCCAAAGAATAGAATCTTTCTTAGTAGCCTTCGTCACAAAACATTGCGCTGATTTTGATGAAGTGGTAGCGACGCCCATATCTAAGACATATAAATCATTCTCGTGCGGAGCTCGCATCAGAATCTACTCATCAGGTATTTTGAAACCAGGCTTTAAGATTATACACTCTTTGTCGTTGAAATGTACCGTGAACTGTTTGTCACAAATCTGCGATATGCTCAGAAGATTATTTTCCAGTTCTGTAATGTAGTTCACGCGATCAAATGATACAACGCCATTGGAGAGTTTTCCAGCGGTGACGATCCTTCTCCCTGATTACCAGCAAATCCAACATATCTGCAATTAATAGCTTTTATGTTGAACACAGAGCTTTCATTCCCGTCATATGCATGGACGCTCCACAATCCAAAATCCACTTCGAAAGAACGGATCTTTGGAGCCCCTGCACATGTTAAAATCTAGTTAAAGAGCGCGACCCAAGCCTTTTTGGTCTTGGGTTTTAGATAGAAAGCTTGGTAAACATCTTCATAATCTCCATCTGAGCCCCACTATCATTTACGTTTTCAAAATTCACTTTCTTTTTACCTTTTGAATTGTTACCACTTGTAATTTTGACAGTTTCGGATTTGGTCTCAGATTTTGATTCTTTCTTGTTATCAGTCTTAACAAGCTCAGACTTAATAACCTCGGATGTTGTTGACTTCTTATTAGCAATCTAGGCTTGAGATTGTAAATTAGCCTTTTTGATGTAAAACGTGTTTTCATTTACCCTAGAAGTTTCACCCTTTTTGAAAGTTGAGTTCTCAAATTTTTTTTCAATTTTAGATTTAACTTCAGGTTTTGATTCGTGTCATCTCAAAATCATTACAGGTTTTACAAACTCTGGTTGCTTTGGTTTCACAACATCTGAAATTTCTTTTCTTCGAAGATAAGCGGCTTAGCTTTCGGACACTTCCGTGCAATATGACCAACATCGTTGCACTTGAAGCAAATCCGATTATCATGTGAATGTCCACTAGTGGATTTTACAACACTTGTGGCTTTTGCCTTATCTCGAAGTTCTTTCTGTTTCTTAAACTCATCATTTGATTGCTTCCCAATCAAATTCTCCTCATGAACTGTGTTCGTCCCATAAACGAATTTCATGTTTTTATCTTTGTATTCGTGAAATGGTGATATTTTCTTAACCGGTTCTTCTTCCTCATCTAGACCCAACCTAGCTCTCTGGTTTTCCGGATGATCACCACCCTTTCTCCGATAGTTATTGTAATTCCTTTTGGGTTTAGAATAGAATTTCTTTTCATTTTTCTCCAGATTTTATGATGTAACTTCAACCAGTTTGAACACTTTATCCAATTGATCTTCTCTGACATTCTGAATCAGAAAACTGTCATCAAAGTATAATCTATCAGATTCCTTAATCTTGTACATGACAACATTAGGATCATCACATAGATCATCTTCCAATGATGTATCGTCATCTTCGGATTTTGTGTCAGAACTGTTCAAACTCGAGGTGGCGCTCTCAAAGCTGCCATCATCAGAATCATTCAGAACATTTTCAACACATTTTTAACTACCGAATTATTGTCATCTTTAGATTTAGTATAGACTACATCAATATTCTCCGGCAACTCATTTTTTTTTCAGATAACAACTCAATGTTGAGTGCCTTATCCAACCCATCAGCAGTTTTGCGACAATACTTCTCGCATAGGGGTGGAGGAACATTGCTATATTCTTTACCATTTTTCTTTTTAGATCTTTTATCATTTTCTTCCAACGAGATCGTAGGAAGAATATGATCAATGAGATATGCGTTAGTTGTATAACTTCTTAACAGTTGTTGAACACGTTATGTTTCAATTTTCATGTCCTGGATTGTTGTTTAGTTTCGGCAATGGTGTTAATGTAAATGTTTATTGCTTTTTGTTTATCCATCACCGTTCCTTTTAACATCCTCACAGTATCATGTTGTTCAATATTATTTCTGTCGAGCCTACCACAATCATCTTTCATTTTGTCATACGCTTCCTTCTTTGTTTGATAATTGTAGTTGAAATGTTCATTATGTACATTGAGTTCAGCGATGATCTGTGATTTTTCGGCGCATTTTGCACATGGCTCGGTACATTTTGTACAAGGTTTTACAACCTCTACAACTTGCACTTTGACAACTTCCTTTACTTTGGACCTACCTTGGTAAGATTTGCCATCATAGCTTTATTTGCAATGTCCTTGAGGTTTTCAGCATTCACTTCTTGAACAACATCAGTGATAACTTTATCAATCGGTTTTTCCTCGACCACTTGCTCCTGAGAACTTCCATCAAAGTTACATGCAAAACTAGAAGTTGAATTAGGCGTTAAATACCCTGTGTCTTCATGTGAAGATATATCTCTTCTTCTTCTTTTGTTGCAGATACTGTTCCAGTAGAATATTTCCATTGCTGCTGCTTCTTCGGCAGAAGTATCTTCAACGATCTCAGCCATCAATGCAACTCCTGTCTTCTTTCCAATGTAAGAATTCCAATCGAAACCATCATCTTCATTGGTAGCGACCATTGCTTTCTCGGTATTGTTGGATGATTTCTCTTGAATATCAACTAGAGTCTTTTTCGAAAATGGTTTATACTGCAGTGACTTCTTGTAGTATTCGTTTCCACCTCCAAATGGACTCTGATGGCCCGTTGCTTCAGGATTTTTGCACTCTCTTGAAATGCCCTTTCTGTCGGCATCTGAAACAAGTGACTTTTGATTTATCGAACCCTAGCTTGTTGCTTGAATTTCTGATATGTCGGCCTGTGAGTGCAACAAACTTTGTCACTCTTCGAATGATAGAAGCTAATGACCACTTAATGTCCATCAGTTCAAGCTCTTCTTTGTCCACCTGATCGTAGTCTTTGGCGGTCATTTCAGGATTGCCAATCTTTCCAGCCACAAGACTTTCATATGATTCTAGAACAGTAGCGAGAAGAGTCATGTGTTGTTTTGCAACTTGCTCAGAAACAACATTGTTTAGATTGACAGCAATGTTACACTTGTACACATTTGGATCAGAATTCGTTTGTTGATTCTGATTTGTTTGACTCTGATACGAAGCATTTTACCCTGTGCTTGAGAAAGAAGAGCTTTGTGGACTTTGGTCATATTGTGGTTGATTCCGTGGCGAAGAAGTTATATTTTTATTAAAGGCTGTTTGAATCTTTGGGCTTGAAATGTTGTCTTGCATTTCGTTCTTGTAATACAGACCAATATTTTGAACAATGTTAGCATTTTTCGACTTTGCGATCTTTAGAAGCTCAATTTCATGACCTTCAAGTTTGTCGATGAATGTAGACAGCTTAAAGAATTCCCAATTCAGACTTTCTTTCAGAACCATGAGGTATGTAGTCCATTCTCCGTCAGGTAACGCATCTGCAAGCTTATCGATGTATTCTGGTTCTGTCTTCTCTAGACCGTGTCTCCTCATTTGGACTTTCAGATGACAGAAACGCTCAATCATCTGTTTCATTGTCTCGCCCTTCAACATGTTAAAAATGTCGAACTCCTTCATGATGAGAGCTTTCTTACTCTTGATCATCTCTGCGCTTCCTTGGTATTTCTTTTGCAGTGATAACTAGAGTTCTCTCACAGTTGTGTATTCGGGCAATAAGACCAAAATATCCTCTTTAACAGATTGTTGAATGAGGCTAATCATCTTTTTCTCAGCAATGTACTCATCCTTTTGAAATGTGGAATACTTGTATTTCTCTAGAACTTGCTGATTTTGGTCCAACGGAACAGTATAACCTCTCTTGATAGCTACCCAGCTTTGGAAATGTATGGCGTGAACCCAATTACTGAACTTCTCCTTCCATCCTTCATATTCGTCCATGCTCATTAACTTTGCCGGTTTAACGGACGTGCCCATTTTGTTGTCTAGGTTGACTTGATTTATGACATTGGCATTAGTTGTACCCACTGCTGTCATAAACACTCTATGTAGTTCATCCATCGCGAAAATCGACAGACGTACGCTGAAAATACGTTAAAACTTTGAAAATTATTAGATTTACTACAAGTTCGGTCGAACTTGCAGTGGGCAAATGAAGAATTTAGATTTAATCACTAGTTCGGTCGAACTTATGAATTTTGATTTGAAAATGTCCCTTTAGAACTTTGAGCGAACTTGCTATTTGGATTTTACAAGATTCTTACAAGTACGGGCGAACTTAGCTAAGTTTTCTTGATTTTTATCAAGTTCGGTCGAACTTGATAAAATATCAATGAATCCTTAGTAAGTTCGAGCGAACTTAACTATAAAACTCTCAAAAACCTTCAAGTTCGAGCGAACTTGATAGAAAAACACTCAGAAAGTGAGTTTCTAAGGCAAGTTCGGCCGAACTTGGCAAACAAGTTCGATGAAAATGAGTTTTTCAAACATGGTTTTTGCAACAATTTGACACCAATTCGTTTGATTTTAGCCTCCAAACTCTCAGGGGTTTATCTATGATGTATTTAACATGTCTCAAAATTGGATAGAATTTGCCCATGAATTCTTCATTTTAGTGTAAAAGTTAAGAAAAATAGAAGAATGGAGTAGAATTAGAAGTGTTTTTGTCTTGATATCAATCAAATCAGGCTATTCTAGCTCTCAGCCACTTGTAGGACCGATCCTGATAGCATAGGAACCTAGATTTGATATCGTCCATAATAGCGGAAATATTACGACACGATTACCAAACAACAAGAATTAGTCAATTAATCGTCAATTTTATTGATATAACATCAAGTCTCCAATTTGACAGAGCTCCGCCTCAAAGTGCGCTAAGTTACAAATGAACGGAGACAAGCTAGCTATATATAGGGTCACAAGTTCGCTGTTGGAGGAGGTAGTTCGGGCGAACTTGACATTCATAAACACATCTCCACGAACTTGACCACTTTACACATAAATACTTGATTTCGCTAGCCTATTCACGTCTAATCTTTACAGACTCGATATAAGACTAAGACATAGACATTGCATCAACATAACCCGGTGGGCCCGGTTGGGAATATCGTGACGCAAGTTGATATCATCATTACCAAACAATACAATATAGCACAGCGGAAGTCTGGATAATTACTATTACAAATGTTTGAATGTTCAAAGTTCAAAAATAAATACAATGCTTGTAAATAGATCCACAGGCGATCCAAATGTGATTACAAAAAGGAAAATTAACAGACTAAGGCCTTCTAAGCAAAGGGTTGCAATTCCTCTTAAGCTTCGCCGAGCACTTCCAGCCTAATTACGTATACTTGTCACCTGCGCTTAGACTTTTGAAAATACGTCAGTTTTCACTGGTAAATACATTTAATCGACTGATTTTGAAAACATTTTGAAAACTTTTAGTGTACACAATGGCACTTTGTTTAATAAATAACTTGGGATAAATGAATTTTCATGTTATTAGTTTTACATGCCAATAATAAATTTTGAGCCCGAAAACTATGTCGAGAACATGATTAATCGACACACCACTATAATACCTTTAATAGGTACACCCCTAATGGGTTATAGTTTATTTTAGCATTTTCCGGGTGTATGCCTACACCCCGTGCTTAGGTCGTGACCATATACAATTAAATGAGCCGTGGATATCCCGGACATGGTCGTTTTAACCCCCAAATGTTTAATATTAAGCAATACAAATTAAAATGGATTATTTGAATTCCTGACTCATTGGTCTTTGATCCTATATCCAACCATGCGGTATTATTATACCGTATCCCAAGCCCATATAAGGGAAAATAAGTTAAAGTATTTACCTGGCTTGCAAAATCTTTAGTAAATAAGAAAATAAGCAAAGTACAGCCGTAATCAAAATAACTAGCCCAGAAACAATCTACTGGAACCCTCTAGTCTGGAATGAATGGTATTATTAACCGATTAGATAGCTAGCGGGTCTTTATTTAGCATTGACTTAGACCGGCTAACTGAAAAATAAAATAACGGTACGAAAATGCTAGATTAATGCGATGACCGGAAAATAATGTATTTTGGAGCCGAAAAGTACTAGGACTTATATAAGATGGGTTACCCTTTTACATTCTGGAATTTAAGAATAATTTGATAAGGTTAAACCCGTTTCGGTTAGATTACGTAACTAGTTACGTAGGCCGAACCTACGCATATAAGCGAAACCAGGTAACGGATGAGTCCTACACAAGTTCCATATGACATTATATTTAAATTATGTTAAAATATCAGTAAGTTAATAATATGTTGGCCCGTTACGGTTTTAAAATCAAACTATGCCTTAAAAGGGCAATTTGGTCATTTTACGACTTATAAAAGAACTTATAAGCAAACTGATGTAATGGTCATAATCTTACTGTAAAAATAGTTTAATTACGATGCTAAATCAGTAGGTATCAAGTCTTGGTGATTAGTTATGGTTTTAAACCATACTATGCGCCTAAACTGGAAAAAGTCGCTAAATGACGATTTAATCGATGTTTAGGGAAAACGGATGTTATGATCAGGTTTATATAACTGAAATAAGTTATTTAATATATTATAACAGTGGTAAAAGATTTTGTTATGAAAAGTATCTTTAAAACCATTTTATGCACCGTAAGGGTAATATCGTCATTTATCGGCATTATGCAAGGACTTGTGTATAACTCAGTATACAATCTGATTTAACATCCCAAGTAATCCTAATTATGATATTACATCAGTAGGTAAAAGAGTTTAGATGAATAATTATGTTAAAAACCATTTTAGATGCCAAAGGGCATTTTAGTCCTTTAAAAGCATAATTTGCGATATTTAAACAAAACTCAAATTATGACCAGATTATTGTCATCAAAATAAGTTAGTTATGATTATATATGAGTACATAATTCATCTGTATGCTCATTTGTTATTTAAAACATTGTTTTTAAACAAAATGACATTTTAGGCATATTTAACGGATACTTGCATAATGACTCGGATTACTAAATGACCATGTCCTATAACTCCAGAGGGTTATAGTATACTAATGCATGGTCATAATGCAACTTAGATATAGAAACTAAAGTTGCTAATTCGGGTCTGAACTGAAAGTCAAAGCAGAAGTCAACTTTTGCGACTTTCGGTTGCGAACCGACCTTAGACCTAGAATTGACGAGCCAAACATGTTCCCACATGTTCTTATAGTTATTACCATGTTATTAAAGTGCCAAAAAAAAATTTTATAACACCTACATTACTAGTTATGATTTTATTTCAAAACTGACCCTTTGACTTTTTATTAACATAGCTTTGACTCGTCAATTGACCAAGCAATCGTGGTAATCAGGAGATGCCCTCTTGAGGGATTATCACCTACCTTATTATGATCACGTAGCCATGTTCATTACAAACATTGGTTGGACCATAATGGTCTTAGCTCAAAGTCAAGGCGCTTTTACGTCAATGCTTTGACCTTGGTTAAAGCCTACAAAAATTAAAAGAACTGAGTTGGAACACTTACTAGTGATCCAAAGAAGACTAAGGAACTCAGAGGAAGTCCCCAATGAGCTCAGCAACTTCAAGTGAGCAACAAGAATGAGAAGATGAGAATGAGCAAGTTTGGTGCTCCCCCAAGGTTGCTATTTATAGCAATGGAGGAAGCATGGGATCATTCCAGGTGTTAGGAGCTGATCTAGGATGAGTACAAGTGGGTAGGATTGTGGCACAAGCAGGAGAAAAGTGGCAATGGTGAGCAAGGTGGCAAACACAGCAGGCTTCCATGTTTTCTGTCGCTAGCGTCCCCTTACAGACCGAAGTGTTTAGCCTTGCGGTCCGTAAGGACCTCTGGCGCCCACAGATTTGCATTGGTTACCGATAGTAACCATAAGGGCTTGCGGTCCGTAACCGCCTTACTGAAACCATAATTTGATTGCCTTACGGTCCGTAACCCCCAAATGATGGAAATATGGCTTTTTTATCCGCTTTGACCTGGCCACCGTTAGAGGTTATTAAAATACATGACGCGCTTTTGTTTCGGTTTTACGTGGCCACAAAATTTTCAGACGTGTCGGTTTTTAGCAAATTCGAGTGTTACCGAGGATACCGCTATTTGTTTCAGGAATAAGGGAATCATGAAGATTGTAGCAGCTTTCACCCGTCATCTTTTACGGCACTGCTTGTACCGTATTTTCTTAACACTGAATACAGAGGGCTTCATTAACATCATACTACGGCGGCACTCACAATCCCATACTAGCGACGTACAAAGACTTTACCGAAGTTCCCCATATTTGATCTTCTCCCACCACCACTGCATAACCATACTCTAAATGTTAAGCTCACTTTGGTTAAGAGTCACATTCCAATGTAACCGCTACCAATCTGTAACACCCTAACTAATGTTGGGGTGTCACGTATATAGATTGTTGAAAACACATGACACTAATTTAAAGTTGCAATATATTAATCAACCAAATTATATTGTTTTCAAATAAAAAAACCAACACAAAACAACTTGTTTCAAAACATAAAGATAACAATTGTTTTTTAAAATAAGACTAAGCCAAAACGTCCCAAATCCTACGTGGAGCTAACTTGGATATTATCACTTATCGGCAGCTAAAACATATGTGAGAGAACATGGGTCAGCTTCAATGCAGTCGGTGAGCAACATAGGTTTTATAGCAAATCACATAGCAATAGTAAGTACAAATCGTATGGCATTATATGGCAAACTAAGCATTTTGTATAAACTAGATATGGTCGTTTAGGTATACATTCAAACCTTAGTTGACTAGTAGAATAAATCCAAACGATTTACCTAGAACACATAGATCAGTTTCTATCATTCCTAAAGATACTTCCACAAACCAATAAAACACACCCATAAGCGGGAATGGATCTTCACACCTATAGCGCTATAGCACACTACCGTTCGGCTTGATCACACTTAATAAATTTATTAGTTATCGATATTAGCTAAACATCAAGTTTCACACAAATGGCACATAGAATTCACATAAGCCCTATATAGTTTAGTTTGCATTATAAAAATATTTACAACATATGGATCACCCTGTAATAGTTAAAAGGTAAAATTGGACTATGTACTCACCTGATCTGCATTGTTAGAGATTTCCTCACAAGTTTACAAATAGTAGTGAAGTGAGCCCTACTCAATGGCTTAAAATAGACATGCTCGATCGAAAAACACAAGTTGTCTTCAACTAATCCAAAGATCCTACAATATCGAGAACTTTTAAGTAGAATTTCATGAAGCCTGATTATCTCATTCAATTCCGTGGTCGACTATTTTTTTCGGCTATAGGAAAGTTTTACGATTGTTGATTTATTAGAAATCTAAAATAAGTATTCAACTGATATTCTTGAATATATCTGTAGTTCAGTAATTAGTAAAATTAAATAAAATAGAATGTGCAACTGCTTTAAGTTAACTGTTGGAACAATAGTATCCACCAAACTTTTAAAAGAGTTGAAAAAAAACATTTCATAAAATGAATATTTATTATCAAAATTATAAACTCAAATTTGCTTCTACAAATCCAGCATTTTTATAAAATTGTACCAGATTACACCAAATGCAACTTGTAAACTACATTATATAGTCATGCCCACCCTACAATCAAGTTAGTCAATGTGAAAAGAGGCTCTAGTTTATCGATAATTTCAAGGATATGATAAAAATACAACACAACTGGCATCCTAAGTATGTAAAAATATCAATTAATCTTATCCTAGTTTTATTCCTTCGCATATAACTTCTGTTAACATCGCATTACCAGAATACGTTACCATACCACTCCCAAATCCTTTTATATTTTTATCAAACATAATTGCAATAGCAATATACGACCATTGTTTGTTTAGTTTGATACCTTAAATGTCGAAGGGTGTTGATGAAAGCCAGTAATCGGAGTTGACTGACAAATAATTAGAATTAACTCAAACGGTGTTAATGGTTGCGGGCTGAATCAAAACTATAGGGGATGTCGTTTGATGGTGGCTATGCTGTTCGGTGGCTTCAATTACGTGGCTGCGGTGGAGTGAAATAAAAGTTGTAGAAAACGTCTTGAATAAGGTAGTCAACTAGTTATAAGACTCCTCGACGGATATAAAAGCCCATTCAAAGCTCATGTACGAACCTTAGAAGATTTCAGTTTATGAAGTGGGCACCTCCTACTGACCAAACACCGATTCCAAGACAAGAGCGAAGAAAGAAGCCATACAAGAACTTCTTTGGTCGTTAGCGTCAAATTTTGAAGACAAAGACTTTTGAGGACTGATCAAGACTACGACAATATCCAAGGGGGAGTCTGTTGATACATGATGTCTATTGTTAGGTCTTGGATCGAGTCTGTTTAGATAGGGTTTGAAAGTGCCAGTTTTAGATGTATTTATGATGTAAAGACATCAAGTTCGCCCAAGTTGGTCAGGGTAGGACAAGTTCGGCCGAACTTGTCCTAGCCATGCCACAGTTCAAGCGAACTTAATAGTCTATTTATATGTGCCTTGGGTCTTCGTCATTTGTAACTTTGCATTTCATGAGGCGAAGCTCTGTCTGTCTGGAGTCTTGAATGTAATATGATCTTGGACTAATAAACATACATTTCATCAGTAAATCTTGTATATTTGATTAACAATCACGTGATTTCCGCTTAGGATGACTTTAGATAACAAATTAGTTTCTAAGCACTGGAGGAGCGATCCTAACAAGTGGTATCAGAGCCATGGATACCTAGTTTGCTGAGATCTACACAAGACTTTCTCTATTTCTACCCATTTCTTTCATTTTCTACATTTTTTTCACAAAAATGATGAACCTATGGTTAAAATGGTTAAAATTTGAATATGTCATACATACTCACCTAATAACAAACCCTTGAAACTTTCAGAACCAAATTCAATCGATTTCATGTCAAAAATCACAAAAAAACATGTTTCATTAACTCGTTCTGGCTGAAGTTTACCACAAGTTCGCCCGATGTTGGCATAAAATTACACATTTTGCTGATTTTTAACAACTTTGCGCGAAGTTGTCAATCTTTCAAGGAATTTTGAACAAGTTCACCCGAACTTGTCAAAATTTTGATTGAGTTTATCACAAGTTCGCCCGAACTTGCTATAATTGAAATTTTTCTGAAAACTTGATACAAGTTCGCCTGAAATTCTTGAAAGTAAATATGAACATTTTTGTCTGCACAAGTTCGCCCGAACTTGTCTGTTTACGAATCATCTTTCAAGTGTTTTTGAACGTGTTTCAGTTAAAATCTTCTGTCTGACGTAATGGATCAAGAATACAATGTCTTTGCTACGGTAGTGGCTCAGGCCTCGACTTCAAACGCAAACGCAGTAGATCAAATGAATCTAGACAACAAAATGGGAACTTCTGTGAAGCCGCCCAAGTTGATGAGCATGGATGAATATGAAGGCTGGAAAGAAAAGTTCGAAAACTGGGTTCAGCAAATTTCTTCTACAGTTGGGTTGCCGTTCAAACCGGATATATGTGGCTAGAGGATGAACGTAACAATGATCTTTCATTATCAAAGTTCACACCTGAACTCAAAGAGGCATATGTTACTGAGAAAAAGATGATAAGCTTGATACAACAATTAGTGAAAGAAGATATCCTGATTTTGCTACCTGAGTGTAAAACTGCACAGATGTTGTGGAATGCTTTACGAGCAAAATATCTGGGTAGTGCTGAAATGATTAAAAGCAAGAAGGCTTTAATCAAGAAGGAGTTTGATATTTTAATGATGCTAAAAGGTGAAACCATGAAACACATGATTGATCGCTATTATCATTTGATGGTTCAGATGAGAAGACATGATCTTGGTAGAACAGAAGAACAGATGATTGATAAGTTAGCAGATGCACTTCCTGAAAGGGAATGGACGATATACTTAATGGTTCTGAAAAACGGTCCAAGTTGGTCTCATTACAAGCTATCAGATTTCATTGACAAATTAGAGGGTAATAAAATGGATATGATAAAGATAGCCAAATCAAAGAATGCGAATGTTGTGCAAGATGTGAGACTTTACTATAAAGGAGGCGTTCAAGATATTTCAAGTCCGAAGATTCAGACAGCGTTCAACGCGAATGTTAATTCTTCGAAAATCATTCTTTTCAGAGTCAACCGAATACTCAATCATATCCAAGTTATGATCAGAGTCCTCTGAACATATCATATTCGAGTGCTAGTTCAAATTCTCCGTTCAAGAACCAAACTAATCAGACAAATCATTCTAGTTCTGATCCGAAAGTATTTCATTCCAACATTGCGATCAATCTGAAGAACGTTTTCCGTGAACAAGTGGCCAAACAACATATGGTGCTCCTTGCAATCGTTCTTTAATCATATGAAAGTTTAGTTGCGGGAAAGATCCGGAATCCAGAGATAACGGTTGAGGGTTACGACCAGGTTGATGAAGAGGAATTAGAATTGATGGATATCAAGTGGAGCTTAGCATCGATTATCAGAAGAGTCACAAACTTTGTCGCGCTTACTAGAAGAGACATTGGAAATTCGAGCAATAAGCTTGGATTTGATAAATCGAAGGTAACGTGCTTCAAATGTAGACAAAAGGGGCATTTCAAACGCGAGTGCACAAATCAAGAAGCAAATGGCAATCAAAGTCCTATTGGAAACAAAAACGACTATTACAAGAAATCCTTGCAGTACAAGCCGTTTCCGAGAAATGTTCAAGTTGAAGTACAAGACGATTGGTCAAAAACAAATGAAAAGGCTCTAGTTGTTGCACATGAGGATGAAGGGTTTGACTGGAATAAATATATTTCCAAGAAAACTGGTGTCGCATTGATGGCCGAGATTGTGGAAGAGCCTGAGTCAATGGTTGATGATGCAACTCTTGGGAATGCGATCTTAGAAGAATATCTGCAAAGACCAGAGGAAGAGGAGATGATCTATCACGAGACAAGTATGAAGATCATTATTCCTCCTAACCTTTAAGCTAGTTTTGCAGGTTGCTTTGATGCTGTGACTCAGAGCAAGTGGTTGTAGAAAAGAAACCGGAGATCAAGGAGATCATTGCTGTGACAAAGGAAATGAACGAAGAAAACTTTCAAAGATTGCTGACAAAGCAATGATGGCCAATCTGAAAGAGGTAGGTCAAGAGGTAAAGGTGATTGAGAAAGAAGTTGTCAAAGTACAAATTGTTGAGGTTGAAAAACCTTGCACAAATTGCACGAAAGATTGTGAACAATGTGCTGAGAAATCTCTAATCATAAGTGAATTGAATGTACATAATGAAAATTTTAATTACGATTATCGCACAATGAAGGAAGCTTATGATAAGATGAAAGGCACTTATTGCAATGTTGAAAAAACAAATTTAGAACAAGGTGCCACAATAAGAATGTTAAAAGCAGCGGTAATAGAAAAACAAGAAGCAATTAACATGTATATTAACACCATTGCTGAAACAAAACATGAGCTTCAAGAAATGAAAATTGAAACTGAATGAGTAAGGCAACTTTTGCTCAGCTATACGACTAATGCTTATGTCATCAATCACATTCTTCCAACGATTTCGTTGGAAGAAAATAATGTGAAGCCAAAAGGTAAGAAGCAGGGAGATTATAGTAATGTTCCACCTCCATTGTGCACAAGTTACTGCCGCAAGAAAGTTGAGGGAATGGAGAAGGCACTCAATATAACACTTTTATCCGAAACGAAAAATGAGTTGCCTGAGAACGTTGATGTAATTTACACAAATCCTAATGATGACAGCGAAGCAGTAGTGAAAAATGTGGTTGAAAATGTTTTGGGAAATGATTCTGATGATGGCAGCTTTGAAAGCGCCGACTCGAGTTTAGATAGTTCTGAATCACAATCTGAAAATGAAGATACTTCATCAGAAAATATCCTAAGTGATGATCCTAACGTTATAATGTACAAAGTTAAGGAATCTGATAGACTGTATTTTGATGATAGTTTTTCGATTCAGAATGTAAAAGAAGATCAAATTGACAAACTATTCAAACTCATTGAAGTATCGTCAGATGATCTAGAGAAGAATGAAAAGAAATTTTGCTCAAAATCCAAGAAAGTTTATAACAACTACAAAAGAAATGGTGGTGATTTTCCTGAGAATAGGAGAGTGGGCTTGGGTTTAGAGGTAGAAGATGAACCAAAAAAGAAACAATCACCATTTCATGAGTATTAAATGAAAAAAATGAGATTTGTGCTTGGGACAAACACGGTTCTGGAGAAGGATTCGATTGGAAAGCAATCGAACACTGATTTTAAGAAAGAAAAAGAACTCCGTGATAAGACTAAATCCACAAGTGGAGTAAAGACCACTAGTGGACAAACTGTTAATACCGGGAGTTGCTTTAAATGCAATGAGGTTGGACACATTGCACGAAAATGTCCGAAATCAAAGTCTATCTATCAACAAAGAAAGAAAACTTCAGATGTTGAGAAACTTAAGCATCCATAGATTGTGTCAATAAAGATCTTAAAATGAAATAACGAATTTAACATTGAAATAACATCTAAAATTGAATCTAGAGAAACTACTTTTGAAAAGGGTAACTTTGTAATCGAATGAAAAAAAAGATTCAAAATTTTATATCAAAAAGGCACGAATGAAATCTCTAGCTTGGGTTCACAATGACTTAGTTGAAGGAGTGAATCTTAGAAGCTTTCACATGACTGATAATTGTCTGGAATGCAAGAAAGGAAAGCAGATTAAAAAGACTCATCCAAGAAAGATTCTTAACTCCATCAAGCTGCCGCTTGAAAGACTGCATATGGATCTGTTCGGTCCAGTGAATGTACGAAGTATCAGGAGATCTATAATGTCTTGTCGGCACTGATGATTTTTCAAGGTTTTCATGGGTCTTCTTCCAAGAGAGCAAAGACGAAACGTCCGATAATCTTATGATCCTCTTTAGGAAGATTGAAAATCTGTACCATCTCCCTATTAGAAGAATCCGAAGCGACAACGGTATAGAATTCAAGAACGCCCGAATGAAAGAATTTTGCAACGACAAATAAATTTTACACGAATTTAGTGCTCCATACACTCCGCACAGAATAGAATGACTGAGAGGAAGAACCGAACGTTAATAGATAAAACAAGAACTATGCTTGCAGATTCTAAACTTACTGTCATTTTCTGAGTGAAGCAGTCGCAGCAGCATGCTATACACTGAACAGAGTTTTGACGGTTAAACCTACTAAAAAGACTTGCTTTGAATTGCTAAACTGAAGGAAACCCAATCTGATGTATTTAGAACCGTTTGGCACACCTTGCACAGTCATTGACACAGATGGAAAGTTTGGTGCCAAAACGATAGATGGTTTCTTTGTCGGCTATGTAAGTCCACTCAAGAGAGTTTATCTTCCATGTTTGAGAAGAGTGGTAGAAGCACAGCACGTCGACTGTTTTCAACATACAATTCCAATTTAAAGAGCAGGCGATGCTTGGTTCTTCAACTATAATGAATTGTGGAAATCATTTGACTTGCCAGAAGAGCCTTCTGAAGAAGACGTTGCTATTCTATATTATCTACATCAGTCGGCTAATCAAGAGCAGATTATTAGACCAATAGTGGTTAATCAACCAACTGTTGGATCATCTTCCTCTGGTGAAGGTCCTAGTAGTAGTGGTGTTCCAGTTGAACAAACTCATGAAGAACAAGTGACACCCGCTACAAAACCAGGAAATGCTACAGAAGAACCCAGTCTTTCTCAAGCACATAATTCCGACTATGATGAGGCTCCGACATTTGATGATGATGGAGAATCTTCTTCTGACGAAGAATCTGAGCAGATCACAAGTATGTTAAATTAATCTGCTGGCCAAAGTACTCGAAATGAAGCATCTTCTAGTGCTCCTGCAGTTGAATTGGTGGTTGATCTAATATTACTAATCAGGAAAGTACTGTTGATATTCCAAGTGAAGTGATACCGAGATCTTACTCATACCACCCATCGGATTCCATAATTGGAGAATTGCAAGCTGGCGTAAGAACGAGAGGCCAGATCAACAAGGCATTGAGTTGTTTTTACACTAAAGTAGCTCCAGTTCAAGATTATTGTACTTATCAGTGTTTCATATCCCAGATTGAGCCGAAGCATGTATCTGAAGCTTTAGGAGATGAGAATTGGGTGCTTGCGATGCAAGAAGAATTATTACAGTTTGAAAGTTGGGGGTATGGAAACTTGTTGATCTAATAGAGAATCAAAAGGCGATAGATACTAAATGGGTCTTCAAGTGTAAGCGCGATGATCATGGAGTGATAGTGCGAAACAAGAGGGAATTGATTATACAGAAGTATATGCACCAGTTGCAAGATTAGAGCCAATCCGCATTTTCCTTGCATTCCCTGCTTGGAAAGGTTTTAAAGTGTATCAATTAGATATGAAATCTGCTTTTCTGTATGGTAAGCTATGAGAGAAAGTGTACGTCGGCCAACCACCGTGGTTTTTTCGATCCGCTGAACAAAAAGAAAGCCTATCTTCTGGATAAATCACTGTATGGGTTGTATCAGGCCCCGAGAGCCTGGTATGAGACGTTATATCAATATCTCATTGGCAACGCTTTATTAGAGGAACAGTGGATAGTACGCTATTTACCAAAGAAGTTGGAAGTCATCTGATTATCATACAAATTTATGTGGATGACATCATCTTTGGTTCGACAAGATGATCTTTGCAAAGAATTTGAAACTATCATGAAAAAGAAATTCGAGATGAGCTCAATGGGCGAAATGAAATTCTTTATCGGATTGCAAGTTGATCAGTTGTCAGACGGTATTTTCATCCACCAAACGAAGTATGTTCATGATATATTGAAGAAGTTTGAGATGGATAGCACTAAGCCGTTATCTACTCCTCTTGCACTCAATCACGGAATTTGCATTGATGAAACTGGAACCTAGTTGATGATACTCTTTACAAGTCGATGATAGGATCACTCATGTATCTGACGACATCTCGCTCGGATATAATGTATCCTACCTGCCTCTGTGCACATTATAAGTCCAGTCCTAGAATATCTCACATGCAGATCGTGAAGCATATTTTCAGATACTTGAAGGGATGTCCGAGCACCGGCTTGTGGTATCCAAAGTATGACAACTTCGATCTGACAGGATATGCAGACTCTGATTTCGGTGTTGACAGATTGAATGCAAAGTCTACGACGGCCGGTTGCCAGTTCTTCGGAACACGATTAGTAACTTGGCAGTGCAAGAAACAAACCACGGTCGCTCTCTCTACTTGTGAGGCTGAGTACATCTCAGCTTCCAATTGTTGTTCACAAATTTTGTGGATTCAACAACAGATGAGAGACTATGGATTGCAATTTCTTGACACTCCATTATATGTAGACAATAAGACAGCAATCGATATAACTAAAAATCCAGTTCATCACTCTCGAATAAAACAAATGAACAAAAAGCTGATTTTTACGAAAAAAGATTGGTACGAATTGAGAAAATCCACACCAATTAAATACCAAACCTTTCAGTCTAACACAGTTTAAATACTTAATGAGGCTTAATGGTATGAAAAATCTTTTGACAGGTGCGGAAGCAAAGGTTGAATATGGATCGGACGACGAGTTCTCGTGATCCTCATTGGTTTTTTATCTTTTAGGATTAGAATTTCTTAAAAACTAAAATACAAAAATATGTTTTTGATTTTAGGGGGAGAATGAAAGGAGAAAATACAAAAACATATGAAAACCAAAAAGTACAAAAACATTGAAAAAGACAAAAAGAATTTTGTGTCAACAAGGAAATGATAGTACATCAATGGACTATCACAGTTTGCTAAGGATTTGTAAAGTTAAAAAGTTTAAACAAGTATTACTCTGGATGTGTCGATAGGCTTTACACATTCAGTAGATTGTTTCCGGGATATAAACTAAATTTTACAACTGCTTAAACTTGTGGATTAACATTCTCGGATATATGGACTTAGTACTCCGAAATTTCGTTTGAGAGATTACCTGATTCTGAGATACGAGGTCTTTATAGATGATTGATATCTGGGGTATTATACAAGTTCTTCTGATTTTGTGAAAGCAATAGCCTAGAACTTCTATATTGCTTTTGCTAAAAACCCCTAAACTTTAGCAAAATTGAAAGAATCGAAAGATCTAATCAATTGAAGTCAAAAGATTCCATAATTGGAACAACACCTTAAAGTCAAGCCTTCATCTCTTTGTCGATACGGTGGCATTAACCTGAGCTCTCAAGGCTTCGCATACCCCAGATACAGATATCAATTACGCTATACTCACCTGTAAGATGAAATCTAGGGAATCTTGATACGGGAGTATATTCTGAGATGGGAAACATAGTATAGTCAAGTTTCATAATTCTAACTAAGATATCCTGGAACAATTGAGAAATGTGTCGAAGTTTAAGGGACAAATATATCGACAATCTAGTAAACAAGTTTAAAGCTTAAAGTCATCAAAAGGTCAACGGTACTGGTGATACGTCTCAATCAACTGATACGATTCTTAGACACGAATTCACAAAAATATGTCTGCAAATATGTTTGTACAGAGTTTATTTGATTTCAGATTTAAGCCTAAAAAGATTTTCAGTGTGTTTAGCTTAAACTTTGAAAATTCAAAAAGATTTTGTTTCTACATTGTTTTCGTAGTTCGGAATGGCGCAAGTTTTTGAAAATCTTGATGACAACAGGTTGGGAGCTAATCTGTAAAATCAAAACGCACGAAAAATGATGAAAAGTTCATCAATTTGAAACTTTAATTTGAAGAAAATATCAGTTTGTTCATAACGGGTCGAACCGAGGTCATTAACTTGGACTCGGCAGATAAATCGGTTAACCAAGGTCATTAACTTGGACTTGGTCAACTGAGTGGATTTTCAAAACTGGTAAACTTGTCAAAGTTCAGGGTTTAAATGTAAAATTTGAAAAAGATTGAATTATCTTTGATCAAGTTCGGCCGAAGTTAGTTGTCCAATGTTTTGAGAGATATGGACAACTTCGGGCGAAGTTACCTGTTGAAAGTCTGAAATAAATTTCCAAGTTTGCCCGAAGTTGTCTAGGGTATATATACCAACTTCGCTGATTTGGTTCATTTCATCTGTGAGTTGATTTTAGAGCAAACTTAAAGTCTGTGAGCGAACTTGTTATTTTGCAATCAAATTAACGTTGTGTTGCCAAATTGAGACCTATATAAGCGATTTGCACATTTATATCAATGGCCGACGTATAAATCAGATAAAACACCATGAATTTGTTAAGATCTAGACATGTCAGACCTAAGATTGTTAATAAACATAGATGTAGGGTCTTTGGAATAAAATTGAACGGTCAATAATGTTAACCGACATGTATAAAACATAAATGAAAAGAAAATTTGATCATCGGACCATGTATGCATGTTGCAGGTTGGAGATTGAAAGAGATGACAAGTTCGCCCGAACTTGTTGAGGGTGGCTTGAACCAACTTCGGGCGAAGTTGTCATTAAATTGAATAAATGTGTTTAACACAACTTCGAGTGAAGTTGTTAAAAATTGATTTAATAATGATAAAATGCAAGTTCGCCCAAAGTTATCAAAAACTGAAATGAAGTATATGTAATGCAAGTTCGAGTGAAATTGTTGTAAATTGTTGTATGTGTGTTATGTCAAGTTCACCCGAACTTGATGATTATGTTTGTTAAAAATTTAAAGAAAATGCTAAATGTTTGATTTTTCTGTTTCGCGGAATATTCAGCTGTCGTTTTCGAAATGTCACAACACTTGCGTGTCTCTTGAGGAGAAGATACATCCTACACTGTCAGCTTTCTTAGATATTCTAGAGTTTATGGGGCTATACCAATCACGGAGGCGATTACAACAAGCATGTAGTATATCGCTCACACGTATACTTTTTCTGGAATTCAGCAACATTCTATGAAGCAACAAATGTAATCACTTCTGCTGTTCGTGTTGGCGACGAGGATAAAAAGATAAAAATTTCTGAAGTAGATGTCCGGAAAGTTTTGGAATTCAACGACAATATAGACGATCCGATAAGCTATGAAGAAAGGATAGTTAAGGGTTGTTTTTTCGGATGGGATACAAAGGGCATGCTAATGAACTCACATTGAAGAAAGGCGGAGTTCCTCTTCCTTACAAGTTTCTTATACACGCCATTATTAACGCATTTAGCCACAGGAAAGCCGGTTTAGATGATGTTCAAGATTATATGGCTTGTATGGTGACGGCATTGGTGCTTAACAGGAAGTTCAACTATTCTAAAGTCGATTTCAAGTTTATGTCAAAGAATATGGGCAGAGATAGATTGGTGATGTACCAAGATTCATCCAAATGCTGATAGATGATAAATTTCAAAACATCACAAAAGATCCAAATGATATTTTGTACTTAAGCCACATGGAGGAGATCACTCTGAAAAAGCTTATGAGGTTTCAGAGGCAAGATTATGCTCCAATTGCGAAACCAGTGTTTGGTGCTATAGTTAAACCTGATTATGTGTCACCACCTGACGATAAGTGGAGAAAAGATGGTAGTGGAGATGATAAGGATGAGGTTGAGTTGTTGAAGACATTCAAAGAAAAAAGAGGTGACTGGTATATAAAGAAAGTTGTTGAGAAGCCAAAGCTTAAACGAGCGTCAAAGAAAGTTGAAACTATGTTAATAGACAAGCTGATGTTGATTAAGAGAATCCTGAGAATGTTGCAGGATCTAGTGCACCAGTGACTGTTGAAAATCAAGAGGTTGAAACTGGTATTGTTGGTGTTGATCGAGATGATGTTATTTCAGCTACTTCTGACAAAGAAGATTCTATCAATTCAACTGATGCAAGATTAGAGCAGATAAGAAATGAAGAGGAGGAAGAGAGTTTGAAAAAGCGTGGTAAAGGTTTATATGAACTGTCTGCTGAGGAGAACTCAGAAGAAGAAAGGCCAAAGAAGAAATCTAAATGTGAAAAGACTAAAGCGGGTGATTCAAAGAAAAAAATTGGTTCTCCAAGTACCAAAGGTAGAAAGGAACCTCAAAGGATGTAACACAAGATCCTCCGGTTGCTGATCTATAAGATATTCCTTTTACTCAAGTTCAAGAGCCGCCGAATGCTACAGTACAAGATCAACCAGAAGGTGTTATTTCTAAAGAAGTACCTATTCAGATTACACCTCAATCTACACCAAAGTCTACACCAAAATCTACTCCAAAGGTTACCTCAACAAGCACTCCGCAAAATGAAAGATATTTCAGAGACACTTTTGGTGATATTCCAGATAATGTTCACGAGCATATTTCTAATCAAGATCTGGAGGATATATTTAAAGAAACAAAGTCTAACGAACTTGAAAGGCGAATTAAACTCTTGAAGATAAGTTGAAGCAGAACAAAGTCGAAAAAGAGATTCTGAAGGATAAAATCAAGTTCTTGGAAGATGATCGAGGGTATTTAAAAGAAATGGTGGAAATTTTGGGTGCGGCTAGTGAAAATATCCTCAAAGTCATTGAACAACTTAAAGCTGAAAGAGATCAAACTAATCGAAGATTTCTCAGATTGCAGAAAGTGTTGATAAATAGTCTGGGTGATTTTATAGCAGAGTATGATAGGCTAGACGCTCAAGAGGTAAAAGATAAAGCTGAGAAGGAACAAGCAACACAAGAAAAAGGTAAAGGGATTGCTGAGGGAGCCCCTAAACCTACTAAAGAGCCTGCGATAGAAACGATTGTTGCTGAAACTGCAGAATCGACTAAAGCTCCTGAATCAGAACATGTCGAAGTAATAAAGCCTATTGATGAGTCTATTCCTAAAGTTGTTTCTGTTGAAGCAGTTTAAAATGTTGAACAAGTAGATGAATCTGTTAAAGTTGCGAAAACATAGAAAGAATCTGAGGAAAAAGATGATGAAAACAATGATGACAATGATAAAGACGATGATCCTGTTGATGATACTAAAGACAATTCAGATCATGATGATGGTGGTGATGATGGTCAGGGTGGCGTTGGTCTAAGAATTGAGTCTGCAGAGATTCACACAGAGTTTGATTTTGAGTCATTAATGAACGATGAAGCAAATGTTGATGATGATCAAAGTAAGGGGGAGCAAACAGGGCCTTAAGATGATGATGTTTCTGATGCAATAGTTGCTATGCCTGTTGCTGTTGTTCATGATAAACCCTGATGCTTATGTTAGAACATAACGTCAAAGAAGGAGAATACGTCCACAACTACACCAAGGAGGAACTTGCAAAGATGCTAGAAGTGGATCCTGAAACGTTTGATTTTGATTTCGAGGAGGAATTAGTGAATATAGATACTTTTGAGCTGAATAAGTATTATCTACAAGCACAGACCTGAAAAAGATGATTATAACAACCTGATTGTTGAAGATAGGTCTGATGATGAAGAAGAGGGTGCTGAAAAGTATTCGGATGCTAACACTGACAGTTTTCCAACTTTCAACGAGATGTATGAAGAGTTGAATGATGATTTGTTGAAAGAAAATATTGAAGAGTCGATTCGAGAAGGAAAAGTCCCAAAGCCAATGACAAAAGAGGAAATCGCTAAAGCAAAGAAGTCCTGGTTCAAAGAAATGCCACAACAATGAAAGTTTTGAAGACCACTTGCATTCTTTACCAGAGACAAAGATAAATCATTGGGAGATATTTTGAGCTGGAGATGGTTGAAAGAATTGGACGTTTATGCTATTAAACGTGAATTCGGAGTGCAATACTTCCGATATTTGGTGGATATTAAAACTTTACCATATTGGGATATAGACGAGTTGGTGCAAACAGAAAATATTAGTTATCAAATGAAGTTTCAAGACCAACGTCTTTGGAAGGTTATCAAGTTTGAAGCAATGCATGGGTTTAATTACTAGAAACTGTTTATCCCAAATCAGCGAGTCAAGATAAATAAAAAGACTGGTGAAAAGGATATTACACTTGTGATGAAAAGGCCTAGAGCGATGAAGAATATGCCGCTTATGCCGATTGAACAAGATTTCTATCCTCTATTCAAATGGTGGCAGAGAGACCCAGAAACATGTGAAGCCGTGATTGTTCTGGGAGCTGACGAGAACATGGATATTACAAAATAATTAACGCCAGAATTGATAGAGAGACGGAGGATATGGGGTTATGGCGAACTATCTGAATAATAGACCCGATGTGGCTAGTAAACTGCTCTAAAGAAGATATCAGATGTTTGTTCTTCTCAACAAAATCTGCTTTGAAAGAAAAGAGGAAGTTCAACCCAAACAATATCAGGGAGTCATGAATGTTTGTTATGCTCATGGTGTTCATTCAGGACGGATGTGGGAGTCTAGATGGAGAGAGTTAGAAGAGAAGAGTTTCTGAAAAGAGGAACATCGATTATAGAAGATACATGAAAGGGATAGAAAGGCAAGACTTAGAAGATTTCAGTTTATGAAGTGGGCACCTCCTACTGACCAAATGCCGATTCTAAGACAAGAGCGAAGAAAGAATCCATACAAGAACTTCTTTGGTCGTTAGCATCAAATTTTGAAGACAAAGGCCTTTGAAGACTGATCAAGACTACGACAATATCCAAGGGGGAGTCTGTTGATACATGATGTCTATTGTCTAGGTCTTGGATCGAGTCTGTTTAGATAGGGTTTGAAAGTGTCAATTTTTGATGTATTTATGATGTAAAGACATCAAGTTCGCCCGAAGTTGGTCAGGGCAGGACAAGTTCGGTCGAACTTGTCCTAGCCATGCCACAGTTCAAGCGAACTTGATAGTCTATATATATGTGCCTTGGGTCTTTGTCATTTGTAACTTTGCATTTCATGAGGCGAAGCTCTGTCTGTCTGGAGTCTTGAATGTAATATGATCTTGGACTAATAAACAGACATTTAATCTGTTAATCTTGTGTATTTGATTAACAATCACGTAATTTCCGTTTACGATGACTTTAGATAATAAATTAGGTTCCCAAGCAGTGGAAGAGCGATCCTAACATGATTGGCAATAGATAAAGTATTGATTTTAAACGGAACTATTGGAAGAATAACGAACCCGTGATTACCGAAATAGTATGATTGACAACATATTAAGTATAACTACGCCGGAGGTTGTGGGATTGTAGGTTCTCGGATTGATTAGCTCGGCGAAAATAGGTTGATACATGTAATTAATGCGTGTCTTATCTTTGAAACTTTTACAAAGTGATTAAACGCATTGGAAAAACTGTTGGAATGGATTAGAAAAACCAAGTTTTTCATTCAGGGAAATTAACTTAACGACCGGAGAGAACCTTATTGGAGGTTCGAATTGTGCATTTGGTTTTCAATTTTTTTTTAAAAGTTGCACAACAGGTCCCTTTGGTTTCTAGTTGTTTACAAAAACTAACTAAACTTTTATATAATGAAAATATTTCAAATTAAATGTGCAAGTTTGGTCCTTGGGATTTTTGGATTTTAAAAATCAATTCAAACTTAAACAACTTAGTTAAGATTAATAACATAATAAAGATTTGCTAAACCTTTAAATTTATACCTTTTTAAGTAAAACTTTACCTTTTAAAGAAATATAAACCTTATTTTTTATAAACTTTATGGAGAGATATAACAACTAATATAAATACTAATAATCATTTTTTATTATCAATTCTAAAATATGCTCAATGAAATTTATCTTAATGATATATTTTTATAAAAAAATTAAAATAAACTATGAAGTATTAATGCAAAGAAAGAATAAACTAATGAACAAGATCATTAAGAAAAACATTGTTGTTATAACTATATACCCAATACCATTGTAATCATTCTCGTAATCCTCATCATTATTATTATTTTGCTTTAATAATATGATCCAAAATAAGCGACGAGTTAACACAATCCTTCAATTTTAGGTTTACATTCTCAGCATTATTTTTAACAATGAAAAAAATATTTTCCAGCTGAATGATTTTGTCAAGATAAGAATTTACTACTTCTTGTTTATTTAAAACATGTTTATTTAAATATGATTTTTCATTTTTTGTATTTTGGTTTCAAAAACTTTCTCATTTTATTTAATTTTTTTATTTTCCAATGTCAAACTCTCAAATCTTTCAAGAGTTCGCATTATCAGGTATCTATTAGGGAATTGAGTGTTTATTTGTGTGCTTTGAGGAAACAATCAAGTGAAACATAAATGAAATTAAGTGATTGTTGCGGAATTCATATACAAACACAAATATGGAAAGTTGTCATATTAAAATATAATCGAAAGATTACAATTACAAGTACGACTATTACTCCCCTCAGCCTGATCACTATACTCTGTTTGTACAACATGAATGTTAAGGAAAGTGATGAAATAGATCTCTAACAGTAAGATATATTTATAGTAAGTACAAACATAAGATAACAATCAGGGCTGACATCACCCTGATATCGACATCTAACATTCCTAACAAGAAAGATTTCAGATGTTAGATCTAACATTTGATGAATCCTATCATCTGTTCTAGGACTTCTAACAATTGTTTTGCGAACTTTGTTAGAATATTGACATTTGTCTTGAAAACCTCTGCTTGTTGGTACTAAACGTCTTTTCAGCCCTCAACAGATGTTTAGTCTTCTAAATCAGCACTTTGTGTTCAACAAGGCTTTGGTCTTCAAAAGACTTTTATACTTCATCAACAAATCTTTAGTCTCTTCAACAGTTCTTCAAATTCTTCAAACAGATGCTCTCTTAGCGTTCAAGAATCACTATCTTTGGGAGGAGTTGATCTTCATGCCTTTTTATTTCTTGATCAGATTAGTATATTTTGGCTTTTGCAAACATTTGTTCTTTTAGAGGTTCAACAATATCTATTTACCATCTTAGCTCATTCTGGGCAAACTAGTTTTGAACATGAAGCCTCATTGTAGACATGGTAGATTCCTTGGCTTCTATATATATATATATTACCATTATTACTCTCTCATAGTACTCCTTCTTCGATAAATTCATATTATGCGAACATTGAGAACCTATTTCAATTTAACCATAAAATCATCACACTATAAAGGTGGAGAATTTGTTAACTTCAATATCTTCTCAACATTATCATTGGATACATTCATACATACTCTCCATCACTGACAGTAAATAACCATAGAGTATTATCATCCCATCCAACGTTTCATTTTTCAAACCCATGAAACTTTCAAATCTATTTGTTATAAGCTTCTTGTTCACTTGAAACCGATTCCACATTTTCAATAACTTCTAACAATTAAAAAGTCTATGTTAAATTTTTCGTCCAGTAACAAACTCTCTTAAGCCCCATAAAATGAAACCTGAATAACTGACTTGTCTTGGTTAAACTCATGGACCAAACTTCAACTATCTTAACTCACTAATACGAATTTTAGAAACCCGATCCATATGACAAGCTTAACGTTCTTTGTAATCGAAGCCCAATATTCACTATAATCCTTGCATCCAAAATTAAATAACTCAATATCAAATATCACAACCCAAACTAAATGTTAATATAATCGACCAAGCTATTTGTTTAAAAACATTTGGGTCGATAACATCAACTATGCAACAAAAATTTTGTGATAAAAATTTGTCCACAAAATTCAGATTTAAATATTTTTAAATCTACACAGTCGTTTTTACCCAAATCGTTCTAATGCTCACTATTTCTCCCCGAAACTATAATTTGTCCTTCCCTTTTACTTCCCGAAACAAATATTTTTCAATCCATTCATGTTTTCCATGAAAACGTTTTTATATCATCCAAAAATCATGTTTTCATTGAAAACACAACACATTCATTTTCAAACCATATTTTTCTCGAAAATATATTAATAACTCGTTGAAAGGCATTTTTTATAAAAACAAATTATATCCTTTTTAAGGAGTGTTCTTCCCCCCAAAACGTTATATAAAACAATAAAAAGAGGGGTAGTGAAACTCACCTTTGGTTGCGTTTCCTAATTTCAAGTAACACGATTTATCAACCAAATATTCTACAATCCCTAAGATTCTCCAAAACTTATGATTTTCATCTAACTTTACAGTTTCTCATAATGTCTTTATTTTTTTTATGTTGGTATCTTTATATACATATGTGTTCATATATATATATTGTGTGTGTGTGTGTGTATGTGTTTAAGATTTTGTGAACTTGAATGATTTTTTGGTGACACTCGTTATGTTTATCCGTTTGTGTAGAATAAATTTACAATTTGTACTTTGTAACATATTTACACAAACACTTAGCACATAGCATATTATCAAACATCAAATTGCACGTACTTTGCTAACTTATATGTTTATCATTTTAAAAGCTTCTATACATGAAATAACTCCATTAGTTGTCACACCCGCTCATAGGTGGAAGCACGAGGTGTGATTATGATTGATTCTTGTTGCATACAAAATAAGTAAACATACTAAATTAAATAAATAACTCGAATGCCAACTGCCATAGATAGTTTTAAAATACCACACAACGTAAAAGTGTAGTTTACAAATTCTCCAAAAGATTAAAAGTTTATTCATACATCATTTAACAAAATGAAAGTTTATAGATTAAGGTTTTGCCCATTATATCTCCGCAAGGAGGCGGTATATAATAGACAAATCCCGCAAAAGTGGCATCGAGTTCTGGTTCTTGATTTCTTGTCTTGTTCATGCGCATGGTCCACTAATTGCCTGAAATATATGTTTAAAAACGTCAAACAAAGTTGGTGAATTCATGTAGTTGTTTTTGTATAAATTGAGTCTGCAAAATGTAAGATGTATTTTGTATAAAAACCGGTATGTTAAAGCGTCAATGAAATCATTGATCATTAATGTATAGCTAGGATATTAATATGTGTAACGACATAAGAAACAATCCAACCCTTGATGATTTTTGTGTCGATTACCCTCGACTGGGTCACAAAACCACTCCTCTATTTGGGTCACATAGACAAAGAGTGGGGCTCGTCAAGACCCGATAGATCTACCCCCTTTCATTCCTCAGTCTAATGATGATTAATGGTGCTTAAGTATAACCCTATTCGCACATGATCTATGTTGTTCCATTTCCTAACTTATCATACCATTTGTAGATGTATCTCCCCGAAATGTTTAAAACTAGAAAGCATTTAAAAAGGAAACATGAACTCACTAAATGTTCTTCATAAGCGTACTAAAAATCATCGGTCGTCTTCTTGTCGCGCAACATAACATACAAGCATCTGAAATTCCGTTAGCCACTTAGGTCTATGTAATTGAATATGTATTAGGACTTGTATTAAGTTGTATGCAATTAATGTTTATTGAGTTGTGTTTTAGATGGGTGGTTTCTAAGTTGTTAATATATATTTTTGTATATTCGTGAGTTGTATAAGCGGGCCTAGCCCTCTAGTGACTTCGCGCCTCGCACGGGTAATATGTACGTGTCCACGAGATGTTTAGAGCCGCGCCCTCTCCTAGTCGGGTCTCACATGTTTGTTTCGATGACAACGTTAGCAGATATATTTTTTGGTTATATCTAATGTGTTTGTTTATACATATATATAAATATATCGGAGGGTTTTCGTGAGAACGCTAAATATTGCGAGAGCCATGAGAACGAATGAAAAAACCAATTAAAACCAATTTTTTTAATACAAACTCATTGTAATCAAAATACAACATCAAAGAAAGAATTTACAACATCAAATAGTTCATTATCATCTCAAAATCACTCTTATTAGATTTTTTACACATGTGTAAATATAACATATTTACACATGTGTAACTTGCAAACTTACTGATGTGTAAAAAAAATTTATCTATGAATTCACGTAAATTTAAATGTGTAAGTATAATTTCTAACAATGTATTTGAATAATAATGATATGTGTAAAAAGAAACTTTGAATTTGAATTGTTTTGTACCAAGTTCTCGTGTTTTTTTCATTCGTTCTCACGGTTCTCACAATATTTAGCATTCTCATTTAAACCTTCCCATAATATATATATATATATATATATATATATATATACATATATATATATATATAGGGAAAGGTTAATGCGAGAACCACCTTTATTGTGAGAACCGCGAGAACCACTAAAGTAACCCACTGCATCACCACCCAAAACCTAAAAAAACCTACCCCCTCCTAAAAAAACCTAAACACCCCCCACCTTTATTGGGAGGGTTTTCTTGAGAACTCTACCAAGCTTGAGTATAACTTATATTTTTAATCCGAATATGTATATAGTTTTTTCGTTGTCCGTTTGTCCGAAGCGTCCATGAATCTTGATAAGGATACATATGTATAAATATATATTTTGTGTTCATGTCCATACACCCATTTATGGGTAATCATTTGTATTGTAAACCCCTACAACTATACTACTAATTACTTCACACAATATACACATAAGTCCATTTTTAAGTGGTGACTAAATATATATATTTTCAATATATATATATTTTCCATATATATATATATATATATATATATAATACTCCTTTTCAATCTTTATGAAAATTCGAGTTTCCAAAACTTACTTCTTCCACCCAAGACTTTGGAATTTCATTTTTTAAAGCTTTTAAAGAAATCTATTTTCCTAACACTTGTATTTTTAAGGAAAATCCGCCATAATTTCCCAATATTAAGGTTTTCCATGTTAAAATCATATTCTTTTCTTTTAAAAATCACCCAAAATTTTCCAATAACAATATCAACTAACAATCTTTAACAAAAAGACAATATCAAGGATGACGAACATAGGTTTATTTTTATGAACATGCATCTTTTTAAAGAAATCCATACTTTCATAACCTTTCTGTTCTTAGAGATCCATACTTTTATATTGTTGAAACTCATCTCATCATCTTATATTCTAACACATTACAAGATTTTAACAAAGCATATGTATTGGTTTTTTAACAACTTTTCAAGAACATCTTTCTGAGTTTATCATGTTCATCATGGATCTTGTAAGATCCTCATGTACACTTGTTAGACCTACACTTTAGATATCATCTAACAAGTGTACATGTGGTGGACATCATCCACAACACAAAATAAACAATCAACATCTTCATATTAGCATCAAGAACACTTGTTTCCTTTAGTTTTTGTTACTTGTTTTTATGATTTTCATCATTTTAGAGTGGGGGTTCTTGATGTTTCACTTGTACATAAATAATATACTAATGAGTGAAGTAAAAAGGATATTTAAGAACACTCACCATTAGCACAAGGCTAGGGATGAAGCACAAGAACAACCAAGATGGAGATGAAGACTAGATGGTGGGTAGAAGCTCCTTGGGAAGATCCTTGGGCTTCTAGTGCTTGTATGCTCCTTTAATCACCTTAGAATACCCTTTGGACCCCTTGAAATGGCTTGAAATAATTTGAAAAGTGGAGGTTGTGGGTGTATGTGGTTCGCCGTAGGTATGTATGTGGGAGGTGTGTGTTGTGTTTTGAATTTTTTGTGAAGGTTAAGAGATGACAAGATTAGGATCTTTTATGGTCATCTTTCAAGATCTCTCTGCATCTAATCTCATCGACTACTTAGGTTAGTAAGGTGGCATCTAGACTCATCCTTAAACCCATGTGCTTAATTAGAAGGAAGGAGAGAGGAGGGGACCCCACCTTGTTAACAATTTTGGGATGGGGGTGGGGTCTTGCATGTTGAATGTTGGATTAAATGTTTAATGGTTAGTCATTATTTTTGGTATAACTCATATATATGATGTTCATGATGGGTATTTGATGTTTTCTCTTGTGAAATGGTCCAAACTAGTTTATACGTAGCCAAAAGTCCAGTGTTGAAGTAATCGCTAGTCGCTAGTCGGGCGGCGAGGTGGGGACTAGCAATTAATCGGGATTAATCCGGGATTAATCGGAATTAATGGGGATTAATGTGATTAATCTGTGACTAATCGGCACCTAGTCGGGATTTTTACAACCATGGCGAAAACAATGTAGGCTACTTATATTTTGTGTCTAATTTTTATTTGAGTACTTGATCGGGTGTTATTAAAATGTGCATATGCAATATGCATGGTATGAGATGATTATATACTTTGATGACATTTTCTATGTCTTTCATAAAGATTATGTTGTCTAACATCATTCTTGGACAATGTTAAAATACAAATTGCTGAATTTTAGTATCTATGGCCCGAATGGGACATTTTTGGTGCTAGTGTGCCTTTCAGAAGTTGTTTACGTATACTCTTGTTTTCCCACTTGGGATTTGGTATAGTTTTGATGTTGGAATTAGATCTAGGCCGTAAATATATTGTTTTGCTGAGTATCGGAACTGTGTCAGCACTGTTGTCTAACCAGTAAGTGTACTAGTGGTTTCGGTGCAGTGCTTTAACTGTTTCGAGTTGCAACAAATAAAATGTATAATATGCATCATTAAAATGTATTCCACGATATTTCTAAATGTATGAGATGTAAGCATGCAATGATGACGTTTAAACATATAACTGAACAATATAAATGGTTAGTAAATGTACAGAAGTTACTAGAAAAGTGTTGGTTATCACATTAGTTAACCTAAGTATAATAGATAAATAAGTTACATTTTAACGTGTCTTTTTAACTTAATCATACAAGTACACATGCATAGTCTAATATCCTACTATCATGTTAACACTTATCAATCCACATTTCACATACCAATATCCATATAACACAACTCATCATTCAAGATCACCTTAAACAATGCATTTCGTAACGATAAAAATATGCATATTTTATGGTTTATTTAACTTTTTTAGGTGTCGAAAGCCACATATGACTAAGAAAACACCATAGACACTTAATATAAGTTTCAATAATTATGTTTGTTATAAAATGTCATTTTATAACCTGATCTAAATCGGTTTCACCAAAATCACTTTAAAAGCCGATTTTTACCCTTTTTTAATACATAGTCTAGTACCGAACTTTACTATAACAATCCAAATCATCAAGACTTCATATTTAAACATGACACGTATTATTTGCTACACAAAATGAAACTAATAATAATATTAGTGCATATTTCATGTAAGCCACATAAATCATACAATTTTCATCCATTTTATCACTTTTTAAGCATCAATACAACATGCAAGACCATCAAACTTATGACACACTTTTGTATCATAAAAACACATCATATATCATCATATTTTCATGCATACAACCGGATTTAATTCATATTTTATGCATCACATCACATCATTATCAATTCATCTTTATATGGTCATCTAGTTATCATTAGCACTTATGTATAGTATTCAATGCATTAGAATCAGTCCTTCGTATCTAGCAACTTAAATGCCCATCAACACATATTTATCACATTTTTAAATAATCTAAAACATCAACTTCACTTAAATCATTCATTTCATCATTTTGATTTCACTGCATGTAACATTCTCTTACATTTATAAACAATCAAACAAAAACCCCTTTCTAGCACACATACATACAAATATACGGTTACACACATACACCTAAACATATAGTTTTCACTTTTTCAACTTAAATCATCATCATCTTTATGTAAATCAACTTTGATCATACATGCAACTCAAGAATCATCACAAGCAAAAGTTACTTTTAAACAAAACACAAACTCAAACACACACATTAACACACCCCCGCTTACATACTCACTCACTAACACATCCATTTTCCATTTTGTTTAAAACCCTTTTTTTTGTTTAGAATCCAAGTGTGTCAAGAATATAAGCTTTGAGAACCAATCTTAAATCTATTTATGTAGGTCCATATCACAGGTGGAAATACAAGATTGACTAATCAACCAAGGGTGTAGAATCCTCTTAGTTAATCGCACGAATAGAAACATGTATACTAATGAAGAACACATAAATTCCAACAAACCGATTTTCTATTATTATCGAACTCAAGGTTAACAATCACTCAAGATAACAATTGTAAGTCCTGAAAATCCGGATCTAACATTGATATCTAATAATCACCAAGGATGGGCGGAATCTAAACTTGGTGAAATTCAAGAAAACTGGAAAATAAGAAAGAGATGAACGAGAAAAAACGAGAATCACTTTCAAACTTTGCACACGATTCTAGTACTTTCACAAGCAAAATCGTCTAGTACAAAGTTCTTCACCTATCTCTCTCCCTCTAACAATGGAGGCTCCTAAGTTCTTCTCTAAGGCTTAACACTAGAAATGCTATAACATTAGCTTATATACCTAGGGTAAGTCCATTCCCATCACGGGCTTCCCTTGGGCTTGCCTGGCCCACATGGCCTATGGCATGCCCAAATGACCTATAAAGGTCCAAACCTAGTACAAACTAACCCAATTAGATCCCCGTTGGCAACCATAGTCCGTTGCGTATATTTGATGCGTCAATCTCAAACTTCTAGGACCTAACAATTGGTATTAGAACATGGATATACTCGGGGAACAACAAATCAAACGTTGTTCAGTAAACGAGTTGACAACGATCTCATCCTTGTTCAGATCTATGTTGACGATATCATTTTCGGGTCAACCAATGACGAGTTATGCAAAGAATTCGAGTAGGTAATGAAAAAGAAGTTCGAGAGAAGCTCCTTAGGTGAAATGACAATGTTCTTGGGTTTGCAAATTCGTCAAAGCGGTTAAGGAGGATGAAGATGATTGGTGTAGTGGTGGTTACCGGAGGTGATAGAGTGAGGAAGGTGATGAACGTGGTATGATGATGTACGGTAGATAATGGTGGTCCGACAAGAGTTTCAGGAGACCGGATAATGGTGATCGTGTTTCAAATTACGGTGGTCGGCGGAAGGTGAATGGAGGTTAATGTTGGCCGAGGTCGCCAGAATATGATGGTCAGAGTTGTGTTGAAGTGGGTGGAATACGGTGGTGATCGACGGTGTTCGGAGTCGAACAACGGTGTTCGGTGAACGGCGGAGTTTGGGGTGGTGACAGAGGATGTTGAAGGGTGTCGGAGATGATGACTAGAGCTGATGAGTTGACAAAGGTGGTTGACGATGGTGTTATGGTGAGGTTGGAGGAGTTGCGGGTTGCACAATGATGTTAATCGAAGAACGGGGGTGGTCAATTTTTGCGGTGAACACTAGTATCTCGAAGAAAGATGAGAACTCGAGAAGTGAAGGTGACACGATAAACAACGAAGATGACTGATGATGGAAGATGACGATGACGTTGTTGTTGTTGATATGTATCTCAGATAGAAGATAAAACAGTGAAGAACGATGAAGGTGTATATCTCAGATGAAGATTTGTGAAGGTGTGTTTTGGATTGATGATGAAATGTATCTCCGATAGAAAAAAGATGTATCTCAGAAGTATCATGGATGAAAAACAATGTATCTCGGATGAATCTCGAAAAATTTAATAGATGTTTCGATGAACTGTGAATTTAATAGATGTTTTGAAAGAGTTTAATGTATGGAGTTCTGTTAGGATCTGAGTTTAGATCAGTTGTGATTGTTTAGAAAATGGTTTAATGATTAAAGAGAAAACAGAGTGAATTCTGCAGCGGAATAAACTTTATATCACAACTAATGGAAGAATGCTTTCATCATCATGCTTTCAAACTTATAAGTTTTGTATGTGAATCACAAACTCCCCCTCAGCTCAATGATAGTTTGTTAGGACAAAATGCAAGAGAGATTATTGGAAGGAAATGCGCAAAATGATCTTTTGATAGATAGATGGAACAATACAATGTACTGTTCTATTTATACAGAATGTCAAACCTCTGAGCATCTTTGCTGACATCAGGGTTTGATAGTGGTAGCTAACAACTAAATAACTAACTCTAAACACTGATATACCTAACCATTGCTATTACAGACACTGTTACATTAATATAAGACAAAACACTGATGACCCTATCAACTGTTGGTCTTCATCAGCGGTTACATAGTAGAGTTTGTGTCAATAGATCTTGTAAAGCAGAGTTATCTTGGATCAGTGGCTTGCATCAGAGGTTGTAAGCTCTGTTATTCTGGATCAATCCTCTGATGTATTTTTTGCTTTATATCATCTGTTTCTACAGGGTTCAATCCCAACAATCTCCCCCTAGAACAAATGATGGCAAAACACCATTATTGTTGATCTTTAAATCTCAACATGAGCTCTCTTATTTGTCCTTTGAACTGTAATTCAAAGTTAAGAGACTCAATATCATCCTCATCCTTTTCGAGCTCCAGCTTCATTAGATCTTGGAGGTCTTCTGCACAGAGCCCATATGCATCATCCTTTCTTATCTTGGTAGCATCACCATTTGATTTGAGCAGAGTTAATTTGTGAGTGTTTTTGTCAACCTTCCATTTTAGATTTTTTTGATTAGATGGCTTTCTTGGATGGTTCTTTAATGTTGAGAATGATGGTTGGATTTGATGAGCAATCTTGGATAAGGTCTCTCTTAGCATATCACTTGCGTCATCAGTATGGAATTGGGCTTGATTCATGATGACCTTTTTGATAAAGGTGTGTTCAAACCTTCTCTTATCTTCCTCAGACATCCCCCTTTGCCTTTTCGTTGATTCAAGGCAAGGATGGAAAGAGCAGATGTTGAAGAAGATTTTTGTAAAGGTTGGGTCTGATGAACTATAACCTCTGCTGAGTAGTTAGGCTTCTTAGGAACGATGAATCTCTTTGTCTCAGCTTTTCTAAACCTTTGTAAGCATCCACTACCTTAACCTCTGACCACTTGGTTACCTCTGACCACCTAGTTACATCTGCTGAGTAGTCAGGCTTCTTAAGATTTTTGTAAAGGTTTTGTACTTTTCTATCACTCCTTCCCTTTGTATCCATCTTGGTTACATCCTCTGCTTGTTTTGCCTTCAATTGAAGGTATTCATCAATGTTCTTTGGTTAGGATATCTTGCAGAGATGGGAAGTCTCTCTTTTCTGGATCTTCTTAGAGTAGAAGGATTTGATCTCTTCCTTAAAACAGGTAGATCCAGTGGAAATTGAGTGGTAAGAGGAAGCACTGTTGGTGGTTCACAGTGGTTTGAGATGATGTAGATATTGGACGAGAAGTAGAGGTTGTGGTCAGTGGTTGTGATGATAATGGAAGTGGTGAAGGAATGATATTTTCATTATCTATAACATTTTCATCTTCCTTCTTTGAAAATGAGTTTGGGTGATGGTGGTTGAGTGGGAATTCTTGTGGGAGTAGGTATTTGATGAGTGGTGGTTAGAAAAATGATCATGGCATAGGTTGAGGTAGCATCTACTATAACCATTGTTGTATCAACAATTATTCACATAACAGGTGCCACAACATCTGCCGGTGGTGATGATGATTTTGGTGTGCTTTAGATTGAACAGTGGTTTTGGAAGGGGTGGATGTTGGTTGGCTAACCTTTCTGGTTGACTTTCTTCTTTACTTTGAAGTACCAAGATCTTCCTTTTCCATCTGAGCAATCTTTTATTTTTCAAATCTTTGTGCACCTTTTGTTTCCAACCTCTGTTTTCTCTTTTGCTTTTCTTCAGCAAAGAGTTTGAGAGTTTCATCAACTTTCTTTGTACTATCTGGCTAAGGGATTTCCACAACATGTTTGGCTTTAAGCTCAGGCTTCAATTTTAACTCTTCTTTTTCTTTCTCCCCTTTTTGGCATTGGGCTGTTTCAACAAGAATAACTGTAGGAGGAGAAGTGCGAGTGGTTTGAAGTAAGTGAGCTTTAATGGCTTTGATGTCTACAAGTGTGTCTTGATATCTTGCATCAACCATATTTTTAAACATATCCATGTGTTTTTCATGTTGAGGATCAACATGTTTTCTTTGAAGTTGAAGCTGAGGATATAATTGTTTCCATAGCTCAGCAGTCTTTGGTGTTGGAGCAGAGGATTGACTTTTTGAGGATTGTAACATCTGTTGCATCATATTTTTATGTCAGCAACAAATGTTTCAATATTTCATACTCTCTCCGTCAATTCTTTGTATCTCAGTTCATCACCTAACTTAATAGGATCATTTGAACTCCTACCAGTGGTGGTTGTATCTGGATTCTCAATGGAAATGAATCCCATGTCATCAAAACCAGATGCCCCTTTTTCTTGGTACCGGCGACCTCCAACTAGAACAGAGGTTACGTTGGTAGCCTCAACAGTTATTGCCTTCAATGGAGTCTTATGAATGTAACCACTTTCCAATTGAGAAACAGGAAGTTTTGCAATTGTAGTGATTGCTCCACTTGAAAAATCACCAAGGGTTACATGTAACCCAGGGGATGTAGCCTCCTCCGTTGTTGATGGGATATCAAAGACATGAGTATCAGACTCAGTCACATGTAGAGGTAACTCTCAGTGATGTGTGGTTGAGAGGAACTGATATATGTCTGATCCATGTGAATTGCCTTCAACAGGGGTAAAATGGTGGGGGGAATATTTGTTGGTGAGGGTTGGGGTGTAGAAAGCGACATTGCCCTGGGAAGGGGCTGAGGAAGATAGAACCAAGTGTATTTAGAGCTTCATATTGAGGAGTCCCTGTGCTTACAACTTGATCCTTTTGTGAGTATTCAAGATGTCACACCCCAACCGATGGGGGAAACATCGAGGCCGGACGAAATAGATTGTCATTGCTCATAAAACTAAATACGGCAATAATTAATTAAATCCGAATTTCATTTCATAGCAAAAGGTCATTACAATACAAGGGAAATTCAATAACAACATTAATATGACAAAATTTAATACAACACTATAAACCTAAACCTCTAAATGTGTATCTAGCATCATCGCTACTTCGTTTTCAAGGCATCAACCTTCTCAACCTGTAACATGTTTAAAATATGAGTTCAATGCAAAAGCAAAGGCGAGTGTACAAGTTTGAGCATAGCATACGTATAAGCATAAGTTTAAACAAATCCCATGGCAACTAAGTTTACATACGAGCAAATACAAGGCATGCGATATTTGCAGTCAACCGTCTGTTTACGCAACTAGTATAAATAATTCAACATGACCACACGTTCACGGGCAATGCATTACTCCTATAGCTCTATACATGTCAAATGGAGGCTCAAAATAAGCTAATGACTATGGTATCACATATGTCCGGTCCTAGTATAAGCATAACATACGAATCAAAGCGTTCATGTATCATCGATTGTTCGTGCAAGTAATAAAGCATAAGTTTTGTGTTGTTTTTTATATGTAAACATGTTACCCCCCAAAAGTGATAAACTAAAAGGGGGTTCGAGTATACTCACGGTTTTGCAAGCGTTCCGACTTGGTAAATCTGTGAAGAGTTGTTAAGTTGCGGGATAAACACTGAGTAACAAGAGGAAAACGTAGGTGTGAGTATTTGGATGATTATTAGAAGATTCGGGATTTCGGAATATTGCACACAAAGTAAAGTATACGAAAGTACTCACTAAGGCATAGCACTCATTTTGACACTATGGGAACCGAATAGGGTTTATGTGATTTCATAGTCGTAGCAGCTATTAGAATATAAACGAGGAACCATACTCTTTAGTGACTAAACTTACTAACTCGACACATCATTATGTAGACATTATCAAGGTTTCGGTTTTTAAGTATGTATTATATAGATTAATATAGTTATATGTATAAGTCCATTCATGGATATCACAGAAGTCATGTAGGAGGTAGCTGGCATAGCCATCCATTTAGTAACCTCATAAGAGTTCACCACTACACAAGTTGTCATAGACAACAAGGAGGGTCATGAATCAAGTACAAGAATAATAAGAATTGAAATACATGTTACCATACACTAAGTGGCCATGTAATCTACAACCCGGTGAGCTGGCGTCGACACACGTCGAAGGCTAGACAAGGTTGTGTCACTCTCAACTAGCAAACCACTTAGAATGAATGAGAAAACATCAAGTGTTGTGTGGACTTAAATGTAGGTGTTGGTGCAGAATGTCTATGTCTTAGTCCTATATCAAGTCTGTTTAGATTAGATGTGAATAGGCTAGCAAAAAAAGTATTTAAGTGTTTATATGCCAAGTTCGCTGGTTAGGTGTTGTGATGTCAAGTTCGGCCGAACTTGACCAGGTCAAGTTCGCCGAACTCAGTCTATCACCAGCGGACTTGTGCTCCTATAAATAGCTATCTTGAGTCTCTCATTTGTAAATTTTGGGGCTCTGTGTAGCGAAGCTCTGTCAATTTGGAAACTTGAAGTTTATCAATAAATTTGACGTTTAACTGATTAATTCTTGTTATTTTGTAATTATGTCATATTGTTTCCGCCATTATGGACATTAGATATCAAATCTAGGTTCCTATGCTATAAGGATCTTTCCTACAAGTGTAATCAGAGCTAGAATAGCCTGATTTGATTGATATCAAGACAAGAACAACTCTTATTCTACTCCATTCTTCTATTTTCTTAACTTTTAACTAAAATGAAGAATTTACAGCAAATTCTGTCCAAATTTGAATATGTCATGCTAAATACATCATAGATAAACCCCTGAGAGTTTGGAGATTAAATTCAAACGAATTGTTGTCAAATTGTTGCAAAAACCATGTTTTCAAAAGTCAATTTGAACGAACTTCTATGTCAAGTTCGCTCGAACTTGACTTAGAAACTCACTTTTTGAGTGTTTTTCTATCAAGTTCGCTCGAACTTGAGGATTTTTGAGAGAAATATTGATAAATTCGCTCGAACTTACATAATTTTCATTGATCTTTTGTCAAGTTCACTCAAACTTGATTAAAATCAAGAAATTTATACTAAATTCGCTCGAACTTGCAAGGTTTTTTCAATTCTCAACCAGAAGTTCGCTCGAACTTATCTCAGGATCATTTTTCCAAATCAAGTCACACAAGTTCGACCGAACTTGTGTAAAAACTGAAAATGTACTTTCTTCCACTTCAAGTTCGACCGAACATGTAATAGTTCTAGTATTTGTCAAAGTTTGAACGTGTTTTCAGCGTACGTGTTTCGATATTCGTGATGGATGATCTACAGAGAGCGTTTATGTCAGGAGTGGGTACATCCAATGCCAATGTGATACATCAAGTTAATCTCAACAACGAAATGGGCACGTCTGTTAAACCTTCGAAGTTAATGAGTATGGACGAATACGAAGCATGGAAGGAGAAGTTCAGTTACTGGGTTCAGGCAAATGCATTTCCAAAGTTGGGTTGCGATAGAAAGAGGATATGTCGTTCCGTTAGACGAAACTCAGCTTGTTCTGGAGAAGTACAAATATTATTCGCCACAGAAAGAAGAAGATATCGCTGAAAAGAAAATGATTAGCCTCATTCAACAGTCCGTTAAAGAGGATATTTTGATCTTGTTTCCTGAATACATGACTGCGAGGGAACTCTGGTTATCGTTGAAGAATAAATACCAGGGTAGTGCAGAAATGATAAAGAGCAAAAAGGCTCTTATCATGAAGGAATTTGAAATTTTTACTATGATGAAGGGTGAGACCATGAAACAGATGATCGAACGTTTTTGTCATCTGAAAGTTCAAATGAGGAGACACGGTCTTGAGAAGACAGAACCGGAATATATTGATAAGCTTACAGATGCGTTACCTGGCGGAGAATGCACTACCTATCTCATGGTATTAAAAGAAAGTCCAAACTGGGAATTCTTCAAGCTGACTACATTCATCGACAAACTCGAAGGTCATGAAATGGAACTTCTAAAGATTGCAAAGTTGAAGAATGCTAACTTCGTTCAAGATGTCGGTATATATTACAAGAACGAAGCTCAAGACAACATTTCAAGCCCAAAGATTCAAACAGCATTCAGTGCGAATATGAATTCTTCGAATCATTCCCCACAAAATCAAATTCAATCATATTCACAATATGATCAAATTCCGCAGAGTTCTTCATATTCTAGCACGGGTTCAAATTCTTCTTATCAGAATCAAGCAAATCAGAATAATCAATCGAATTCTGATTCAAATGTGTACAAGTGCAACGTTGCTGTTAATCTAAATAATGTTGTTTTCTGAAGAAGTTGCCAAACAACACATGGCACTTCTCGCCATAGTGTTAGAATCTTATGAAAGTCTTGTTGCTGGGAAGATTGGTAATCCTGAGATGACTGCCGAGGATTATGATCAAGTGGACGAAGAAGAACTTGAGCTCATGGATATCAAATGGTCTTTGGCTTCTATCATTCGAAAGGGTGACAAAGTTTGTTGCGCTCACAGGCCGAGATATCGGAAATTCAAGCAACAAACTAGGATTCGACAAATCAAAGGTCACTTGTTTTAGATGCCAAAAAAGGGCATTTCAAGAGAGAATGTAAGATTTCTGAAAAAAGCGGCAACCAGAGTCCGTTCGGAAGTGGAAGTGATTATTACAAGAAGGCTCTTTAGTATAAGCCATTTCCAAAGAAGACTCAAGTTGATATTCAAGAAAAACCATCCAACAATACCGAGAAGGCGATGGTTGCTACCAACAAAGATGATGGTTTTGATTGAAATTCTTATATTGGTAAGAAGACAGGAGTTGCATTGATGGCTGAAATTGTCGAAGATACATCTACTGAAGACATAGCTCTGGAGAATGCTTTACTAGAACAGTATCTGCCACAACAGGAAGAAGAGGAGACTTATCTTCACATGAATACATAAAGCATTTTATCTCCTAACTCAACTTCTAGTTTTGCAGGTAACTTTGATGGAAATTCTTAGGAGCAAGTGGTCGAGGAGAAACCGATAGTTGAAGAAGTCATTGATGTTACTCAAGAATGAATGCTGAAAACCTCACGGACATTGCCAACAAAGCTATGACGGCAAATCTAACCAAGGTAGGTCCGAGGTAAAGATAGTCGAAAAGGAAGTTGTCAAAGTGCAAATTGTGGAGGTTGAAAAACCATGCACAAAATGCACCGAGCCGTGTACAAAATGCGCCAAAAAATCACAAATCATTGCTGAACTCAATGTGCATAATGAACTTTCAAATATGATTATCGCACAATGAAGGAAGCGTATGACAAAATGAAAGATGATTATGGCAGGCTCGACAGAAATAATATTGAACAACATGATACTTTGAGAATGTTAAAAGGGACAGTAATGGATAAACAAAAAGCAATAAATGTATACATTAACACCATTGCTGAAACCAAACAAAAACTCCAGGATATGAAAATAGAAACAGAACATGTTCAATAACTTTTGAGAAGTTACACCAGTAATGCTTATGTCATCGATCATATTATTCCCACGATTTCGTCGAAAGAAAATGATAAAAAGTCTAAAAAGAAAAATGGTAGAGAATACACCAATGTTCCACCACCCCTATGTGAGAGATATTGTCGTAAAACTGTTGATGGGATGGATAAGGCACTCAACATTGAGTTATTATTTGAAAAGAAGAATGAGTTGCCAGAGAACGTTGATGTAATCTATACTACATCAGATGATGACAATAATGTTGTGGTTAAAAATGTGGTTGAAAACGTTTTGAATGATTCTGATGATGGCAGCTTTGAAAGCGCCACCTCGAGTTTGAACAGTTCTGACACAAAATTCGAAGATGTTGATACATTATCGGAAGATGGCCTATGTGATGAACCAAACGTTGTCATGTACACGGTCAAGGAATCTGATAGACTATACTTTGATGACAGTTTTCCGATTCGGAATGTCAAAGAAGATCAATTGGATAAACTATTCAAATTGGTTGAAGTTACATCAGAGGATCTGGAAAAGAATGAAAAGAAATTCTATTCTAAACATAAAAAAAAATGACAATAACTACCGGAGAAATGGTGGTGATCATCCGGAAAACCGGAGAGCTGGGTTGGGTTTGGATGTGGAAGAAGAACCGGTTAAGAAAAAGTCACCATTTCACGAAAACAAAGATAAAAACATGAAACTCGTTTATGGGACAAGCATGGTTCAAGAGGAAAGTTTGATTGGGAAGCAACCAAACGATGAGTTCAAAAGGTAAAGGAACTTCGAGATAAGGCCAAGGCCACAAGTGGTGTAAAACCCACTAGTGGATATTCTCATGATGATCGGACTTGCTTCAAGTGCAATGAAGTCGGTCACATTGCACGCAAGTGTCCGAAATCTAAGCCGGCCTATCTTAGAAGAAAAGAAAGTTCAGATGTTGTAAATCCTAAGCAACCAGAGTTTGTAAAACCTGTCACAATTCTAAAAAGAAATGATTCAAAGCTTGAAGTTAAGTCTAAAACTGAAAAGAAGTTTGAAAATTCAACTTTCGAAAAAGGTGAAACTTCCAAGGCTAATGAGTCAAGTTTTACATAAAAAAAGGAAAACATTAAATCACAAGCCTGGATTGCTAAAAAGAAGTCATCAACATCTGAAATTACCAAGTCTGAGCTTGTTAAGACTAGTAATAGCAAAGTGCATTCTGGATAGTGGAGCATCAAGGCACATGACAGGGATGAAAGCTCTTTTGTTCGACATAAAAGCTATAAATGGCGGATATGTTGGTTTTGCCGGTAATCAAGGTGGAAGAATTGTCGCCGAAGGAAAACTTCCAATGGCGTAGTTTCGTTTGATCATGTGAACTACATTGTTGAGCTTGAGAATAATCTTCTGAGCATCTCGCAGATTTGTGATAAACAGTTCAAAATGCATTTCAATGACAAAGAGCGCATGATATTAAATCCGGGTTTCAAAATACCGGATGATTGGATTCTGATGCGCGCCCCACGCGAGAATGATCTCTATGTTTTAGATATTGGTGTCGTACCACATCATCTAAATCTGCCCAATGTTTTGTGACGAAAGCTATGGAGAAAGATTCTATTCTCTGGCATCGAATAATGGGGCACATTCATTTGCGAAAAATGAATTTTCTGGTTCATAACGATCTGGTTGACGGTGTGAATCTTAGAAGCTTCCATATGACAGATCATTGTCTAGAATGTAAAAAGGGGAAACAGATCAAAACGTCACATCCGAAGAAGATTCTGAATTCTATAAAGCTGCCACTTGAACGTCTTCATATGGATCTGTTTGGTCCAGTGAACGTCCGAAGTATTTCAGGAGACTTATACTGCTTAGTCGTCACATATGATTATTCACGTTATTCATGGGTTTTCTTTCAAGAATCAAAGGATGAAACGTTTGATAATCTGGTGATTCTTTTCAAGAAACTCGAAAATCTATATCATCTACTTGTCAGACGTATTCACAGTAACAACGGCACGGAACTCAAGAACAACAAGATGAAAGAATTTTGCAACGCCAAGGGAATTCTGCACGAATTCAGTGCACCCTATACTCCTCAACAAAACGGCGTAGCTGAGAGGAAGAATAGAACTTTGATCGAAACAGCAAGAACCATGCTTGCAGACTCAAAACTTCCTGTTAGCTTCTGTAGTGAGGCGGTTGCAGCGGCTTGCTACAAACTAAACAGGGTCTTAACTGTCAAACCGACTAAAAAGACCTGTTTTGAAATGATCAACAGAAGGAAACCAAATTTGAAATATCTAGAGCCATTTGGTGCACCATGTGCTGTAATCGATCAAGATGGTAAGCTGGTGCCAAATCGCTTGAGGGTTTCTTTGTCGGGTATGCCAGTCCGCTGAGAAGATTATATGTTCCCTTTTGAGAAAGGTAATTGAAGCACAACATGTTGATTGCTTCAACTATACGATCCTATTCAAAGTAGAGGCGTTGCATGGCTGTTCAATTATCAAGATCTATGGAAGTCATTCGACTTGCCGGAAGAACCGTCTGAAGAAGAACTCGCAGCGCTTTATTATCTTCAACAGTCGGCGAATCAAGAACAAATCATTAGACCAATTGTGGTTAATCAATCCACGTTGGATACTTCGTCTTCTGGAGCAGGTCCAAGTAGTAGTGGTGTTCAAGTTGAAAATGTTTCTGAAGCAGAAGCAACACATACTATAACTCCATCGAATGTCTCCTCTGAACCAGAAAATGCAACAACAGTGCCAAATATGCCTCAGAATCAGAATTCTGACTTTGATGAAGCGCCAACTTTTGTTGTTGATGGAGAATCCTCATCGGATGAGGAATCCGTGCAAATATCCAATATGTTGAATCAATCTGCAGGCCCAGCAATCAGAACGAAGCCTCATCTAGTGCTCCTAATGTTGAATTGATAGTTGATCTGAATGTAACAAATCAGCAAAGCTCGGTTGATGTTCCTAGCAAAGAATTACAAACTGGTGTGTGTACAAGAAGCCAAATCAACAAAGCACTAAGTTGTTTCTACACCCGAGTTGCTCCAACTCAAGACTACTACTACTACTCATGTTTCATTTCTCAAATAGAGCTAAAAACTGTTAATGAAACTCTGGTGATGAGAACTGGGTGATAGCAATGCAAGAGGAACTGTTACAGTTCGAGAAATTGGGTGTTTGGAGGCTTGTAGACTTACCACCGAAGCAGAAAGCTATAGATACAAAGTGGGTCTTCAAGTGTAAAAGGGATGATCGGGGTGTGATTATTAGAAACAAAGCTCGGTTGGTTGTCAAAGGTTTCCACCAGCAAGAAGGAATTGACTATACAGAAGTTTATGCACCAGTTGCACGATTAGAGTCAATCCGTATTTTCCTTGCGTTCGCAGCTTGGAAAGGTTTTAAGGTGTACCAGATAGATGTAAAATATGCATTTCTCTATGGTAAGCTATGCGAACAAGTGTACGCCTGCCAACCACCGGGTTTCGTTGATCCGATGAACAAGAACAAAGCTTATCTCCTAGACAAAGCCTTATACGGATTACATCAAGCCCCGAGAGCTTGGTACGAGACGCTATCGCAACATCTCGTTGGAAATGGCTTTACTAGAGGCACAGTGGACAGTACATTGTTTACTAGAGAATTCGGAAGTCATCTAATCATTGTACAAATCTATGTGGATGATATCATCTTTGGTTCAACGGATGATAGTCTTTGCAAAGAGTTCGAAAAGATCATAAAGAAGAAATTCGAGATGTCCTCCATGGGCGAAATGAAATTCTTTCTCGGATTACAAGTTGATAAGTTACAAGACGGTATATTCATTCATCAGACAAAGTATGTTCACGATATTATCAAGAAGTTTGAAATGGATAGCTCGAAGCCGCTTTCAACTCCGCTGGCCCTGAACCATGGGATTTGCATTGACGAGACTGGAACCAAAGTTAATGACGCACTCTATCGGTCGATGATAGGATCTCTGATGTATCTGACGTATCTCGCCCAGATATCATGTATCCTACCTGCCTATGCGCGAGATACCAGTCCAATCCTCGAGTGTCACACATGCAAATAGTTAAGCGAATATTCCGATACTTGAAGGGATGTCCAAGCACCGGCTTGTGGTATCCAAAGAACGACAATTTTGATCTAACGGGATACGCTGACTCGGACTTCAGGGTGGACAAGTTGAACTCTAAATCTACGACTGCGGGTTGCCAGTTCTTCGGAACTCCTTTGTAACATGGCAATACAAGAAACAGATCACGGTCTCTCTCTCTACCTGTGAGGCAGAATACATTTCTACTTCCAGCTGTTGTTCTCAAATCCTCTGGATTCAACAATAATGTGGGATTATGGTCTGCAATTTCTTGATATGCCTCTATTTGTAGATAATAAAGCAGCGACCGATATTAAAAAAAATCATGTTCATCACTCACGTACTAAACACATTGAAATTCGTTATCACTTCATTCGTGATTGCTACGAAAAGAAGATTGGCGCGAATAGAAAAAATCCACACCGATGAACAAAAGACTGATTTTTATACCAAATCATTTCCTTTAACAAGATTTAAATATCTCATGAGGCTTAACGGTATTAAAAATTTGCTTACAGGTGCGGAAGTAGAGGTTGAATACGGATCGGACGACGAGTTCACGTGATCCACATTGGTTTGTGTTTATCTTTTAGATTAGTATTTCTTAAAAAACTAAAATACATAAATATGTTTTAGATTTTAGGGGGAGAAATATTTGAGAAAATACAAAAACTTATGAAAATTTCAAAAAGTACAAAAACGTTGAAAAAGACAAAAAGAATTCGGTGTCACAAAAGGAAATGATAGTACATCAGTAGACTATCACAGTATGCTAAAGAAATGTAAAGTTTAAAAGTGATAAACAAGTCTTACTATGGATGTGTTGATAGGCTTTACACGTTCAGTAAATTGTTTCTGAGATATAAACTAAATTTTACAACTGCTTAATCTTGTGGATTAACATCTCTCGGATATATGGACATAGTACTCCGAAATTTCGTTTGAGAGATTGCCTGATTTTGAGATACGAGGTCTTTATAGATAGTTGATATCTGGGGTATTATACAAGTTCTTCTAATTTTGCGGAAGCAATAGCCTAGAACTTCTATAATACTTTCACTATAAACCCCTAAAACTGCATGCAAAACTTGAAAAGAATCGAAAGATCTAATCATTTGTAGTGCTGAAAAGATTCCTTAAATGGAACACACCTAAAGTCGAGCCATAATCTCTTTGTCGATACGATGGTATTAACCTGAGCTCTTAAGGCCTCGCATTAACCCAGATACAGATATCAATTACGCTATTCTTACCTGTAAGATAAAATCTAAGGAATCTTGATACGAGAGTATATTCAACAGGTGGAAACCATAGTTAAGTCGAGTTTCATAATTCATACCTAACATATCTTGGAACAATTGAGAAACGTGATGAAGTTTAACTGGAAAAACATATTGACAATCTAGGTAAACAAGTTTAAAACTTAAAGTCATCAAAATGTCAACGGTACTGGTGATATGTCTCAATCAACTGATATGATCCTTAGACACGAATTCACAAAAATATGTCTGTAAATATGTTTGTATTAGTTTACATTGTTTGTACATAGTTTATCTGCTTTATAGATTAAAACCAAAAAGATTTTCAGTGGTTTTAGCATAAATTTACAAAAATACAAAAAGATTTTGTTTCTACATTGTTTTCAGCAAACCAATGTTGGAGAACGGATCTTCGAAGTTTGGTAAGGTGCTAAACTGATGGGAATCCAACTGACAACGGACTAGGAGCTAATCGGTAAAAAATGATAAACCAAAACGATGAAAAGTTCATTAATTTGAAACTTTATTTTGAAAAATTCAGCAGTTTGTTCATAACGGGTCGAACCGGGGTCATTAACTTGGACTCAACAGACAAATCAGTTAACCAAGGTCATTAGCTTGGACTTGTTCAACTGAGTGGATTTTCAGAACTAGTAAAAGGTGACAAGTTCAGGGACTAAATTGAAAAATCTTGAAAGTTTTAAACTTGGTTTAGGCAAGTTCGACCGAACTTGCTTATAAGTTCATAAATAAAGATTGAAACAAGTTCGACCGAACTTGTTTAGGAAGTTATTGAGTTTTTGTAAGTTCGTCCGAACTTGCAATGGGCTTTCAAAGCTTGGGTTTACAAGTTCGCCCGAACTTGCTAGGCTATAAATAGCATGCAAGTTCGGCTAAACTTCATTATCTTTATCCAAATCCTCTGAGCGAACTTAGCGATTTTGTGAGATTTGTTAAAATTGCAAAGAATCAGTCATTGTGCTGCTGAAATTTTTGATTGTTTGTGGTGATTTGCACATCACTTGCAATGGCAGAGGTGAGAAATTGTGATTTGGACCATGAATTGTACTTAAACGATTAACCAAGATCTGAAATCTGATAAAACAGGTAGATCTAGGTGTTATTTGGTCAAATTGGACATAAATTTGTAATAAGTGACATAAAACGATCATGAGTGTGATTTGAATTTGATCAGAATGAGTTGTAAAAGATAGGCAGGTTTCATGAAGGAGATGACAAGTTCGGGCCGAACTTGTTATCAAGTTCGCCCGAACTTGCCAAATAAAACAGAATAAAATGAGCTGAAACGCAAGTTCAACCAAACTTATGATTAAAAACTGGAAATGTAAAATACATATGTAAGTTCGCTCGAACCTAGAAATTGAAATTTGAAATGTCAAATAACAAGTTCGCCCGAACTTGTGTTGATTTGTTGAATATGTTTTGTGACATGTTCGGGCGGACTTGACCTAAACTTGTTTGTAATATCAACATCAAGTTCGCCCGAACTTGATGTAATATGTGAAAAATTTGTATCTTTTTCTTGAAATGCGTGCTAAATGTTTTGCGTCGATTTTCAGGTTCCAGTACCAGCGTGGGTAATCACGATGGATTATTCCAAGTTCCACAATACCTGTATTACTCTTGACAAGACGTTGTGTCCATCGTTAAAGGAGTATGATAGTATTTTGAAGTTTTTGAGGATATTCCGATACATCATGCTATCACAGAAAGAACAGTGTCCTATCAATCACACATTTATCATTTCTGGATGAATGCTTCGTTAATTGAAGACAAGAAGACTATTGGTTCAGTCGTTCAAGTTGGAAATGAAGATAAAGGTATTACGGTCACTGAAGAAGATATTCGAAGGATCTTACAGTTCAACGATGATAAAGATGATCCGATTTTTCTTGATGAAAAGATGGTACGTGGATGTTTTTATCGAATGGGCTACAAAGGGAGCGTGAACAAACCTACATTGAAGAAAGGGGAAGTTCTAAACCCCTACAAGCTTCTCATGCACGCAATTTACATACTTTCAGCCTTCGGAAAGTAGGTCTCGATGATGACCAAGACTATATGTGATGCGGGCCCAAGTGTGGAGGAACGAGCCTTGTTATATTTAGAGGCCCAAGATCGCGTAACAAATGGGGCCTCACTGAAATGGCTCTAACTTGGGCTACGGTGCTCCGTTTTGGGCCTGCGACCAGGCAAACGACCATGAGAAAAAAGCCCAATCTTGCTGCAAACGCCTATGGCGGTTTGGGCCAACGTTCGGGACTGAAAAACGCTTAATTCTTCTAGTTATTTATCATTTTGTGTTTTTTTATAAGTTTCGTAGACTTTGTTTTGTTATAGTTTTTGGCCCAAGTGTGTTTTAGGCCCGTTTTCAAATTTATGTCTCTATATAAGTGTTGCTAAGGATAATGGAAAGTTCAGAATTGAATTTTGTGATAATTAGTTTTTTCACTTCAAATTCTTGCCCTTTGGGTTGAATTTTGGGTGTTTGGGAAAGACCAGCACGGGTATTCTTAGAATCAACGTGTTTGATCTCTGTTTATCTAATCTTTCGCTACATCAATATGGCTTGCATGGCTACAGCGTTGATCTTGAAGAAGCCGTACAACTATTCAAAGCTCGTTTTTACTTACTTGTCAAAGAATATGGAAGATGTTAGACTGTGTTTGTATCCAAGATTTGTGCTAATGCTCATTGATGAGAAGTTTACAGACATTGCACGTGCTCCAAATGACATCTTATATTTTAGTCATCTGATGAAACTACCATGAAGAAATTGATCAAGTTTCAGAAGCATGATTCAGCACCTGTTGCAAAGCCACTGTTTGGGGCTATGAAAAATGAGAATTATGTTGCACCTGCTGGAAACAAGTGGAGGAATGATGGTAGTGGTGACAAAAAAGAGTTAAATGCTGAAAAGCAATGGTTTGTGACGTTCAAGCCTAAAGCTCAAAGTGAATGGTTTTTAAAAGCTGAAGTCGAAAAGAAAAAGAAACGTGTATCTAAGAAAGCAGACACTATGCTTATAGATGAAAACGAGCTAGAAAACGTTCAAGGTGAAGCTGGTTCTAGTGCTGCTGCTAACATAGAAAGCCAAGAGACCGAGACAGGTACTCAACACGATGATGTTATATCAGCTACTTCTGATAAAGATGAAGAATCAGATGATTCACTTGAGAAAAGCAAAAGATTGTTGATGCCGAAGCTGAAAAAAGAAAGATTAACTAAAGGTCCGATGCCGATTACGAGCCTGAATTAGAGAAAGATTCAGATGAAGAAAGGCCGAAGAAAAGAACAAAGTGCCAAAAATCGACAGCAAAAGATGTTCAAGTTAAAACAACAGGGTCTCCAAAAACTAAGGAAAAAAGAGTCAGAAAGCTAAAAGTCGTTGGTATATCGGGAAGAAAGGCACAGAAGTCACACAAGAACCTTCTGATGCACAGGAGAAAGGAGTCACACAAGAACCTCCTACACAAGAACCTCCTGTTATTATTAAAGCTGAAGCAGAATGTCCAGGAGTTACACAAGAAACTCCTAAGACTGGATTGTTAGATATTCTGATCATTGAATCTCAAGAGCATCCATCTGGATCACAATTGGAGAATGTTATTCATGCTACACCAAAGTCTACTCCAACAGCATCTCATTTCGAAAGTTCAACTCCGAAAAGGTCTACGCCGAAGGTTACTCCTAAATCGATGCCAAAAAACCAAATACAAAGCTATTTGGTGATATTCTAAATGTGTCGGTGGATCTTCAAGACTTAGATGATTTCTTTCCTGAAACAAACGTCGATATTCTCGAAAAGCGTGTCAAGATCTTTGAAGAGAAAGTACAACAGAATGAAGTAGAAAAGTCTGAGCTAATTCAAGAAAGTTACTCAAAGCTCTGTTGAGAAAGAAATGATGGTGGATAAGATCAAAGTTTTGGAAAGCGATCGTGTATTCTTCAAGGCACTGATTGAAAGCTTACAAGATGCCAACGAAAGGCTACAAAAAGAAATTGCCGAGTTGAAAATGATACAAGCCTTAAATGATAGAAGATTTACAAGAATGCAAAAAGTGTTGTCTAATAGTCTTGGCATTGACTTTATTGTTGAATATGATCGGTTGGATAGGCAAGAAGTAAGAGAAAGAGCTGAGAAAGAGTTTGCAGAGAGTGGGCAAAGGCAAAGGTGTTGTTTGTGATGCACCAAAATCTACTGAAGCTACTGAAAAGCCTATTGCTGAAAATGTTGAGAAAGCTTCTGAGTCCGAGATATCTAAGGTTGATGAATCTGTCAAGCCTTCTGATACTGTAACTGTTACTGAAGATAAGGAGATAATGAAGCTAAAGATGAGGAAAAAGACGATGAACCACCAACGGATGATCCAAAAGATGATTCCGACCACGATGGAGGAAATGATGATGAGCCAAGTGGTACAGGGTTTAAGGTGGTTGATGCGACAATTAATGATAGTTTTCATTTCACTAATTTACTAAACGATGAAGCGAATGTTATGGATGATCAGAATCATGGGGAGTCAGGGCAAGCAGGGCCGACCAATGATGTTGATATGTCTGATTCTATTACTTGTCGACAGCCTGTTGCTGCAGTCCCGATAAAGCCTCTAATACTTATGCTTGAACATAATGTCAAGAGGAATCGTGAACAATATTTTAAAGAATATTTAGCAAAAGTTGATCGATGTTGATGCAGAATCATTCGACTTTGATTTCGAAGAGCAAGCACTTAATGTGAACACGTTTGAGCCTAACAAGTATCATTATCAATATAGGTATGAGGCAGATGAATACAACAAAGTTATAGTGGAAGATTGGTCCTCTAACAACAAAAAAATGAAGCTGAGAAGTATGTCGGTCCTAATACAGATAGTTTTCCAACTTTAGAGGAGATGTAGAGGCAACTAAATGAGGAGATGTTGAAAGAAAATATAGAAGAATCTATACGTGAAGGTAAAAATCCTAAACCAATGACAAAGGAGGAGATAGCTCAAGTGAAAAAGTCCTGGTTCAAAGAAATGCCGCGAGAATGTAAGTTTCGACATCCACTAGCATTCTTCACCAGAGACAAGGATGTGTCATTGGGTGATATTCTGAGTTGGGGGTGGTTCAAAGAACTGAATGTTTACGCCATCAAAAGGGAATTTGGAGTTCAATACTTTAGATATCTGGCAGATTTCAAGACACTACCGTACTGGGATGTTGAGAGCTAGTTCAATCAAGGAATGTCACATACCACATGAAGTTTATTGATCAGTTACTTTGGAAAATGATCAAGTTTGAAGCTACGAAAGTTTTTAGATACTAGAAGCCATTTATCCCGAAACGTCGCATCAAAACTAACAAGAAGACTGCGGAGAAAGACATAACGTTGATCATGAAACGCCCAAGAGCAATGCGAAATATGCCCCTGATGCCGATCGACCAGAACTTGTATCCTTTATTCAAGTGGTGGCAGGTGGATCCAACTACGTGTGAAGCAGTGATCGTGTTACGATTTGAAGGTCATTTGGATATCACGAAAGAAAGGGTTGAAATGTTTGGAGCAGAGGGATTGAGAGGGCTGTGGATAACGATAAGGATACTAGACCTGATGTGGCTAGTGAACTACTCAAAGGAAGACATCAAGTGTTTGTTCTATAGCAAGATTGTTTTCGAAGAACGTGAAAAGGAGTAAGCGATGCAATATCAGAGGGTTGTCAACGTATGCTATGCACGTGAAGTTAACTCTGGAAGAATGTGGGAATCAACCTGGAGGGAACTTAAATGGGTAGAGTTTTTGAAAGAAGAGAAGCGTCTCGAAGAGATTAATGAAAGAGGTAAGGCAACAAGGCTCAGAAGGTTTCAATTTATGACTAAAGTACCACCTACTGATCAGACGCCAGATACAAAGCTTGAAAGACGAAAGAAGCCATATAAAAACTTTATTGGGCATTAACGTTAAAGTTTTATTGAAGACAAAGTGTTGGAGACTGATAAAAGACGAAGACTATATCCGAGGGGAGTCTGTTGGTGCAGAATGTCTATGTCTTATTCTTATATCGAGTATGTTTAGATTAGATGTGAATATCCTAGCAAAACGAAGTATTTAAGTGTTTATATGCCAAGTTCGCTGGTTAGGTGTTGTGATGTCAAGTTCGGCCGAACTTGACTAGGTCAAGTTCGCCCGAACTCAGTCTATCACCAGCGGACTTGTGCTCCTATAAATCGCTAGCTTGAGTCTCTTATTTGTAACTTTTGGTGCCCTGTGTAGCGAAGCTCTGTCAATTTGGAAACTTGAAGTTTATCAATAAAATTGACGTTTAACTGATTAATTCTTGTTATTTGGTAATCATGTCATATTGTTTGCCATTATGGACATTAGATATCAAATCTAAGTTCCTATGCTATAAGGATCTTTCCTACATTAGGATAGCCAAAGCTAACCTTGTAGTCACACCAACCTCAAGTTCTTGACTTGGTAACACTTGTGAGCTTAAAGCTCTTCAAAAACAGAAAGTTTAGAGTATTAAAACACTCTTATTTACATGTCTAACAACCTTCGTTAGTCTTACTAATCATAACTTTGATTAGGAGCTCAAGAACACAAAGTTGAATGAAGAAAAGATAAGTTTTAAAAGAGTTTTGAAACAAACAGAAGGTTTGGAGTCCTTTAGGTGCATTTCCAGGTCTGGATTCTCCATGGAAAATCCATGGATTCAAACCTAAGGATTATCCAAGAAAGTAGGAAGAAGAATCGAGTGAAATGGTTAAGAAATGATCAAGTTATGCTCACTTTTGTAAGAGTGTATGAATCTGCCCGAATTCTGATGTTGCAAGTAATTTGAGAGAGATTAAAGAGTTGTAAAAGTGTGAAAATGCTTGTAGGAACTTGGTTTTATAATGGAAGAGTTTAGGGTTGATAGGAAGTGTTTAAATGAGGTTAGGAGATGATTGGAGGAGGTTTAAGTGTGTGGATTCGTGCCTTTGCGCGGCTGGAAACACAATATGCCCGCCCAGAAACCCCATGCGAACCGCAACCACAATCCCATGCGATCTGCGTGGGCTGGGTCAGGGCCAAGAATTTTTTTTTGTTTTGATAAGTTGGGCCTTGTCTAGGTGTTGCAAATTAATGTTTTATGAATTATTAAGGGACCCTAAACATATGAAGGCATGTTCTAAGGTTCACATAAGTATGAAACGAATAAAATTAAGTATAAACATTGCGTTTAAAGTATGCACCAAGTGTGTTTGTTTCGTATTTGCAAGGATTGTCACGTTTTTACGTATAATGTATCAATGCACCAATGTATGAATATTTATAATATGTATAGGAATAAAAATGCGTTTCATTATGATTCAAGTCCCGGAATTACAAAGATTACAATGAAGAACGATTACAAGATACAAAGGTTTCCAAAAATAGAAATATAACACGAGCTTTCTAATTATGGAAAGTATGAAAAAGCAAGGCGTTGTAGTCTTCCCTCCTTTAGGAAATTTCGTCCCGAAATTTAGGAAGATGCAATGAAGAGGTGTGGATACTTAGTCTTCATATCACTCTCAAGTTCCCAAGTAAATTCAGCACCATGTTTATCTTCCCATCAAACCTTGACGATAGGAATGCGACTGCGCCCTAATTGCTTGATTCCTTGGTCCATGATTTCAACTGGTTTCTCCACAAAATGCAAAGTCTCGTTGATTTGAAGATCTTCAAGTGGAACTTGAAGTCCTTCTTCCGCTAGACACTTCTTTAGGTTCAAGACATGGAATACTGGATGAACATTGTTGAGCGCTAGAGGCAGATCCAAGCGATACGCTACCTTGCCAATCCTCTCGAGAATCTTGAAAGGACCTACGTAGCGAGGAGCGAGCTTGCCTTTCTTACCAAAATGGACAACTCCCTTCCAAGGGGATACCTTGAGAAGTACATGATCACCAACATTATATTCCAGGGGTTTACGTCTTCTATCAGCATAATTTTTTTGTCGGCTTCGAGCTTTGAGGAGATTATCACGAATTTGTAAGATTTTGTTCGGAACCGGTGATTTGAGAGTCTCCGATCTCATGCCAACAAATAGGTGAACGGCACTTACGACCATACGATGCTTCAAATGGAGCCATTTGAATACTTGCATGATAACTATTGTTGTACGAGAATTCTACCAATGGTAAGTGCGAATCCCAATTGCTGCCAAAATCGGGTTACGCATGACCGAAGCATATCCTCCAAAGTTTGGATAGTACGCTTAGTATGACCATCGGATTGAAGACGAAAAGCGGTGCTAAGGTTAAGACGAGTGCCAAGGGCGGATTGAAACGTTTGCCAAAGGCGGGAGGTGAAACGAGCATCGCGATCGGAAATGATGTCAACGGGAGTACCATGACGACTAATGATTTCATCCGTGTAGAAACGATCCAATTTCTTGACTTTGTAATCTTCAAGAATGGCGAGGAAATGAGCGGATTTGGTCAGTCGATCAATGATAACCCAGCTGATGTCATGACCAGACGAAGTACGAGGAAGCTTGGTAATGAAATCCATAGCTATGCTCTCCCATTTCCAGACATGAATTTGGGGTTGTTCGAGAAAGCCAGAGGGTCGTTGATGTTCAGCTTTCACCTTGGAACAGGTAAGGCACTTCGAGACGTAGAGAGCGATATCTTTCTTCATCCCAGGCCACCAATAGGATGTACGAAGATCATGGTACATCTTGTCAGCGCCAGGATGAATGGAGTATCGGGATTTGTGGGCTTCATCCATTAAGGTGTTTTGAAGATTAAGACGATTGGGAATCCATATGCGATCATGGTAGTATAGGATACCATTAGCTTTAGCTGCGAGTGGGTTTTTGACTCCACAATTTAATTCGTTATCGAGGTTACCCTCATTAATGACTGAGAATTGTGCTTGGTGAATTAGCTCATGAAGTTTTCCCACTATTTGGTAGCAATGAACACTCTTCACATGAGTCTTACGACTAAGTGCATCGGCCACAACATTCGCCTTGCCAGTATGGTAGCGAATGTCACAGTCGTAGTCGTTTAACAATTCTACCCAACGACGTTGACGCATGTTGAGTTCCTTTTGATGAAAGATATGTTGAAGGCTCTTATGATCGGTGAAGACCATACACTTAGTACCATAAAGGTAGTGACGCCAAATCTTTAATGCAAAAACAACTGCACCAAGTTCAAGGTCGTGCGTAGTATAGTTTTTCTCAAGGATCTTGAGTTGTCTCGATGCGTATGCGATAACCTTGTCCTGTTGCATAAGAACGCAGCCAAGACCTTGGTTTAAGGCATCACAATACACGACAAAATCATCGTTTCCATCGGGGAGTGCAAGGATAGGAGCATTACAGAGCATGTCCTTGAGTGTTTGAAAAGACTCCTCTTGTTCGGGACCCCAAACAAAAGGTTTATCTTTTTGAGTCAACGACGTTAAAGGCACGACAATTTTGGAGAAGTTCGAGATGGAACGACGATAATAACCAGCTAGGCCAAGAAACCAATGAATTTTAGAAGGCGATTTAGGTGCAATCCAATTCTACACAGCTTCTATCTTTTTGGAGTCAACGTGAATAACGAGTTCATTGACAGTGTGACCAAGGAATTGAACCACTTTTAGCCAAAATTCACACTTGGAGAATTTGGGGTAAAGAAGTTTGGTACGCAAAAGCTGAAGAATAAGTTGCAAATGTTGCCCACGTTCTTCTTTTGTTTTGGAGTAGATGAGAATATTGTTGATGAATACGATTACAAAGCAAACGAGGAAAGGTTTACACACGCGGTTCATGAGATCTATAAACACTACAGGCGCGTTGGTCAAACCAAAAGGCATGATTACGAACTAGTAGTGTCCATAACGTGTGCAAAAAGCAGTCTTAGGTACATCTCCCTCGAAAACTCGAAGTTGATGGAAGCCAAAACGGAGATCGATTTTCGAGAAACAAGTCGCCCCTTGAAGTTGATCGAAGAGGTCGTCGATTCGAGGAGAATATATCGGTTTTTTATTGTAAGTTTGTTGTGTTCACGATAGCCAATACACATCTGAAAGGATCCAACTTTCTTCTTGACGAACAAAACAGGAGCGCCCCAAGGGGAAGTACTAGGGCGTATAAAGCCTTTATCAAGAAGCTCTTGAAGTTGGCTAGATAGCTCTTGCATCTCCAAGGGTGCTAAACGATAAGGAGCTTTCGCAACAGAAGTTGCGCCAGGGATGAGGTCAATATGAAAGTCAACAGAACGAAGAGGCGGAGGACCAGGAAGATCCTCTGGAAAGACATCGGGGAATTCGCAAACAACAGGAACGTCACTCACGCTCGGGCCATTGTCTTTCTTTTCCACAACATGGGCCAGAAAGGCAAAGTACTCCTTGCGCAAGTATTTGTTTGCTTGGATACATGACAAAAGCTTAAGACCTTTAGAAGGTTTCTCGCCATAGACGTGCAATGAATCACCGTTCGGAAGTGGAAGACGAATGAATTTTTCGGAGCAAACAACTTCAGCACGAACTCGCCTAAGCCAGTCCATGCCTACTATGATATCAAAGCTTCCCAATTGCATGGGAATGAGGTTATTTGAAAACGTATGATCGTTAATATTCAAGGAACAATTAGAAAGAATAGAATCAACAGAGATAGTTTTACCATTAGCGACTTCGACAGAGAAAGGATTAGGCAATCTGGAACGTACGCACTTAAGTAAAGGTTCAAATTAAGTCGAAACAAAACTTTTATCGGCGCTAGTATCAAATAGACATGAACCATAAACATGGGTAACAAGGAACGTACCAGTGATAACGTCGTTTGAACTTTGAGCCTGAGCAGAGGTGAGGGCGAACGCTCTTCCTCTTGCTTGTTGAGGTTGTTGCTGCTGTTGAGGCTGCTGGTTGACGTTGCGTTGGGGGCAGGTATTGGCAAGATGGTTCGGATCACCACACTTGAAACATGCTCGCATAGGAGCATTTTGAGGTTGGGTTTGAGGTTGAGCAGGGTTAGGCATGAAGGCTTGAGGTTGGGCGTTCTGGGGTTGAGGGAAGCTACGGCAACGGTTTCAAAGTGCCCAAACTTGTGACATTGAGCACACTTGCGGCATGGGGTACCGGTAGGATGATGGTGTAAACAGTTAGTACACACTGCTGCCGGGGTTGGTAGGGGTGATGGCTACAACAGTTTGGATGGGTTGAGGGTTTGGCGACAACCGCGCAATTTTGACTAGAAGCCTTCCGCTTCTTGTTCTTGGGATTGTTGTTTCTAGGGTTTTTGAGTGAGGGTTCAGCGGTGGCGGTTTCGGTGGTGGCTTGGTTCGCGCTTTTCAGCGAGGCCTTTGCGGCATTTTTGTGCTCGACCTGGTTGTTGTTAAGGCAGGCGGCCAAGTGGTAGGTTTCCTCAATGGTTGCTGGAAGGCAGCTTCCACGAGGTTCAGGAAGTAGTCGGGTAGGCAATGGATGTATTTTTTGATAGCCTTTTCAGTGGTATCAAATTGGCTAGGGCAAAGGATGCTAAGCTGCTTAAAGTGTTGGGTTAGAACATCATTATCATCCCATTTTGCTTGAGGTACCAGAACTCATGTTCCAGCTTCCTAAGCTCGTGAGGAGGGCAAAATTTGTCCCTCATGATCATTTTTAGTTCGGCCCATGGTAACGTGTGGTTGGTATCGTCCCTCTTGTGCTACGTTCAGAGGTCCACCACTTGAGAGCTCTCGATCGGAATACCCCCATGGCCTTTTGGGTGTGCAAGTCATCGGGCAAGCCACTTTGGCGGAAAGTGATCTCCATGGCTTCAAACCAAGTCAGTACCGTGGTCGCACCTTGGTTATGTGTAAACTCCAGAGGTTTGCAGGCGGCGAATTGTTTGAAGAGGAATTGTGACTTAGGCTTTTCAACCTTGGAGTCCACTAAGCCGTGTAGCGATTCGGTGTTGGACTGGATCTTGCTGACTATTTCGGGTATAACTCGGGCCATTTGGTCGGCCATCTGTTCAGCGACGAGGTTCACAAGTTCTTGCTTGGAGATAGAGCGGGAACTCTTCTTGGTCTTCTTGTCTTCATCGGATTAGTTTGGAGAAGACATCTAGAGTTGAAATAGAAAGGAGAAAGGATAGAGTTGATCATAATGTAAAATAAGTTTTGCATGTTTAAGCATAGGTAATTAACGTATGTTGCATGTATTTAACGGGTATTCAACATGTATTCAATAAGCATAATCACATATAAATGCGTATAAAGAGTAAAAATTTAGTTTGTTCGCAAGGGTTATTATTGTTTTTGATTGCGAGAGACGTGTGAATTGTGTAATGGTTTCAAATGAATAAGGTAACAAGTATAAAATCACATTAAAATGGAGATAACATAAAAGATTGGCTCAATAAAACATGGGATTGTTTCGGATAGAGAAACGTCGACAATTCCAAAGTGATTCGTAAGATCTTTCGAGTAGGGAACATGCTTTGGCCTAATAGGTAAAACGCTCTCGTCGAGAAGCGATTAACGGCATTTTACACTTCCAGTTACTACATATCCCTATATCGAAAAATTCGAGACTTTGGCGAGATTGAAAATCGAAGAATGGGACTAGTTGACAAGGTGCGGGTTTCACCCTTAACTTGACCAACATCGTACCCTAAGTGTGGTTTTTTCTTACTAACAAGGAGCATATTCCGACTCGTCGTAAGATCCACTAGAGTATGAAATGGAAGTCTTCCATCATGGTGTGGATGTCACTCCTAACTTGATGGCGTTACTTCGTGAAAAATCAAAGATGCGGAATGAGGGATTTCACCAAAAATTGTAAGTCATTAGATCTATCTTTGTGCAAATCGCCTCATTTGCATCAAGAGTGTCTTCAAGTCTTCAAGTGTATTGTGTAAAATGTCTTAGGAAAGACATTATGTAAGTTTTATGACCAAGAGATAAGGAAGAAGCAATGAGGAAGAATAAAGTTTTAAGCATGATATACGAATGGTCAAACGGGACGCTTAAACTATAGACTAGGTCGAACATGGCAATTCTACCTAATTCCCTATAGTTATGGCTCTGATACAAATCTGTCACATTCCAACAGATGGCGGAAACATCGAGGCGAGACGAAATAGATTGCTCATTGCTCATAAAACTAAATGCGACAATAATTAATTCAATCCGAATTTCATTTCATTGCAAAAGGTCATTACAATACAAGGGAAATTCAATAACAACATTAATATGACAAAATTTGATACAACACCATTAAACCTAAATGTCTAAATGTGTATCTAGCGTCATCGTTATTTCGTTTTCATGGCATCAACCTTCTCAACCTGTAGCATGTTTAAAATACGAGTTCAATGCAAAAGCAAAGGCAAGTATACAAGTTTGAGCATAGCATACGTATAAGTAAGTTTAAACAAATCCACATGGCAACTAAGTTTCCATACGAGCAAATACAAGGCATGCGATATATCTAGTCAACCCTCTATATACACAACTAGTATAAATAATTCAACATGACCACACGTTCACGGGCGGTGCGTTACTCCTATAGCGCTGTACATGTCAAATGAAGGCTCAAAATAAGCTAATGACTATGGTATCACATACGTTCGGTCCAAAGTATAAGCACAACATACGAATCAAATCGTTCATGTATCATGGATTGTTCGTGCAAGTAATAAAGCATAAGTTTTGTGTTGTTTTTTATATGTAAAAATGTTACCCCCCAAAAGTGATAAACTAAAAGGGGGTTCGAGTATACTCATGGTTTTGCAAGCGTTCCGACTTGGTAAATCTATGAAGAGTTATTAAGTTGGGGATGAACACCGAGTAACAAGAGGAAAACGTAGGTGTGAGTATTTGGATGATTATTGGAAGATTCAGGATTTTGGAATATTGCACACAAAGTAAAGTATACGAAAGTACTCACTAAGGCATAGCACTCGTTTTGACACTATGGGAACCCATTAGGGTTTATGTGATTTCATAGGTCGTAGCACCTACTAGAATCTAAACGAGGAACCCTACTCTTTAGTGACTAAACTTACTAACTCGACACATCATTATGTAGTCATTATCAAGGTTTCGGTTTTTAAGTATTTATTATATAGATTAATATAGTTATATGTATAAGTCCATTCATGGATATCATAGAAGTCACGTAGGACGTAGGTGGCATAGCCATCCATTTAGGAACCTCATAAGAGTTTACCACTACACAAGATGTCATAGACAACAAGGAGGGTCATGAATCAAGTACAAGAATAATACGAATTGAAATACATATTACTATACACTAAGTGGCCAAGTAATCTACAACCCGGTGAGCCAGCGTCGACACACGTCGAAGGCTACACGGGGTTGTGTCACTTTCAACTAGCAAACCACTTAGAATGAATGAGAAAACATCAACTGTTGTGTGGACTTAAATGTAGGATAACTCTGGCTAATCTTGTAGTCACACCAACCTCATGTTCTTCACTTGGCACCACTTGTGATCTTAAAGCTCTTCAAAACAGAAAGTTTAGAGTATTAAAACACTCTTCTTTACATGTCTAACAACCTTGGTTAGTCTCACTAGTCATAACTTTGATTAGGAGCTCAAGAACACAAAGTTGAATGAAGAAAAGATAAGTTTTAAAAGATTTTTGAAACAAACAGAAAGTTTGGAGTCCTTTAGGTGCATTTCCATGTCTGGATTCTACATGGAGAATCCGTGGATTCAAACCTAAGGATTATCCAAGCAAGTAAGAAGAGGAATCGAGTGAAATGGGTAAGAAATGAGCAAGTTATGCTCACTTTTGTAAGAGTGTATGAATCTGCCCGAATTCTGATGTTGCAAGTAATTTGAGAGTGATTGAGAGAGATTAGAGAGTTGTAAAAGTGTGAAAATGCTTGGAGGAACTTGGTATTTATAATGGAAGAGTTTAGGGTTGATAGGAAGTGTTTAAGTGTGTGGATTCGTGCCTTTGCGCGACTGGAAACAAAATCTGCCCGCCCGGACACCCCATGCGGACCGCAACCACAATCCCATGCGGTCCGCATGGGCTGGGTCAGGGTCAAGAATTTTTGTATTTGTTTTGATGGGTTGGGCCTAGGCTATGTGTTGCAACTTGATGTTTTATGAATTATTAAGGGACCTAAGCATATGGAGGCATGTTCTAAGGTTCACACAAGTATGAAACGAATAAAATTAAGTATAAAGATTGCGTATAAAGTACGCACGAAGTGTGTTTGTTACGTATTTGCAAGTATTGTCACGTTTTTGCGTATAATGTATCAATGCACCAATGTATGAATATGTATAGGAATAAAAATGTGTTTCATTATGATTCAAGTCCTGGAATTACAAAGATTACAATAATGAACGGCTACAAGATACAAATGTTTCCAAAAATAGAAATATAACACGAGCTTTCTAATTATGGAAAGTATGAAAAAGCGAGGCGTTACACAAGAGTAGTTTGGCTTATAGTTAGAGATGTTTCTACCATCTGCTGTGAGGAAGTATTAGCAGTGGTTTCAAGTGACGTTGGTGATGTCACTGGGTTAACCTCTGGGATATCATCTTCCAGTGGATCCTTTTTGGATTTGGTTTTGGTGGGCTTTTGGATTTTGTTTTTAATTTCTTTTTGGAAATTACTGGTGAGGTTTCAAAGCACTGGTTGTACTACTTTGATCACAAGGAAGAGTGGGCTCAGTAGCAGTGGGATGAGCTTGTGATGTTTGAGCATCTAAAATTTGCTCATCCCCCTATACTTGTGTTTTTGAAACTTTTGATTGGTTGATGATGTGTGTAAAAGTTTCATGTGTAAGGCTACCATGAGAAGTCACAGCACCTTGTTTAGCATCATCACCAACTTTTTTTGAAGATAAACACTTAAAAGTCTTGGATGCATTAGAAAAGCTTTGTCATTTTTAATGTTTCCAATGTTTGCCACCAAGTCATTGAACAATACTTGGAAAAGTTAAAATCAGATTTTGTCAAAATTGCATAGCCCAAGTATTGCATGTTTAAAGTTATCTCATTAAAAGCAGTTGTCTTGGCAGACAATCATGTCAACAAACTATGGAAGAAAAATCTTATTTCAGCACGAAATTTTGGTTTTTAAATGGTTTTACCTGTCAGTTGACCTTCATATCCTCTTTCAATAAATTCATTGTGTAGATCAGGGATCGGAAAGGATGTAGGATGAGTTAGGTCATTCAAACCAAAAACCTATGAAATAGAAGCTGGGCTTATTTAAAGTAACGTTTTGCCCACAGTGGAAACAATAGCATAAGGTTTCTTCTTTGTTGAGTGAACCTCAGCATTTGCCCACAATTGTCATAAAGCATCTTGATAAATTGGGCTTTGATTTCCGTTACATCTCTGTATTTTAACTCTTTTAAGACTTTGATCAATGCATGATATTGTCTATTCGATCAGTTTCTTCGAGAATTGGTCTATAGCTATGTGGAGTTTTAATGATGAGCGTCATGGTGAAGATTTGAATGAAGAGAGTTGCGAAATGAAAAGAAGATATGATGAGAGAAACCGCTTTTGGAATTTTGAATTCAATACGACAGAGTGAAAACCTCATATTGGGATAAAACAGGGTTTTATAAAGTGAAAAAGTGATGATGGCATGGTAAAGATCTGACGCCTAACATCTGTCCACGTTTATCCTCTAATAGTGAATGAAAGACAGGTGTTATGGAGAACCACTGTTGTGTGTTAACAGTGGATGGGAACATTGTTTTGATTTTACACTATCAGTGGATAGTTATCAATGGATAAGGTCAACACAGTGGTTTGACCAACCACATGATACACTTTTGAAAGTGGATAGATTTTCAAGCCAATAGTGGTTTCAAGAAATCAGTGGATATAATAGACTTTTGAGATTTATGAAAATTTTGATTTTGAACTGTTTTAAGGATGGATTTTTTATTTTCTGAAAACATTTTATTGGTATTTACACATGGAACACGTAAAAATGTTTTATTCCATGTTTAGCATTCCAATCCTAGAGATCAGACTTTCAAAGGTGGACGTATCTTATGCTTTTGTTAGAACTTCTTGCCAGTTTGATCTTTAGTTGGAAACATGATCAGAGAAATCAACTTTTTTTCATACAATGCTAACAAATGATGTCTGATGTGTAATAGTCTTTGGTAGGTGAAAATGGGACACTGGATTTTTAATGATAGTTTTCAGCTGATTGACTATATAACTTACGATATTATTAAAGATTACACCAAATTTTTAGTATGGTTTTTGAAGCTACAAAGTTGAGAGTGAACTTGCAGCGTCAATGTATTTTCTCAGAAGTAATCTGGATAACTCTGAATCTGCTTTTTACTTTGCCAAAGTACATTAGGCAATCACTAGGAACTAAAACTCCTTTTTCATAGCCTGATGTGGACTTCCTTGTGGTGTGGCAACCAGCAAAATCACTGTCTGAGTAACCTGAAAGCTCAATGTTTCCATTAGCAGGATACCAGATACCAAGTGTTGGAGCACATGTATCTGAATATCCTTTTTACAACAATAAGATTAGACTTTCTAGGTGCTGACCGGGATCTAGCACAAACACATGTTGCAAACATGATATCTGGCCCAGAAGCAGTTAGGTATAATAAAGACCCAATCATACTTCTGTAAAGAGTTTGATCAACCAAGTCTGTCATTAACAGTGATAAGCTTTGAGTTTGCCATGGGTGTGCTACATGGTTTACAATCATTCATATCAAATTTTGTGAGTAGTTCTTTGACGTACTTGCTTTGATGAATGAATGTACCTCTGTGAATTGTTTTACTTGAAGACCAAGAAAACATTGGAGCTCACCCTTTGCACTCATTTCAAACTCTGCTGCCATGAGTTTCCTAAACTCTTCACACATGGCAGTGCATGTGGATCAAAAAATGATGTCATCCATATAAATTTGGACAAGCGTCAAGTCTTTTCCTCTCCATTTTAAAAACAAGATTTTATCAATTTACCTCTTGTGAAACCAATGCATAAGAGAAAAGTGGAAAGAGTTTCATACCAGGCTCTGGGTACTTACTTCAGGCCATATAAAGCTTTGTTGAGATTGTAGACATGATCAGGATAAAATGCATCTTCAAAGCCAGGAGGTTGACAAACATACACCTCTTCTTTGATCTTTCCATACATGAATGCACTTTTGATATCCATTTGAAACACTTTGATATTGTGGTTGGCAACAAAAGCTAAGAACAATCTGATGGCTTCTAACTTTGCTACAGGAACAGAGGTTTCATCAAAGTCAATGCCTTCTTCTTGTCTGTAGCCTTGAACCATGAGCCTTGCATTGTTTTTGACAACAATACCCCTTTCATCAGTTTTGTTTTTGAAGACCCAATTTGGGCCAATTGGACATACATCCTAAGGCAGTGGTATAAGTTCTCATACTTGTTGTCTTTTGAATTGAAGGAGCTCCTCTTGCATGGCTTCTACCCAACTGTTGTCTTTTAGTGCCTCTTGATACTTGACAGGTTGTCTGAGTGATAGAAAGCCAGCAAAAAGACAAATGTTTTGGGATTCGCTTCTTGTGAGCACTCCTCATTGGTCTTGCCATTAACTTGATCAGTTGGATGAATTTTAAGGAAGATAACATCTCCCTTATATGGAATGATGGCATTTTGAGGTGAAGGCTGCAGATGGGAATCATCTGAGTTAACATTTGTTGGAAAATTTAAAGTGCCATATCTGTTTGGAATGGAGGTGGAGGTATAGGAGGAATGCATGTGGGATTGTGTTGATTTTTGTTCACAGAGTGTGGACTTTTATCAACAGTGGTTTGATTTTGTGAGCTGGCAGAGGTTTGTGGATCAACAACCGTTGAACCAGCAGTGACAGAGTTTTCACAGTTTTTATTAACATCTGCTCCTCTGGTGGATGGATTGACTTTGAATTGTGGAAGCACACTGTCATATCCATGATCTTGATGTGAAGATTGTGATGTACCTGCATGGTTAGTCTTGATAGACACATCTTCACATGTAAATTTATATAGATCAAATAGTTCAGGAGGATTTGCTAGGATTTTCAATGAAGAAAGTTCATTGAACTTTGCATTCAGAGTTTCTTCAACACACTTGGTCCTAGAGTTAAACACTATGTAGGCTTTAGCAGTGTTTGAGTATCCCAGGAAATAAACACAATTAACTTTGGCTGCAAACTTTGAAATTGAATCTTTTAAGTTTAAAATGAAGCGTGGGCAGTTAAAGACTTTGAAATATGAGGTCAAAGGTTTGATTTGATAAAGAATTTCATAGGCAGTCTTTTGATGTCTGGGATTGATCAAAACTCTAATCTGCACATAGCAAGCAGTGTTTACAGCCTCTACCCAAAAAGACAAGGGTAACCCTGAGTCTGCAAGCATTGTGCTTGCAGATTCAATTAAAGTTATGTTTTTCCTTTCAACCACCCCATTTTGTTATGCAGTTCTTGGGATGCTATAATGTCTAACAATCCCTTTTGACTCACAGAAAGCATCCAACTCCATATTCCTAAACTCTATCCCATTGCCACTTCTAAAAATTTTTACTAGAAGGTCAAATTGCTTTTCAACTTGTTTAAAAAAATTTTACAAAATGCTAGCAGTTTCATCTTTAGCGTGGATGAAAAATGTCCGTGTAAACCTTGAAAAATCATCTACAATGACAAGACAATATCTTTTCTTTTTAAGACTCATGATTTTTACAAGGCCAAACAAGTCCATGTGTAGCAATTGCAAGCACTGGGTTGTTTCAGACTCTTTAATGGACTTGTAGGAACTTTTATGTTGTTTTCCTTTTAAACAGAAACACAAAGTTCTTCACAAGTGAATTATTTTGAGGGTAAACCATAGTTTTCAGATTTATGTGTCCAAGTCTTCTATGCCATAACCCTGTCTCTTTGCTAGAAGCAACTGAGAACAGGCATGCCTTAGACATTGGATTATCTTTCAACATATCCACCACATACACATTGCCACTCCTATGAGCAACAAGTTGTGCTTTACTCTCAGCAATGATTTGATCAATCTTTTTAACAACTTCTGGTCCTACAATTTGACATGTTTTCTTTGTGAAGAAGGATCCATATCCTTTGTCACTCATTTGTGTGACACTCATTGTCTTCATCAACATTCTCTTTGTAACCATTGTTTCATCTCGAACTTCAGACACATCAGATTTAGACACTTCTTCCATAGATTCATCACCCTCAACTAGTGTGTCTAGAGCCACAAAGAAAAAATCATTTTTGGCTACTAGAGCAAAGTTTTCATCAGTTAACTCCTCAGGCAAGCTACTCCAATCAACAAAACCTTGAGTGAAAAAGCTTTGTTGATTAACCTCTGCCGGAGTAGTGGTTTGAGTAGTTTGAGTGACATGAGGTGCAGGTTGCACATGCACTTGAGGAGATGGTGCTTGAACATACTGAATCTGTGGAACAGTGGCTTGAACATAGTGCACATGAACAATGACATCAGGGTTTGCAAAATGAGCAGTGCTTTGCATTTGAGGAGCAAGGGTATATTGGGATAATAAGCAGTGCTTTGTGTGTGTTGAGATCTTGAACTAGGGTGTGTAACAATGGGTCCAGAATTTTGAGATCTACACTCCCTAGCAAAGTGTCCTAACCTGTTACACTTATAACACTTAATCTTTGATTTATCCAGCCCAACCTTCAACCCCCCATGTAACCCTGGTTATTTTCTACAAGTTCTTTTATAAAACTTGCTAGCTCTAACACTTAATAGAGTCAGCTGATGCAAAATGTCCATGTCTTCCAAATCAGGTGGTTCAAAGTGTTGAAGATAATTCAACTCAAAGGAAAGGTTGCCATAGGTTAGGCTTTCCCCACTTGCAGTAAATGCGTAGTTGGTGAGTAAGAATCAGAGTTAAAGTTTCCTCCAAAAGTTATGTCAATAAAATGATCATAACTCTGATCCTTTCCACTGCTAGAACCCTCCTCTTGGCCTAAAAGTGACGTGTTACCAAAAGTTTAACCATCAGCAACCTTGCTTGATACTTGCGACTTCTTTTTCTGGTTTAACTCTCTCTCATATGTGAGGAGTCTACCGTGAAGTTCGGAAAGATTCATTTCTTTAAACCCGATAGATGTTCGTGTCACGAAAGCTATGGTGTCCCACTTATCTGGTAACTTGTTAGGATACTTTAAATATAAGTACTGAAGAAAAATATGATCATAACAGATCATGCATGAAGAATGAAGAAATCAGCAATAGAAGGAAGAAAAGAACAGAGAAGAAACATTCTTCAAATAATCAGAAACACATCTGAATTATCAGAAATATCATTTCTAGTAAACCTGATATGATTTCTGGTAGAAACCAACAGTTTCTAGTAAAAAGAATAGTTATCAGAATTTCTGATACCCAAGATACCAGAAATTCTGGTCAGTTGACAAGCTTCAGTTTCTGATCCTGTCAACTTGCTCATCTGCTTGTCTCTGCCATTTTCGAATGTAACAAGTTGGCCCATGCAAATTCATTGAACATACCCAAGGGAAGCTTTTCTTAGCAGTGCAAGTACAAGAATAAAGTAATTGTTTATACATTCAGGCTTTCTATAAATAGGAGAGCCAATCACAGGAAAGATGAAGAGAGTACAAACTTAGCATTAACTACACTACACAACTCTCTTACACCCTTTCACCACAGTATTCTCTCATGTATTTTTTTTTCAACAGCGAATAATCTCTTGGTAAACCTATTTGTTTTTCAAAGTGATATAAACGAGAAAATTCTGTATCTTGTGTCTTTGAAAAGTTTGATTTTTAGTTCCGCACAATATTTTTTAATCTTTGTTGAAATCACTTGCCATAACCAAAGATGAGGAATCTCATTGTTAATCTGGGACCAACAATTGGTATAAGAGAATATTGAATAAAATATTTTCAAAAGGTCAATTGCTCACTTTCATTTTCTAAAGTTATGGAAAACTTTCAAACATGGAATAATGCTTTCAATATTGGGTCAATGTCAAAACCACCAACTTTGGTAAGGGGAGAATACCCCCAATGGATGATCAGGATGATCAATTTCCTAAATGGACATGATCGAGCTCTGTTCCAGTCCATTGTGAGAGGTCCCCATGTACCCAAACTTGAAATACAAGAAATTCCAGCAACTCAAGACACACCAGCAGTGCCTGCATCTTATGTCCCAAAGTCTGAAAAACAGTGGGATGGACAAGATAAAGCAATGGTGGATGCTGATAAAAGGGCCAAATCACTCTTGATTATGACACTTCCAAATGACATATTTTCTCAAGTTGATGCTTGTGCGTCAGCTAAGGAAATATGGGATCAGTTGGAAAATTTATGTGAAGGAGGAGAAAGAATGAAAAGAAACAAAAGAACCAACTGTATTTCCTCATATGAACGTTTTAAAAGTCTACCAAATGAAAGCTTATATGAAACATATATGCGTTTTGCAAAAATCTTAAATGAATTAAAGAAATTTGGTATAGAAAAATCAAATGATGAGAGAAATGTCAAATTTCTGGACTCTCTACCAAGAGAATGGAGAAGTCTAACCATGACTCTTGCCTCCACACTTAAGTTAGGAAATAAGAATAGCCTCTTAGTACCCAGAGAGGAAGAAATCTATGAAAATACAAATCAAAGGGGAGGACCAATAGCACTTATTTCCAACTCTCCAAAATTCCCAAACACTGATCCACAAACCTCATATATTCAATTCACAGAAAATGCTGATTCAACATCAGACTCACAGCTTTTGTGTTGGTGCATATGTCTGTTGCCTACGTCATTATGTATCGAGTCTGAGTAAATAGGGATTAATCTGTTAGAATCTAGGCATATTTAAGTGTTTAGGGAGTCAAGTTCGCTCATAATGGTTGTGAGAAGTCAAGTTCGGCCGAACTTGACTAAGTCAAGTTCGCCCGAACTTCATACCTAACCAGCAAACTTAGAAACCTATAAATAGGTGCCTTGGGATTTCATTTGTAACTGGAGAGAATTTGGCACAGAGACGGCGAAGCTCTGTCGGATCCGGTTCTCGAATGTATTGAACTTTAGATCAATCAAAACAACATTTAGTAATTCTTGTTATTTGGTTAACTTGTCATTAGTTTCCGCCTAATCAGACAATAGATAACAAATTTAGGTTCTCGTGCTAATCGTAGACGTTCCTACAAGTGGTTTCAAAGCCACGGTTATCACCTACGCTCATGAATTTGGACATTTATGGACATTAGGAGGGGTTTTAGACGTAAATCATCAAATAAACATACAATCCACGGATGAAAAGTAAAATTGAACGAATAGGATTGTTAGAAAATCATTTCGACCAGATCTATGGTGGAACCATCTCGAAATTCAAAGAAATATGGATTTTGGATCGAAAAATGTGAAAAAAGGCTAATTTGGGGGACCAAGTCGACCGAACTTGACAAGAATTTTCAAGATTTCTCATTAAGTTCGACCGAACTTGACACTTTTTGACCAAGTTCGCCCGAACTTGGTTAATTTTCAGGAAATTTCATCAAGTTCGCCCGAACTTGACTGAAATTTCATCAAGTTCACCCGAACTTGTAGTCAAGTTCGCTTGAATTGGGTGTTTGGACAACCAAGTTCGCCCGAACTTGACTGGATTTTAATGAAATTATGTTTACAAGTTTGCCCGAACATGTTGCTTTTATTTCTTATCCTTTGCACAAGTTCGCCCGAACTTGTTGAAAAGTGATTCTTTCACAAGTTCGCCCGAACTTGTCCAATGCCTAAAAAAATTATTGCTCGGTTTGATGAGACGGGTGTCCAGAAAAAAATTGGTGATAGAAATTTTTTCGAAATTTTAACGTCCGATACTGACTGTTCGAGGACACCGTCGGAGGCCTTAGAGAGAGGCTGAGATGATGAGGTTAGAGATGGTTGTAGATGAGAGGGTAGTCATTACCAAAGCAATTTGGTGATCATTACGGTTGAAGACTACCGATGGGCCTTAAAGTAAATTCCGCATTTGTTAAATACTGAAAATTCCGGATTTGAGGGGGAATTTCAGTGAAAAAATTGGTATGGTCAGAATTTGCAAAAATGAGGGGGAATAAAAATTTCATCTTATATGAAGATTCCGGCATTTTTGAAATTCGTGACTCTGCAACAGTATTCGGGAGGTTTTCGACTACAGATTAACCGGGAAATACAGAGATTTGAGATTCATAGGGATTCTTGATCACAGGAAGTTCAGATTATTCAGATCATGATACAGATTGATGCTTAAGGGTTAGAGTCCTGATATCTAGTGAAGGAACAGTTAGCTGGATTAGCAGTCATTAGTACGAGTGAGGAACTGAGGACATTCATAATGTTCGGTGATGATCTTAGGAATTAGTGTCTAGCTCCGAAGACGGATGGGTTCAAAATTACCAAGGAAATCCGATGATAGCCTTTGGTGGCCATTATTTTTAGTCTTCAAGTAGATGAATCATTCTTCTCTTTGGACTAACCGCCGTTGGATGATGATGTTTGGTGATTAAGTGGCGCTGGTCTACTGGAGATAGCTATATATCTGTTATTGTGACTGAAGAGGAACAATGTGATTTTGATCATGGACGAGTGTTCTCAGATTCGAATTGTTACCAGATGATTTGGTTCCGATGATGATATACTGATTGAAAAAGATTACCGATTTGCTGATCAGGAGTGATTACGGAAATTGGGATTTCTGATTTTTGGGGGTAAACATTGATTTGAAGTTTACCGGTGTGGTATTTTGAAGTTTCTATCAATTGTCGGTTGAGTTTTGAAGATCGGAAGATCGAGCATGGGAGATATGCACTAAACTGAACGCGGATGTGGTTAAAGTTGAAATGGAGAAGCTGCATTGATGAGCTTCAAATTGGTGTCTATTCAAGATAATCTGTCGGTCAAGCAAATCAGAGGAGGTTGGAAACTGTGCAACAAATATCTGAACTAGAGATTTCAGGGGAATAGATGTTGATAATGCAAACCCGAATCATCAATTAAGGGGAAATTTTTGACGGGTTTCGACGACATTGGCAAACACCTTGATTAAGTTGCAGAATATTCAAACACGGCTCACCTTTGAAAACCATGATTCGACAGTAACGAACAAGGGGGAATCTGTTGATGCATTCTGTGTTCGTCACTTGTCAAATAGGCTAGATTGAGCGTGTGTTGAATATTGTATAGGTTGAATCGAACACACAACCGAAATACGGAGTTTTCAGTGTCAAAGGGAACAAGTTCGCTCGAACTTGACATGTGTCAGACAAGTTCGGCCAACCTTGTCATATGATAGACAAGTTCGCCCGAACTTGACCTCATATGCACATGTCAAGCGAACTTGGCTGATTCCCTATAAATAGGTGGTGTGTGTTCATTTGTCATTTGAGTTTTTGTCATCCCTACGGGAGGTGCTGTCGGATCCTCTCCAAGAACTCTGGCAGCTGGACTTATAAAGATGTATGCTCTTTCGGTATGAATGAAGACTTCTGCTGCATTCTACTTCTACTCCATTCTTAATAACATTCTACCGAAACTGTTATATACGTTTATGCATTAACTTCCTTCTGGAACCGCCTGATCACGGACCGTCATGTCAAAACAATTTTAAAGAAATATTCATTAGAAAATTGCTCATCATCAAAAACACCAATGGCAACAAGCAATAAACTGGACTCAGATCCAGATGGAGAATGTGTTGATGTTAAAACCTACAGAGGAATGATAGGATCACTATTATATTTAACAGCAAGCAGACCTAATATTATGTTTGCAACATGTTTTCTGACCAGATATCAGTGTAATCCTAAGGAGTCTCACTTGAAAGCTGTAAAAAGGGTTTTAAATATCTCAAAGGCATAACAAATTTAGGTTTATTTTACCCAAAAGATACAAATCTTGAACTAATTGCATATACAGATGCAGATCATGCAGGGTGTAAAATAGATAGAAAAAGCACATCTGGTGCATGCCAACTGCTTGGAGAAAAATTGGTTTGTTGGGCAAGCAAAAAGCAAAATTGTGTTTCCACATCCACTGCAGAATCAGAATATATAGCTGCTGCAAGTTGCTGCTCACAAGTAATCTGGATGCAAACTCAACTTAGAGATTATGGAGTATACCTGACCAAAACACCAATTCTATGTGATTCGATGAGTGCAATTGCCATCACAGAAAATCCAGTGCATACTCAAGAACCGAACACATTGATGTCAGGTACCACTTTATAAAAGATCATGTTGAAAAAGGAACCATAGAAATGTACTTTGTTCCAACAGAAAACCAAGTTGCTGACATTTTCTCAAAGCCTCTTGATGAAAAAAGACACAACTTTTTGGTCAGTAAACATGGTATGGTCAACATAACTGAAGAAGATCACACACAAAATACTTTGTCACCAGACAATAATCAGAAAATAATGTGAAAATTCTGATACTACATCAGAATCAGAAATTCTGGCAAAAGATCAGAATTTCTGATAAATTTTTCAAAGATAACCTGAAATTCTGGTTAATCTGAGAAGTCATCAGAAAATCTGATAAAATAACCAGAAAATTGATTTCTGATAAAAAGACCAGAAATTCTAATAATTTTTGCATTACTGATTGTTTCAAATCATCTTCGATATGTTTTCCACTGAAAGTTATTTTTTCAAAAGCTCAAAGAAACGTATATATGTATATAAATATCAGTTCTTTTTATTATTTTTTCTGGTTTATCTCTTTAGGGGTAGGGTGTATGCATCACTTGACTAAATTCTTGGGTAAAAATTAATAGCTAATGCCCGTTTTTCAATTCTCAAATGCTTACCCAGCTTCACTAATAAGGAGAATTGATGACACTTGGAATTTAATGATAATATCTCTGAGAAATAGCCGCCCAAAATTTAAAGAAAAAGAAAACTGTATCTCACATTACCCTAAAAATAAACCTGACGAAATCTTGGGTTAATAAAGGATACAAAAGGGAGTATCTTCGGGTAGGTGCAACCATTTATGGTAAAACTATAACTTGGTTATAAATAACTACCACTTGATCACTGAAACATCACTTTCAAAACTCATATTTGATCAGAAACCCTAGAACAAACTTCTCACAATCTTCAAATGGCCACCATTGATCGCAAATACCTTCCACTCCCCTACTACCCAATCCACAACCTTCGTCTAAGGGGCCAGCTTCAAGGGGAAGCATGGGAGGACTGCAGGTTCATCATGAACCTCCTCCTGTTCCACACCCTACTCAAATTTGCTCTCACCGCCTTCATCCATATCCATCCGGAAATCCTGCAACAGTTCTGGACCAATGTTGTAACCTTCCTTACTCCAACTGGGTTGCCGGCTATTCGCAGCATGGTCATGAACAAATACACCATCAACCTGAGTGAAGAGACTATCCGACAGGCGCTGCAGATAGACAATGACCAGAGAGAGACGGTGTATGATAGGGAGGTGCTGGATGCCACGCTAAAGAGAATGGGATACTTCACAGGCAATCGTTCCAAGGGTGTTTGCAAGACAGGGTTCACCAAACCTTTTCAGTTTTTGGTGAACCAGATTTGTGTATGCTTTTCCATCAAGCATGCAAACTTTCTTGAGTTTTCTTACAAAATAATGGAAGTAGTTGCTGCGATTGTACATGAACTCCCTTACAACTACTCTCGTTATCTAATGAGAGATTTTGAATACAACATGCACACAAACAAACCCTTCCTGATCTACCCAAGATTCTTGACAAAAGTCATAAATGGGCAAATAGGGTTTGAAGGCATACCGGTCTGGTACCCAAGGGCTGAAATGACTTTTCAGGAAAACCCCTGCGGAACAAAAGCCTCGTCCCTACAAGATTCCACACTGGCACTGAAACCCCTCTATGGACATATATTAAGTATGTTATAAATTATAAAATACCTGAGTAGTGTTATTTTTTTTGCATGTACATCATAATATATATATATATATATATACATTATAGTATAATATATAATATAATATCATGTTTTTGGTATAACAAATGTTGAAAACAAGGAAGGATGATACATAGAAAGAGGGAGATGAAAGAAATAAATAAACAAAAAAAGAAAAATTTATGTTGATCAAAAAGGAGGAAAGATGTAACATATTCCACTCAGAAAACAAACTTAGTTAAAAAAACTGGACCACACCAACAAAGATCTGGTAGACTTCTGATGAATCTGGTAGATTTCTGGCTAAAATTAGCAGTTTCTGGTTAAAAAACTGATCCATTGTGAAGAATATTCAACAACCCTTGGTAAAATTTAATGACCCTTCCGGAACAATGTTGTTCAAATATGGTAAATAACTCAAGAATTTTTGTTTTGATCAACATAAATCAAAGAATGAACTCCACAAAAGGATGGTTCATAAAAGCTACAACAGAGGAAGTTTCACACAAAGGACATACAAATTTTTCATCCTTTGAAATTCTTTTCAAAACATTGTCAAACTTTTAAGGAACAAAAATTTTCTTTTCATTTCTTTGCCTTCATCTATGAAAATCTTTTTAATGAAGGACAAGTGAAATTTTTATGATCTCTCTCTCTCTCAAAAAAAAAGGGGTATTTCTGATTATTTTCTGGCAAAAAGAAGACATGTATGGCAAAATTCTGGCAACTCCAAGATTCTAATAGAAACACCAGAAATTCTGAATCATATCAAAATAAAAACAAAAATCTGTAAAAGAGAGAATAAAGGTACAAGGAATAAAAGGGACATTCTATTGGACCTTTTGGAATTTTCAGGGCCCACATGGAGAAAGCTGGGTACTCGACCATTAGTGGTAACCAATAAAAATTCATTGAATTCCCGTACTGGTTTTAATAGAACCTGATAAGGACAAAAGAAGGGAATATTAGAAGATTATTCTAACGGTTATTTATCTTAATTGCTCAAAAACATACCCACGTTGTCCACAACATTAAAACCGCAATTAAACCAGCTACAAATCACTACCCACTATCATCTTTTAACAAACATCGTTCAAAGACACTCATCTTCTCCATTCAAACCCTAGAATTCTCTCATAACTCTCAAAATCAAACCCAATGGTCGCTCAAAACATTGTCAATTTGAACCTTCAACCAGCAGAACATGTCGTACTATTCATTGATCCTCAATATCATCTACCCAAAAAGGAAAACAATTTGCAGATGCATCCGAACATTGAGGACTATGATACCAAAACTCAAGTGTTGATAGAGTTTCTAACGAAGTGTCCAATCTCTCAAGCCCTGATAAAAACCCGTGAAGTACCAGAAGAAATCATCCAACAGGTAATCTACACCCTAGATGATTCAGGGGATACAGAAATAGAAACACATGTTTAGGGAAATCTGTCAATAACTGTTAATCCAAGAAAAGTAAGGGAATGTTTAGAACTTCCAGTATATGCATAATTTGCACCAATACCACCAAAAGAAGAACTGTTAGAGAAAATGATCACTTGACGAACTACAAGAGGAAGTGCACAACAATTACCAAATTTAGAAGAAAATATTTGCCTGCCTTATGGCAAGTATTGATGGAAGTTCTAACAAAATGCTTAACATCAAAAATAGGGGAACCGATCAAATAAGCAGAGTATAATGACAATCATGTATGGGGTAATCACCGGAACACAAATAGACTATGCTACGAAGATCTTTCATCTGATAAGAAGATCTGTAATCACTCCAACAAAAGATTACTGACCCATCTTCCATTTCCAAGATTCTAGTCCATTCTGATAGCTCAGAGATTTGAAGAAGCAAATATGGAGATGCCCATCTCAGAGAACATATGGAAGACACCAATCATGAGGCCTTGGAATGCAAAGGGGGCTTGGCTTCAATCAAAGACTTTCCCATGTTACCAGTAGCTATCACAAACATGATACCAGAAAAGACTGAATACAGGGTGAAGTACAAGTTTCTCAGACAGGAAATGTCAACTCAACAGAAGCATATGATAGCAGCTCACCAGTTGGAGAAGACGAAGGATCTGCTACAAATGAAGAACCAGAAAAGGAAGAAACAAATGAACAGTCAACCAGAAATCCTCCAGGGATATCTCTGCATCAATCAGGTGAACGAATTTCTCATCCTGTCTATACTGCTAGAACTGATAGTGATAGAACTTCTAGTGGTTCTGTTGGAGGTACTTACAGATTAAGAGCCAGAAGAAATCAAACTGAAGATCCATACTCTGAATTAGAAAATGAGGAGGAGTATACATCAGCAACAGGTGGAGGTCACTTAGGTGATCAAAGAAACCTGAAATGAGAAAGATGTATTTCTTAACAACTCATGGAGAATCATTGAATGCAATGGTTCGAGGAAATGAGGAAAATCCAGGATTGAATGTGTTTCAAAGACCTGGTAAGGAGACTCAAACTGAGCTCAGTGCTCATTTTGAACCCTTAACAACAGCAGCAGGTTTATCCTCTGCTGGTTTGTTAGCAGGAACATCTGTTGTTCCACCACTCACACAACAAAAACAAATCTCACAGGAAGATATAGATCTCCAAACAATGGAGAATGTGATCAAGATCTGCACCAAGTCAACAGCAGAAGAAAAGTTGGACCAAATATTGAAATAACTTTCTGAACAAAAGTCTACAATCAAGCTCATCACTGAAGAAATAACCTATATCAAAAGATAATCAGAAAGCAACTCACAAATACTAGAACAACTACAAAAACAGAACAACAACAAGTTTGAAACTAAAGTCACCAATTTCATTGAAGAAATCAAGAAGGCTGTTGAACACAAGGAGTCTTCTTCTGGTTCAATAATGGAAGAAATTCAAACAATGAAGGCAACCTTTGCTAGCCTGGCTGACACAACTGGGAAACTTGGAGAAGAATGGAAACAATTCAAGGAACAAGCAAGCAAAGAGCTCTCATAGTGCATGAAGAAGAAAAGAAAAATGCAAAAGTAGTTGAATTAGCCTTGAAACAGCTGCAACAGCAAGTTAGTGATATTTCAAACCTCAAGAAACAGAAACCATAGTCTACAACAACAGAAACTCCAACCACAGAAGAAGCACCTCAAGAACCACCCATCAATCAAAAGGAACCACAAGAAACTGCACCAATCATCATACAAGAAGTAAAGCCTAGACTTACCATCATGGGACTACCACCATTTGTCCCTAAAAGAGATATACTCACAAGGCTTACTACCCCACCACCTCAAACTTAGAAAGCAACTAGAACATCAAGCTCACAGCAGAAGCCTACATCATTAGGAGAATCACTTTTTAGTAGGAACTTAAATGCTCAAGTAAAAAGAAAATGGGAAGCCTCAGCTACATCTTCCAAGAAAGCAAGAAAAAGTTCAAGAGTTGGACCAGATGGAAAGGTAATTGAAGGATGCATACTTGAAATAGATCCTGACACCATGATGTTTCCAGAAAGCTACCTGCAGAGTTACTACTGGGATGACTCCCAAGATGAGCTGGAAAGACCACTTAGCCGAAGCAGCAGGGATCTAAAAGGTTTGATAGAAAAAGAGGGAAAAGCTCTTCATTTACCAATGACCAATCCAACCAGAAAACTCAACTGTATCACCCCCAGCAAAACCAGTGATGGACTCATTGGCTACCATATACAAAACAGGTATGAAGTTGAAAGAGTAGATAGTAGTATAGAAAGAGTCCTGGACTGTGAGTTAGGAGGCATTCATCCTCTAGATCTCATCAAGATCAAGCAGGAGCTGGACCAAAAGAGATAACAACACTCAAGAAATTAGAAGAGGTCTAGAAAGTGTCACCCATATAGCCACAAAGATGTATGCAAGGGCTGCACTACTGACTTTGATCTTTGCATCACTTTTGACCACCTTGTCAACAAGAAGGTACATGTTCCTCCACCTGATACTTCAATACCATTAAATGTTGAAAAAGAAGCAAGAACAGGGGTAATCCTTGAAAGACCAACACTTGCCGTAGCATTCCGGGACAAAGATGAGAAGAAAGCTCTTTTTAGAGTTAATGAAATTTACAAGTACTCGAACCAGACTCTCAGCTATATCCAAGAGTGCATGAACAAGAAGCAAGCACAGTTGAAGATCAAGGGACAAGACAAGGAGGCACTTAGGAAGAAGATTGATGACATGATCAATGAATGGGTGACAGCAAGAGGCTGGTACAAGGAAATGATCAGAGTTTGCAACAAGGTGATTGAATACAAAAAGAAGCTCAAGAAAGGAGATGTCTACAAGAGCAACCTGAAGATCAGCATGTGATTTCTTTGTGTATGGAACAATTCTTGAAAAACAATATATCTGTAATTCTAAGTACTTATGACAGTTGGTAGTTTTATCTTATTCTTGTTTTGTTTGTTATTTTTCTTACAATACTTAGGGGGGAATTGTTAGGATACTTTAAATATAAGTATTGAAGAAAAATATGATCATTTCAGATCATGCATGAAGAATGAAGAAATCAGCAATAAAAGGAAGAAAAAAACATAGAAGAAACATTCTTCAAATAATCAGAAACACATCTGAATTATCAGAAGACAATCAGAAATATCATTTCTGGTAAACCTGATATGATTTCTGCTAGAAACCAACAGTTTCTGGTAAAAAGAACAGATATCAGAATTTCTGATACCCAAGATACCAGAAATTCTGGTCAGTTGACAAGCTTCAGTTTCTGATCCTGTCAACTTGCTCATCTGCTTGTCACTGCCATTTTCAAACGTAACAAGTTGGCCCATGCAAATTCATTGAACATACCCAATGGAAGCTTTTCTTAGCAGGTGCAAGTCGAAGAATAAAATAATTGTTTATTCATTCAGGCTTTCTATAAATAGGAGAGTCAATCACAAGAAAGATGAAGAGAGTACAAACGTAGCATTAAATACACTACACAACTCTCTTACACCCTTTCACCACAGTATTCTCTCATGTATTTGTTTTTCAACAGCCAACAATCTCTTTGTAAACCTATTTGTTTTTCAAAGTGATATAAACGAGAAAATTCTGTATCTTGTGTCTTTGAAAAGTTTGATTTCTAGTTCCGCACAATATTTTTTAATCTTTGTTGAAATCACTTGCCATAACCAAAGATAAGGAATCTCATTGTTAATCTGGGACCAACATAACTATCTTAAGAAAAGACTATTGTCACACCCCGATTTCCACGTGTAATCCGGTGGGCCCGGAGGGAAATATTGTGACGTGTGTTGCTATTATCAAACCAAATAACACAGAATAGCACACCGGAAGTCTTGAATTTAAAATATCATTACAAACCGAAATATTCAGATTTCAAAATATAACGACAATGGTTTGTAATGAAGATCCACAAGCGGATCGAAGAAACATCCAAAAGATAATTTAACAGACTTGGCACATCTAAGGACTTGCAAGATCCTCTATGTTTCTACTGAGCAGCTTCTAGCCTATTTACATATTTGTACCTGTAGTTTAATTATTTTAAAATACGTCAGTTATCACTTGTAAATACAATCAACCGACACATTTTGAAAACATTTCAAAGTCATTTTATGTACACATTGGTACATTTGTTTAATATTTAACTTGGGACAAACTATATCTCATGTTATCAGTTTTACATAACTTGACATACATACGGGGACCAGAATCTATGCGGTTCATGATTAACCGACACACCACCTATTCCCTTATTGGGAAAACCCACACTGGGTTGTAATAATTTATTCCTTTATTGGGAACACCCTTATTGGGTTATGTGATATTTATTTAAACCATTTCGGATCTTTCAGGTGTATGCCTACACCCCGTGCTTAGGTCGTGGCCACTTACAATTAAATGAGTCAAGGATATCTAGGACATCGGTCGCATTAACCCCCAATGTTTTGTTCAAGCAATACGAATTTAAACGGGTTATTTGAATTTCCCAACGCATAGGTCTTCGAATCCCATACCCAACCATGCGGTAAATATTTTACCGTATCCCAAGCCCGTATACGGGAAAATAGGTTACAAGTATTTACCTGAGCTTAGCAATCCTTTTAATATAAGAAACATAAAAGCACAGCCGTATCTAATTAGTTAAGCGTAGGTGCAATTTACCGGAGGGCCCTAGTCTGGAATGATGGTATAAATAACCAATTAGAATGCTAGCGGATCTTATTTAAGTCATTGACCTGGATAGGCTAGTTTAAAATATTAAGAACGGTACGATACGCTTGATTAAGCGATGACCGAAACAGAATGTAATTTATACCCAACAAGTACTAAGACTCGTATAATATAGGTAAACTACTATCATTCTGTATTTTGAGATAAAAATGATAAGGTTAACCCGTTTCGGTTAAATTACGCAAACTAGCCTCGTAGGCTTAACCGTACGCATATAAGCGATACCGGGTAACTGGATGAGTCATGAATGAGTTCCATATTCCAATATACCTTAAACGAGATATAATATCCATAGGAAATCAACTTGTATGCCAGTTATAGTTTTAAAACCAAACAATGCCTCAAAAGGGCGTTTTGGTAATTTAGCGACGTATAAAAGGAACTTACGTATAATCTGAAGTTACAACCATAATTATTCTGTGAAAATACTTTATTTATTATATAATATCAGTAGGATATCAAATATATGTGTGTTTCATAGTTTAAAACCAAACAATGCACCGTAGGGGCATTTTGGTAATTTCACACATAGTTTCGAAAGCTTATTTGGGATTTTGAGTTTATATTATGTACCTACTGTAAAAATAATTAAAATGAGTTATAAAATCAGTAGGTAACAAGTCTTGGTTGGTAAATATGGTTTAAAAAACATACTATGCACCGAAAAGGCGTAAAAGTCGTTAAATGATGATATTTTGCGATATTTTGTGAAAACAGATGTTTTGAATAGGTTTAAATAGTTAAAATATGTTACTTAATATAACACATCAGTATGTAAAAGGTTTTGTATGAAAATCATGATTAAAAACCATTTTAAGTGTCGTAAGGGAGTTATCGTCATTTAAGAGCGTAATACAAGGACTTGTGCATAAACTCAGTTTATAAACTGAAATGATATCCCAAAATATCCTAATTATGATATTACATCAGTAGGAAATAAGTTTGGTATAAAAATTATATTTAAAAACCGTTCTACGCGCCGAAAGGCTTCACGGTTATTTTAAAGCTTAATTTACGATATATTACGAAAATTCGATTTATAATCAGATCTGTAACATCAAAATATGTTAAACATGTTAACACATCAGTAACTAATTCATTTGAAATTTCATTGGTATTTAAAACCTCATTTTTAAATAAAATGGCGACATAGTCAAAATATGGCATTTTCACGGAAACTCGCATAAGACTCGGATTACTATCATTATCATGTAATATAACCTCAGAGGGTTATGCTACATCATAATATGATCATAACGAGACCTTAAATCAGAAGCATACTAATCTAATTCAGTTCATAATCGAAAGTCAAGGCATAAGTCAAACTTCGCGACTTTCGGTTGCGAATCGATCCTAAAACTGAAATTTACGAGCTGGACTTGTTTACACATGTTCTAATATTTATTACCAAGTTGTTTATGTGTTAAAACATATTTTAAAAAGCCTTTAAACTCAGTTTATGAATATTTCAAAATCTTACCCATTGACTTTTAAAAATATATATTTTGACTCGTCAATTGATCTAGCAAACATGGTAATTAGGAGGTGCCCTTTTGAGGGATTAACACCTACCTATTTACGATCACATAGCCACATTCGGATTGATCCATGGCTGGACCATAATATTTTTTAATTGAAAGTCAAAGCATTTATCAAAAACACTTGACTTTTGGCTATGAAAATCTAAACCAAAGAACAAACTATGAAAAGAGCACTTGCAAATGATCCTATGAACTAAATAAACTCAGAAAGAAACTCCTAAGTGATCAGGAACCTCCAGAATTGATTATTAGAGAAAGATTGAAAAGATGCAAACTTAAACCCATATGTTCATCACATATTCATAAAGATTGAGGATTGCTAGGATCATTCCAGGTGTTAACAAGGGTTAGAGGATCAATACAAGTGTTGGAGAGGTGTCATAACCAGGTTAAGAGTGGCAAAAATGAGATAGGTGTCGAATTGTGAGAGTTGTGCTTGATGAGCAAGCAATTCTGGTATGTAGACATACATACGGACGTAAGGTCCTACACATACGGTCTGTAAGGACCCAGGCCAGCAGGCATAAGTTTCATTTGTTGTCAATTTGGCCCCTGGACTTGTTTCGTCACGTTTCGTCACCCGTAACCACTTATAACTTAATTTCTAAGCTCAATAAGGGCATTAGGGTATATGTGACTTGGATTATGTCCGGAAATATCCCGGATGTCAGTTCGTTCAGTTGTACGGTTGCGCGTTTCGCTAAAATGCGTAAAACGCTTAAACGGTCACAAAAACGATCGAAATTTCGCAACGATGGACATCCTTGCATCCCTATCAAATAAACATAATATCTTATTGTATGCAATATCTTTAGATCCATATATTGGGTCTGTGTATCAAAATACAAGAATCGACAAGTTTTCGCAGTTTGTGAGGAATAGTCCCTGGACTTCCAAACTTGCGTGAAACGTTATAATTAGTGCGTAAAGCCTTCATTGGCATATAATAGGCACCCATAAGAGTATGAAGAATATATTAAGACTCCCGGTTCGTTAAAAGGTCACTCAGAGGCTTAGTTTGAGCATGTTGACACTTTTAGTCCCTTATCTTATTATTTTATCGTTCAGAGGTTATAATTAACATAAAGATATATTTGGTCCCTCTCGTTTTAGCACGTGGCATACGAGGATCAGTGGGACACGTGTCGGAATTTACACGATGGGTTTTTTACGAGGTGTTACATCCTCACCCCCTTAAAAGAAATCTCGACCTCGAGATTTTATTCAAAGGTTAGAAGTATTATTGTTGCATAGTGGACTTAACCTTACGTATACTCGGGATTTATATGGACATCTCGTTTGGCCTTTACAATAGGCACATGCATTCTTTAAAGTTTTTTATCTTATCGATCTTCAATCAATAACGGTTTTCCAACAAAGCATAGGCTTTTCATTAATTTGCACATCTTTATGCGATATTGCTAGCGACTCATTGGCTAGTTTTTTCCTTTAAATTGCATTCGTGAGACGCATTGTCAATTGCGCTGAGTTCCTCAAGTAAATAAGCTTATAAGCTATAGTCCCGACACATTCGATCATCTTGAATGGTCATATATATATCTAGGGCTTATTTGTCCTCATAACTAAAGCATACTATACCATTCCAGGTGATGCCTACAATAAGAATTTATCCCTTTATGGGAACTTGTAAGTTTGCAACGCTTGTCAGCGTAGTTCTTCTGCCATTTATCGACAGTTTTGAAACAGATCTTCGATTTCTATTATCCTATCCATGATTCCCAAGACAATCTTAGGTCTTGTTAGTTGGGTCCTTCCAACTTATGCCTAACAAACGGGTGTTTGACATTTTCTCCCATACAAGACTTCCAAGGGAGCAGCCTTGGTATTTATATAACAATTAATATATAGGAGAACTTAACTAGGGTAAAATGATCATTCCAACTATTATCAAATCAATCTTAAAGAAGTACTTAACCCTTATAGTTGGTCGAGCAAATCGTCGAGCCTAGGCTGAGATTAACAATTCCTAATCTTTACATTTTAAGCTTGTGGCAATCAATGCATGACCGCATTGAACCGTCTTTCTTAATGAAACACTATCAGAGTCTCCATTTTATCTTATCCAAACTTCCGTCTAAACGCGTAGGATGCAACAGTCCAGGTTCTAACAGTGGTATCAGAGATACGATACCGATTCAATCAGACTAACCGTCAGTTGAATCAACTACGCTCATGATTATATGGTTTAGACATAAAAACGAAGGTGTAAACACGTTTTTATTAACATTGGTGGTCAATTCATGGACAAAAAGTCAAACTGAAGCCACAAGATTGATTAGATTTATTTCCGCACTTGTCTATGGTGGAATTATAATCAAATTCGAAGAAATAAAGATTTTGGATCAAAAAATTAGATTCTACACCGTCGAAGCGCATGAGCTCATCTGTGCGCATGAGCCTCGCACATGAGCTCATCCGTGCGTATAAGTCTCACACATGAGCACATCTGCACGCATGAGACCAAGCGCATGAGCTCATACTCACGCATGTGACCAAGAGTATGTGTCATCCACGTGCCTGAGGGTCATCCGCGCGCCTGAGTACATCTGCGCGCATGAGCCAAAGGTACTTTTTATCATGGTGATCAGACGAGTGTCCAAAGAATATTTGGTGATACAATTTTTTTCGAGATTTTAACGACTAATACGGGTTGTTCAGCGACCAGTCAGAGGATTCAGAGAATGGTTAAGATTATGAAATCAGAGAGTGTTGAATATAGTGGGGTAGTCATGGAAACCAAGGTCACCGTAAGGGAGGTTACGACATTGCTACTAATTACATGATGAGTGCCATTGCAAGCGTTATGCTTAAATCTGAGATTCAATTTCTCTAAATGATTTTTTAAAATATGAAGAGTAATCTGATAGAAGGTAGATGGTTGATGTACCCGAGGTTTATTCAGATGCTTGTTAGCGATCAACATCCAGATCTTGTGACGAATGAAAACGAGAAGATGGAGCTAGAGCATATGAATATGTTTCACTTGAATGTCCGGATTCGTACAAAATAAAGAAAAAAAGATATTGCACCTTTTAGAGGTTTGTTTGCTCAACTGAAGAAAACTGATTATAAAGCGCTAGAGAATGGTAAATGGCGTAATGATGATATTAACTCTGACAACGAAGATAAGAAGATGAAAGGGTTTGTCTATACAAGAAGCAAAATATTTATCAAAATAGAAGATGACGAGAAGGTTATCAAGAGAAAAGAGAAAGAGAGATAAAAAGAAGGTGATTAAGTTGAAGAGGAGGTTGGCGTATCTGTGACTTCAGATAAAGAAAAATCAGATAAATAGAAAACAGGTGATGAAGAGGCTGAAAATGACGAAGATGTTCTTACTATTCATGGTCCATATCCACTAAGCGGCAGATTTATACCAGAAAAGAAGAAATCGACTGAAAAAGAACAAGATGAAACATATATATGTGAAGAGGAGGTACCCCAAGAAAAGAAAACTGGTGGAAAATATATGGGTAGAAAGAAAAGCAAAGTTAGTGAGACAAGCATAAAGAAGACTAGGTCTCCAAAAGAAAAGAAACAAAAGAAGAGATCAGGATTGTAGTTGATTGATGAAGAAGAAGTTATGACTGACAATGTTATGTTGATGAGCCAATGGTTGAAGATGTTGAGAACGACACTAAAAGTGTTCAGATAAAGAAACTTCTCCACCAGTTGAAGAGGAAGAAATAATAGACATTGAAGCAACAACGAATATACATATCATGACTCCAACTTAAATGCCTACACAAACACCACCACAACAAATAAAGAAACCTGATCAGGCTAGTCCATCACCATAAAGGCAAGAATTTCCTACTCCTGGAATCGAATCATTAGGAGTCATGGGATATGATTACTTTGAAGAGCCCAATAATGAAAAGATTCTAGAGTTGTTGGATAAAGTAGCCAATTTAACTTTGATTGTGGAAAGTCTAGTTACTGAAAATGAAAGGCTATGAAAGTAGAATGAAGCACAACAAGTTAAAATTGATGAACATGATGAACGTTGTCATGTACAAGCTAGTATGATGTTAAAGTACAAAGATTGGTTCAAAGTCTTGGTAGAGAAAATGGGAATTAACTTTGTTAATAAAGTTAAAGTTATGAAAGGTCAACCAACAGAAAAAGAGATCGTTCTAGAGAAAGACGTTGCTGATGTTGCTGCAGATAAAATTCAAGGGAAGAAACCAGTTGATGGTATTCTAGAAACCACAACTGAAACGGAAATTGCTAAACTATTTGAACCCGAACTTACAACACAAGATGAAGAAATAGCGGACGCTTTGTGTGGTCCTAAAGCAAAAAAGATGAGGACGGTGATGATAACGAAGATGAAGAACGACTTGATTATGGTGATTCAGATGATAGGGATGATGATCAGAACAATGATGATAGTGATCAAGGTGGAGGTAAGGTTGTGAGAGTTACTTAAACTCAGAGTCAAGGTACTGAGGTTGAAGATAGTCAACAAGAAACAACTCCTACTGATAAAGAAACATAGAATGTTGAACGACAGGGGGAGTATGTAGAAGAAATTGAAGAGCAACATGCTTTAATCATTGCAGATGATGTACAACTTACATCTGTTCCTGCGAGTGATGTAGCTGAACAATTCAAGGATGCTGAATATGTGATTGGGGAAGGTGAATTTGTCCACAGCTATACAAAAGAAGAACTAGCATAAGTGTGTGGCATATCTGAAGAGGAAATAGAGTTTGATTTCGAGAAAGACTTAAATGATGAAGATATGAATGGCGACAAGCAGGAGGACTACGTCAATATTTCTAAGGAAAAGATTTTGATCGTGTCGAAGTTGAAGATGATTTTGACGATGCTGAAGTTCGCTATTCTAATAATGTTCATGAATATTTCCAACGTTTAATGAGATGTTTCGTGAAGAAATAGATCAACTGCTGAAAAGTCATGTTGAATAAAAGGCTAAAGAAAATGCACCAATTGTGAATGAAGCTGATACAGCCGAAGATAAGAAGTATTGGTTCAAAGATTTGAAACTAGAAAGAAAGTTTTTGCGGCCGTTAAAGTTTTTATCAAAAACACATATATTTCTATGGGTGATATCATCACTTTTATTTACCCAAGATATGGAAAGTTGCTATAAGAATAAAGTACAAGGTGAAGTATTTTCAAAGGATTAATGACTTGAACACACTATCGTTGTCTGATGTTACAAAGTTGTGTAGATTGAGGATGATTAACTATGATGTTGATGGATATACTCATCACGTGTGAATGTTTATAAAGTTGGAATCTAAGACTGGATATAAACATTGGAAGCCACAACAACCAGAAAGAATACAATCAAGAACAAAAATTAATCTAGAGACTGGGAACTATGTTGTGATGTTGAAGTACAAGAAACCGGAAGTTCTGAAGAATATACCATTCCATGAAATGGAACAAGATTTTCACATGTTTTTCAAGTGGTGGTAAAATGATGAAAAGACGGGTAAATCTGTGATTATGTTACACGAAGGAGGAAAGACTTGGAGATTGATTCGCATATATGATCTGATGTGCTTGGTGAACTTATCGGAGAAAGATGTTGATGTGCTTTTCTTAACCAAATCTTATTCGATCCACGTGATATAGTTCAAGCTTTGCAGTTTCAACGTGTGATTCGAATATGAATTTTTATGAAAGCCATTTTGGTCAAATGTGGAAGACTAAATAGATTAATATTGAGAAATAATAAGGCATGATAGAGAGTAAGAACGAATAAAAAGTGGAGGATAGACGTAAGAAGGCATCTATCTCCAATTTAGTATATGAAGCCACCTGTTACGGATTAGACTACATGTAAATGTTTTGAAGAACATAGAAAGGAATATCAGAGGCAAGTGTTTGGGCTTGATTACTAAAGTGTTTGAAGACCAAGAAGACAATACTACGGCAATATTCAAGAGGGAATTTGTTGATGCATATTTCTAATGCCTACGTCTAAGTCTTGAGTCTATTTAGATTATAGGGCAGTGTAACATGATAGTTTGCGTGTGAGTTTTAATATTGTAAGCACTCATACACACGCATGAGTCCTGCGTGCGTAGGAGTCATCCAACGTAGGAGTCATGTGGTGAATGTGTTCATGAATTGCCTATATATAGGAGTGTTAGGGCGCATGACTACATAACTTGATTTCAAGACTTGGAGAGCTTTTGTCAAATTTTGAGTGTCCTACTTTTATGCTACCAAAATGAATACAAAGTGGATATATTATAAAATCTCATGTGTTCTTAGACTTTGAAATGGATTCCGCACTTTTCGTTGTTATATAGATATCAATATGTTTTATTCAAGACATTTGGTCGACACCAAAACGATCCTACATATCTTGTTTTGGCTTTTGAATAACATCGTTTCCTTTATAGGTTGTCACACCCCGATTTCCTCGTAAGTCTCGATGGGCCCGGTGGGGAATATTGTGACGTAATATTGATATCATCACAACCAAACAACACAGAGCAACACAATGGAAGTGTTGGATTTAAGAAAATATTACAAACCGAAATGATCAAAGTTCAATTTACATATACAACGGCTTGTAATAAGATCCACGGGTGGATCGTAAATTAATCAAAAGTGATCAACCGACTTTTAGGAACAACTAAGGACTTGTAAGATCCTCTACGTCACTACCAAGCAGCTTCCAGCCTATTACGTGTTGTACCTGTAGCTTAGTCTTTTGAAAATACGTCAGTTTACACTGGTAAATAAAAATAACCGACACATTTTGAAAATCTTTTCAAAATTGTTTTAAGTGCACATGGCACATTTTATAAATAACTTGGGACAATTCAAAATGATCTTGTGTACAGTTTTACAGGTCTGTCAATACATATGGGGTCCGATGCAAAAACCGAATAACCTAATTAACCGACAGCCACTTAAATAAGTCACAAGGAGTATATAAAAATAATTTAGCATTAGCATCTGACGGGTGTATGCCTACATCCCTTGCATTGGTCGTGGCCACTTGTAACTTAAATGAGCCGAGGATATCCAGGACACAGTCGAGTTAACCCCCAATGTTTAAGTTATCAGACAATACATATTAAAACGGGTTATGAGATTTAGTTAGATCACAATCCGACAACATGATCCCATACCTGACCAAGCGGTAATAATATACCATATTCGAAGCCCGTATAGGAAAATAGGTTAAAAGTATTTACCTGAGCTAATTACTTCAAAGTTTTATAACTCGGCCGTTAATCAAGAGAAAAGTTTTAGGTAGCAATCTACTGCAAGGCTTCTAGTTTAGAATGATGGTATTAATAACATATTCGAATGCTAACGGGTCCCATTAAGTCATAGACTCGGACCGGCTAGTCTTAAATAATGAAATATGGTACGATACGCTAGATTAAGCGATGACCGGAATAGAATGTGGTTTAAACCTGACAAGTACTAAGACTTGTATATAAAGGGTAAACATAAAACATTATGGATTTTGAAATAAAAATGATAAGGATAAACCCGTTTCGGTTAATTACGTAAACTAGTTACGTATGTTATACCCTATGTATAAAAGCTTAACCGGGTAACCGGATGAGTCATACACAAGTTCCATATGCCATTATACTTAACATTTTATAATATCAATAGGATACCAACATGTATGCCTGTTAAAGTTTTAAAATCAAGTTAAGCCTCAAAAGGGCGTTTTGGTCATTTTACGACTTATAAATGGAGCTTGCAAGTGAACTGATGTCATGGTTATAAACATTCTGAAAAAATGGTTAATTTATGATGTTATATTAGTAGGACATCAAATATATGTGTGGTTTATGCTTTAAGACCAAACTATGCACTGTAGGGGCATTTTGGTCATTTCACACATAGTTTGAGAACTTATTTGGGATTCTGAGTTCATGAATTATACCTACTGTAAAAATACTTAAAATGATTTATAAAATTAGTAGGTAATAGGTCTTGGTTCATAGATATGGTTTTAAACCATACTATGCGCCGAAATGGTGGTAAAGTCACTTAATGATGATTTAAATGATGTTTAACAAAAATTGAAGTTATGATCAGGTTTATGTACCCATAATATAACAAATCAGTGGGTAAAAGGTTTTGTACAAAAAGTTTGATTAAAAACCATTTTATATGCCACAAGGACATTATCGTCATCTATCGACACTATATAAGAACTTGATGTTAAATTCAGTTTACAATATGACTTAGGATCCCAAATAATCTTTATTATGATATCACATCAGTAGGTAATTTTTTTTTAAAAGATTATGCTTAAATCCATTTTTGATGTTCAAAAGGGCATTTCGGTCTTTTTAAAGCATAGTATGTGATAAATTATGCAAACTCGGTTTATGACCATAATATTGACATCAAAATATTTTAAACATGTTAACATATTAGTACCTAATTCATTTGCATGCTCATTTATATTTAAAAACCTCATTTTTAATAAAAAGGGCAATTTAGGCAACATAAGGCATAATAATGGAACTTGCAATATAAACTCGGATTACTATATGAACATGTAATATAACTCCAGAGGGTTACACTACAATATAATATGGTCATAATGCAACTTAGAATCAGTAGCTAAGGTTGTTAATTCGGGTCAGAATCGAAAGTCAAAGCTGAAGTCAAACTTTGCAACTTTCGGTTGGGAACCGACCTTAAGCATGGAATTGACGAGCCGAACATGTTTACACTTGTTCTAATAATTATTACCAAATTGTTAAAGTGTTAAACTTATTTTATAAAACCTACATTAACAGGTATGATTTATTTTAAAAACTGACCCGTTTGACCTTTTAAATTAATAACTTTGACCCGTCAATTAACCAAGCAAACATGATTCTCAGGAGGTGCCCTCTTGAGTGATTATGACCTACCTTATTACGATCACGTAGCCATGTTCGTACCGAACAATGGCTGGACCATAATGGTTTAGCCGAAAGTCAAAACGCTATTACGATAACGCTTGACTTTTGGCTAAAAAGCCTATAAAATGAAAAGAACAAGGGTGGAACACTTACAACTGATCCAAGAGAATGAATATAACTCAGAGGATGCTCCTAATAATCTCAGGAACTTCCAAGAGTGAGTAGAGAGAAAGAAAATGAGAGGTGTAAGGAAAAGTGATGAAGGAACACCTCTATTTATAGTGAAATGAGGTGATCTTAGATCAAGCCAAGTGTTTAAAGAGCCCTAGAGATCATTCCAGGTGTCCTAAGAGGTGTTAAAAACCAGTAATGGATCCATGGTTTCGATTATGTGAGTGAAGGTGGTATGAGTGGTGGCCAAGGTATGCAACCTACAGCTGGCCACAACTTTCTTCATAGATAGGGCCGTCGGGTACGCGACAGCCATCCTTCTTAGGCGTCGCGTGGAGCGGCGCCTAGCCAAATCTTTGAAACTTGACAACTTCAGTCCCTGAACTTCCTGGCTCCATTATATTTTCATTTATGACACTTTTAACTCTAAACCAGTATTAGGTATACCCGGGAGTATAACCGATCATCATTAAACTCCGGGTTCGTTAAAAGGTCACTCAGAGGTATAAATTAACATGTGAACGCTTTTAACCCTTCAACTATACAATTGTCGTTCAGAGATTATTATAATAACATAACGACTAATTTGGTCCATCTCATCCAATATGTGGTATACGAGGATCAGCGGGACACGTGTCTGGATTTCATTGGACAAAATATACGCGGTGTTACATAGGTCCAACATCCTAGCACTAAACATTTCTTTGATGATGACACATATATTTGATTCGCTGAAATTAATCATTTACATATTGTATTTGGTTTTATATATAACCTTAGAAAACATAAGTTTCTTTTTGACCCTCAACTTTATACACTTTACCTATTGATCTCTAACATTTGATATTTAATAACTTTGAACCTCCAATGATTTCTACTTAATAACGTCACACCCTCTATCTTCTCCAACACTTCAATTCTTTTGTTCTAATTACTTTTACAGCTACATACCGCAAAATGCGAGATATTATACTCTTTTTCTATCTGCCTAACCACGTTAATGCCACTAATGTAACGTAACGTAACTTAACAAAACATGTGTAACAAACTAAAAAACATGTCACGTCACACGTGAGCATCACACGTTAATGTTATCATCGTAACGCGCATAATGAAGTCACACATGTGACGTTGCCGACGCAACGCACGGCATAGCTAAATATCTAGTGAAAATATCTATTCAATAATTATATACTTACCCTATTAAATAAATTTTATATAAGTGTTTAGCACATGAGTATATCTAAACTTGGTATATCGACAATTAGGCATGAGCACATTTATCAAATGTACTACATAGTCTCAAACTTTGCTCGAGAGCATTTAGCCTCTGCTTGATGGTCTTATACATTACATCTAAGGTCACAAGTTACATGCAACCATATATGGTAGTTAAATCTAATAAAGGGGTGTATTTATTTTCATACCTCAGTTACATGGGAGAAAATCATACACGGGACATGATTAACATATCACCTTTCTCTCACGTACTATAAATCTTGTGAGACAATAATGTTACATAAAGCATAATAAAAAAACCTGATAATAACTTAAAAACTTTAAATAGTTATATTATATTCTAGATAAAATTAAAATACCTTCACTACTTTCTAACCATGCATTAACAATATTCTATACGGTGGAAACGACACCAATAAATCAACATCAACAACACATTTTCACAGTGGTAGTGACAAAGTAACCTACCACTTCGACCTTAAATTGACCCTTTCGTACTCAGCTTATTCTTCATAACTGACCAATCTGATCAAAACAACTATTTTGATAACTGAGTTTTGTGTAATATCAATCTTAAATTCTTACTTACAATTTTTTTTTATCCGGGTGTCATGAAAACATATGGGTATAAAGTGACACCAGTCTTGCAATAATATTTTGATAAGTTAACATTTCAGAATGCCACTTGGATGATTGATTTTACGCACCAACCAAAAAAGACAAGTCTTATTAATACAAAGTTGCATGTTCTGTCTATATCAATGTCATAGAAAAATACATTAATATATGTTTTCTAGTCAACATGTGGTTACATGAGTTACGGATTACTGGTTATATGTGTCCAAACTTTATGCCTTACCTAAGAATATTAATACCTAAAAACATGAATACAAAAGACATTATATGGGCCTAGTTCGGGCTTGTATTGAAATTTATCAGTGGAATGTATATTGTTGAACATACAAGAATAAACATGTGATAAGCGTGTACTTAATCACGTACAACAATAACTGATAGTGATAGCATAAATTGGGATTCGTGAGCCAAAGTACATCGTGACAATGGATGTACTTAACATTTTAGCATAACGATAAGGCCGGCTCAACCTTTGTGGGAGCCTAAAACAAATTCTAAATAAGGACCCTTTTGCAAAACTAAAAAAAAACGCAAAAAATAGTGAAGAAAACAATAATTTGTATGGTCAGAAGTATCTACAAGACAAGTATAATAAATATGACTTATAGACCGTAGTCTTATGAGAAGCTACATCAATCGTTGACCACAAATTGTAAGAATCAAATTCTAAATCCCAAAAATAAGATCTGAATGTAATAAGAAATTGCTCACGAGACCTTAATTACAAAAACTCGTATATAATTTTTATTCTTTAAAAGTTGGGGGCACTATTAGATTGGAGCCCAAAACCCTTACTTTTAGACTGCTCAATATGAGGGCCGGCCCCGTCATCTCCATCAAGCTTCTGACGCCCAAGACGGAGCTGCTCTCTTTCTCTCTTTTCTTCTTTATACACACACATACATATATATACATATTGAGTCTCATCCTTCACACCCTTAGTCCATCCTCTTTAAGCCCATCCTCACACATACTTACGTGGATGTCTATGTTGTGGACAATCCTTTAAGAACTACTCTCCTCCACGCTCGGTAATCTTATAATATTCTCCTTGGACTTAATATCTCAATATAAATACACATACCATCCTTGGACTTAATATCTCAATTTAAATACACATATCAAACGCATAAATGAATACTTTCAAAATTTTCTTTTACTTTTATTCCCAACATGATTTAAAATATCTAGTTATTTCTGCCACTTCATGTTTCTTTTACATATTATGCTGTCTCCGAAATGAGAACATTGAATTTACAAAAAAGATATATCAAATGGTTTTGTGTTTTTTGGAAAACACGTAAGCACCACTAGTTTTGGAAATGGCCAATATTGGGTTGCTGCTACTAAATAGTATATTTATTTATTTATTAATTATTAATATTTACCAAGACAAATGACATAAATTAATAACTTATCTGTTTTTTTTCTCTTTTCAGTTTACCTTTTCTACGCAAATTACTACGAAAACTAATCTATCCCTTAGTATATTGTACGTACACTAGTATATTGTACGTACACTAGATAAGTTATATGGTTTGGCATATTAATATCGTAAGAACAATTATTTTTAAACAAAGGAATTATAATAATGTGATACTATCACCAATTTAAATTATCCTCAATAGTCTTGAGTTCATGAGTCTAGTTGAATTTGAGGGCAGACTCAGGCGAGTATTTGGATTTCAACATGGTCGCTTAAACTTATTTCAATTCAATTTTTTAGCAAATATTCATATAAGGCTATAGGGTGTGGTTCTACATTTCACTCGTATAGAAACTGCCATGTAAAGCCATATCATTCCCACATAAGCTCCAAATATGAGGGTGCGGTTCTGATTTCATCATCCAAGCTTCATACCTAGTAAAAAAAGATAGGAAAAAACAAATTAGTTATTGCCCACAACTAATATCCCATTTTCACGCCTCACCTCAATGCCAGTGAAGTTCTCCACGCAATACACTCGACGTCATGATCACGCCACCTCCGGCACGATGTTCTACAACGTTGCCCATGACCACCTCATCCCACGTTATGGAAAGTGTTAATGCATATTCTTTGTGTCCCCCACTGTACAAATTAACTAGATAGAGTATGTGTTGAATACTGTATAGTTTAGAGTGAAATACGAACACATAACAAGTTCGCGAGGACGAGTACTAGTTCTCACGAACTAACTCATCCTCACCAAACTTCATGTATATAAATAGGTGTCATGTATAAGAATTTGATAAGTTTTGGAGTTTTGGCTGAAGAGATTGCATGATGCTCTCTCTAGCCTGTCAATGATGTATGCTCTTTCGGTATGAATGGAATCCTTCTACTTTTGACTATTCTTACGAGATTTCTACCGAACTAGCTCTATTCTATCCATAATTCCGTGTAAACCTGCTCGATCCAGAAATTTCAGAAAGTCCTCTCACACCTGATGCCCTAACTAAGTATTCATTAACGCACTTGCAGTCATACCCTTAGGGTTGGCGGAGTAGAACTCTTACACACATCAATCGCAATATGGACTAGCGGGAACACCATCCTATATGTTGTGGGGCGTTCCAAAAATTCCCCCTAGACGGCTTACTTTGTCTGAGTTCCAAAAAATTAAAACTTGACAAGAACCAAATATTATTTTATTTTAATTATTTTACCAAAAAAATTGCTAGGAAAGAAAAGGAAACTCCAACCTACCCATTTACCGAAAATTCTAGGAAACTCTAATGGAAAACTGAGATAGCATGCTACATTTGGTGGTTAGTTAAGAGAAGGTAAGAGCATCGTAATAGTTCCATCATTTTCTACCCTATAATTTAACTAAAAAATATACTTTTTCAAAACTGATCTTTCATTTAAAACTTCACACATCCATTCCATCATTTTTTTTTCTTTATTTTAGTTACAAACACTTATTTTTTTACATTTCTAGTTTTAGAATAACCCCAATACTTTGATAGAGGAAATAGTAGCTTTTCATATATAAAGATTGTTGTAATGATTTTCCAAACTATAAACTTGAGGTATAGATATAATGGTTCTGGTTTAAACCTGAGCAAAAGGAAATAATATAGTATTATTGGTAAAAAAACATAAGCCGTTTAAAAATGTATAATAGTGATGTGAAGTGAAAAAATGAAAGACTTTTAAATATTTACCTTACATTTAAAAATTGAAGAAATATATGAAAGATGTGCGATAAATATTCTAATAACAGTTAAAGTTTGACTCCCCACCCATAACATCAAAACAAAAATAAAACATGTGTCTACTCTTCGGCATAAATTAATTAAGATTTAATAATTTCCCAAAATATGTTTATCTAGATTAGTTGAGTACGTGTCTTGCTATAATAGTACGTGGTAGATAACAGGCATGGTAAAGTGGTCGATTGAAAAAAAATCTAACATATTAACCGCCGACAAACTTTTGACTTTTGTTTTCTTGCCCATCTTTCCACCCACATATTCAACCATTTCCCCTTTTTCAATAGTGTTATGCACCATCTATATGCATTCTCCTCTCACTTTTTACAAGAAAAAAGAAAGAAGAAAAGTTACACTATATGTTACTTTATTTATTTGAGTAATTATAAATTGAATATACGATATTACATATGGAAAACTGATAGTGTTTCTAATTACCTTATAAAATTTGAAAATTTGAGTAACTAGATTTATCATCCGTCGCAATGCGGCGGGGGCGTAAAACTTTGTCGAATAGCATTAATGCCACACCACCGCTAGTGACAACCTACTAAAGTTACGGTGTATTAATGTGAAGAAATTAGACTGTAACGTACATAGAAAATAATAATTAAGTCGATTTATGACCCCCCACGTGTTGTAACGAACTTGTCGAACGGGGAAAAGATAGATGACGTAAAAATGTTGAACCACACACGCACGTTGAGCCGTGTTAACTCGCAAAATCTAATACGAAGCGTAAAATGGAATGTTAATACGTTGAACCACACACACACGTTACGCCGTTGTTAACTCGCAAAATTTAAAACTAAAATTCTGCAAAATATGAAAAGTGTGGAACCAAAGTTGAAAGTACAAAAGTTGTAAGGTTGAATTGAAAGAGATGAAAACGTTTTGTGTTATAAGTAGAAAAATGTATAGCTTTGGTTTAAAAATGAAACATAAACTCTTTTTTTAAAACCACCCTAAGCATAAAGTATACATCTCTATGCATACAAATATTGTTTATTTATAGTTTGTTAATTATAAATTGAATATGTCATATCATATATTGAAAATTGAAAGTATTTCTTATTACCTTATAAAATAATAAGCTTTTGAATATGTAATCTCCGGCAAAGGCTTTTGCTGACGATGTAGGTCGACAAATAAAAAAACAAATGAGTAAATTGTCATTTTAGTCTTGAGTTTTGATCAGAATGTCATTTTAGTCCTTGAGTTTTTTATCAGAATTGCCATTTTAGTCCCTTACTTTTGTTATTTTTTGTCGCTTTCATCTAACCCACTAACTCCATTCAAAAAATTTAGTTAACTTAGGTGAATTTTGGTCAAACCACATTTTTCTTTCCTTTTTTGCAAGTGCGATGGTATGGGGATGGTGTTGTGCCGGTTTACAATGAAGATGATGGCGGTGGTTGTTGGTTTTACGATGATGGCGATGGTGTTGGTTGATGACGTAGGTGACGGAAACGTGGTCGGTGGTGGTGGTGGAAATGGTGGTGACGCTGCAAGCAGGTGGTGGTGATGATAAAAGGCTGTGATGGAGTGGGTGTTGGGAGGTGGTGGTGGTGGTCGATGAAAATAATAAAAGTCAGGGACTAAAATGGAAGAAAACAAAACTATTTAGACTAAAATGACACGAAAAAAAACTATTTGGACTAAAGTGACAATTCTTATCAAACTATAGGAACTAAAATGGCAATTTACTCAAAAAAAATTTATAGTTAAAATTATAGTTAGTATAAAGAACATATTTAATATCATATAAATAATGTTTTCAATTATAAGTGCAAGTAACACGGCTTCAAATTCTAAATTCTAAGTGGTGTCATTTTTCTCATTCCTTTTAAGTTAGGGAGACGCATAAACAATTACCTTAACCCTTTGCATACAATACACATAGTCGGTGTGATGCATCGCACTACATTACAAAGTCATTTGCTTCATTAGGTCGAGGCAAAATTGGTGCATTCCATAATTTCAACTTCAACAATTCAAATGTTGCATTCTATTTCTCTCCCAGTCAAACTTATTGTCTTTTTGAGTTAAGGTTCTCAAAGGGTGAGCTATTCACTTGATGTTCTGGATCAATCATCTATAATAGCCAACTAAACCAAGAAATTGGTGTATTTCTATTAGGGTTTTAGGGATTTTCCACTTCTTGATTGCTTTGATATTTGGCAGGTCAACTTGAATTCCTTTCTCATTAAGTATATGGCCAAGAAATTGTACATCACACATTCAATTTCACATTTAGAGTATCTAGGGTACAAATTCTTATTCTGGAGAAATTCTAGGATTTGTTATCTTCTTTTTCGTGAAAAGATCAAAATATTGTTAATCAATAGTATCACAAACTTATCCAAATAATGTTTGCATACAATATTCATAAGATTTATGAACACGACACATGCATTTGTTATTCGAAACGACATAACAAGAAACTTGTAATGACTGTCCTGAGTTTTGAACACACTTTTGGGTAAATTTCTTCTTGAATTCTTAGATGATGATATCCCAACCTTCAATAACTTGAAGTCCATCAAGCATGTCATCGAAGCTAGGAAGTAGATACTGTGTCGTGTGAATTAGGTATATTAGTTTAGTAATATTATGCACATTTAAGTGCATTAAGTTAATAGATCCAAAGCACGATTAACTAGTTTTAAATTTATAAAAGATGATTATTATGTAAACTAAATACACCATGGTCAGAGAACCCATCACGTATAGTATAACTTTAGATAAGAACCAAGTATCGTATAAGGATACATTTCCTATACTTAACCATTTATGATTATTCTCACCATCCGTATTTCTAGTTAGTTAATAAACTAAAATAGTAATATATGACTCTTGGAAGAGTCTTTCTTAATTAATATAGTTTTCTATATAGAATGAGGGAAATGTTTTAATCTTCAATTTTATTTTTTATGAAAGTTAAAAGTAGCTTCATTGGCCTGGTCACCGAAATTCCCTCAACCTTGCTGCAACATACCGATAAACAAATCTGGAAATATGTCCATAGTAAACCTTCCCTAGCCTTTTGCTGGTTATCTTCTTTTCACTGAATTACCCTATACCCAATTAACTTACCTTATTAACTTTTACCCCCTATCGGATATGGTGCATTACAGAAGCTTTCCTGGAGGATCTCGATGTAATATAAGAAGCCATTTATTACCCCAAGATCCGGTTCGATACCAGAAGTTTGTCACTCGAATCTGGTTAAATACTAGAAAACTCTTGTAAGATCTGGTTCAATACCACAACTTTACACGGGATCCGACTAAGGGTACCAAAGGTCGTACGCACACCTTAGTCATAAAAGATAATAAACCAAGCCTTCTAAACCCGATTTCTGCGCTGTTTTTCGGTGCGTGGCGACGCGTAACCCCCAAACTGAGCCTTCTAAACCCGATTTCGGCCTCCGTTTTTTCCGTTTGAGGAGCGATAAAGGTAGTTTTGGACTCCGGCAACCGTTGAGTGTATCACTTTGGTAAGTGTCTCTAACTCATCTCCATCTTCTAGATCTGTGTAGATCTTCTTATTTTCCGGTCAGTTACATTTCGCAGGTAGGTGGCGGCGGCGGTGGATGTGCCGGAGTAGCTATGGGCTTTGGGGCAGGAGGGCGGTGATGGCGAGGTGGTGGTGGTAGGACGCGGGGGGCGTGCGGTGGAGGAACCGGGCCACCCCACGTGGTGGTGGCTCCGGCGACAGCGGCGGTTTTGGGGATGGTTGTTGGTGCTTCCGGTTCGGGTTTCGGGTAACTCGGTTCACTCGGTTTCGGAGCAGATTATGTTCGAGTTAACAAGAGGGACACACGGGTCAACGCGGTCGATGGTCGGTCAAAGATGGTCAACTGTGCTCAACAAGTCAAAGGGCCAACCCGGTTCAAGTCCGGGTCAACACGGGTCAATCAGTCAGATTTGGGTTTGGGTCAAACCCGGTCAACGCTGTCAAACTCGGTCAACGGGTCGACACGAGTTTTGGTAAAATTTTAACGACGCAAATTTCGTTATATTATTTATATAAATACTAATTTGACACGAAACCGAGCTTAAACCGACCCGACGAGTGAAACCGTAAACATTTTGTTGAGTAAACTATTAAATCTCACGGATGTGTGCATTTCATACTATTATAAATTTCCTATTCTAACTTAAAAACCAAAACGACATTTCATTACATTATATATTTATATTTGACTTACTCGCGACAAAGTATGATGTTTTGAGGATACGCTAGGTTATATTGTTGTTATTTCATTGATTGTTGCGTATTGAACATTTATTGACAACTTGTATAGTTGCGTTTTTTTTACTAAAGCAGAGGAAACTCTGACCGATTTTCGTTAAAATATATATATTTTATAAAAGTATATTTATTTTGGATGATTTATACATTTCACAAAAACGAGTTTATAAAGTTTCGACAAAAGCTGTTTGCAAGATAACATAACTCAGAACTTTATATCATATAAATACAATTACTTATATTTAAACGAAACGTCTAATTGTTCGACCACTATGTGAAACAAATATAACTAGTATTATTTACTTCCAACGTCTACAACTCGAAGAGTTTATAAAATATATATAATTATTTATATTTATTTCAAACGCCTAAACATTATACGACATATTATCGTACAATCTCAACATGTATTACTAATCGAGTTATTTGATAACAAACCAACAAGGTCGATTCCTAACAAGCGTATAGCTATACAATTATTTTGATAATTATCTACGAGACACGAGACTATTATTGCGACGACACAACGTTTATGAATATGTATAAATATGTGTGTGTGTATATATATATATAGTTACGTTTATATATGTTTATCTACGTACATGACAACTACTTGGAAACCGTACAAATGCTTTATACAAGTTTACGACATGTATTATTTTGGTATAAACATTTAGTTACATACATGCATGACCATTCGGATCGACTAACTCGATTCAATAAATATATTTATATTTTATATAAATATATATTCTAAATCTCTTAGAAACTAAGTGTTTCCAGGACTTAGTATTCATCACCTTCCAAGACTTAGTATTCATCACTGAACATAAATGGAAATAAACAAGTAGATCATTATCGTTTCCATCAAGTTAACAACATCTTCCTATCAAATCATTGGTTAACGATTCGGTAGAGCTCGGTGACATGTAGTTTAGCTACATTTTATGTAGAAACTTATATGTTTATTCCTTGATAGGAATTTTCTAGATTGCATGCTAGCGAGTTTACGTTGTGGAAACAACATTATGGATCATATTATGCTAGCTTTGAATTAGATATAAAGGTGACTTCATAACCCCCACTTTTTACAGCTTTACATGTTTATAAATGTTTCAGGGGTGGAAAGACATGCAAGTTTTGCAAAAGTAAACAATATTTCAATGAACGAAAATTCATATTTCTAAACCATGTTGCAAACGAATTCCAATTAACTCAAATGGTTTTATGAAACGTTTGTGCTAAACGTACCGGTTTTACAAAACACACGGGTATTTTCGAAACGTGCATGAGTTTCATGACTAGTGACGAGATTGTTCTAGTTACAACGAACAACGGGACTGGTTTGTCCTACATATGAACAACGAGACTGGGTTGTCCTTCATACAAATAAGGGGACTGGTTTGTCCTGCTTACGAACACAAGGACTGGATTGTCCTTTACTCAACTATAAGAGACGTAGGGTTCTTAAAACTGTACACTGAACTCCTCGCTGCATAACAGAACTATAACTGCCTGCTAGTCTACCGTCTTGAGTAAACGGTTCCGGGAGGCACTCTCTAGCGCGGGGTTGGTTATAGGCTCATGCGGGCATGTTGTCTTTGTTGTACGCAAACATGGACGGTTATACAAGTTTTCAAGGAAAATGGTTTAATTACGCTTTCTCAACGTTACATAAAACGGTTATCAAAAAGATTTAACTCAAATCTTTTTCAAACAAACTATCAACTCGCTAAATTTATGTTGATTTTTCGCATGTTCTTTCTCGGGTTATATTTTCAAACGATGGCACGGTTGGAATAGGAGAACTCATTGGGATTAGAGTACTTAGCGGGCGTCCAACTTTCTAGAAGTCGTATCATTTTATACTTCCGCCATGCAATGAAGATACTAGTCAGATTACACCAACTCTGATTTTACAGGGTGTGATAGTTACTCAGCTGGTCAAGTCATTGTGCCAAACATGCGGTCCTCACCTGCAGCCGCCTAAAATTGCATGGTTCTTATCTATGTTTAGCACATGCGTGCCTAGGGAGAAGCACGAGTGCGCTTCTGCTTTAGTTCGAAGTTGTCCCTATCTTATAATTTAATAACAGCGTATTAACAGAATAATTGATTGGCCGTTTACTGTTCCGTTTTCACACAAGCATGGGCGCGCCACACCACGGTGCACTAGCAGTCTGCAGAACCTGTGTGTGCACTACCAAGTGGGTTAGTTTTGAACTATGTGTGGCCTTGTTAAACAGTTTGCAAAAATTGTTAAACAGACTGCTTATTCAGAAATTGAAATGCACTCGAAACCGTGAACCATGGTTGAAATCAGATTAGGTTTTAAACTAAATTCTAAATGGAATAGTATTTTGTGAGACGACCGTCTCCACTACGTGAGCACCGGACTGACTTAACTTAACTAACAGAAGCGGAATTCATTGTTAGAAAGTTGACAAATAATCAGATCTACTGTTTAAACATCACTGCTTCTTATATTGATAAACGTGGAAGAAATACAGACGCGAAACGGACAGGGCTTCCCCTCAGTCTTACAAAAACAACTAACTAACACAACACCCAAGCTCCCCTATTTATAGGAAACATGAATCGCACAAGGGATGGGTGATGTAGCCTCGTACGTGTGGTGCTCCGTACGAGTGACAAAGTGTCACTCCTACGAGGCAAGCTTGTCACTCGTACGAGGCAAACAAAATAAATATTAAACATTGATTTCTAACATTGCAAAGCCTATTACGTCACTGACATAACCTAGACGTAGGCAATAGACATTTTGCACCAACAAACTCCCCCTTATATGTTGTCGTAGTCTTGGATAGCCTTCAAAATCTTCAAAATATTTGACGTTATTAACCAAAGAAATGTTTTTTCTGCTTTTAACGCTCCTCAGTATAGCTAGGCGTTTGATCTGTTGGAGGAGGTCTGTTGTACGTGTTCCCAAACTGGACTCTTCTTGTTGCTGCCTTCTTAACAGTTTCAGCATCCTTGCTACTTTTCGATCTTTCTTGCGTTGCTCCTTACCTTCTTTTCGATCTATCTTGCATTGCTCCTTGCTTCTTCTCTCATCAATTGTTCTATTATTTGACCTTTGAATTATAATTCAAAGTCAAGAGAGACAGTGTCTTCTTGGTCCCTCTACAGTGGCAGACTTATTCAGTCTAGCATATCTTCAATTTTTAGGCCAGATTCGCTTTTCATTGTGATCTTCTCAACCTCCCCACTAGCCCTTAGCATAGTCAGTTCATGGGTGTCTTAGTTTGACTTCCATTTTAGAATTTTATGACCAGGAGGATTTGTTGGGACCAGGGTTATTGCTGATGAGTTTGGAGATAGTGGTCTTCACATGATTATGTCAACTAAGTCTTTTTCCTAGTGTCCTTCTTCTATACATATTTCCTTTTAAGAAATTCGCTTGCAACTTTTGATATGTTCCTTACTTATGGGAACTCAGAAGGCTCAACCAAAGTCTTGATAGGAAAGTCCAGTTGCTCATACTCTGGTCTTTTTGGCAATGAGGGATCCCTTTCTCTTTGAATTTTCAACTGTGTTTAGTTCTTAAGGTTTGTTGACTCATTCCTATTGGCCATAGTCTTCATGGTACCTATTTTTTGCAGTAGCTAGTTGACGTGTGTCGAGCGTGGTTAAATTTTAGTTATATTTTAGGCACTTTTTACTTGTAAATCAAGCTTTACATTTATAAAATACGATACAATACTACCACTCTACGCACGTTAGAGCACACGAGCTTTTAGTACTCGCTTATCATTAATGTCTAATCTATTCAAATTGAGTAAAGTTTTGAAAGATAAAATAAAGATAAAAACGTAAATAAAAATAGAAAACAAATAGATAAGAAAGGATCACTTAGTTCCAACTCCTGTTTTATGTTTTCCTTGATGATTTCCACACTTTGGGCTTTTTAAGAGATTATCTTAGTTATAGTAGTAGACCCCCTTCCAGGTAGCATTACCCTTAACCTATTGGTCTAAGTCAGCAGTGATACAGTCCCGCAAGGTCGGAATATTGGAAGAGAATTAAGTAAGTTATTAATGCAAAATATGGTAGGCCCCCTTCCAAGTAGTGTTACCCTCGGTCATATTGGTCTAAGTCAGCAGGTATACAGTCCCGCAAGGCCGGATAAAGTTTTAATCGTAGTTTTTTATAAGGGGTTCAAGTCGTTGTTACTTTTCCCTGATTTGATGTTATCTGCCTCAAGGGAAGTCCTAATAAGCTTGAATTAAGTTCTCGCAGGATCTATATATTGAACGAGGCAAGAATGTTACCTTAACACCCTTCTGACTCCTTTCCAGGTAGCTAACACGCTTTATATAGACCGTAAAGACACGAATGAATGAATCAACAAGACATGACAGAATGTTTAACTAAAACTGATTTTCAATATAAAAAACTAGTTATTAAAGTTATTAATACATACCCCAATAAAAGTTTCCAATGATTGGAAATCAAAAGTAAAACATAAAAGATTTTTCTTCACCAAGTGATGTAAGAGATTTAGCCAAGCATGGCCTTTGTTAGAAAAGAACTCTAACGATCGATCTTGGATCCCTAGACTACTACACACTGTAAAAGATGAAAGATGGATGGTGGTGGTGGGTGTTGGTGTTATAGTGGTGGTGGACTGATGGCAAGTGTGAGAGAAATGGTTTGCCAAGGGATGTATTTCTCCAAAGCTAAGCACTCCTATTTATAGCTGAAAACAGAACGCGGGTGCGGCCCTGTGTGGGCATTTTCTCACCCTTCATTAACTGCAGATGTCAGGTCTGTGTACTAACACGCCCCGTGGTGATAGAGCACGGGCTCGTGGTTAGTGTACTTGTTGTACTATCAAGATTCTGCGAATCTTAGAGTTGACCACGCCTCGTGTCAGTTTTCTTGTTCTGTTTGTCTTTATCTGCAGAGAACCTTCCTTGGCCACGACCCCGTGCAAGGGCTTCTGTCTTCTTTAATTTGTTGTTTTGGATGTGCATCGGGGTTCAGCAGGTTGTGCCAATCATTCTTTATTGTATTAGTGTTGGTTTTTGCTGCTAATTTGTTCCTTTTGTTCTTTTAAGTTGTTTTAATCCTGTAATTTAAAAGTAAACCAAGAAACATGCTTTTTCCAACATTAGTACCGAAAAAGGGTTGGTTTATACCTTGTTTGATGTAATTTATATGTTGCATTTTGCACACATCAATTACCCCCACACTTTAAATCTTTGCTTGTCCTCATGGAAAACTATAATGTGGCTTACACACCCAAATGGAATTGATAGAAGAGAAGTTTTGGGCTCATCATTTGAGTGTCGGGATTTCAAGTTCTAATTTTATTTTGTTTTTATTTATTTACAACCTTATTCATCATGATATATTTGAAACAGATTTTAAGAAAAAATATTTATTTTTGGCATAACATGCCTTTATAAAATTCTATTTAGTTATATTTACACACCTCATAAGTGGTCACTCAGTTCTCGGCCGAAGATGTTTAAGTGGAAACGCTCGGACCCGATAGGCTTGACAATCAAACAAACCTCCTCCTTTTTGACGCTTTAATCCTTATATATCAAGAGGGCTTTAAAAAGGGTAGGTTTTGGCTTGGGTAGGTGTTATTGGATAAAATTGGCGAAAAATGAAAAAAGTTTCGGGTTTTAGAATTCTTTTGTGGCTTAGAAAAAAAAAACTTTAATCAATGTGTTTTTTAACTAAAGTTGAAACTAAGCCACACTTTGTAATTTTTATAATCAAACTTTTTACGAAAATAAGGGGTGTGAAAATTAAAAATTTTTTTATGGATGTGGGCAGTTGCTTTTGCAAAAGTGTGTATTTTTGTGGGTTTTAGAAACGAAAGGGTTAAGACTCAAAGGGGTTTACTAGGAGGATATTTCTGGTAAAGGATGAAAAAGGAAAATAATGATTTAAAATGAAAAATGGGTTATAGTCCTAATGCCTCCATCATTTACTTACTTATTTGTGTCGGTAAGGATTTGAAATATATTTCTTTGCCAAGTTCTAGATTTGTAAGAACCAAACGGGCTATTCACACAAGAAACGAAAATATGAGCAATTATTATAGATATGTATTTGTATGCTCGGTAAAGCCTCAAAACTCACTTTTTGCGGGAAAAAAGGTAGAGTGTAAAAGTGTATATATAATCAAATTTTACAAAGATTTGTTATGCCTATTCTATAAGTTTTCTTAACTGGTTCTTTTTATCACGGCGCTATCAGTTCTAAATTTAGCAAAAACATAATTTTTAGAACTTTTTTTCTCAACTAAACCAAGAAAAGTAAAAAAAATTAAAATTGTTTGAAAAATATTTGGGGTGATTAGCGGTTTTTCCAAGGCGAGTTTTTTGTAAGGCTTGTTTTAGGACCAAAGATTCAAGGTTTTATCATCCCCCACACTTAAATTGAAGATTGTCCTCATTGTGTCCCCAAAAGGATTTGTTTTGATTAAACGTGCAAGCGGTGAGTTAAAAAAACAAAATTTTTAAGTTACTGGGCATTTGGCACGGGGTCGTCCCAGGTGGGCACAACCTCGTGGCTAATGTGCCAGTATCGAATTGAAAACAGAAACTTACAGTGGGAACTCAGAAGGTTTCAACTAAAGTCTTGATAGGAAAGTCTAGTTCCTCATACTCTGGTCTTTTTGGCAATGAGGGATCTCTTTCTCTTTGAATTTTCAACTATGTTTAGTTCTTAAGGTTTGTTGACTCATTCCTATTGCCATAGTCTTCATGGTACCTATTTCTTTGCAGTAGCTAGTTGACGTGTGTCGAGCGTGGTTAAATTTTAGTTATATTTTAGGCACTTTTTACTTGTAAATCAAGCTTTACATTTATAAAACACGAGATAATACTACCACTCTACGCACGTTAGAGCATGTGCATCCATCGTAGACGTAGTATAGTGATGGCAAGATACGAGATCGTCCAAGGACACATGAGCTTTTAGTACTCGCATTTCGTTAATTCTAATCTATTCAAATTTTGAGAAAAGTTTTGAAAGATAAAATAAAGATAAAAACATAAATAAAAATAGAAAACAAATAGATAAGAAAGGATCACTTAGTTCCAACTCATCTTTTTTTGTTTTTTTGATGATTTCCACACTTTGGGCTTTTTAAGAGATTATCTTAGTTATAGTAGTAGGCCCCTTTCCAGGTAGCATTACCCTTAACCTATTGGTCTAAGTCACCAGAGATACAGTCCCGCAAGGTCGGAATATTGGAAGAGAATTAAGTAAGTTATTAATGCTAAATATGGTAGGCCCGCTTCCAAGTAGTGTTACCCCGGCCATATTGGTCTAAGTCAGCAGGGATACAGTCCCGCAAGGCCGGATAAAGTTTTAATAGTAGTTTTTTTTATAAGGGGTTCAAGTCGTGTTACTTTTCCCTGATTTGATGTTATCTGCCTCAAGGAAAGTCCTAATAAGCTTGAATTAAGTCCTCGCAGGATCTTTATATTGAACGAGGCAAGATGTTACCTTAACACCCTTCTGACCCCTTTCCAGGTAGTTAACACGCTTTATATAGACCGTAAAGACACGAATGCATAAATCAACAAGACATGAAGGAATGTTTAACTAAAACGACTTTCAATATAAAGCTAGTTATTAAAATTATTAATACATACCCAAATAAAAGTTTCCAATGATTGGAAATCAAAAGTAAAACAAAAAAGATTTTTCTTCACCAAGTGATGTAGGAGATTTCGCCAAGCTTGGCCTTTGTTAGACAAGAAATCTTACGATTGATCTTGGATCCCGAGACTACTACACACTGTAAAAGATGAAAGATGGATGGTAGAGGTAGGTGTTGGTGTTATAGTGGTGGCGGACTGATAGCAAGTGTGAGAGAAGTGGTTTGCCAAGGGATGCATTTCTCCAAAGCTAAGCACTCCTATTTATAACTGAAAACAGAACGCGGGCGCGACCCCGTGCCATGTGGCATGGCCCCGTGGTGGGCATTTTCTCACCCTTCATTAACTGCAGTGTCAGTCTGTGTATTTATACGCCCCGTGGTGATAGAGCACGGCCTCGTGGTTAGTGTACTTGCTGTACTATCAAGATTTTGCGAATCTTAGAGTTGACCACGCCCCGTATAAGTTTTCTTGTTTTGTTTGTCTTTATCTACAAAGAACCTTCCTTGTCCACGACCCCGTGCAAGGGCTTCTGTCTTCTTTATTTTGTTGTTTTGGATGTGTATCGGGGTTCAGCAGGTTGAGCCAATTCTTCTTTATTGTATTAGTGTTGTTTTTGCTGCTAATTTGTTCCTTTTGTTCTTTTAAGCTCTTTTGATCCTGTAATTTAAAAGTAAACCAAGAAACATGCTTTTTCCAACATTAGTACCGAAAAAGGGTTGATTTATACCTTGTTTGATGTAATTTATATGTTGCATTTTGCGCACATTAATTACTCCCACATTTGAATCGATGCTTGTCCTTATGGAAAACTATAATGTGGCTTACACACCCAAATGGAATTGATAGAAGAGAAGTTTTGGGCTCATCATTTGAGTGTCGGGATTCCAAGTTCTAATTTTATTTTATTTTTATTTATTTACAACCTTATTCTTCATGATTTATTTAAAACACATTTTAAGAAAAAATATATATTTTGGCGTAACATTCCTTTATAAAATTCTATTTAGTTATATATGTTTTACACACCTCACAAGTGGTCACTCAATTCTCAGCCGAAGATGTTTAAGTGGAAACGCTCGGACCCGATAGGCTTGACAATCAAATAAACCTCCTCCTTTTTGACGTTTTAATCCTTGTAAATATCAAGAGGGCTTTAAAAAGGGTAGGTTTTGGCTTGGGTAGGTGTTATTGGATAAAAATTGGCGAAAAATGAAAAAAGTTTCGGGTTTTAGAATTCTTTTGTGGCTTAGAAAAAAACTTTAATCAATGTGTTTTTTTAACTAAAGTTGAAACTAAGCCACACTTTGTAATTTTTATAACCGAACTTTTTACGAAAATAAGGGGTGTGAAAATAAAAAAAAACTTTATGGATGTGGGCAGTTTCTTTTGCAAAAGTGTGTATTTTTGAGGGTTTTAGAAACGAAAGGGTTAAGACTCAAAGGGGTTTTATAGGAGGATATTTCTGGTAAAGGATGAAAAAGGAAAATAATGATTTAAAATGAAAAATGGGTTATAGTCCTAATGCCTCCATCATTTACTTACTTAGGTTTGTGTCGGTAAGGATTTGGAATGTATTTCTTTGCCAAGTTCTAGATTTGTAAGAACCAAACGGGCTATTCACACGAGAAACAAAAATATGAGCAATTATTATAGATATGTATTTGTATGCTCGGTAAAGCCTCAAAACTCACTTTTTGCGGGAAAAAAGGTAGAGTGTAAAAGTGTATATATAATCAAATTTTACAAAGATTTGTTATGCCTGTTTCTATAATTTTTCTTAATTGGTTCTTTTTATCACGGCGCTAATAGTTGTAAATTTAGCAAAAACATAATTTTTAGAACTTATTTTTCTCAACTAAACAAAGAAAAGTAAAAAAAAACGAAAATTGTTTGAAAAATATTTTGGGTGATTAGCGGTTTTCCCAAGGCGAGTATTTTGTAAGGCTTGTTTTTAGGACCAAAGATTCAAGGTTTTATCATCCCCCCACACTTAAATTAAAGATTGTCCTCAGTGTGTCCCCAAAAGAATTTGTTTTGATTAAACGTGCAAGCGGTGAGTTAAAACAACAAAATTTTTAAGTTACTGGGCATTTGGCACGGGGTCGTCCAGTGGGCACAACCTCGTGGCCAAAGTGCTAGTATCGAATTGAAAACAGAAACTTACAGTGGGAACTCAGAAGGCCCAACCAAAGTCTCGATAGGAAAGTCTAGTTCCTCATACTCTGGTCTTTTTGGCAATGAGGGATTTCTTTCTCTTTGAATTTTCAACTATGTTTAGTTCTTAAGGTTTGTTGATTCATTCCTATTGCCATAGTCTTCATGGTACCTATTTCTTTGCAGTAGCTAGTTGACGTGTGTCGAGCGTGGTTAAATTTTAGTTATATTTTAGGCACTTTTTACATGTAAATCAAGCTTTACATTTATAAAACACGATATAATACTACCACTCTACGCACGTTTGAGCATGTGCATCCATCGTAGATGTAGTATAGTGATGGCAAGATACCGAGATCGTCCAAGGACACATGAGCTTTTAGTACTCGCTTATCGTTAATGTCTAATCTATTCAAATTTTGAGAAAAGTTTTGAAAGATAAAATAAAGATAAAAACTTAAATAAAATATAAAACAAATAGGCAAGAAAGAATCACTTGGTTCAACTCCTCTTTTATGTTTCCTTTGATGATTTCCGCATTTTGAGCTTTTTAAGAGATTATCTAAGTTATAGTAGTAGGCACCCTTCCAGGTAATGTTACTCACAACCTATTGGTCTGAGTCAGCAGGGATACAGTCCCGCAAGTTATTAATGCAAAATAGGGTAGGCCTCCTTCTAAGTAGCGTTACCCTCGGCCATATTGGTCTGAGTTAGCAGGGATACAGTCCCGCAAGACAGGATAAAGTTTTAATAGTAGTTTATTTATAAGGGGTTCAAGCAGTTCTTACTTCCCCCGATTTGATGCTATTTTCCTCAAGAGAAGTCCTTAAAAGCTTGAACCAAGTCCTCGCAAGATCTATACACTGAATGAATAAATAAACAAGACATGAAGAAACGTTTAACTAAAACTCACTTTCAATATAAAGAACTAGTTATTAAAGTCATTAATACATACCCAAAAAAAAGTTGCCAAAGATTGGAAATCAAAAGTAAAACATAAGAGATTTGTCTTCACCAAGTGATGTAAGATATTTAGCCAAGCAAGGCCTTTGTTTGACAAGAACTCTTACAATCGATCTTGGATCCCAAGACTACTACACACTCTAATAGTTGAAAGATGGATGATAGTGGTGGGTCTTGGTTTATAGTGGTGGTGAACTGATGGAAAGTGTAAGAGAAGTGGTTTGCCAAAGGATGCCTTTCTCCAAAGTCAAGCACTCCTATTTATAGCTGAATACAGAAGGCAAGCACGACCCCGTGCCCATGTGGCACGACCCCGTGGTTGGCATTTTCTCTCCCTTCATTAACTACAGATGTCAGGTCGGTGTACTAACACGCCCCGTGGTGGTATAGCACGGCCCCGTGGTCAGTGTACTTGTTGTACTATCAAGATTCTGCGAATCTTAGAGTTGACCACGCCCCGTATTGGCTTGGCACGGCCCTATGTCAGTTGTCTTGTTCTGTTTGTCTTTATCTGCAGAGAACCTTCCTTTGGTACGGCCCCATGCCAGGTGGGCACGGCCCCGTGCCAGAGCTTTTGTCTTCTTTATTTTGTTGTTTTGGATGTGTATTGGGATTCAGCAGGTTGCGTCAATCCTTCTTTATTGTATTAGTGCTGGTTTTTGCTGTAATTTGTTCCTTTTGTTTTTAAAGCTCTTTTGATCCTATAATTTAAAAGTAAATAACATGCTTTTTCCAACATTAGTATAGAAAAAGGTTGATTTTATACCTTGTTAGATGTAATTTATATGTTGCATTTTACGCACATCACCAGTTCTTCCTTCATTCTTCTTATCTTCATGGTCCTTTTATCATTTGGGTTTTTTTTCCATATTTTCAATTTGCTGTTTAAGGAGTGATGTTAGGGAACAACTTCAACTTTTAAATCCTTACTATTTCATCTAGCAAGGATGTGACAACCGGTAATTTACGGTTTCTAATTACACGAATAACAAGTGTTAAGACAATATTAAGTAGTGTTTTAAGACGCAAACTAACTTAATGGGCCATTGGAATGCCTATGAACGTCTATTCGGCTTTACAGTACGTGAATGGTGATTTGTGGGAAACCTGACGAGCGTTAAACGGTAACGAACTGACACCGTATTAAAATAAAATACTGACAACGCCAAAGGATACAACTTCGTATATGCCTATATATGCACATAGATTTATTTTGCGAATTTATCCTCCTTCTGAACGCAACAGAACGCATACGTGAACGAAAAACGCGACTGTAGGAACGCACGCGACATTTAATTCTAGTACAACTGAATAATACTATTACGGGTATAAAAATAATTATTTTATTTTATAAAATAATTTGTACAGAACTCGGCGCGAGCAAACGAGCATACTTGCATGAAGATGGGCTGAAACTGTGCTGTATGCACGTGATAGCGGGCTTGACGCCCACTCCACCTCCCTATAGTGGCGTGGCGGCGAACTATCGGCTGGCCCTTTTATCGGCGAACGGTAAACCTTCAGCAGCAGCAGTGATAGGTTTGGTTTGTGTTGGGTTGGGTTGGGTTGGGTCGGGGAAGGCGAACAGGGGTAGGGATGGCAGCAACAATACCAGCGGCGACAGTTGGTGAGGTGACGATGGTCACCGAGGACAAATAAAGCCGTTGCGTTGCGGCGGCCGACAACGGCAGTGGTGGTCCTGTTATTTTGTTTTCTCTCCTTCTCAGTTCGGTTCGGGTCAAATTTGATTTGGTTGGAGTTCGGGTCAGATTTGATTTGGTTCTAGTTCACATTGGTTCGGTTCAACGGGTAAACGGTTCAGATTCAACTCGGATCTCGGTTTAATTCAAGCTCGGCTTGGATTAACAAGTCAACTATGGGTCAAAGCGAGTCGGATTTGGTCTCGTGTCAAACCGAGTCAACTTGGTCAGTTTTGGTGGTTCGGGTCAAAGCCGGTCCACATTGTCAACACGGTCAAACTTAGTCAAACCCGATCGACATTGTCAACGCGTTCAAACTTAGTCAACTCTGGTTAACTTGGCTGAAACGGTCAACTACGGCCAAGCTCTGTCAACATGACGACACGAGACTTGGTAAATCTTTATCAACATAAAATATAACATAATGTTTATATAAATACTATTTAGCTCGAAACCAAGCTCTAAATCGGCCCGACTAATAAAAACAACAAATATTATACGAGTAAACTATTAAATTACATGGACTTGTGCATTTCATACTTATATAAATTGCGTATAATAATAAAAAATTGAACCGACACATCGTTACATAATATATGTACATATATATACATACATTTATATAATTCTACTGTATCATTAAACGTCAAATTTTGTCGCGTGTAAGTCTAATATATATATATATATATATAACATATATATATAATATATATATATTTATATATATATTAGACTTACACGCGACAAAATTTGACGTTTAATGATACAGTAGAATTATATAAATGGTGGTTACATTGAATTGTTGGGTTTTGAAAATTTATTGACAACTTTCATTGTCGGGATTGTTCTAAAAATAGAGGAAACTCTGCCGGTTTTTTGTGAGAACCCGTAATACGAAAACACGTTTTAATTTACAAACAAAAACCTATGGAGACTAGAAGTATTTTTATAGAAATAAATATAAGTATATATTTATTTTGGACGATTCACATGACTCATAAAACGAGTTTATAACTTTCGGTGAACGCGGTTTACAAGATGACGTAACTCGGAAAACTTATATAAAATAAATAGAATTATTTATATTTATATTTATTTCAAACGTCTAGTAATCTACAATTATGTAAAATAAACATAAATAGTCATATTCATTTCCAACTTCTATGACTCGAAAATTTTATAAAATAAATATAATTGATTATATTTATTCCAAACATCTAAACTGAATACGACGCATTACCATACGACCTTCGCATACATCATTATCCGAGTCATTTTGTTAACAAACAAACAAGAGTCGATTATAACAAGCGAACAACTATATAATTATTTCGATAATTATCCATGAGACGCGGAATTATTACAGCTACGCGACGTTTATATACTTATATATTTGCGTTTACATATATATATATATGTGTATATATATATATACACATCTTATGAAAAACTACGACGAGTTGCATTATTACATGTCAATGTGTATGACAACTATTATGGAACCGCATGAATACATTATACGAGTTGCCAACATGTATTTTTTCATATAAATATTTGTTAGATACATGTACTACCATTCGAGACGATTAACATGATTTTATAAATACATTTATATCTATATATAAATATATATACCCTAAACCTCTTGGAAACTAAGTTGTTTCCATGACTTAGTTTTTATCACTGACTATAAAAAGGATTAAACGAGTATAACATTATCATTTCCACCAATTTAACAACATCTTCCCATTGAATCGTTGGTTAACGATTCGGTAGAGCTCAGTCACACGTAGTTTAGCTACATTTTTAGTAGAATCTTATGAGTTTATTCCTTGATAGAAATGTTATAGATTGGATGCTAGCGGGTTTATGTTTTGGAAATGACATATGGATTGTATTATGCTAACTTTGCATATGGATATCTAGGTGAGTTCATAACCCCACTTTTTACAGTTTTACATTTTATAAATGTTTTGGGGGGTGGATAAGCATGCAACTTTTGCAAATGCATACAATATTTCGATGAAAAAGAGTACATATTTCTAAACAATCTTAGAAACGAATTCCAACTAATACAAGTGATTTATGAAAAGTTATCTAAACATACCAATTTTACAAAAACATACGAGTTATCTTTTTCGAAACATGCATGAGTTTCATGACTAGTGACGGGATTTTCCTAGTTAAGATTAGGGACTGGATTGTCCTACATACGAAAAAACAGAACTAGGTTGTCCTACATACGAACAATGGGGTTGGGTTGTCCTACTTACAAACATCGGGACTAGGTTGTCCTACATATAAAGACACATGGATTGGATTGTCCTACATGCAAACTTAAGGACTAGATTGTCCTACATACAAACTTAAGGACTAGATTGTCCTCTATAGAACCATAAGTGTTTTAGGGTCCTTAAAACTTTTTAGTGAAGTCCTCGCTACATATCGGAACTATAACCAACTACTAGTCTACTGTCTTGAGTACACGGTTGGCGAGGCACTCACTAGCTCGAGGTTGGTTATAGGCTCATGGAGCATGTTGTCTTTGTCGTACAGGGCAATGATGGTTATACAAGTTTTACAAATACAAAGTTTTCAAATGACATGCCAGGAAAATGGTTTTATTACATTTTCTTAACATTATTTAAATCGGTACCAAAAAGATTTATTTCAAATCTTTTTAAAACAAACAATGAACTCGCCAATGTTATGTTGACTTTTTCGCAAGTTTTTTTTCAGGTTACACATTAAAACTATGGCACGGATGGAATTGAAGAACCTATTGAGATTCGAGTACTTAGTGGACGTTTAACCTTCTAGAAGTCTTACCATTATACTTCCACTGTGCAATGAAGATACCAGTCAGATCACCCCGACTCTGATTTTGCGGTGTGAGAGATTTTTATATGAGCCATAGGTTCTAGCGAATTAAGTTTCTGCAGAGATACCTAGGCTTTAACCTCACTTTCCTCTGGGGACTTAGACTATTAAGACTTTGAATACATACAAAACGCATAGGACTCGAATATGGGTTCCAACATTGCCGAAACAATGAGTCAACATTTTGGTTTTAAACATACGTTAGTGTTGTGTTTTATACACAGTACAGGAAACAGTTACATCAGTAAAACTTTGAGAGGTTTGGTAACTTGCATTTAAGACCTTTGGAAAACTTATGTCGAAATCCAATAAAGGTCCTTACATAGGAACTGTGAACTACTCACTCGGGAAAATGTTATTATCCATGCTATTTTATTTAATCGAGCATATAACCTATGCAGAACGAAATACTGGTGCGCAAATGTACATGAAACTCAACCCATACACCAACGAATGTTGAAGTACGTCACATACGACTTTCGAGGCAAGGTCTCTCAGAAAACACGATCGGGAAGAACAACAACTACGCGAATCCCGTCAGCAGGACAACTACCGGCCAAGGTACAACTAGACACCCCCCACAAGTGATATGAATCACGCTAAAGTACGTCCAAACGAGACTTCACGACAATCGGTACAAAGTGTAATGGGAAATCACAATTATTGGCATCACAAAAGGAATTACATGTCTTCGCATCTCCCTACTTCATTAATGGCGATTACGCCATGTTCGCGATTCCGTGGTAAAGTCACTTAACAACAAATCATCATAGGAAATTCCAGGTAAAGTCCTCAAAATTTCTTTATTGAAATTCTGACTTTTGCATATAGTGAATGGATTTCACACCTCTACTCCTCCTAATGGTTATTGTGTCACGAGAATTTCTTTCATGTTAGCGAACACCCATTTGCATCCTTTCTTTACAAATTCATATGTTCGCATGCATTGTTTGTTACGTATGTGGCTAGCTCATTGTGGAGACTATCAGGGACTTCACTTCGTATGGTTGTTTTAATCAATAGTTCAAATATTATTTCTCTTATACCCATTTTTTGCATTGTGATCTTGATGACCTGCATTATTGTATGTGTTGGCTCCTTGATATCGAGTCAACGAATTTCTTGATACTCCTTTTCTTTCGAGTTACATACATGGTTTTTCATTGTAACCATGGCGAAATTTCCTTGTCGATACATGTATTAATTGTTAGATTGTGCCTAACCAAGTTCAATTGTTTGAACTTGCTCACTGTATATATATATATATATATATATATATATATATATATATATATATATATAGTGTGAGGTTTATTGGGGAGCACTAAAAAAGTGGGGAACCGACTCAAACGAACTCCGATTGGACTCATTCCAGCGGCGTTGGAACCGGCTCGTCGAACCTAACTAGGATCTCTTAACCCTAAATCCTAACCCCTAAACCCTAAATATATTAGGGTTTGGATTTAGGGTCTTATATTTTAGCTTTAGGCTTTAGTTTTAGGGTTAAAAAAATCATTAGTATTTAGGTTTAGGGTTTAGGGTTAGTTTAGGGTTTATAGATTAGATTTTACGCTTTAGCTTACGTTTTAGCCTTATTTTTTAGCTTTAGAGTTTAGGGTTTAGGGGTGTAGGATTTAGGGTTAAGAGATCCTAGTTAGGGTTCGACGAGCCGGTTCCAACGCCGCTGGAATGAGTCCAATCGGAGTTCGTTGGAGTCGGTTCCCTACTGTTCCCCACTTTTTTAGTGTTCCCTGATGAACCTTCCCCTTATTTTTATATATATATATATATTTTCATAATAATCTCAATAAGTACTTCTTCTGTTTCGAACAATAGTAGACTTGTTTGGTCCTCAACTTCATTGAATCGTTTCTTTGGTTACGACCACCTTGTGGTGATATTTTCACTAAGTTGAAGCTTGGGCTAATCTGGTTCGCACACCTCATGTACGGATTTATTTATTTTTTTTAATCCCCTTTCTTGGTTTTATTATATATTAAAGTAGTCTTAATACAATTGTGTGTTAAGATAATGGTACACAAATTCATGTTATATTCCGGTGTACCTCTAATGGTGATCGGAGTGTTGCGTTTCAGTCAAAGATAATATTTATAGTCCCAAATTACCCTTATGCGTTCGTGGTAGTAAGGGGTTGAACCACAAAGAGTTTGTGGTTGCGCGCGAACGTGATTGATTTTAAAGAATGTTGTCACTTTTATGAAGCTTGCTAAGAAATTGATTAATTTTTTGTTTGAAAAGGGTGTCAGAATGTACCAACGATTTTGGTTTCGATTACTTAACTATGAAAACTTAAAAGGTTTTGATTATACTAGAACTTGCTTAAAAGGTTTTAAACAATAATGGAGAACATGTTCACACCCGGTTCAACAATTGTAGGACGTAGGGTTACTACACGTTTTAGATTGGTTTAATTGAATTTGTTTATTAACGGTTTTAGAATCACAAGGCTTAGGTGCCAATTCCTATCGACGTTCAAGACGGACCACAATGCACTTCATTACCTCGGACAAGTAAATCCTATCAATGACAAGGCATAATTATGCTATTCATTTCACGAAGTCAAATTTTATTACTCACTTGACAATTAGTACATTCAATAAAACGTAAGATAATTATCTAATGACTCAACTGCAATTTAATTTGTCATAACCAAATAATAAACAAGTAGCAAACCCTAAAAATCCTTACAAAAGTCTACACCGGGGTGAAACCCTTGAGAATTAGCTGCTCATGCTGAACGGAACACGATCAACCATTGACGAGCAATTGATCTTGAACATCTTGAAGCTTTGAGGATGAATATGATGTAGGTTAGGGTTATGGTGGATGATTATGGAGAATGGATTGGAATTGAGGTTGGTGGTGTTCTTGGCTCCAAGAGTGGTTTCAAAACTCAAAAATCACGTAACTCCCCGAAAAATGGTCAAAACCTTCATAAAACCCATCCCCAAACACCAAACAAGAAAAAAATCGCGATATGTGTCAGATGAAGGCATCGCCGATAACCCTATAGGGCGTCGACGACGCTCCCTAGTTTTGCTATTTTCCTTCGATGCGCTAATCTACTGTTTACGATCATTTTGGGCCGATGGTATCATCAGGGGGCGTCGCCGGCGATGCCTCCTTGTCTTATTTTCTGTTTTGTTCATTCTTTGCTCCCGGTTTACCCGTTTTCCGTCTGATACTCCGTACAACTCCCGAATAGCTCCTTAAACTCCGTTAGACCAGCAAAACACAACTCCATTCAAAAGTAGGCTATTTGAAACTAGAAGTCATGTAAAAACATCAACTTAAACATAAAAGAACACGGGTTTTCGACCACGCATCACATCCCCACACTTGTCTTTTGCTTGCCCTTAAACAAATCTATTTTCCACTTTCAAGGGGTCGAATAGAAAACACACTTCCCATTCTCAAGATGTAAGCTAAGGTCTAATGTCATACTCGGTTCATGATTCTTACAATTTTCAAAATATTTAGCGGTAAAGTGATTAATCACACAAGAATGATTACCCAAGATTAACCCGCCCTTGAAACTCACAATTCATACATACCCCTCACAATGTTCTCTACACTCGTTTTAAAATTATCACTCAAACCGATTAGAACACGTACCCGCATAGGCTTGCAACTGAATCATTCTCCACCACCGAACACAAATACTAAGCACAAGTCAAAAGGTCTTTAATGGTTGTAACGGGGCTAGGTTAAGGGTATAGAATCGGGTATTTTGAAAGTGGCTAAGGTGATGAAAACTCGATTTTTATTACATACACAACTACTCTAAAAACGACTACTACGAACGAACCAACTAAGAAGCAAAGAATTTCGCCTTTTATTCAACAACTACCACACATCTTTTTGTACTTTTCTCAACGATTTTCTGCTCTTCTTCAGAATATTTGCTGAAAAAAAATTTTGTTCACAACTATACAAACGAACTAAACCTAAAATCGAATTATCATCACACGAGTTAAAAATTAAGGGCTCAACTGTCAAAGGCTAAATGGGTTAGTTGAACGAAAGGTTTAGGCTCAAAGTTGGCGACTAAGGGATTGATTTTCGGGTAAGGATATATAAATCGTGTAAATGGAAATGGTTTACCTAATGCCTTAATCATTTCGTATTCGGTATATGGTCTCAAACGTATCAAAAGTTGCAAGTTCTACAATACATGATTAATGGTCCACTCAAACAAATATATATATATATATAATTTTGTATTATGTATATATATATATACATATATTATATATATACTATACTATATTTGTATATATATATATATAATTGTGTATATATATACATATACTATATGTATGTATAGTATATATATATATGTAAAAGTGGCTAAAAATATCACGTACAAAGGGTATGGTATGTGATATGCACAAAATGCAAGTTTCTTAAGTGGATTATTCATAAATAACCACCCGCTAAATACGTTGTCATGTTATTAATTCGAACTTGACCATGACAAAAGATGTGACATTTGTGCTTTACAACCATCATACAATTCTGAACGATTTCGAATCCAATGAAATCTTGCATTTCATTCCCAGAAGTTGTATAATTACATATGACATTCACACATTTTCTATAAGTTATACATAAACTGTTACACAAACGTAATGAGTTTAACGTGACGTACACTTTGGACAAAAATGAAATAACCAAATACCAACAGTGTTGTATGGCAAAAACATGTTTATTCAAGCTCAGGGGCTATTTTGCAAAATCTTCGAAAGTATGCCGATTCGCGTATTTTTTAATACGGAACTCTTACGCAAATAAAAAATTTTAGTAATCATTAAAATATTTTATTTTAGTGATGTGAATGCAAAAATATCATTTGTTACGCAATTACGATCGTTTTCGCATTAATTAAAGCGTTCGTCGTAGTTAAGCGAAAAAACGCAACCGTGCAACCGAATGAACCGACATCCATGACATTTCCGAGCATATTTCAAGTTACCTATCCTTTAGCATCCTTATGAAGCCTGAAAATGAGGTTAACCCCAGGTGTTAGAAGTGAAAACGCGACAAAACAAGTTTAAGGGCCATTCCTGCCAATTTTCAAAATTCTGCCCCAGATCAAGCCTTACGGACCTAAGGCACAACCCCATACGGTCCGTAAGGGATCCCCAGATCAGCAATTCATGTTGCTACTTGGCAGCTTCTCCTTCCTTGTCTTGGGCTCCAAGTTCTCGAACTTGCCAGCTTTATACCTGCATTTGACACATGTTAAGACCTCCCTAAGATCATGCCAACACATGGGACACTTGTGATGATCTTGTGGAGCTTGAAACACTATAAATAGCAAGTGATTTCTCCATTCAAACTTGCTCAATTCTTTTCTTTCTCTAATCTGCTCTGTTTGGAGTTTCTACCACTTGTGGAGGCCTCCTACTGAGCTTTCTTGGCCTCCTAGGACACAAGTAAGTATTCTTCCTTAGCCTCTTTCATTTCTTTTAGTTATTTTGAGCTAAAAGTCAAATAGTTGACTTTCTTATTGACTTTCGGTTCTACCATATTTGGTCAAGTCAAAGTTCAATTGAACTTTGCAAGTGATCGTAATCACAAAGGTTATGATCCCTAGCGATCATACCTACTGATTACCACGTTTACTAGTCGAAGTGACGAGTCAAAAGTTTTTGTCAAAGATGCCCATAATGTGCTTTTACGACTAAACTATTATCGGGTATCAAAACACCAAGTTTTGATACCAAATTAGTTTTATAAACTTAGTTAGACATGTTTGACATGTCTAACTCGTCACTTCTAGTATAGTGCTTGTTTAGGGTCTAAGTCGAGCGGTCTTGACCACCGCTTTGACTTCGAACCGACCCGTTTGGTCGATATTAGGATCCGACCAAACACATATATGTGACCATAGTTGTATAGGGAATAACCCTATGAGATTATACCTTATGGTCACGTCGTTTGGTTAGTGTTATGATAAGTCGCTAGTTATATCCTTAATAATACGAAAACGCCCTTTTTGCGCATAAATCAATTTTAAGCATATGTGATCAAAGTTTTGACATATAAACTGATGTTACCACATTATTAAACATGTTTTGTCATATAAGATATATCATAGGACATATCTAACCATCCAAACACATATTTACGCAAATAACCTGTTAAATTACCTTAACGAGTCATATCTTATGAGTCACAACGGGTCAAGAGCACTCAGGATTCATTCCAAATCAGAACGTTAAGCTTATTAAACCATATCTTATGAGTTCCATTATTCAATTGGTTTGTAAGACTTCATTCTACCGATCTCCTGTTTAATGTCTCGACTTATTTACATTCTATCCAACTTATTAGGACACGTTTGAAGCTTTGATATATCACTTGATTCAAGGATACTTTGCAATCCCAAGTGAGTGCATAGCTCCCCTCTTTTACGTTTTTTTGCAAATGTTTTGGGGTGATTCATATGTGCTAAACCGTTTTCAAGTTTTCATAACAAAGTTGATGGTTTATATAAACAATACAATTTCAATAATACGAACGAACTTGTTTATGCATTATCCATAACACGAATGACATTCATTAACATTGGCTGAAGCTGACAAGTAGTAAGTTATGGTACCATAGGACTGACAATACCGTTACTAGGCTATTCAATGGAGTTTCATGGGTAGTTTGGGAAGCGATAAAAAACTGTTTCTGATTAACAAATCATTCGTTGATTTGTTAGCCTTGTTAAAGAGATCTTTTAGGATCTATTAAAGATACCCTTGGGGTATAGTCAACTCAGGTTTGAATGTGTTCATTAAGAACGACCAAAAGTTTCACAATTAAAACACGGACGATTAACTGATGACACGGACGATTTGTTTATGATACAAACAATGGTTTATGACACATACAATGGTTTATGACACGGACGATTGGTTTATAGCAAGGAAAAATGGTTTTGAACAATGGCATACAATGATTTTCACCTAAAGATATAAACCATACAATGTTTTATTTTAAATCGACTTATTACTCGGTTTTACAAAAGAAAAGTTTTCAGTCAAGATTCATGGTTAGAAGGTTTACTTTCACTTATATCAACTTGTTAAGTTGATTATATATTGCAAAACTAAACACTTTTGTTTTCAAGGTTCATATTCGTCGACTCTTGAAGTTGGGCGAGGTTTTGCAATATACAAAGCCATGAATTGGACACATACAAAACCTATGTTACTCACAGGCATTTTCATGCTGACGTACCTATTTTCACATATGTTTCAGGTTATTCTATGTGATGTTTGTCGCCGCATGCTACACATAGGATGGACTCGGGACTTAGTGTGTTGATACACTTTGTGTTCGTCACTTGTCGAATAGGCAAGATAAAGCGTGTGTTGAATATGGTATAGGTTAGAATAGAACACACAACCAAAATACAGAGTTTTTAGTGTAAAAGGGAACAAGTTCGCTCGAACTTGACCTGTGGAGGTCAAGTTCGCTCATGATGGTGATGTTGATGTCAAGTTCGGCCGAACTTGACTAGGTCAAGTTCGCCCGAACTTAGATGCTTACCAGTGAACTTCTCATCCTATAAATAGGTGGTGTGGCTCATTTATCATTTGAGTTTTTGACCATCCCTACGGGGAGGTGCTGCCAGATTCTCTCTAGGAACTCCGGCAGCTGGACTTATAAAGATGTATACTCTTTTGGTATGAATGAAGACTTCCGCTGCATTCTGTTTCTACTCCATTCTGTAATAACATTCTACCGAATCGGTTTGCATTTACACATTAACTTCCGACTAGAACCGCCTGATCACGGACCTTCAATTGGTATCAGAGCTACGGTTATCACCTACGCTCATGAATTTGGATATTTATGGACATTAGGAGGGGTTTTGGACGTAAAATATGAAATAAACATACAATCCACAGAAAAAATCTAAAATTGAACGGATAGGATTGTTAGAAAACCATTTTCGACAAGATCTATGGTGGAATCATCTCAAAATTCGAAGAAATAGGATTTTGGATCGAAAAATGTGAAAAAAGGCTAATTTGGGGGACCAAGTTCGACCGAACTTGACAAGAATTTTCAAGATTTCTCATTAACTTCGACCGAACTTTACACTTTTTGACAAGTTCGCCCGAACTTGGTTAATTTTTATGAAATTTCATCAAGTTAGCCCAAACTTGACTGAAATTTCATCAAGTTCGCCCAAACTTATAGTCAAGTTCGCTTGAACTGAGTGTTTGGCCAATCAAATTCGCCCGAACTTGACTGGATTTTAATGAAATTATGTTTACAAGTTTGCCCGAACTTGTTGCTTTAATTTTTATCCTTTGATACAAGTTCGCCCGAACTTGCTGAAATGTGATTCTTTCACAAGTTCGCCCGAACTTGTCCAATGCATAAAAAAATTATTGCTCGGTTTGATGAGACGGGTGTCCAGAAAAAATTTGGTGATAGAAATTTTTTCGAAATTTTAACGTCCGATACTGACTGTTCGGGACACCGTCGGAGGCCTTAGAGAGAGGCTGAGATGATGAAGTTAGAGATGGTTGAAGATGAGAGGGTATCATTGATACCAAAGCAATTTGGTGATCATTAGGGTTGAAGACTACCGATGGGCCTTAAAGTAAATTCCGCATTTGTTAAATACTGAAAATTCCGGTTTTGAGGGGGAATTTCAGTGAAAAAATTGGTATGGTCAGAATGCAAAAATGAGGGGGAATAAAAATTTCATTTATATGAATATTCCGGCATTTTTGAATTTGTGACTCTGCAACAGTATTCGGGTGGTTTCGACTACAGATTAACCGGGAAATATAGAGATTTGAGATTCATTGGGATTCTTGATCACAGGAAGTTCAGATTATTCAGATCATGATATAGATTGATGCTTAAGGGTTAGAGCCCTGATCTCGGTGAAGGAATAGTTAGCTGGATTAGCAGTCATTAGTACCAGGGAGGAACTGAGGACGTTCATAACGTTCGGTGATGATCTTAGGAATTAGTGACTAGCTCCGAGTACGGATGGTTTCAAATTACCAAGGAAATATGATGATAGCCTTTGTGGCCATTATTATTAGTCTTCAAGCAGATGAATCATTCTTCTTTTTGGACTAACCACCTTTGGATGATGATGTTTGGTGATTAAGTGGCGTTGGTCTACCGGAGATAGCTATATATCTGTTATTGTGACTGAAGAGGAAGAATGTGATTTTGATCATGGACGAGTGATTCTCAGATTCGAAGTGTTACCAGATGATTTGGTTTCGATGATGATTTGCTGATTGAAAAAGATTACCGATTTGCTAATCAGGAGTGATTATGGAAATTGGGATTTCAGATTTTTGCGGGTAAACATTGATTTGAAGTTTACCGGTGTGGTATTTTGAAGTTTCTATCAATTGCCGGTTGAGTTTTGAAGATCGGAAGATCGAGCATGGGAGATATGCGCTAAACTGAACGCGTATGTGGTTAAAGTTGAAATGGAGAAGCTGCATTGATGAGCTTCAAATTGGTGTCTATTCAAGATAATTTGTCGGTCAAGCAAATCAAAGGAGGTTGGAAACTGTGCAACAAATATCTTAACTGGAGATATCAAGGGGAATTAGATGTTGATAATGCAAACCTGAATCATCAATTAAGGGGGAATTTGTTGACGCGTTTCAACGAAATCGGCAAACACCTTGATTGAAGTTGCAGAATATTCAAACACAGACTCACGTTTGAAGACCAAGATTCGATAGTAACGAACAAGGGGGAATCTGTTGATGCACTTTGTGTTCGTTCACTTTTCGAATAGGCTAGATAAAGCGTGTGTTGAATATTTATAGTTAGAATCGAACACATGGCCAAAATACAGAGTTTTCAGTGTAAAAAGGAACAAGTTCGCTCGAACTTGACCTGTGGAGGTCAAGTTCGCTCATGATGGTGATGTTGATGTCAAGTTCGGCCGAACATGACTAGGTCAAGATTGCCCGAACTTAGATGCTTACAAGCGAACTTCTCATCCTATAAATAGGTGGTGTGTGTTCATTTGTCGTTTGAGTTTTTGCCATCCCTACGGGGAGGTGCTGCCAGATTCTCTCCAGGAACTCCGGCAGCTGGACTTATAAAGATGTATACTCTTTCGGTATGAATGAAGACTTCTAGTGCATTATGTTTCTACTCCATTTTGTAATAACATTCTACGGAATCGGTTATGTTAAGTTTACGCATTAACTTTCGTCTATAACCGCCTGATCACGGTCCTTCATAGTGACTTTAAAATTTAAAAGACAATATGATTGTATTTCATTTCCATTATTTACAGACATTGTAATTGAATAATTCAATAAAAACAAAACTTTAAGTACCATATGTTGTGAAAAATTTGTAACGTGACTCCCCAAGTGTTTCCGCCGCGTGTTGTACTACGATATTTGGGGTGTTACTGATTGGTATCAGAGCTCATGGTTATAGGGAATTAGGTTATTAGTAATGCTTTTACCAAGTCTATAACCTTCCTAGGACCCTAACGCGAGTTTTCTTGCGTTTAGATTCTTAATACAATACATCAACTATCCTTAGGTGATTACCAAAAACAAAACATAATACATCCTTGAAAGTCAAAATTTTTCCAAAACTTCACAAGAAATCATCTATCCTTAGATGATTTATTTTTGGGCTATATGCATTCAAAGTTTTCAAAATCTCGTCAAAGTTTAGCTTAACAACGTGAACATGTGCAATCCGGAAGGGTGGATGCTTGTACCCTGAGTTTTCTGTCTAAGGCTAGAGTGTTCGTACAAATCCGCATCTCCGGACCAGTCACCCTTGTGACATTTGTGGTGATTTGATCATATAACGATTCAAAAAAACAAGTTATCAATCAATGAAATTTTGTGTTTTAAATCCAAGATTCATTTATTTATCTATACATTTGCACAAGTTCAATTATTACACGATAACAAAATCTCAAACAACTTCTGGAAGTGAAATCGCAAACTGTTAAGCAAACGTAATCAGTTTAACACGACATACACACCGAAACAATGACACAAGCTTAACATACCTTAAATAACCTTTACATAACTTAGAAATAAGTTTTAAAGGGTTCGGTATGGCAAAAACAAGTTTATTCAAGCTGAGGGGCTATTATGTAAATTTTGTGAAACTATGCCGATTCGCGTATATCTTTATCCGGGACATGTATGCACATCCGAAAATTTATGTAATCATTAAAATCTTGTATTTTAGTGATTGGAATGCAAAAATATCCGTCGTTGCGCATTTACGGTCATTTGCGTGTTCGTTACGATTTCCGTCGTAATTTACCAAAAACCGCAACCGTATGACCGAACGAACTGACAACCGGGACATTTTTGGACTTATTTCAAGTTCCCTATGCTTTAGCGTCCTTATAGAGCTTAAAAATGTGATTAACGAGTGTTAGAAGTGCCAAACGTGACGAAACGAGTTTAGGGGCCTGTTTTCCCAATTTCCCAAGCTATCTGCCAGCTAAAGGGCTTGCGGATTTTAAGCCCAAAGCCCTTACAGTCCGTAAGGCCCCCCCCCCCCCAGCTCAGCAGAATTGTAGTAGCAACCTGGCAGCTCCTTGTTAACTCCCATGGACACCAAACATACGAATTTGCCACCATTTAACCTACAAGGGACATGTGTTAGGACCTCCATAGGATCATGCCAACACATGGGACATGTGTAATGATCCTAGGGCCTCCAAACTACTATAAATAGCAAGCAAATCCTTACTTCAACTTGCTCATTTACTTCTTTTCTATCTCTAACTCTAAGTGGAGACTACCACATTTTGGAGGTCTCCCATCTGAGTTTTCTAGTCTTTCTTTCGTCTTTGAGCTCTTCAAGTGTTCTTCAACACAAGTAAGTGCTCTCTCCTTGTCTTGTTTATTTATTTTAGCTATTTCAAGCTAAAAGTCAAATAGTGTTTGACTTTCAGCCTTGACCATTAATTGGTCAAAGAAAGTCCAATTGGACTTTGCAACGTGATCGTAATCATGAGGGTTATGATCAATAGCGATCATGCCTACTGATTACCACGTTTACTAGTCGAAGTGACGAGTCACAGTTTTGGTCAATAATGCGCATTACATGACTGAACTATTTTCGGGTGTCAAAAATTGTCTAACTCGTCACTTTAGTTTAGTGCTTATTTAGGGTCGTAAGTCGAGCGGTCTTGACCACAGTTTTGACTTTCGAATCCGACCCGTTTGATCGATTTAGGATCCGACCAAACACATATTTCTGACCATAGTTGTATAGGTAATAACCCTCTGAGGTTATACCTTATGGTCACATTGTTTGGTTAGTGTTATGTTAAGTCGCTAGTCATGCCTTTATAAATGACAGAAATGCCCTTTTTGCGCATAAATCAACTTTAAGCATATGTGACCAATGTTTTGACATATAAACTACTGTTGCAACTATATTTAACTCATTTTGGCATATTATACTTATTATAACACATATCTAACCATCCGAACACATATTTACGCAAATGGCACGTTAAAGTACGTAAACTACTTTAACAAGTCATAACGGGTCAAAAGCATTTAGGAACCTTTCCAAATCAGAATGTTAAATTGGTTAAACCATTTCATATGAGTTCCAATACTCATTTGGTTTACAAGACCTCATTCTATCTGATCCACCGATTAAAGTCCCGGTATTTACATAGTTATCCGATTTTAGGACACGCTTGATTTCTCAGACTTTTGAGCTTGGTTGATCTTTGATTCAAGGACTTACTTTGCAATCCCAAGTGAGTACATAGTTCCCCTCTTTTATGTTTTACAAATGTTTTGGGGCGACACATATGTTCAAATTGTTTTCAAGTTTTCAAATTACAAATGCTATGGTTTATATTAAACACGACGATTTCAATAATTTGAACGAACTTGTTAATGCGTTGTATACATGACACGAATGACCTTCATTAGCTTTGGCCAAGCCGACCAGTAGTAGGTTATGGTCCTAGGACTGAAATCCTGTTACCAAGGTTCCCGTGGTTTGTGGGGAAGTTTAGGGAACGACCTAAACGGTTTACTTTAACAAAACCTTTTGTGGTTTGTTATTGCAATTTAGAAACCCTTTGGTGGTATAGACGAGTCAACACAAGTTTGAATGTATTCACAAAAACGACCAAAAGTTTTCACAATTAAAACAAGGACGATGAACAATTGGTTTATGACACAAACAATGTACGATTGTTTTATAACAAGGATGAAGAACAATTTGTTTATGACAACGAACAACGGACGATTGGTTTATGACACGAGCAATGAACGATTGGTTTTTGTAAGTGATTTAGTAACATGACGTGTGTAATGTGATAAAAGGATGGTGGATACGCCGCTGGTACTACCTATATGTAAGTGTTTTTATATGTTATATATGTGGCGTTATTCAAATCACTTGAAACAAAGGTTTCAAACAATGACACGCAACAATTTTGAATTAAAGATATAAACCATACAAGGTTTCTTTCAAGACGATTTACTACTCGGATTTACAAAATAAATGTTTTGGTCAAGATGCATGGCTACAAGTCTTTTATAAACAATAACTAACTTGTTTTAGTTGGTTAGTTTTGATTGCATTACCAAATACTTTTTGGTAACAATGTTTTCAATTAATGACTCTAGTAGTCTGACGAGGTATTGTAATACATATACAAGGCCATGAATTTGACACACTCACAAACTATGTACTCGCCGGCATATTTTTGCTGACTCGTTTTTCACATATGTTTCAAGAAACCAAATTTGATGTTGATGCATGCTCACGTAGGATCGGACGCGGACTTTGGTGCCTTAAAATATGAAAGACAATTGTTTGTTTAGTTTGTTTTAATTCCAAGACAATGTAACTATGTAATTTTAAGTATTCAATAAAACATAACTTTAATTACCACGTGTTGTTGAAACAGTCTGTTAACGTGACTCCCCGACGTTTCCGCCGCGGTTTGTTGTTTTTACGCGGTCGGGGTGATATAGATTGGTATCAGAGCGCTGGTTATAGGGAATTAGGTTATTAGTAATGCTTTGACCTAGACTATATCCTTCCTAGGACCCTAAGGCAAGTTTACTTGTGTTTAGATCTAAAATACAATAGTGTCACCGATCTTTAGGTGATTACCAAAAACAAACAAATAGTTACAAACTCTTTTCGAAAACTTTTGCAAAGATAAACATCTATTCTTAGATGAATCATTGTTAGCTTTATGCCTTTGAAAGTTTTCAAACCTCGTCAAAGTTTGGGTTTTATTAATGTGAACACGTGCAATCTGGAAGGGTGGGTGCCTGTACCCCGAGTTCTCTGTCTAAGGCTAGAGTGTTCGTACAAATCCACTTAATCGGACCAGTCACTCTTACCTGGGAACTCTTGGGGTGAGTGTCCACTTATAGGCTAAAGCATGTCTTCGCGATACATCATAAACACCCATTTACTTTGATTAGTCACCATGTGTCGTTTGTTTATTTTGAGAAATGAACAAATGACCACCATCCTTATTTCATCGATATTTTCAATGCCTCTCTTGATTTATTTCAATGTCAATCTCACATATCTTCCTTCATGTTTTCTTTTAGAATGTCTCCTCGTCGTAATGCAACTCAGGATGCCGAAATGGCAGCCATTATCGCTCAGCAAATTGCTGATGTACTTCCGAATCTAGTGACCCAACTAAATCAAGCGAACAACAACAATAACAATAACAATGCACCAGCTCCGTGTAACTATAAACAATTTTGTTCGGCTAAACCAATCTCGTTTTCTGGGTCTGAGGGAGCCACTGGGCTTCTCCAATGGTTTGAAAGTATTGAAAGCACGTTTAGATTGTTCATTGTCCAAATGAGCTAAAGGTTGAGTTCGCGTCGAGTGTATTTAAAAAGAGGGCTCTTACGTGGTGGAATGGTATTATGAGAGACAGAGGTGCCAATGTGGCCTTAGCTCAAACATGGAAGACCTTAGGGCTCTAATGATGAAGGAATTCTATCCTCGTCACGAGCAGAGGGTGCTCGAAAACGAATTCCATGATCTCAAGCAAGATAGTGGCGAGAGTCGTGCTTATACCGACCAATACGAGGAGTTGAGTTTACTTTGTCCTTCGATGGTGACGCCTTTGGATAATGCGATTGAGAAGTATATCGATGGTGTACCTGATCCTGTGCAAGATATCGTCACTGGTAGTAACCTACTACTGTTTGACAAGCTATTGAGTTAGCCGCAACTTTAACATATTCACAAGTCAGGAAAGGTAACCTCCATCGCAAGGGCGATAAGAAATCCTCTGCTAAGTCAACCCAAGAGAAACCTAAGGAAAAGAAAGCCGAACCATCCAAGAGATCAAGGAAGCGTAAGGCTTCGCAAAACTTTGTTGTTACTGCACAACCCGCTCCAACTGCTCCCAACCAACCAGCTCAACCTCCTGTCAAGAAGCCATATGTTGGTACTACACCTTTGTGCAATCAGTGCAACGGTCATCATCAAGTTCATCAACCATGTCGTCAATGTTTTACAAATGTTTTGGGGCGACACATATGTGCAAATTGTTTTCAAGTTTTCAAATTACAAATGCTATGGTTTATATTAAACACGACGATTTCAATAATTTGAACGAACTTGTTAATGCGATTTATACATGACACGAATGACCTTATTAGCTTTGGCCAAGCCGACCAGTAGTAGGTTATGGTACCTAGGACTGAAAATCCTGTTACCAAGGTTCCCGATGTTGTGGGGAAGTTTAGGGAACGACCGAAACGGTTTACTTTAACAAAACCTTTTGTGTTTGTTATTGCAATTTAAACCCTTTGGTGGTATAGATGAGTCAACACAGTTTGAATGTATTCATAAAAACGACCAAAAGTTTTCACAATTAAAACAAGGACGATGAACAATTGGTTTATGACACAAACAATGTACGATTGTTTTATAACAAGGATGAAGTACAATTTGTTTATGACAAGAACAATGGACGATTGGTTTATGACACGAGCAGAACGATTGGTTTTTGGTAAGTGATTTAGTAACATGACGTGTGTAATGTGATAAAAGGATGGTGGATACGCCGCTGGTACTACCTATATGTAAGTGTTTTTATCATGTTATATATGTGGCGTTATTCAAATCACTTGAAACAGAGGTTTCAAACAATGACACGCAACAATTTTGAATTAAAGATATAAACCATACAAGGTTTCTTTCAAGACGATTTACTACTCGGATTTACAAAATAAATGTTTTGGTCAAGATGCATGGCTACAAGTCTTTTATAAACAATAACTAACTTGTTTTAGTTGGTTAGTTTTGATTGCATTACCAAATACTTTTTGGGAACCGTGTTTTCAATTAATGACTCTAGTAGTCTGACGAGGTATTGTAATACATATACAAGGCCATGAATTTGACACACTCACAAAACCTATGTACTCGCCGGCATATTTTTGCTGACTCGTTTTCCACATATGTTTCAAGAAACCAAATTTGATGTTGATGCATGCTCACGTAGGATCGGACGCGGACTTTGGTGCCTTAAAATATGAAAGACAATTGTTTGTTTAGTTTGTTTTAATTCCAAGACAATGTAACTATGTAATTTTAAGTATTCAATAAAACATAACTTTAATTACCACGTGTTGTTGAAACAGTCTGTTAACGTGACTCCCCGACGTTTCCGCTGCGGTTTGTTGTTTTTACGCGGTCGGGGTGCTATAGATTGGTATCAGAGCGCTGGTTATAGGGAATTAGGTTATTAGTAATGCTTTGACCTAGACTATATCCTTCCTAGGACCCTAAGGCAAGTTTACTTGTGTTTAGATCTAAAATACAATAGTGTCACCTATCTTTAGGTGATTACCAAAAACAATACAAAAAGTTACAAATTCATTTCGAAAACTTTTTGCAAAGATAAAAATCTATTCTTAGATGAATCATTTTTAGCTTTATGCCTTTGAAAGTTTTCAAACCTCGTCAAAGTTTGGGTTTTATTAATGTGAACACGTGCAATCTGGAAGGGTGGGTGCCTGTACCCCGAGTTCTCAGTCTAAGGCTAGAGTGTTCGTACAAATCCACTTAATCGGACCAGTCACTCTTACCTGGGAACTCTTGGGGTGAGTGTCCACTTATAGGCTAAAGCATGTCTTCGCGATACATCATAAAGACCCATTTACTTTGATTAGTCACCATGTGTCGTTTGTTTATTTTGAGAAATGAACAAATGACCACCATCCTTATTTCATCGATATTTTCAATGCCTCTCTTGATTTATTTCAATGTCAATCTCACATATCTTCCTTCATGTTTTCTTTTAGAATGTCTCCTCGTCGTAATGCAACTCAGGATGCCGAAATGGCAGCCATTATCGCTCAACAAATTGCTGATGTACTTCCGAATCTAGTGACCCAACTAAATCAAGTGAACAACAACAATAACAATAACAATGCACCAGCACCGTGTAACTATAAACAATTTTGTTCGGCTAAACCAATCTCGTTTTCTGGGTCTGAGGCAGCCACTGGGCTTCTGCAATGGTTTGAAAGTATTGAAAGCACGTTTTGATTGTTCATTGTCCAAATGAGCTAAAGGTTGAGTTCGCGTCGAGTGTATTTAAAAAGATGGCTCTTACGTGGTGGAATGGTATTATGAGAGACAGAGGTGCCAATGTGGCCTTAGCTCAAACATGGGAAGACCTTAGGGCTCTAATGATGAAGGAATTCTATCCTCGTCACGAGCAGAGGGCGCTCGAAAACGAATTCCATGATCACAAGCAAGATAGTGGCGAGAGTCGTGCTTATACCGACCAATACGAGGAGTTGAGTTTACTTTGTCCTTCGATGGTGACGCCTTTGGATAAGGCGATTGAGAAGTATATCGATGGTGTACCTGATCCTGTGCAAGATATCGTCACTGGTAGTAACCCTACTACTGTTCGACAAGCTATTGAGTTAGCCGCAACTTTAACATATTCACAAGTCAGGAAAGGTAACCTCCATCGCAAGGGCGATAAGAAATCCTCTGCTAAGTCAACCCAAGAGAAACCTAAGGAAAAGAAAGCCGAACCATCCAAGAGATCAAGGAAGCGTAAGGCTTCGCAAAACTTTGTTGTTACTGCACAACCCGCTCCAACTGCTCCCAACCAACCAGCTCAACCTCCTGTCAAGAAGCCATATGTTGGTACTACACCTTTGTGCAATCAGTGCAACGGTCATCATCAAGTTCATCAACCATGTCGTCAATGTTTTACAAATGTTTTGGGGTGACACATATGTGCAAATTGTTTTCAAGTTTTCAAATTACAAATGCTATGGTTTATATTAAACACGACGATTTCAATAATTTGAACGAACTTGTTAATGCGTTGTATACATGACACGAATGACCTTCATTAGCTTTGGCCAAGCCGACCAGTAGTAGGTTATGGTGCCTAGGACTGAAAATCCTGTTACCAAGGTTCCCGGTGGTTGTGGGGAAGTTTAGGGAACGACCGAAACGGTTTACTTTAACAAAACCTTTTGTGGTTTGTTATTGCAATTTAGTACCCTTTGGTGGTATAGACGAGTCAACACAAGTTTGAATGTATTCACAAAAACGACCAAAAGTTTTCACAATTAAAACAAGGACGATGAACAATTGGTTTATGTCACAAACAATGTATGATTGTTTTCTAACAAGGATGAAGAACAATTTGTTTATGACACGAACAACGGACGATTGGTTTATGACACGAGCAATGAACGATTGGTTTTTGGTAAGTGATTTAGTAACATGACGTGTGTAATGTGATAAAAGGATGGTGGATACGCCGCTGGTACTACCTATATGTAAGTGTTTTTATCATGTTATATATGTGGCGTTATTCAAATCACTTGAAACAAAGGTTTCAAACAATGACACGCAACAATTTTGAATTAAAGATATAAACCATACAAGGTTTCTTTCAAGACGATTTACTACTCGGATTTACAAAATAAATGTTTTGGTCAAGATGCATGGCTACAAGTCTTTTATAACAATAACTAACTTGTTTTAGTTGGTGTACCTAATCCTGTGCAAGGGTTGAGTTTACTTTGTCCTTCGATGGTGACGCCTTTGGATAAGGCGATTGAGAAGTATATCGATGGTGTACCTAATCCTGTGCAAGATATCGTCACTGGTAGTAACCCTACTACTGTTCGACAAGCTATTGAGTTAGCCGCAACTTTCACATATTCACAAGTCAGGAAAGGTAACCTCCATCGCAAGGGCGATAAGAAATCCTCTGCTAAGTCAACCCAAGAGAAACCTAAGGAAAAGAAAGCCGAACCATCCAAGAGATCAAGGAAGCGTAAGGCTTCGCAAAACTTTGTTGTTACTGCACAACCCGCTCCAACTACTCCCAACCAACCAGCTCAACCTCCTGTCAAGAAGCCATATGTTGGTACTGCACCTTTGTGCAATCAGTGCAACAGTCATCATCAAGTTCATCAACCATGTCGTCAATGTACTACTTGTGGAAGATTTGGTCACTTGGCCAACATTTGTTGATTTGTTCCAAATCCAGCTGTTCAGAACCCTGTTCAACCCCAAATTAACCCTACTCGACCTTACTTCCCACCTGGTTCTTGTTACAACTGTAGTGAAATGGGTCACTACAAGACAACTGTTCGAGGCTAGCAAATGCTAATCAAGCTCGTAGACGAGCATCAATATCAACGTCAACGAGGCTAGTGCTGATAATGAAGTTGTCAACGGTACGTTCCTTGTCAACAATCATCCTGCTTCTGTTCTTTTCAATTCGGGTGCCGATAGAAGTTTTGTATCACTAGCCTTTGAACCCGTGCTTTCAATGACGAGAACTAAAGTAGGAAAGCCCTTGACAGTCAAAATAGCTAGTGGCGAACCCCTTGTACTTGATTATGTCATTCGTGATTGTCAATTGAACCTCAATAATCACCTTTTTGCCATTAACCTCATGCCGATGCAACTTGGGAGTTTCGACATCATTATTGGAATGTGTAGGAACGTCCACGATTAGCACGGGAACCTAAATTTGTTATCTATTGTCTGATTAGGCGGAAACTAATGACAAGTTAATTAAATAACAAGAATTACTCATTTAAATGTTGTTTTCATTGATCTAAAGTTCAATACATTTGAGAACCGGTCCGACAGAGCTTCGCCGTCTCTGTGCCAAAATCTTTCCAAGTTACAAATGAAATCACCAAGGCACCTATTTATACACACACAAGTTCGCTGGTTAGGTGGGAAGTTCGGGCGAACTTGACTTAGTCAAGTTCAGCCGAACTTGATTTCTCAAGACCATCTCGAGCAAACTTGCCCTTTAAAACACATAAATATGCATCATTTCTAACAGATTAAGCCCTGTTCACTCAGACTAGATACATAATGACGTAGGCAACAGACATATGCACCAACAGAATGGAGTGGTTAACTAAAAATCATGCCGAAGTAATATGTTTTGACAAAATAGTTTAAATACCTCTTCCCTCTGGTGAAGTCTTGGAAATTCATGGAGAGAAACCTGCTAGTAATCTTAACCTCATGTCTTGTACCCAAGCCCAAAGATACTTGCGAAAGAATTATGTGACCTTCTTGGCACATATCGTAGAGGAGAAAGGCAAAAAACAAAACTATACAAGACATTCCCATTGTTCGAGATTATCCTGAGGTGTTTCCCGAAGATTTACCTAGTTTACCTCCTGTACGACAAGTTGAGTTCCGTATTGATCTTGTACCTGGTGCCAATCCAATTGTTAAGTATCCATACCGTCTTGCACCGTCTGAGATGCAAGAGTCATAGAAACATCTTCAAGAGTTATCTGACAAAGGATTCATTCGTCCGACCTATTCACCGTGGGGCGCTCCTGTCCTATTTGCGAAAAAGAAGGATGGATCCATCCGTATGTGTATCGATTATCGTGAGCTCAACAAACTCACGATCAAAAATTGATATCACCTACCACGAATTGATGATCTTTTTGATCAATTACAAGGTGCTACATGTTTCTTCAAGATCGATCTACGTTTTAGGTATCATCAGCTTCATGTACTCGAGGAAGATATTCCCAAAACTTCTTTCCGCACACGATACGGTCATTACGAGCTCACTGTCATGCCTTTTGTTTTGACAAATGCCCCAGCTTTCTTTATGGACTTGATGAATCGGGTTTGTAAACCTTATTTGGACAAGTTCATCATTGTTTTCATCGACGGCATTCTTATTTATTCCAAGACTGGAGCCGAACACGAACAACATCTACGATTAACAATGGAACTACTTAAGAAGGAACAATTATATGCTAAATTCTCAAAATGCGAGTTTTGATTGAAGGAAGTTCAATTTTTGGGTCACATAGTCAACGAGCAAGGTATACATGTGGATCCTTCCAAATTCACTGCGATTAAGGATTGGAACACACCCACTACTCCAAAGAAGTTTGCTCATTTCTCAGTCTTGCCGGGTATTTTATCACGAACTTCTCTAAGATCGCGGTTCCCCTCACTACTTTGACTCAAAAGAATAAGCCTTTTGACTGGGACCCAAACAAGAGGAAGCTTTTCAAACATTGAAACAAAAACCCTACAATGCTCCTATCTTATCGTTACCCGATGGCAACGATTATTTTGTTGTCTATTGTGATGCATCAAATTTATGCCTTGGTTGTGTTCTCATGCAACGAGATAAAGTCATAGCCTATGCGTGAAGACAATTGAAAACATACGAGAAGAACTACACGACTCATGATCTTGAGTCAGGTGCCGTAGTTTTTTATCTCAAGATTTGGAGGCACTACCTTTATGGTACGAAATGTGTGGTTTTCACGGACCACAAAAGTCTCCAACATATATTCAATCAAAAGGAGCTGAATATGAGATAACGACGCTGGGTCAAAATTTTAAATGATTACGACAGCAAGATTCGCTACCATCCTGGTAAGGCGAATGTTGTGGCTGATGCGCTTAGTCGCAAGGAACGTGTCAAACTTCATTGTGTTCAAATTCAATCCAATATCCAGACACGTATCTTCCAAGCTCAACGTACTTGTGCTATACAAGGTATGATGGGTAGTGAACTACCACATCAACTTGAGCTTCAACTCGTGACGAAAGACAATGGGTTACTCTCTTATTTGAACCGTTTGTGGGTTCCAAGTCAAGACAATCTTCGCACCTTAGCGATGGACGAAGCTTATAAGTCTCATTTTTCAATCCATCCTGGTGCAGACAAAATGTACAAGGATCTCCGTGCCCAGTATTGGTGGTCGGGTATGAAATCAGATATTGCCTTGTATGTGTCCAAATGCCTAACTTGTCTTAAAGTCAAGGCTGAACATCAACGCCCATCTGGTTTGCTTGAACAACCAGAAATACCGGTATGGAAATTGGAGTACATTGCCATGGATCTCATTACTAAACTACCGCACACATCTAGAGGTCATGATGTTACTTGGTAGTCATCGATCGTCTAACGAAGTCCGCACACTTTTTGCCAATTCGTGAAGATTACTCTACTGACAAACTAACCAAAATCTATGTCGATGAGATTGTATCTCGTCATGGTGTTCCTTTGGACATAATATCTGACAGAGATGCTCGGTTCTCATCTCACTTTTGGAAGACCATGCAATCTGCTATGGGAACTAAACTCAATCTAAGCACTGCTTATCATCCTCAAACGAATGTACAAACTAAAAGAACAATTCAAACATTGGAGGATATGCTTAGAGCTTGTGTGATCGACTTTGGTGGTAGTTGGGATTCGCATCTACCGTTGATTGAATTCTCCTACAACAATAGTTATCACACTAGCATCGACATGGCACCTTTCGAAGCTTTACACGGTCGAAATGTCATTCACCTGTATGTTGGAATGAAATTAGAGAGTCTCAGTTTACTGGACCTAAACTTATTATGACACAATAGACAAAGTTAAGAAAATACTCAATAACCTTCTGATAGTTAGTTGCCGTCAAAAGAGCTATGCGGACAAGCGACGCAAGCCCTTGGAATTCCAAGTTGGTGATCACGTCCTACTCAAGGTATCCCTTTGGAAAGGAGTGGTCAGATTTGGGAAGAAAGGAAAACTTGCACCGATACGTTGGACCATTTAAGATCGTTGAGAGAATCGGAAAGGTGGCCTACCGACTTGAGCTACCTCCTAAACTTGGGAACGTTCTCCCAACATTCCACGTGTCCAACCTAAAATATTTTTAGCCGACGCAAATCTTCACATCCCCCTCGACGAAATTCATGTTGATGACACTATGCACTTTATCGAGAAACCTGTGGAGATTTTGGACCGTGAAGTCAAGAAACTCAAACGAAGACAAATACCGATAGTCAAAGTTCGTTGGGAATACAATCGTGGCCCAAAATTTACTTGGGAACGAGAGAATCAAATGAAAGCGAAATACCCACATCTATTTCACAAGTTTCCTCTAATTAAATTTCGGGACTAAACTTCCTAAAGTAGGGGAGAATGACATTTGTGGTGATTCGATCAATGAAATTTTGGGTTTTATATCCGAGATTCATTTATTTATCATGACATTTGCACAAGTTCAATATTACACGATAGCAAACGCTCGAACATCTTCTGAAGTGAAATCGCAAACTGTTACGCAAACGTAATCAGTTTAACGCGACGTACACAACGAAAAAAATGACAAAATCTTAACATACCTTAAATAACCTTTACATAACTTAGAAATAAGTTTTAAAGGGTTCGGTATGGCAAAAACAAGTTTATTCAAGCTCAGGGGCTATTTTGTAAATTTTGTGAAACTATGCCGATTCGCGTATATCTTTATCCGGGACATGTATGCACATCCAAAAATTTTTGTAATCATTAAAATCTTGTATTTTAGTGATTGGAATGCAAAAATATCATTCGTTGCGCATTTACGGTCATTTGCGCGTTCGTTACGATTTTCGTCGTAATTAACGAAAACCGCAACCGTACACCCGAACGAACCGACACCCGGGAAATTTTTGGAATTATTTCAAGTTCCCAATGCTTTAACGTCCTTATAGAGTTTAAAAATGTGATTAACGGGTGTTAGAAGTGCCAATACGCGACGAAACGAGTACAGGGGCCTGTTCTGCCAATTTCCCAAACTATCTGCCAACTAAAGGGCTTACAAACCGTAAGCCCGAAGCCTTTTTGGTCCATAAGGACCCCCCCTAGCTCAGCAAGTTCATAAGCCCAAAGCCTTTAAGGTCCGTAAGGACCCCCCTAGCTCAGCATAATTGTAATAGCAACCTGGCAGCTCCTTGTTAACTCCCCTGGACACCAAGCATACGAATTTGCCACCATTTAACCTGCAAGGGACATGTGTTAGGACCTCCATAGGATCATGCCAACACTTGGGGCATGTGTAATGATCCTAGGGCCTCTAAACAACTATAAATAGCAAGCAAATCCTTCACTTCAACTTGCTCATTTACTTCTTTTCTATCTATAACTCTAAGTGGAGACTACCACATTGTTGGAAGTCTCTCATCTGAGTTATCTAGTCTTTCTTTCATCTTTGAGCTCTTCAAGTGTTGTTCAACACAAGTAAGTGCTCTCTCCTTGTCTTGTTTATTTATTTTAGCTATTTCAAGCTAAAAGTCAAAATTTCAGCTTTGACCATTAATTGGTCAAAGCAATGTCCAATTGGACTTTGCAACGTGATCGTAATCATGAGGGTTATGGTCCATAGCGATCATGCCTACTGATTGCCACGTTTACTAGTCGAAGTGACGAGTCAAAGTTTCGGTCAATAATGCACAAAATGCGCAATATACGACGGAACTATTTTCGGGTATCAAACCATTTTTTTTGATACCAAAACACTTCTATAACTTAGTTATACATGTCAAAACATGTATAACTCGTCACTTTTAGTTTAGTTTTTATTTAGGGTCGTAAGTCGAGCGGTGTTGACCACCGCTTTGACTTTTGAATCCGACCCGTTTGGTCGATCTTTGGATCCGACCAAACACATATTTGTGACCATAGTTATATAAGGAATAACCCTCTGTGGTTATACGTTATGGTCACATCGGTTGGTTAGTGTTATGTTAAGTCGCTAGTTATGCCTTTATAAATGACCGAAATGCCTTTTTTGCGCATAAATCAACTTTAAGCATATGTGACCAATGTTTTGACATTAAACTGATGTTGCAACTATATTTAACTCATTTTGGCATATTAGACTTATTATAACACATATCTAACCATCCGAACAGATATTTACCAAACGGCACGATTAAAGTAGCGTAAACTACCTTAACGAGTCATAACGGGTCAAAAGCACTTAGGAACCTTTCCAAATAAGAATATCAACTTTGTTAAACCATTTCATATGAGTTCCAACACTCATTTGGTTTACAAGAACTCTTTCTATTCGATCCTCCGATTAAGTCCAGATATTTACATAGTTATCAGATTTTAGAACACGCTTGATTTCTCGGACTTTTGATCTTGTTTGATCTTTGATTCAAGGACTTACTTTGCAATCCCAAGTGAGTACATAGTTCCCCTTTTTTATGTTTGCAAATGTTTTAGGGTGACACATATTTGCAAATTGTTTTCAAGTTTTCAAATTACAAATGTTATGGTTTATATTAAACACGACGATTTCAATAATGTAAACGAACTTGTTGGTGCGTTGTGTACATGACACGAATGACATTCATTAGCTTTGGCCAAGCTGACCAGTAGTAGGTTATGGTACCTAGGACTGACAATCCTCTTACCAAGGTTCCCGGTGTTTGTGGGGAAGTTTAGGGAACGACCAAAACTGTTTACTTTAACAAGCCCTTTGTTGGTTTGTTATTGCAATTTAATACCCTTTGGTGGTATAGACGAGTCAACACAGGTTTGAATGTTTTCAGAAAAACGACCAAAAGTTTTCACAATTAAAACAAGGACGATGAACAATTGGTTTATGACACAAACAATAGACGATTGGTTTATAACAAGGACAAAGAACAATTGGTTTATGACACGAACAATGGAGGATTGGTTTTTGACACGAGCAATGAACGATTGGTTTTTGGTAAGTGATTTAGATAACGGGTCGTGTGTAATGTGATAAAAGCATGGTGGATACGGCGTTGGTACTTCCTATATATAAGTGTTTTTATCATGTTACATACGTGGTGTTATTCAAATCACTTGAAACAAAGGTTTTCAAACAATGACACGCAACAATTTTCAATTAAAGATATAAACCATACAAGGTTTCTTTCAAGACGATTTACTACTCGGATTTACAAAATAAATGTTTTGGTCAAGATGCATGGCTACAAGTCTTTTATAAACAATAACTAACTTGTTTTAGTTGGTTAGTTATCATTGCATTACCAAATACTTTTTGGTAACAATGTTTTCAATTAATGACTCTAGTAGTCTGACGAGGTATTGTAATACATATACAAGGCCATGAATTTGACACACTCACAAAACCTATGTACTTGCCGGCATATTTTTGCTAACTCGTTTTTCACATATGTTTCAGGAAACCAAGTTTGATGTGATGCATGCTCAGGTAGGATCGGACACGGACTTTAGTGCCTTAAAATATGAAAGAAATTTGTTTTTTAGTTTGTTTTAATTCCAAGACAATGTAACTATGTAATATTAAGTATTCAATAAAACATAACTTCAATTACCACGTGTTGTTGAAACAATCTGTTAACGTGACTCCCCGACGTTTCCTCTGCGGTTTGTTGTTTTTACACGATCGGGGTGTTATAACTCTTACCTGGAACTCTTAGGGTGAGTGTCCACTTATAGGCTAAAGGATTTCTTCGGATACATTACAAAGACACATTTACTTTGATTAGTCACTGTGTCATTTGTTTGTTTTCAGTAATGAACAATTGGTCACAATTCTTATGACTTCGTCGATATTTTAACATTTAGTCTTGATCATCCAATATCATCTCACTTGTTTTCTCTCACGATTTTTCCCACTATTTTAGAATGCCTCCTCATCACAGCGATACTAAATGGTTTGAAACTAGCTATTACCATCGCCAAACAGATAGGCATAATACTCAGTGGGACCATCAAGTTAGTTGTAGCCTTATCCAGTCTTGTTGATAAGACTACTCATGAGGCACCAAAGAAGACAAAAGCTAAGCCTTCAAGGAAGCGTAAAGCTTCAAAGAATCATACAGTGATTGCTCCAATTCCGCTTAACCAAGTGGGACTTAGCCAGGTGGCATCAGCACCCGCTAAGAAACCATACAGAGGAAAAGCGCCTCTGTGCAATCAATGTAATCTTCATCACTATGCCAGTGTTCGTTGCTGAAAATGTTCAAACGGTGGACATTTTGGTCACACACCCAATGTCTGTCGTTTAGCCACTACGCCAAACCTAGCTATGACAGTTCCTACTCAACTTATCACAACCCCTCATGCGATACCGGATTGTCCTAACTAACCACATGGAATCTGCTTCAATTGTGGTTATCCTAATCACTTCAACTAACCTGGCTGACAAATGACGACTCAACGTATGTGCACGAGAGTAACACTGGCAATATAAAGGCTTGTGCTGATGTCTAAATAAACACTTAAACTTTTTTGTTTTCAGTTTATTTTCCAAGAACCTTGAAGACATTTTGGTTGTCCTATTTACAAAACCAATGTGATTACATGTATATGTGATACACCTCTACAATACCGGTACCAAGGATATGGTTCCTTGCAAATCAAACTTCTCTCGTAGTTTCTTTTAATTTGTGATTGCTCGCGATCTCACAAAAAAATCCTAAGAACTCGTTTCTTCTAAGAAACAAAGTACAAGGTACAAGTTATAACTCTTAACAGATACTCAAAGTACCAATTTAAATTCTTGATTGGATACCTAAGGGTACTTCCATGATCCTTAATTGGTCTTATGCAATATACCTATGTGCATATCTCAACTCCCTGGCTTCATAACAGTTTACATAGTACATGATTTCAAAACCATTATAACCAATTTCAAAATTTCATGATATCAAAGACATTTCATAAGATTCTAAAAACATTTTAACATAGCATATTTACTTAATATACAAAGTGCATGAGTTCAAAATACATATTATCAAAAACTTTCAAAGACATTTCGTTCGTATGTTGACTGAGCATACCAAGCACACGGTACTCAAAGACATTTTGGTTGTATGTTGACTGAGCATACCAAGTACATGGTTTTCAAGGACATTTTGCTTGTATGTTGACTGAGCATACCAAGTACACGGTTTTTTAAGTTATTTTGCTTGTATGTTGATTAATACGGAACACTTACGCACATTCAAAAAATTTTGTAGTCATTATGATCTTGTATTTTAGTGATGTGAATGCAAAAATATCAATCGTTACGCAATTACGGTTATTTTCGCATTAATTAAAGTGTTCGTCGTAATTAAGCGAAAAACGCAACCGTACAACCGAACAAACCGACATCCATGATATTTCCAAGCATATTCAATTTCCCTGTGCTTTAACATCCTTATGAAGCCTGAAAATAAGGTTAACGGGTGCTAGAAGTGACAAAACATGACAAAACAAGTTCAAGGGACATTCCTGCCATTCTTCAAAATTCTGCCCCAGACCAAGCGTTACGGACCGTAAGGCACAACCCCATACGGTCCGTTAGGGGTCCCCAGATCAACAGATTCATGTTGCTACTTGGCAGCTTCTCCTTCCTTGTCTTGGACTCCAAGTTCTCGAATTTGCCAGCTTTGTACCTGCATTTGACACATGTTAAGACCTCCCTAAGATCATGCCAACACATGGGACACTTGTGATGATCTTGTGGAGCTTGAAACACTATGAATAGTAAGTGATTTCTCCATTTAAACTTGCTCAATTCTTTTCTTTCTCTAATCTGCTCTATTTAGAGTTGCTACCACTTGTGGATGCCTCTTACTGAGCATTCTTGGCTTCCTAGGACACAAGTAAGTGTTCTTCCTTAGCCTCTTTCATTTCTTTTAGTTGTTTTGATCTAAAAGTCAAACAGTTGACTTTCTGTTTGACTTTCGGTTCTGACCATATTTGGTCAAGTCAAAGTTCAATTGAACTTTGCAATGTGATCATAATCACGAAGGTTATGATTCCTAGCGAGCATACCTACAGATTACCACGTTTATCGGGCTTCAAAACACCAAGTTTTGATACCAAATCAGTTTTATAAGCTTAGTTAGACATGTTTGACATGTCTAACTCGTCACTTCTAATATAGTGCTTGTATAGGGTCGTAAGTCGAGCGGTCTTGACCACCGATTTAACTTTCAAATCCAACCCGTTTGGTCGATCTTAGGATCCGACCAAACACATATATGTGACCATAGTTGTATAGGGAATAACCCTATGAGGTTATACCTTATGGTCACGTCGTTTGGTTAGTGTTATGATAAGTCGCTAGTTATGTCCTTAATAATAACCAAAACGCCCTTTTTGCGCATAAATCAATTTTAAGCATATGTGATCAGAGTTTTGACATATAAACTGATGTTACAACATTATTAAACATTTTTTGGCATATAGACTTATCATAGACATATCTAACCATCCGAACACTATTACGCAAATAACACGTTAAAGTAGCTAAACTACGTTAATGAGTCATAACGGGTCAAGAGCACTTAGGATTCATTCCAAATCAAAATGTTAAGCTTATTAAACCAATCTTATGAGTTCTAACATTCGATTGTTTGTAAGACTTTATTATACCCGATCTGCCGTTTAGTGTCTCGACTTATTTACATTCTATCCAACTTATTAGGACACGTTTGAAGCTTTGATATTTCACTTGATTCAAGGATACTTTGCAATCCCAAGTGAGTAACATGCTCCCTCTTTTACGTTTTTTTGCAAATGTTTTGGGGTGATTCATATGTGCTAAACCGTTTTCAGTTTTCATAACAAAGTTGATGGTTGATATAAACAATCCGATTTCAATAATGTGAACGAACTTGCTTGGCGTGTTATCTATAACACGAATGCATTCATTAACTTTTGCTGAAGCCGACCAGTAGTAAGTTATGGTACCATAGGACTGACAATCCCATTAATAGGCTATTCACTAGAATTTGGTGGATAGTTTGGGAAGCGACATAAACTGTTTCTGGTTAACAAATCATTCATTGATTTGTTAGTCTTGTTAAAGAGATCTTTTAGGGTCTATTAAAGATACCCTTGGGGTATAGTCAACACAGGTTTGAATGTGTTCATTAAAGACCGACCAAAAGTTTTCACAATTAAAACACGCACGATTAACTGATGACTTGGACGATTGGTTTATGATACAAACAATGGTTTATGACACGTACAATGGTTTATAACACGGACGATTGGTTTATAACAAGGACAAATGGTTTTGAACAATGAAATATGATGATTTTCACTTAAAGATATAAACCATACAATGTTTCTCTTTTAAATCGACTTATTACTCGGTTTTACAAAAGAAAAGTTTTCGGTCAAGATTCATGGTTACAAGGTTTACTTTCACTTATATCAACTTGTTAAGTTGATTATATATTGCAAAACTAAACACTTTTGTTTTCAAGGTTCATACTCGTCGACTATTAAGTTGGATGAGGTTTTGCAATATACAAAGCCATGAATTTGATAAACACAAAACCTATGTTACTCACAAGCATTTTTATGCTGAAGTACCTATTTTCACACATGTTTCAGGTTATTCTAAGTGATGTTTGCCGCCGCATGCTACACATAGGATGGACTCCGGCCTTAATGACTTTAAAATTTAAAAGATAATATGATTGTATTTCATTTCCATTATTTCCAGACATTGTAATCCGATAATTCAATAAAACAAAACTTTAAGTACCATGTGTTATGAAACAATTTGTAACGTGACTCCCCAAGTGTTTTCGCCCGTGTTTTACTACGCGATTTGGGGTGTTATAAAAGACCACATGGGTTGCGCTATCCCGCATTGACTTAGTTATTTGTACTTTTTAGATTGCTCAAGCAAAGACATTTTGATTTTTTTTTTGAAATTTAACCCCATCACCACACTTGAGGTCAACATTATCCTCAACATGTAGTGTTTAAATGAACTGGTCAAAATCGAAAAACTTTTTATCCCCCATCCCCACACTTGAGGTCAACATTGCCCTCAATGTGAATGGAGACTTTAATGCACAAGGGATGTGACACGACTAACCTCCCCAAAATTTCACTCTGGTAAATATGGTACACTTTGCAATCCACTTATTAGCTAACTAAGAATCGTATGCACCTGGTTTTCGCTCATTCCTAGTGTGCTCTTCATTCTTCAAAAAACAATGGTCGTCTTGCAAACATAATGTACCTACAAATCTCAACCCTCGTGGAGAAAGCTTCTCACAACTATCAAAATTTGTTAGTTACCTAGTTCTGCCATTTTTATAAAGAATTACCAAGTCATTCGTTATTTCACTTTGATTGTAACACCCCGACCACGTAAAAACAACAAACCGCGGCAGAAACGTCGGGGAGTCACGTTAACAGATTGTTACAACAACACATGGTATTTGAATTTTCGTTTTATTAAATATTGAAATTACATAGTTACATTGTCTTGGAATTTAAAACAAACTAAATAAACTACTGTCTTTCATATTTTAAGGCACTAAGTCCGTGTCCGATTCTAAGTGAGCATGCATCGACATCAAACTTGATTTCCTGAAACATATGTGAAAACAAGTCAGCAAAAATATGCCGACGAGTACATAGGTTTTGTGAGTGTCTCAAGTTCATGGCCTTGAAAATATATTGCAATACCTCATCAGACTACTAGAGTCGTTAATTGAAAACCTTGTTATAAAAAAGTATTTGGTATTGCAATGATAACTAACCAACTAAAACAAGTTAGTTATAGTTTATAAAAGGCTTGTAGCCATGAATCTTGACCAAAACATTTGTTTTGTAAATTCGAGTAGTAAATTGTCTTGAAGAAACTTTGTATGGTTTATATCTTAAATTGAAAATCGTTGCGTGTCATTGTTTGAAAACCTTTGTTTCAAGTGATGCAAATAACACCGCGAATGTAATACGATAAAAGCACTTATATATAAGAAGTACCAACGACGTATCCACCATGATTTTATCACAATACACACGTACCGTTATTTAAATCACTTACCATAAACCAATCATCCGATTGTTCGTGTCATAAATCAATTGTTCATCGTCCGTGTAAACAAATCGTCCTTGTTTTAATTGGAAAACTTTGGTCGTTTTGGTGAATACATTCAAACCTGTGTTGAATCATCTGTACCACCAAAGGGTATCTTTAAATTGCAATAACAAACCACCAAAGGGTTTATTAAATTAAACAGTTTCGGTCGTTCCCCAAACTTCCCCACAGACACCGAGAACCTTGGTAACAGGATTGTCAGTCCTATGGTACCAAACTTATTACTGGTCGGGTTGATCAATGTTAATGAATGTCATTTGTGTCATGTATACAACGCACAACCAAGTTCATTCACATTATTGAAATCGTCGTGTTTATATAAACCATAGCATTTGTAATTTGAAAACTTGAAAACAATTTAGCACATATGAATCAACCCAAAATATTTGAAAAAAAACATAAAAGAGGGGAGCTATGTACTCACATGGGATTGCAAAGTAACCTTCAATAAAAGATCAAACAAGCTCAAAAGTCCGAGAAATCAAATGTGTCCTAAAGTCGGATAACTATGTAAGTATCGGGACTTTAATCGGCAGATCGGGTAGAATGAGGTCTTGTAAACCAAATGAGTATTGGTACTCATATGAAATGGTTTAAGAAAGTTTACATTCTGATTTAAAAAGGATTCCTAAGTGCGTTTGACTGTTATGACTCGTTAAGGTAGTTTACGCTACTTTAACGGATCATTTACGTAAATACATGTTCGAATGGTTAGATATGTGTATGATAAGTTAATAGGCTAAAATAAGTTTAATATAGTTGTAATATCAGTTATATGTTAAAACATTGGTCACATATGCTTAAAGTTGATTAATGTGCAAAAAGGGCGTTTTGGTCATTTATAAAGGCATAACTAGCGATTTAACATAATACTAACCAAACGACGGACCATAAGGTATAACCTCAGAGGGTTATTCCCTATACAACTATGGTCACAAATATGTGTTTGGTTGGATCCTAAGATTGACCAAACGGTCGGATTCGAAAGTCAAAGCGGTGGTAAAGACCGCTCGACTTACAACCCTAAACAAGCAATAAACTAAAAGTGACAAGTTAAACATGTAACTGTTAACTAAGTTAGAAAACTGATTTAATATCCAAAACAAAGTGTTTTTTTGATACCTAAAATGTTTCCGTCGTAAAATGCACATAATGCAAACTTTTGACCGCAACTTTAACTCGTCACTTTGGCTAGTAAACGCGGTAATCAGTAGGCATGATCACCAAGGATCATAACCATCGTGATTACGATCACGTTGAAAGTTCAATTGAACTTTGCTTCTGACCAATTCATGGTCAAAACCGAAAGTCAAACAGAAAGTCAACAGTTTGACTTTTAGCTCATAACAAGCTAAAATAAATAACTAGGCTAGGATAGAACACTTAGTTGTGCTCAAGGAAGCCAGGATTACTAGAAAAACTCAGATGAGAGGCGTCCTAAATAGGTAGCAACTCCACTTAGAGTTTAGAGAGAAGAAAGAAGGAATGAGCAAATTGTGAGGTGGGTTTGAGGGCCTATTTATACTTGTGGATGATGCACAAGATCATTCCAAGTGTTAGGCACTGATTTAGTATCATTACACATGCCCATAAACGTGTCAAAACCGTGTTAGAACTTGGAGAACACGAATCCTTGGGCTTCAAGGCTGTAAAACAGCTGTCTGCCATATTTTGCTATAACTGGGCACCACCCGTGCGTCGCGGGGATCTGGGTGAGTCTCTTGCGTGGCGCCTGGGATTCCAAAGTTTCAGAATTGGTAGAACAGGTCCCTGCAGCACGTTTAAGGTGTTTTTGAAGCGTTTAACCCCCCTTTAACCCAAAATTCAGGCTTTACAAGGATGTTAAGCATACGGGACATGAAATATGCTTCGAAATATTGTGGATGCCGGCTCGTTCGGTCGTACGGTCGTGGTTTTCGGTTAATTACGACAGAAATCGTAATGAACGCGCAAATTACCGTAATGCATAACGAATGATATTTTTGCATTCCAATCATTAAAATACTATATTTTAATGATTACAAAAACTTTTTAATGTGCGTACATGTTCTGGATAACGATATACGCGAATCGATATAGTTTCGCAGAATTTGCAAAATAGCCCCTGAGATTACATAAGCGTGTTTTTGCCATACCGAAGCCCTCAAAACTTATTTCTAAGTTACGTAAAGGTTATTTAGGGTATGTTTAGCTTATGTCGTTGTCCCGGAGTGTACATCGCGTTAAACTGATCATGTTTGCGTAATAGTTTGCGATTTTACTCCTAAAAGTTGATTAAGTGTTCGGAATCATGTAGGAATCGAATACGTGCAATTGTCATAAAAATACAAATCTCGAAAAAAAACACAAAATTTTATTGATTGCTAATTCGTTTGGAATTTGTTACACGATCGAATCACCACAAATGTCACAGTCTCCCCTACTTTAGGAAATTTCGTCCCGAAATTTATTTCGAGGAAACTTGTGGAAACAAATGTGGGTATTTCGCTTTCATTTGATCCTCTCGTTCCCAAGTAAATTCTGGGCCACGTTTGGATTCCCAACGAACTTTAACAATTGGAATTCGTCTACGCTTGAGTTTCTTGACTTCACAGTCCAAAATCTCCTCGAGAGGGATAGTGTCGTTTACGTGAATTTCGTCGAGAGGGACGTGAAGATTTGCATCGGCTAAACACTTCTTTAGATTGGACACATGGAATGTTGGGTGAACGTTCCCAAGTTTAGGAGGTAGCTCTAGTCGGTATGCCACTTTTCAGATTCTTTCAACGATCTAGAATGGTCCAACGTATCGTGGTGCAAGTTTTTTTTCTTTCCAAATCTGACCACTCTTTCCAAGGGGATACCTTGAGACATGATCACCAACTTGGAACTCCAAGGGCTTGCATCGATTGTCCCATAACTCTTTTGACGGCTTCTAGCTGTTAGAAGGTTATCGTGTATTTTCTTGACTTTGTCTGTTGTATCATGAATAAGTTCAGGTCCAGTAAACTGAGACTCTCTAACTTCATTCCAACAGACAGGTGAACGACATTTTCAACCGTATAAAGCTTCAAAAGGTGCCATGTTGATGCTGGTGTGATAACTATTGTTGTATGAGAATTCGATCAACGGTAGATGCGAATCCCAACTACCACTATAGTCGATCACACACGCTCTAAGCATATCCTCCAATGTTTGAATTGTTCTCTCGGTTTGTCCATCCGATTGAGGATGATAAGCAGTGCTCAGATTTAGTTTGTTTCCCATAACAGATTGCATGGTCTTCCAAAAGTGAGACGAGAACCGATCATCTCTGTCAGATATGATGTCCAAAGGAACACCATGACGAGATACAATCTCATCGACATAGATCTTGGCGAGTTTGTCAACAGAGTAATCCTCACGAATTGCCAAAAATTGTGCTGACTTTGTTAAAAGATCAATGATTACCCAAATAGAATCATGACCTCTAGATGTGCGTGGTAGTTTTGTGATGAGATCCATTGCAATGTTTTCCCACTTCCATACCGGAATTTCTGGTTGTTCAAGCAAACCAGATGGGCGTTGATGTTCAGCCTTGACTTTAAGACAAGTTAGGCATTTTGATACATAGAAGGTAGTGTCTTTCTTCATACCCGGCCACCAATACTGGGTACGAAGATCCTTGTACATTTTGTCTGTACCAGGGTTGTTGAATAACGAGATTATGAGCTTCGTTCATCAATAAGGTGCGGAGATTGTCTTGACTTGAATCCAAACGATTCAAATAATAGAGTAATCCATTGTCTTTCAACAAGCTTTGGTTAACACATGTATGTTGTACTTGTAGGATACGTGTCTGGATATCCGATTGAATTCGAATACAATGAAGCTTGACACGTTCCTTACGACTAAGCGCACCGGCTATGACATTCGCCTTGCCAGGATGGTAGCGAATTTCGCAGTCGTAGTCATTTAAAAGTGAAACCCAACGTTGTTGTCTCATGTTCAGCTCCTTTTGATTGAATATATGTTGGAGACTTTTTGTGGTCCGTTAAAACCACACACCTCATACCATAAAGGTAATGTTTCCAAATTTTGAGAGAAAAAACTACAGCACCTAACTCAAGATCATGAGTCGTGTAGTTCTTCTCGTGGATTTTCAATTGTCTTGATGCATAGGCTATGACTTTATCTCGTTGCATGAGAACACAACCAAGGCCTAGATTCGACGCATCACAATAGACAAGAAAATCATCATTGCCATCGGGTAAAGATATAATAGGAGTATCACAGAGCTTTTGTTTCAGCGTTTGGAAGGCTTCCTCTTGTTTGGGTCCCCAATCAAATGGCTTATTCTTTTCAGTTAAAGCGGTAAGGGGAACTGCGATCCTTGAGAAGTTCGCGATGAATCGACGGTAATATCCAGCAAGACCAAGAAATGAGCGAACTTCTGTGGGAGTAGTGGGTGTGTTCCAATCCTTAATCACAGTGATTTTGGAAGGATCCACATGTATACCTTTCTCGTTGACTATGTGTCCCAAGAATTGAACTTCCTTTAGCCAAAACTCACACTTGGAGTATTTGGCATAAATTTGTTCTTTATTTAGTAGTTCCATAGTTAATTGAAGGTGTTGTTCGTGTTTGGCTCGAGACTTGGAATAAATAAGAATGTCGTCGATGAAAATAATGATGAACTTGTCCAATTAAGGTTTACAGACCCGATTCATCAAGTCCATGAAAACAGCTGGAGCATTTGTCAAACCGAAAGGCATGACAGTAAACTCGTAGTGACCATATCGAGTGCGAAAAGCAGTCTTGGGAATATCTTCTTCGAGCACACGGAGTTGATGATACCCAGAACGTAGATCGATATTTGAAAAGCAAGTAGCACCTTGTAGCTGATCAAAGGACATCATCAATGTGAGGTAGGGGATACCGATTTTTTATCGTGAGGAGCTCACGATAATTGATACACATACGAAAAGATCCATCCTTCTTTTCCACAAATAGGACAGGAGCGCCCCAAGGTGAATAGCTCGGACGAATGAATCCTTTATCAGATAGCTCTTGAAGTTGTTTCGATAACTCTTGCATCTCGAATGGTGCAAGACGGTATGGAGACTTAGTAATTGGGTTTGCACCAGGTATTAGATCAATGCAGAACTCGACTTGATCGAAGAGGAGGTAAACCAGGTAATTCTTTGGGAAAGGCCTCCGGATAATCCCAAACAATGGGGATATCCTGAACAGTTTTGATTTTGCCTTTCTCCTCTACGATATGTGCAAGGAAGGCAACATAGTTCTTGCATAGGTATTTTTGGGCTTGGTTACAAGTCATGAGTTTAAGATTACTAGCGTTTGGTTAACCAATCCATCCCAATAATGATGTTGAACTTCTAAGACTTTGGCATGATGTTTGGTTAACCAATCCATCCCAATAATGATGCCAAACTCCCGAGTTGCATTAGCGTGAGGTCAACGGGAAAAAGGTGGTTATCGAGGTTTAATTGGCAATCACGAATTACAGAATCAAGTTTAAGAGGTTCGCTACTATCTATCTCGACAGTCAAGGCTTTCTAAGTTTAGTTCTTAGCTTTGAAAGCAATGTTCAAAGGCTAAGGATACAAAACTCCTATCGGCACCCGGATCGAAAAGAATAGAAGCAGGATGATTGTTGACAAGGAACATACCGTTAACGACTTCGTTATCAGCACGGGCCTCGTTGGCGTTAATGTTGATTGCTCGTCTACGAGCTTGGTTGGCATTGGCTAATTTCGGTCATTGTTCTTGTAATGGCCCATCTCGCCACAGTTAAAACATGACCCAGGTGGAAAGTGAGGTCGAACGGGATTTGCTTGGGGTTGGACAGGATTCTGCGCAGCTTGGTTAGGAATAGATCGACACATGTTGGCCAAGTGACCAAATCTTCCACAAGTAGTACATTGACGACATGGTTGGTGACCTTGGTGGTGACCGTTGCACCGATAGCACAATGGTTCGGTACCAGCATATGGCTTCCTCACAGGAGGTTGAGCTGGTTGGTTTTGGGGAGCTTGATTGGGTTGAGCGGCTGGAACGGGTTGTGTAGTAACATCAAAGTTTTGAGAAGCTTTACGCTTCTTCGATTGTTTAGAAGGCTCAGCCTTGTTTCCCTTTTGTTCTCTTTAGTGGTTTTGGTGATGAATTCTTATCGCCTTCGCGATGAAGGTTATCCTTTTTTACTGAGACTTGGTCAAAGTTGCAACTAGCTCAATGGCCTGTCGGACAGTGGTTGGATTACTTCAGGTAACAATGTCCTGAACTGGATCAGGCAACCCATCGATATACTTCTCGATTGCCTTATCCAAAGGCGTTACCATCGTCGGACATAACAAACTTAACTCCTCGTACCGGTCAGTATAAGCACGATGCTCACTACTATCCTGTTTGAGATCCTGGAATTCATTTTCGAGCGCCCTCTTCTCATGACGAGGACTGAATTCCTTCATCATTAGAGCCCTAAGCTCTTCCCAAGTTTGAGCTAAGGCCACTTCAGCAACTCTGTCTCTCATTATACCATTCCACCACGTAAGAACTCTCTTTTTGAATACACTCGGTGCGAACTCAACCTTTCGCTCATTTGGACATTGAACAAATCGAAACATGCTTTCGAGACTCTCAAACCATTGCAGAAGCCCAGTGGCTCCCTTAGACCCAGAAAACGAGAGTGGTTTAGCCGAACAAAATTTTTATAGTTGCACGGAACTGGTGCATTGTTATTGTTATTGTTGTTGTTGTTCGCTTGATTCAGTTGGGTCACAAGATTTGGGAGTACAGCAGCAATTTGCTGAGTGATAATGGCTGCCGTTCGGCATTTTGAGTTGTATCACGTCCAGGAGGCATTTTAAGAGAAAACATGAGGGAAGATATTTGACATTGAAATAAATCAAGAGAGGCGTTGAAAATATCGACGAAATAAGGATGGTGGTCATTTGTTCATTTCTCAAAATAAACGAAACGACACACGGTGACTAATCAAAGTAAATGGGTCTTTATAATGTATCGCGAAGACATGCTTTAGCCTATAAGTGGACACTCACCCTAAGAGTTCCCAGGTAAGAGTGACTGGTCCGATTAAGTGGATTTGTATGAACACTCTAGCCTTAGACAGAGAACTCGAGGTATAGGCACCCACCCTTCCAGATTGCATGTGTTCACATTAATAAAACCCAAACTTTGACGAGATTTGAAAACCTTGAAGGAAAAAAGCCCAAAAATGATTCATCTAAGAATAGATGTTTGTCTTTGCAAAAAGTTTTTGAAAAGAGATTTTTGTAAGTTTCATATTGTTTTCGTAATCACCTAAGGATAGGTGATAGTATTGTATGTTATGAATCTAAACGCAAGTAAACTCGCGTTAGGGTCCTAGGAAGGTTATAGTCTAGGTCAAAGCATTTCTAATAACCCAATTTCCTATAACCAGTGCTCTGATACCAATCTGTAACACCCCGACCACGTAAAAACAACAAACCGTGACGGAAACGTCGGGGAGTCACGTTAACAGTTGTTATAACAACACATGGTGTTTGAAGTTTCGTTTTATTAAATATTGAAATTACATAGTTACATTGTCTTGGAATTTAAAACAAACTAAATAAACTATTGTCTTTCATATTTTAAGGCACTAAGTCCGCGTCCGATCCTAAGTGAGCATGCATCACATCAAATTTGATTTCCTGAAACATATGTGTAAACGAGTCAGCAAAAATATGCCGGCGAGTACATAGGCTTTGTGAGTTTGTCAAATTCATGGCCTTGAAAATGTATTGCAATACCTCGTCAGACTACTAGAGTCGTTAATGTAAAACCTTGTTATAAAAAGTATTCGGTATTGCAATGATAACTAACCAATTAAAACAAGTTATTTATAGTTTATAAAAGACTTGTAGCCATGAATCTTGATCAAAACATTTGTTTTGTAAATTCGAGTATGTTGGGATTGAACCCAATGAAAGGAACAGATGATACAAAGCCAAATAACACTATCCGAGCTTTGGTTAAACTATCAGAGGTTACAACCTCTGATGTACATACACTACTTTCCCTAAGACTGCTCATCCTATCATCTGCCTTCACAAAGCTTCAAAGGTCTGCCAAAGTTCAAGGGTCAGAGGATAGAGATCAAAGCTTAGTCATTAGTTTAGTTCATTAATGTAACAGTGCTATGCACTGATAGTTAGTATTAGCAGTGTTTTCAGTTAGTTACAATTAGTTTCCTGTCACTATCAACCCTGACGTCATCAAAGATGCTCAGTGGTTAGATACTTAGTATAAATAGGTAACTTCTGTAACAGTTTAAACTTGTGTATTAAAAGATCAACTTTCGCATATCATCTTCTCTGCATTTTCTTATTACCAAACTGAAATTGCAAAGGCTGAGGGGGAGTTTGTGAATCACATGCAAGTTTACCAACTTGAAAGCATGATGATGATAAAAACAAACGACCATTGCTTATAGTAAAAGTTTTCCATCTTATTCTGCTGCAAATCTCTTTTCATTCAATCATTTTCCATTTTGTTGAAACAAAACTACAAGTAATTTAAACTCAGATCCTAACAATTGTATCAGAGCTTGATTCATCAAATTCGAGTAGTAAATCGTCTTGAAGAAACTTTGTATGGTTTATATCTTATATTGAAAATCGTTGCGTGTCATTGTTTGAAAACCTTTCGTTTCAAGTGATGCAAATAACGCCGCGAATGTAATACGATAAAAACACTTATATAAGGAAGTACCAACGGCGTATCCACCATGTTTTTATCACAATACACACGTACTGTTATTTAAATCACTTACCATGAACCAATCATCCATTGTTCCTGTCATAAACCAATCGTCCGTTGTTCGTGTCATAAATCAATTGTTCATCGTCCGTGTAAACAAATCGTCCTTGTTTTAATTGTGAAAACTTTTGGTCGTTTTGGTGAATACATTCAAACCTGTGTTGACTCGTCTATACCACCAAAGGGTATCTTTAAATTGCAATAACAAACCACCAAAGGGTTTGTTAAAATAAACAGTTTCGGTCGTTCCCCAAACTTCCCCACAAACACCGGGAACCTTGGTAACGGGATTGTCAGTCCTACGGTACCATAACTTACTACTGGTTGGCTTGATCAATGTTAATGAATGTCATTCATGTCATGTATACAACGCACCAACAAGTTCATTCACATTATTGAAATCGTCGATGTTTATATAAACCATAGCATTTGTAATTTGAAAACTTGTAAACAATTTAGCACATATGAATCACCCCAAAATATTTGAAAAAAAAAACATAAAAGAGAGGAGCTCTGTACTCACATGGGATTGCAAAGTAACTTTGAATAAAAGATCAAACAAGCTCAAAAGTCCGAGAAATCAAATGTGTCCTAAAGTCGGATAACTATGTAAGTATCGGGACTTTAATCGGCAGATAGCGTTGAATGAGGTCTTGTAAACCAAATGAGTGTTGGTACTCATTAACGGATCATTAACGTAAATACGTGTTCGGATGGTTAGATATGTGTTATGATAAGTCTAATATGCCAAAATAAGTTTAATATAGTTGTAACATCAGTTTACATGATTAAAACAGTGGTCACACATGCTTAAAGTTGATTATGCGCCAAAAGGGCGTTTTGTCATTTATAAAGGCATAACTAGCGATTTAACATAATACTAACCAAATGACGCACCATAAGGTATAACCTCAGAGGGTTATTCCCTATATAACTATGGTCACAAATATGTTTTTGGTCGGATCCTAAGATTGACCAAACAGGTCAGATTCGGAAGTCAAAGCGGTGTCAAGACCGCTCGACTTACGAACCTAAACAAGCACTAAACTAAAAGTGACGAGTTAAACATGTTAAAACATGTTTAACTAAGTTAGAAAATTGATTTGATATCAAAACAAAGTGTTTTGATACCTAAAATGTTTCCGTCGTAAAATGCACATAATGCGCACTTTTGACCGAAACTTTAACTCGTCACTTCGACTAGTAAACGTGGTAATCAGTAGGCATGATCGCTAAGGATCATAACCATCATGATTACGATCACATTGCAAAGTTCAATTGAACTTTGCTTTGACCAATTCATGGTCAAAACCGAAAGTCAAACAGAAAGTCAACTGTTTGACTTTTAGCTCATAACAAGATAAAAAATAACTAGGCTAGGATAGAACACTTACTTGTGCTCAAGGAAGCCAAGATACTAGAAAAACTCAGATGGGAGGCCTCCTAAATAGGTAGCAACTCCACTTAGAGTTTAGAGAGAAGAAAGAAGGAATGAGGCAAATTGTGAGGTGGGTTTGAGGGCCTATTTATACTTGTGGATGATGCACAAGATCCTTCCAAGTGTTAGGCATTGATTTAGGATCATTACACATGCCCATAAACGTGTCAAAATCGTGTTAGAACTTGGAGAACATGAAACCTTGGGCTTCAAGGCTGTAAAACATTGTTTGCCATTTTCTGCTGTAACTGAGAATCCCCCACGTGTCGCGAGAGATCTGGGTGAGTCTCTCGGGTGGCGCCTGGGTTCCAAAGTTTCAGAATTGGCAAACAGGTCCCTGCAACACGTTTAAGGTGTTTTTGACTCGTGTAACCCCCGTTAACCCAAAATTTAGGCTTTACAAGGATGTTAAAGCATAAGGGACATGAAATATGCTTAGAAATATCATGGATGCCGGCTCGTTCGGTCGTACGGTTGCGGTTTTTGGTTAATTATGACGGAAATATAAACGAACGCGCAAATGACCGTAAATGCGTAACGAATGATATTTTTGCATTCCAATCATTAAAATACTATATTTTGATGATTACAAAAATTTTTGATGTGCGTACATGTTCCGGATAACGATATACGCGAATCGGCATAGTTTCGCAGAATTTGCAAAATAGCCCCTGAGCTTGCATAAGCGTGTTTTTGCCATACCCAAACCCTCAAAACTTATTTCTAAGTTATGTAAAGGGTATTTAGGGTATGTTTAGCTTATGTCGTTATCCTGGAGTGTACGTCACGTTAAACTGATCACGTTTGCGTAATAGTTTGCGATTTTACTCCCAAAAGTTTGATTAAGAGTTCGGAATCGTGCATGAATTGAATACGTGCAATTGTCATAATAATATAAATCTCGAAAACAAAACACATAAATTTCTATTGATTGCTAATTCGTTTGGAATTTGTTACACGATCGAATCACCACAAATGTCACATTGATTTTGTGGAAAAAATAATTTACAACAACAACAATCCTAACTCACTTTCGTAGGAATCACGGTTGCATTTAGCGTACGCAACAAGCCCTTTTAAACCTCCCGATAGCTTGGGAGGACGAGTAGGTCTCGTGAGGGTTATATAGGGAACACACCCAAAAAGTTCATTTAACTACTAAACAAAAGAAAACATAAAGGAAACTACAAGAAAGCTAAAAGATAAAAGAAACAAAAGTATCTAAAAGAAGGGAAAATATACAACAAGAACATAAACATACCGCGCACTATCTCTTGTAGCACTCGTTCGGATCAACTGGCGGGTATGGTTGGAATGGGAATCCGGTGAGAGACTCCATCATCTCGTGGTAGTCATCAAGGGGACCCCTTTCCCCTTCAACCACTTATTGAAATTGCGGTGGAACATAATTGGAGCCAACTCCTTCAGGACAATGAGGAGATGGGTCTGAAGGCCCGGCGGGCACGTGAAGGTCCTCATAACGCGCCCAAGGTATGTGTTCTTGGTATAACCAACCTGCCTCATAATCTCGATGATTCCTTTCTTGGTCGTGGAGGTGTTTGAATTGTTTGTTGCAATTTGTTGAGCTATAGCCGTCGCACTCCATCGACGGTCCTCCGAAGCTTGCCTTCGAGTCAACTCTTGCACCAGGTGCAATTGTTGTTGCTCCCATCGAGACTGTTACAAAGCCCAAAACTGTTGTTGTTTCCACCAATATTCTTGCTCTTTAACCCGGTGCGCTGCCTCTTCGGCCCAACGAGTTTGTTGTTGGGCTTGAAGATCTTGCTCCCATTGCCTTCTTCTTTGTTCATATTCCCGGTTCTCCCCAATACCCACGGAGACATTATCATACACATCTTGTTGTCCCCAGTTGTAATCACAATGCCCCGGCTTACGCTAGTTGGTTACAAAACTCGACACACTTGCCGATATTTCATGATTTAGCCGGGCGTATCTTTGACGCGGTCCCCTCAAACGAGGAGGCTCATCCTCATTCTCATCATCTACCATCTCTTCCTCTCTTGCAACTTCTTGTGCCTCACTTGGATCAATATACTGATACCGGTGTCCTTGGTCATCTACCATCTCTACCAACTCGAACCTGTATTTTCCATTGTTGCTTCATTGATGAGAAACAAATATGGTCCACGGGTTTGAAACCCAGAGTGCTTCCGGTGGTAAACAGTTTTGCAAACACTATCATGGCGCTAATCAACCGAACATACGGTATCATCTTTCGATTACACGACTCACGGTATCCCACGTATTCATCATAACAATATGTCGCCACGATAATATTGGCGACGCAAACAACAATGAGTGCAATACTAAACAATCTGGCCCTTTCACCTTTCCGCGATCTCCAAACCGTACCATTACATCCTCTAACGAGATGTGTTGAAGGATTTTCCCTTCAACTAATAAATAACTCCTCAGGGTACTCCCACCATCAGAAATAGGTAACACCGATCCAATCATACCATCCGAATCCGAGGTATTCATTTTGTTGTCTAAGAATTGGTCCATGGTGTAGTAGAAGTACTCGTCAACCCCCCAACGAGTCAAACTGAGCAATACAGTTCATTTTCTCGAAAGACATTACCATTTGACCTCTTCTTGTATCACCGACCAACTGCCACGTGTTCGCCGGGCTATCCTTATTGTCAAACCTCAATGATGCCAACCATTCACACACTGTCATCAAATAAACCCGTGGTGTGATATCCTCACACCAATCCAAGACCCGTTCCCAACCGAGCCTCTCAAACATTTGGACGATCCCAATCGTCCGAAACTCTTCCACGTTCACCGTCCGGTCTGATAAAACCCTCTTCGGAATAGTAGTTTTGGCATTCGCCATATTCCATTTCAACAATTTCATTTCAAGTCGTTTGTCAATAAACCTCAAGACCCCTCTCTTCTTGTTTTCGTCCCATGTGTCACCAACACTACTGTCTCTGATCTTTCCCAAACCCAGTCTTGTTTGTACAACCGCGCATCACCCTCTTCAACATTACTTAATTTTTTCCATTTCCTCCGAATGAACCTGGAAGCCGAACCGGCTCCCGAAGATGAACCTTGACCCGTAGTCTTGCTCCTCTTCTAGCTTCCCATGACTACAAACAACAACACAAGGAAGATTAATCAATATCACCTAAAACCTCAAATCTTCAAACTTTAAACATAACATATGATGTTGAACCACAATTATTCTTTAGATGTAAACTAGCTAACTTTAAACTTCCAAAGTTGCAAATTTTAACATCTAAAATTAAATTTTTGTGTTTAATCCTACGTTCATAAGATTTCAACAAGGTTCAACATTATGGTCATGTTCAAACATGCGAACAATTGCAGGTAATAACATCCCCACACTTGCTCCATGCTCAATCCCAAACCCATATCAAGTCTTTACCCATAAATTCAGGCTAAAACATCATACATTATCATAAACAACATACTCTCAGATAAAGAAGTTCAAAATTTCGGAAGAAATTAGCAAACCGTATGATAATCATTCTTAAATTAAGTAAAGTTCATACCTTTGATGTTGTAGGCTAAGAGAAACTAAGCAAAGATGAAAATCAAGAAATTGAAGAACACCCTTGCAAAAACCATAAAATTCAAGCTTAAAAATCTTGCAAATTAGCATGAACGAATGAAAACTATGACATGGGTTTTGTTCCTCTGAAAAACTACACAAGATAGGCTCAAGAAACACTGGATTTGGCGGAGAATTGAAGAAGTTATGAGTAATTGAAGGTTTTTAGGGTTCTTGTGATTTTTGGAGAAGAAGATGGATGGAATGGTGAGTTTTGGTGAGAGAATGTAGAGATTTACTTTTGGAATGCTTTTGTGGATCAGGTTTTATGATTCCCGGGTCAAATATGTGGTTAGAACAATCTCGGGTCACTTAAAAACGGGTTCTGAAGATGTTTAGTTCGAGATTACAGGCTAAACCCGCACCAGCGTCGGCTGGCTAACCAGGGGTCGCCGGCGATGGTAACCCCACCATCGGCGACGCCCTTCCTTTCCTTTTGTTACTCCCGACAGCCTAATGGCTTGTCTATGGAGTTTCCTACCCGAAGGTCTCACCCAAACACCATCGACGACGGAATGATGCCCTGTCGCTGACGACCTCCATTTTGTCTCTTTTTAATTAATTTATTCTTTTTTTGAATATGGACAAAAACAAGGGGCTTTTATAAAAGAGACCTAGGCTAGAAAAATTCCTAAAAATTATTAAAAATCTTTTTGTAAAATTTTCGTTTTTTTTAATTACTAACAACCAATCGTTTACGATTTCTACCACCACCCCCCCCTACAAACATCGTGTACTGTCCTCAATACACAAAACAAATACCTAACATCTTCTTACCCGTTTGTGATGTTTGGAACTTCAAACCTCAAAGAGATTAGTACGAAACTAAAACAATAATACAAGAACACTTGCCAAGAAGCATACCGTTTACTTTGACCCATCCTTCGGGTCCTCAATGGTAACATCACCAACTTTCCAACATGTGTTCCGGGAAAGAACTTGAGCCTCGATTTGTAGAGCCAAACTCGTTGACCCACAACAAACACCTTCGTCTTCAGTTTGGCATCATGTGCTAGCTTCATGCCATCCTTGTACATAGAACCACATTCATATGCCTCCTCCTTAGCTCTTCCAGCTCACACATAATTTAACTTGCGTTCCTTACCTACATCATCATATTTGACGTTAACCTCTTTAATATCCCAAAATGCACGATGAACAAGTTCAACCGCTAAGTGACAATTTTTACCGTAAACAAGCGGTAAGGTGTAGTGCCAATATGTGTTTTATGTGCCGTCCGATAGGCCCATAAAGCATCGTTCAACTTCGTTGACCAATCCTTACGGTCCGGCCGAGTCTTTTGCAAAATGTCTTTGATTTGCCTATTAGACACTTCCACTTGACCACTCGTTTGCGGTTCGTAGGGGGTAGCAATTCGATGGTCAACACCATATTGTTTCTACAATTTTCCAAAATTATAATTCTTAAAATGAGATCCCCTATAACTAATGATAACCCAGGGAACTCCAAATCGTGAAATTCTATATGTTGACCAAAATGCGAACAACGGTATGGTCATTCGTTTTAGTGGCGATCGCTTCGACCCATTTAGACACATAATCTACCGCCACCAAAATATACAAATTCCCATGCGAACTTGGAAATGGGCCCATGAAATCGACGCCCCAAACATTGAAAATATCGACAATAAGAGTCGGTTGCATGGGCATCTCATCCAGCTTTGATATACCCCCAACTTTTGAGACTCGACACAATTTATAGCAAAGTTAAAGAAATCCTTAAAAATAGTTGGCCAATAAAGCCCACTATTGAGCACTTTGTGCCCCACTTTGTGACCACTAAAATTCCCCCCACAAGCAAATGAATGCAAGTGCGTCAAGACACTCGAGATCTCGTCATCTGGTACACATCTTCTCATGACTTGATCAGGGCGTATCTTGAACAGATCTGGTTCCTCTAACGTGTAGTACTTGAGTTGAGAGAGGAAATGCAATCTCCTCCTCCTCTCCCAAAGAGCCGCAAGTCACCTATCACCAAATAATTGACAATGTTAGCAAACTAAGGTAATACCAAATTTTCAAAATGTGCTCATCTGGGAAAGTCTCATTAATCTTTACACAGGAAGAACCCTCCTCTACCAACAACCAGGACAAGTGGTCCGCAACCACAATCTCACTACCCTTAATGTCCCGTATCTCTAGGTCAAAATCTTGTAACAAAAGAACCCATCGGATTAACCGTGGCTTGGCATCCTTTTTTTCCATGACGTACCTAATAGCAGTATATATAATCACTTTGTTACCCCATATATAAGCCCGGAATTTATCAATGCATATACCATCGCGAGTAGCTCTTTCTCAGTAGTCGTGTAATTTAATTGAGCATCCGAGAGAGTCTTACTCGCTTAGTATATGGCAAGGGGTTTCTTTTCTACCCTTTAACCCAACACGACCCTCACCGCGTAGTCACTTGCATCACACATGATTTCGAATGGTAAACACCATTTTGGTGATTGCAAGATTTGGGTCTCAACCAACTTTTTTTCAAAATATTAAAGGCATTTCGACAATCTTTGTTAAAATCAGACAGTTCAACTTTTAGCAACAAGTTACACAAAGGTTTTGTTATGTCACTAAACCCTCTTATAAACCTTCTATAAAAACCTGCATGTCCTAAGAATGATCTAACACCCTTAACACTCGTGGGATACCACAAAGTAGAGATGACTTACACCTTTGCACGATCAACCTCTATCCCACGACTCGACACCACGTGTCCCAACATAATCCCCTCTTGAACCATGAAATGGCTCTTTTCCCAACTCGGACCAAATTAGTTTCGACACATATTTTTAAAACTCTTTCTATTTGGTCTAAGCAACCAAATATTGAGAAATCATCCACGAAGATTTCCAAAGTCTCCCCACCATATCCGAAAAGATACTCATCATAAACGTTTGAAAGGTGGCGGAGGCGTTACATAGTCCAAATGGCATTTGTCTAAAGCAAAGGTGCCATATGGACAAGTAAACGTGGGGTTTGCTTTGTCTTCCGGATGAATAGCGATTTGATTGTAACCAGAACCCGTCCAAGAAACAATAAAATTTTTGACCCGCTAACTTCTCAACTATTTGGTCAATTAAAGGTAAAGGGAAATGGTCTTTGGAAGTTGAAGAATTTAACAACCTATAAACAATACAAATACGCCACCCGGTTACTGGCCGAGTGGTGACTTCTTCACCTGCATCATTTGTGACGACTTGAATGCCCGCCTTTTTGGGAATAGTTTGTGTAGGGCTCACCCATTGGCTCTCCGAAATGGGGTATATGATACCCACATCTAGTAACTTCAAAACTTCCTTCTTGACCAAATCACACATGTTTGGATTCAATCTCTGTTGTGCGTCACGAGGAGTAACATCATCTTCTGTGCTGATCTTGTGCATCACCACCGAGGGAATAATTCCCTTCAAATTAGCAATGGTCCACCCAATTTCCCTATTGGTGAACAAAATCTTCATGAGCTTCTCCTCTTCTCTCTAGTCAAGTTTGATGCAATGATGACCGGAGCGTGTTGCCTTACCCACATAAGCATACTTGAGATGCTTGCGCAACACCTTCAACTCCACAACCAGCGACTCTACTAATGACGGCTTCAATTTTGTGTCAATCTTATCCGAAAGATTTTCCACTTGGTGTGTCCAAGTGGGTCTTCCTTCCTTTACTGCAATCACCTCCATCTTTCGCACTTCCTCATCCATGCCCCGATTTGTCTCCACTTGCAACCTGTCAAACATGAAGCATTCCTCTATTGTGTTTTCCTCTTCGACACCCATGTCACATAGAGGTATACACTCGTTCAACAACGTCCGCCATATAACATTCGTTACTAACTAGAGGATCCGTTAATTTGGAAAAGACATTTAACCGCAACCGACGGTTACCAAAAGTCATGTCAACTGTACCCGTTTTACAATTAATTTGGGCATTCGATGTTGCCAAAAATGGTCGACCGAGGATAACCGTTGGTTGCTTAGTTCGGTCCAAGGAGACATAATCAAGTACAAAAAATCCACCGGATAGTAAAAGTCCCGACCTTGACAATTACATCCGTGACTATCCCACGAGGTATTTTGGGAGTCAAATCAGCTAACATCACGGTGGTGTTTGCCGCATGAAGTGGACCAAATTCATATTGATCATACAAGCTACCTGACACGATACTCACACTTGCCCAAGATCCAAAAATTGCCCAATTCATTTTAAATTCACCCACTTGTATCAAAATAATGGGTACCCCTGGATCTTGCAACTTTGGTGAAAGTGCACCAAGAGAAATCGAACTCACGTTTTCGGTTAAATCAAGTTTCTTAGGAGTTCGCTTTTGGATGCATAAATCTTTCAAGTACTTAGCATATGAGGGTACTTGTTTGATGGCATCTAAGAGTGGTAAATTGATTTTTACTTGTTTAAAAACTTACCACATTTCCTCCTGTTGTGGGTCACGTTCCCAATAAAGCTTAACGAAAAGGGGTGGTATTAACCTCCACACCCTTTTCCTTAGCCTTTGGGACAAGGACGGTCACAACGGGGGTATTTTTAACATTTCTTGAAACATTTTCTATTGTGACCCGACCACTACGTAAAGAGATTTTATTAATTGGTACCTCACGTGTGTTCTTCGAGTTGGACCCATGATGCTTTGGGTTCACGGTGGTGTCACTTGTCAATCTTCCACCATTTCCTTGCACATGAACCATCTCTTCCACAAGTTGACCCACTTGCTTCTCCAATGCCTTATGCGATTTGTCTCGTACCTCAAACTCTTTCTTCATCTCTGTCTTGAACTCACTATTTGAATCTCTAATCGTATTCATGATTACGTCAACCTTGGAGTTTACGGGTCATCACTACCACCCATTTGAGAGTTTGAATTACCACCCCTATTACCGCCATTGTTATAGCCCCGTTGGTAATTACTTTAACAATTTTGATACCCTTGGCCACTACCTTGGTTTTAATTCTTTGGCTACCCCCTTGGTAACCACTTGGCGTTTTGGTATGACGATCCACCTTGATTTCCTCTTTGATTGCCCGGTCGAAAATTTGGGTTCATTCGGTTTAAGGCATTACCATACCTAAGATTATAATGGTTCCTCAAACCTGGGTGCTAAGTGTTGGAGTTCATGTCGTATTGCTTCCATTCTCCATACACTTGATTCACCTTCTCGGTAGCTTGTGCCATATTAACTTGGCACTCTTCGGTCCGATGACCTATATCCCCACAATCCTCACGCACCACAAACTGAACCGCCCCCACATCCTTTTTCTTCATACGGGACAACTCCCATTCTAATGTAGTGATTTGATCCTTGGCACTCGAGTCAAGATCAGAAAGAGATCGAGAGACGGGATGATGTTTGGCTCGATCCGCCATCGCAACCGCTTTGGAATTTTTGCTCATTTTCTCTATAAATGCCCAATCATCTTCCTCGGGGTTATTCAATAAGGTGTCGTTACTTACTGATTGCAAGTACTTATGATCCTCGGTGTCTAACCCTCGTATAATGCATTTCAACAACTCCCACCTTGGAATCTGATGGTGAGGACATTTTCAAACCAACTCCTTGAATCGAGCAAGGGCTTCATGTAATAACTCACTTGAAAACTGTTGAAATGACCTAATCTCGTCTCGCGCATCATCGGTCTTCGTAATCGAATATATTGGTCAAGGAATGCTTGTTGCATTTTGGCCCAAGTGCGAATATGTTGGTGCAGAATGTCTATGTCTTAGTCTTATATTGAGTCTGTATAGATTAGATGTGAATTGGCTAGCTAAACGAAGTATTTATGTAATTTGGTAGCAAGTTCATTTGAGATGGATTGTTGATGTCAAGTTCGGCCGTTGTCTCCCTATAAATAGCTAGCTTGATCTTGTCATTTGTAACTTTGGTGCTCTGAGTAGCAAAGCTCTGTCAAATGGAGATTTGAAGTTTATCAATAAAATTGACCGTTTAACTGATTAATTCTTGTTATTTGGTAATCGTGTCGTAATATTTCCGCTATTATGGACATTAGATATCAAATCTAGGTTCCTATGCTATCAGGATCGGTCCTACAAGTGGTATCAGAGCCAGAATAGCCTGATTTGATTGATATCAAGACAAGAACATCTCTAATTCTTCTCCATTCTTCTTATTTTCTTAACTTATCCACTAAAATGAAGAATTTACGGGCAAATTCTGTCAAAATTTGAATATGTCATGTTACATATATCATAGATAAACCCCTGAGAGTTTGGAGATTAAAATCAAACGAATTGGTGTCAAATTGTTGCAATAACCATGATTTCTAAACTCATTTTGATCGAACTTGTAACCCAAGTTCGACCGAACTTGTCTTAGAGAATCCCTTTTGAAGTGATTTTCTATCAAGTTCGCTCGAACTCGAGAGTTTTTGAAGAAAATTTTGGTGAAGTCCGATCGATTGTGATATTCCCTTTGATTTTCTTCAAGTTCGACCGAACTTGAACAAATTCACTGAAATATATATCAAGTTCGACCGAACTTGCAAGTTTTTCTTATAAGATCACATAAGTTCACTCGAGGTTGTCTCAGGGATATTTTTCAAAATCAAGATCACACAAGTTCGACTGAACTTGTGTAATAAACTGAAATTCTTCATTTCTCAACTACAAGTTCGACCGAACTTGTAGTAAGTCTAATCATTTTCAAAGTTTGAACGTGTTTTCAGTGTACGTGTGTTGATATTCGCAGAGGGATCTTCAGAGAGCGTTTATGTCAAGAGTGGGTACATCCAATGCCAATGTCATACAACAAGTCAACCTTGACAATGAAATGGGCACGTCCGTCAAACCTCCGAAGTTAATGAGTATGGACGAGTATGAGGGATGGAAGGAGAAGTTCAGTTATTGGGTTCAAGCCATGCATTTCCAAAGCTGGGTGGCTATTGAGAGGGTTATGTTGTTCCGTTAGATGAAAATCAGCAAGTTCTGGAGAAGTACAAGTACTCCACAATACAAAAAGATTAGTACATTGCGAGAAAAAGATGATCAGTCTCATGCAACAGTCCTTAAAAGAAGACATTTTGATCTTGTTACCGAGTACACGACTGGGAGAGAATTATGGTTATCACTGCAAAAGAAATACCAAGGAAGCGCAGAGATGATCAAGAGTAAAAAAGCCCTTATCATGAAGGAATTTGAAATTTTTACCATGCTGAAGGGCGAGATAATGAAATAGATGATTGAACGTTTTTGTCATCTGAAGGTTCAAATGAGGAGACACGCTCTCGAGAAGACAGAACCGGAGTACATCGATAAGCTCGCAGATGCGTCACCGGACGGAGAATGGACTACATATCTCATGGTATTGAAAGAAAGTCCGAATTGGGAATTCTTCAAGTTTCTACATTCATCGACAAACTTGACGGTCATGAAATGGAGCTTCCAAAGATTGCAAAGTCGAAGAATGCTAACATCGTTCAAGATGTCAGTTTATATTATAAGAACGGAGTTCAATACAACATTTCAAGCCCAAAGATACAAACAGCATTCAGTGCAAATATGAACTCTTCGCCATAGAATCAGAATCAATCATATCCACAATATGATCAAAGTCCACTGATGTACTATCATTTCCTTTTTTGACACCAAATTCTTTTTGACTTTTTCAATGTTTTTGTACTTTTTGATTTTTCATATGTTTTTGTACTTGTCGATTTTTCACGGGCGTTTCATGATCAACGTGATATCTTTCTCCCCTGTCTTCTTGTTCTTTTTATACGACGGCTTCTGGATAAAGGCTTCCAGTATTTGAAACCTTGTGATGCTTCGAACTTGATCATTTTCCATAACAATTGATCAATGAACTTCATGTGATATGTTACATTCCTCGTCTGAACAAGCTCCTCAACATCCTAGTAATGTAGCGTCTTGAAATTTGCCAGATATTTGAAGTATTGAACTCCAAATTCTCGTTTGATGGAATACACATTCAGTTCTTTGAACCATCCCCAGCTTAGGATATCACCTAATGACACATTTTATCTCTGGTAAAGAATGCTAGTGGTCGTCGAAACTTTCTTTCACGAGGCATCTCTTTAAACCAAGATTTCTTAGCTTGAGTGATTTCTTCCTTTGTCATCGGCTTCGGAACTTTTCCTTCACGCATCGACTCTTCTATTTTTTCCTTTAACATATCCTTGTTCAACTGCTTGTACATTTCTTCGAACGTAGGAAAACTATCTGTATCAGGACCGACATACTTTTCAGCTTCGTCTTTCTCGTCATCAGAAGACCAATCTTCCACTATTACCCCGTTATATTCATCTGCCTCATATCTTCGCTGATAATGATACTCATTAGGCTCAAATGTATTCACGTTCAACACGTGCTCTTCGAAATCAAAATATAATGATTCTGCATCAACATCAATCAACTTTGCAAGATCTTCTTTGGAGTAGTTGTGCACGAATTCACCATCTTCCAAATTATTTCAAGCATAAGTATTAAAGGCTTTGTCGGAACTACAGCAACAGGCTGTGCAGTAGTAATAGCGTTAGACATATCAATATCATCACTTGGCCCTTTTTGCCCTGACTCCCCCTCATTCTGATCATTCATAGCATTCGCCTCATCATTTAGAAGATTAGGGAAATCAAAACTTTCATTCACTGTTGCATCAACCAACTTTATCCCTGTTCCACTTGGATCATCAACATTACCTCCATCATGGTCAGAATCTTCTTTAGGATCATCAGTTGATGGTTCATCATCTTTTTCTTCATCCTCTACTTCATCATCGTCCTTTTCTTCAGTAGCAATTACAGTATCAGAAGGCTTGATAGATTCGTCAACCTTAGAAATATCAGACTCTGAAGCTTTCTCCACATTCTTATCAACAGGCTTTTCAGCAACTTCCAAAGATTTCGGTGCATCACCTTCAACACCTTTACCTTTCCCGCTTTCTGCAAGCTCTTTCTCAGCTCTTTCTCTTGCCTCTTACCTATCCAATCGATCGTATTCAGCGATAAAGTCTATGCCAAGGCTATTAGATAACACTTTCTGCATCCTTGTAAATCTTCTATCATTTAGAGCTTGTATTATTTTCAGATCAGCAATCTCTGTCTACAGCTTTTCATTTGCGTCTTGTAAGCTTTCAATCATGGCCTTCATGAATTCACGATCATTTTCTAACACCTTGATCTTATCTTCCATCATTTCTTTCTCAACAGAGCTTTGATTAACCTTCTTGATTAGTTCAGCCTTTTCAGCTTCTTTCTTTTGCCCCTTTATCTTCTAGGATCTTCACACGTTTTTCAAGAACGTCGACATCTGTTTCAAGAAAGAAATCATGTAAATATTGAAGATCTATTGGAACTTTTGGAATATCACCAAATATCTTTGTCTTTGGAGTTTTTGGTGTCGATTTTGGATTATCAGCCTTTGGTGTAGATTTTGGCGTAGAGCCTTCAGGCTGAGCAGCTTTAGGATCAGGAGATTGTATCACCGGAACTTCTAACAATCCAGTCTCAGGAGGTTCTTGTGTAACTCCTGGACGTTCAGCTTCAGAAGAAATAACAACAGGAGGTTCTTGTGTAGGAGGTTCTTGTGTAACTCCTTTCTCCTGTGCACTCAGAAGGTTCTTGTGTGACTTCTGTGCTTTTAGGCTTTCCGACGTATCTCCTACTTGCAGGTTTTTGAAGCTTTCTTTGTCTTTTTGCCTTTAGTCTTTGGAGACCCTGTAGTTTTTGTCGTTGAAGCTACTACAGACTTCACACGTTTTGCTCTTTTCTTTAGTCTCTCCTCATCAGACTCTTTTTCTTGTTAAGGATCAAAGTCAGCATCAGTTTCTTTGACTTTTTCTGCTTCTGTTTCTGCTATTGACTTCTTAGTAGCTTTCTCGATCGAATCATCACTATCATCATCATTTCAGAAGTTGCAGAAATTACATCATCTTCCTGCGTAGTCTTTACAAGTCTCTTGACTTTCAACCATAACTGTTGCACTCGATCCAGCCTCTGTTTGCACATTTACAGGCTCGTCTTCATCTATAAGCATGATATCAACTTTCTTAGACACACGCTTCTTTTTCTTCTCGACCTCAGCTTTTAAGAACCATTCACTACGAGCTTTCGCTTGAACGTTTTAAATCATTCCTTTTCAGCATTTAACTCTTGTTCATCACCACTACCGTCGTTCCTCCACTTGTTTTCAGCCGACGCCACATAATTTTCATTCTTTATGGCCCCCAAATATTGGTTTTGCCACAGGTGCTGAATCCTGCTTCTGGAACTTTTACAACTTCTTTACAGTGGTTTCATCGAGAAAGACTGAAGTAAAGAATATCATTCGGATCACGTGCAATGTCTGTAAACTTCTCGTGATGAGAATTTGCACAAACCTCGGATACAAACACAATCTCGTATCTTTCATATTCTTCTACATATGAGTAAAAACAAGCTTTAAATAGTTGAACGGCTTTTTCAGAATCAACGCCGTAGCCATGCAGGCCATATAATCTTGTACATCATCGAGACCCGCCTTTCTATGGCTAAATGTATGAATAATTGCATGCATGAGAAGCTTATAGGGGTTTGGCACTTCCCCTTTCTTCAGTGTCGGCTTGTTTACACTTCCTTTATAACCCATTCGGTAAAAACAACCTCGAACCATCTTATCGTTTAGAAAAATAGGATCATCTTTGTCGTCATTAAACTGTAAGATCCTGTGAATATCCTCCACTGTGACTGTAATCTCTTTGTTCTCGTCTCCGACTTGTACTGACAAAGTGATAGTCTTTTTATCTTTGCTTAGACTTGCATTCATCCATAAGTGATAAGTATGCGATCGATAGGACACTGTTCGCTCAGTAATAGCTCGATGAATCAGACACTCCTTCAAGAACTTCAAAATACTTTCATATTCCTTCAGCGATGGACACAACGCCTTCTCGAGAGTAATACATGTGTTATGGAATTTGGAAAAATCCATCGTGATTACCCTTGCTAGAACGGTAACCTGATAATCAACGCAAAACATTTAGCACGTATTTTGAGAAAACTTTACAACTTTTTCATCATGCTACATCAAGTTCGGGCGAACTTGATGTTGATATTACAAACAGATTAAGTTAAGTTCGCCCGAACATGCTTATTAACATGTTCAACATAAGTTTGGGCGAACTTATGGTTAACACAATTTCAGATTTCTAAAACTAAGTTCGGGCAAACTTACTAATGAATTTAACATTTACAATTTTCCATCATAAGTTCTGTCGAACTTATCATTTGAAAATGAATTTTGTTGTTTCAAGGTGCAAGTTCGGCCGGACTTGACGAACAAGTTCGGGCGAACTTGTCATCTTCTCCAACACAAACATGCAACAAACCTGTTACAACCAAATTACATGAATCTCTTTCAAATTCAAGTTCGGTTTGTGTTGTTTATTACACTTATAAGTCCGGTTTGTCCATAAAAGCCCTTGTTCTATCAGATTTTAATCATTTCAGATCTTGGATAACCGATTAATGTTCAATTCATGGATCAAATATAAATACACACCTTAGCCATTGTAGATGGTTTGCAAATCACCACAAAAAATTGAAATTTCAGCAGTATAACGGCACTAAAATGACAATTTTGACGAATCGCACAACAAGCTATAAGTTCGCTCAGAGGATTTTGAATGCAGATAATGAAGTTCGGCCGAACTTACTTTGTATTTATACACTAGCAAGTTCGGGCGAACTTGTAAGCCCAAGTTACAACAACCCATGGTAAGTTCGGGCGAACTTACACAATCTCATCAAATTCCAAGCATTTCGGTCGAACTTGTTTCAAAATGAAACTTTAAACTGTTTAGCAAGTTCGGCCGAACTTGCCTAAACTCCATTTCAAATTTTCAAGTTTTTGAAATTTTAAACCCTGAACTTTTCACGTTTTACCAGTTATGAAAATCCACTCAGTTGACCAAGTCCAAGTTAATGACCTTGGTTAACCGATTCGTCTGCCGAGTCCAAGTTAATGACCCCGATTAGACCCGTTATGAACAAACTGTTGACTTTTTTTAATTTTTCAAAAATCAACGTTTCAATTAATGAACTTTTTCATCGTTTTGGCTTATCAGATTTTACAGATTAGCTCCCAGCCCATTGTCAAATAGATTCCCACCAGTTTAGCACCTTACCAAACTTCGAAGACCTGTTCTCCAACATTGGTTTGCTGAAAAACAATGTAGAAACAAAATCTTCTTGTATTTTTGTAAGTTTATGCTAAAACACACTGAAAATCTTTTTGGTTTTAATATGTAAAGCAGATAAACTATGTTCAGAACAAAGTAAACTATGTACAAACATATTTATAGACATATTTTTGTGAACATGTGTCTAAGGATCATATCAGTTGATTGAGACCTATCACCAGCACCGTTGATCTTTAGATGACATTAAGTTTTAACTCGTTTACCTAGATTGTCGATATGTTTGTCCACTGAAACTTTGACACATTTCTCAATTGTTCCAAGATATGTTAGGTATGATTTATGAAACTTGACTTAACTGTGTTTCCTACTTCTTAAATATACTCCCGAATCCAGATTCCCTAGATTTCATCTTACAGGTGAATATAACGTAATTGATATTTGTATCTGGATTAATGTGATGCCTTGAGAGTTCAGGTTAGTACTACCGTACAGACAAACAGATGAAGGCTCGTCTTAAAGGTGTGTTCCATTTAAGGAATCTTTTCAGCACTGCAATATTCTTTTCAAGTTTTGCATGCAGTATAGGGATTTATTGCAAAAGTATTATAGAAGTTCTAGACTATTGCTTCTGCAAAATCAGAAGAACTCGTATAATACCCCAGATATTAACTATCTATAAAGACCTCGTATCTCAGAATCAGGCAATCTTTCAATCGAAATTTTGGAGTACTAAGTCCATATATCCAAGATGTGTTAATCCACAAGTTTAAGCAGCTGCTAAATTTACTTTATATCCCGGAAAGAATCTACTGAACGTGTTAAGCCTATCGACACATCCATAGTAAGACTTGTTTATCACTTTTAAAATTTACATTTCTTTAGCATAGTGTGACAGTCCACTGATGTACTATCATTTCCTTTTGTGACAACAAATTCTTTTTGTCTTTTTCAATGTTTTTGTACTTTTGATTTTTCATATGTTTTTGTATTTTCTCAAATCTCCCCCCCCCCCCAAATCAAAAACATATTTTTGGATTTTAGTTTTAAGAAATATTAAGCTAAAAGATAGACAAACTAATGTGGATCACGTGAACTCCTCGTCCGATCCATATTCAACCTCAGCTTTCGCACCTGTCAGCAAATTTTTAATACCGTTAAGCCTCATTAGATATTTAAATCTAGTTAAAGGAAATGCTTTGGTATAAAAATCAGCTTTTTGTTCATCGGTGTGGATTTTTTCTATTCACACCAACTTCTTTTCGTAGCAGTCACGAATGAAGTGATAACGAATTTCAATGTGTTTAGTGTGTGAGTGATGAACATGATTTTCCGTGATATCGAACGCTGCCTTATTATCTACAAATAGAGGCATATCAAGAAAATGCAGACCATAATCCCTCATTGTTGTTGAATCCAGAGGATTTGAAAACAACAGCTGGAAGCAGAAATGTATTTTGCCTCACAAGTAGAGAGAGAGAGAGACCGTGGTCTGTTTCTTGCATTGCCATGTTACCAAACGAGTTCCGAAGAACTGGCAACCAGCGGTCGTAGATTTAGAGTTCAACTTGTCCACCCGAAGTCTGAGCCAGCGTATCCCGTAAGAACAAAATTGTCGTTCTTTGGATACCATAAGCCGGTGCTTGGACATCCCTTCAAGTATCGGAAAATTCGCTTGACTATCTGCATGTGTGACACTCGAGGACTGGACTGGTATCTCGCACATAGGCAGGTAGGATACATGATATCTGGGGGTGATGCCGTCAGATACATCAAAGATCCTATCATCGATCGATATAGTGTGTCATTAACTTTGGTTCCCGTCTCGTCAATGCAAATTCCATGGTTTAGTGCTAGCGGAGTTGAAAGCGGCTTCGAGCTATCCATTTCAAACTTCTTGAGAATATCGTGAACATACTTTGTCTGATGAATGAATATATCGTCTGGTAGCTGATCGACCTGTAATCCGAGAAAGAATTTCATTTCACCCATGGAGGACATCTCGAATTTCTTCTTCATGATCTTTTCAAACTCTTTGCAAAGACTATCATCCATTGAACCGAAGATGATATCATCCACATAGATTTGTACAATGATTAGATGAGATCCGACTTCTCTGGTAAACAATGTACTGTCCATTGTGCCTCTTGTAAAGTCGTTTCCAACGAGATGTTGCGATAACATCTCATACCAAGCTCTCGGAGCTTGGTGTAATCCGTATAAGGCTTTGTCCAGGAGATAAGCTTTGTTCTTGTTCAACGGATCGACGAACCCGGTGGTTGGCCAACGTACACTTGTTCTCGAAGTTCACCGTAGAGAAATGCAGATTTTACATCTAACTGGTACACTTTTTAAAACCTTTCCAAGCTGCGAAGGCGAGGAAAATGCGGATAGACTCTAATCATGCAACCGGTGCATATACTTCTGTGTAGTCAATACCCTCTTGCTGGTGGAAACCTTTGACAACCAACCAAGCTTTGTTTCTGACAATTACTCCCCAATCATCTCTTTTACACTTGAAGACCTACTTCGTATCTATAGCTTTCTTCTTCGGTGGTAAATCTACAAGCCTCCAAACACCCAATTTCTCAAACTGTAACAGTTCCTCTTGCATTGCTATCACCCAATTCTCGTCACCCAGAGCTTCATTAACAGTTTTTGGCTCTGTTTGAGAAATGAAACATGAATAGTAGCAGTAGTCTTGAGTAGGAGCAACTCGGGTGTAGAAACAACTAAGTGCTTTGTTGATTTGGCTTCGTGTACACACACCAATTTGCAATTCACCTATAATATTCGTTGAAGGATGGTAAAGAGTATGATCTTGGCATTTCTTCGCTAGGAACAGCAACTGAGCATTGCTGATTTGAGATGTTTTGATCAACGTTCAATTACAACATTAAGAGCACTTGATGAAGCTTCGTTCTGATTCCTCGGGCTAGCAGATTGATTTAACATGTTAGATATCTGCTCAACTTATTCATCCGATGAGGATTAACCATCAGCATCAAATGTCGGCGCTTCATCAGAGTAAGAATTTTGATTCTGAGGCATACTTGGCACTGTTGTAGCATTTTCTAGTTCGGAAGAAACATTCGATGGAGTTATAGACGGTGTTGCTTCTGCTTCAGAAATATTTTCAACTTGAACACTGCTATTACTACGACCTGCTTCGGAAGATGAAGTATCCAACGTGGGTTGATTAACCACAATTGGTCTAATGATTTGTTCCTGATTTGCCGACTGTTGAAGATAATATAACGCTGTGATTTCTTCTTCAGACGGTTCTTCTGGCAAGTCGAATGACTTCCAAAGGTCTTGATAGTTGAACAGCCAAGCGTCGCCTCTTCTTTGAATAGGATCCGTATAGTTGAAGCAATCAACATGCTGTGCTTCAATTACCTTTCTCAACGAGGGAACATACACTCTTCTTAGCGTACTCGCATACCCGACAAAGAAACCTTCAAGCGATTTGGCCCCGAATTTACCATCTTGATCGACTACAGTACATGGCGCACCAAATGGCTCTAGAAATTTCAATTTGGCTTCCGTCGGTTTATCATATCAAAACATGTCTTTTTTGATGGTTTAACAGTTAAGACCATGTTTAGTGTGTAGCAAGACGCTGCAACTGCCTCACTCCAGAAGCTTACGGGAAGTTTAGAATCCGCAAGCATAGTTCTTGTCGTTTCAATTAAAGTTTTGTTCTTCCTTTCAGCTACACCGTTTTGCTGCGGAGTATAGGGTGCACTAAATTCGTGCAGAATTCCCTTGGCGTTGAAGAATTCTTTAATCTTACTATTCTTGAATTCTGTGCCGTTCTCACTGCGGATTCATTGGACAGGGAGATGATAAAGGTTTTCTAACTTCTTGAAAAGAATCACCAAATTTTCAAATGTTTCGTCTTTTGATTCTTGGAAGAAAACCCATGAATAACGCGAATAGTCATCTGTCACAACTAAGCAGTTTAAGTCTCCTGAAATACTTCCAACGTTCACGGGACCAAATAAATCCATGTGGAGACGTGCAAGTGGCAACTTAATTGAATTTAAAATCTTCTTCGGATGTGACTTTTTGATCTGCTTCCCCTTTTTACATTCTAGACAGTGATCAGTCATACGGAAGCTCTGAAGATTAACACCCTCAACCAAATCGTTATGTACCAAAAAATCATTTTCTTTAAATGAATATGCCCCGATTTTCTGATGCCAAAGAATAGAATCTTTTTCAGTAGCCTTCGTCACAAAACATTGTGATGATTTTGATGATGTGGTAGCGACGCCCATATCTAAGACATATAAATCGTTCTCGCGCAGAGCTCACATCAGAATCCATTCATCAGGTATTTTGAATCCCAACTTTAAGATCATAACTCTTTATCGTTGAAATGCACCGTGAACTGTTTGTCACAAATCTGCGAAATGCTCAAAAGATTATTCTCAAGCTCAGCAATGTAGTTCACACGATCAAACGATACTACGCCGTTGGAGAGTTTTCCCTTGGCGACAATCCTTCCACCTTGATTACCAGCAAATCCAACATATCCACTGTTAATGGTTTTAATGTCGAACAAAAGAGCTTTCATTCCCATCATATATCTGGACGCTCCACTATCCAAAATCCACTTTGAAAGAACGGATCTTTGGAGCCCCTTCACATATTAAAATCTAGTTAAACAGCGCGACCGAAGCCTTTTTGGTCTTGGGGTTTGGGATAAAAAGCTTGGTAATCATCCTCATAATCTCCATCTGAGCCTCCACTATCAGTTATATTTTCAAAATTCACTTTCTTTTTACCTTTTGTTGATTTGACAGTTTCGGTTTTGGTCTCAGATTTTGATTCTTTCTGGTTATCAGTCTTAACAAGCTCAGACTTGATAATCTCAGATGTTGTTGACTTTTTCTTAGCAATCCAGGCTTGTGATTTTATGTTTGCCTTTTTGATGTAAAACTTTGTTTCGTTTGCCCTGGAAGTTTCACCTTTTTTGAAAGTTGAATTTTCAAATTTCTTTTCAGATTTAGGTCTAACTTCAGGTTTTGATTCATTTCTTTTCAAAATCGTTACAGGTTTTACAAACTCTGGTTGCTTTAGTTTTACAACATATGAACTTTCTTTCCTTCAAAGATAGGTCAGCTTTGATCTTGGACACTTCCGTGCAATATGACCAACTTCATTGCAGTTGAAGCAAGTCCGGTCATCTTGTGAATGACCACTAGTGGATTTTACACCACTTGCAGCTTTGGCCTTATCTAGAAGTTCCTTCTGTTTCTTAAACTCATCATTTGATTGTTTTCCAATCAAAATTTCCTCGTGAACTGTGCTTGTCCCATATACAAAAGTCATATTCTTGTTTTTATACTCTTGAAACGGTGACTTTTTCTTAACCTGTTCTTCTTCCTCATCTAATCCCAACCCAGCTCTCCAGTTTTCCGGATGATCACCACCCTTCTCCGGTAGTTATTTTGATTTCTTTTGGGTTCAGAATAGAATTTCTTCTCATTTTTCTCCAGGTCTTCTAATGTAACTTCAACCGGTTTGAATAGTTTATCCAGTTGATCTTCTTTGACATTTCGAATCGAAAAACTGTCATCAAAGTATAATCTATCAGATTCCTTAACCTTATACATGACAATGTTAGGATCATCACATAGATCATCTTCCGATGATGTATCGTCATCTTCAGATTTTGTGTCAGAACTGTTCAAACTTGAGGTGGCGCTCTCAAAGCTGCCATCATCAGAATCATTCAGAACATTTTCAACCACATTTTTAACCACCGCTTGTTGTCGTCATCTGATGTAGTATAGATTACATCAATGTTCTCCGGCAACTCATTTTTTCTTTTCAGAAAGTAACTCAATGTTGAGTGCCTTATCCATCCCATCAACAGTTTTGTGACAATATTTCTCGCATAGGGGTGGAGGAACATTGCTGTATTCTCTACCATTTTGCTTTTTAGACTTTTTGTCATTTTCTTCCGACGAGATCGTGGGAAGAATATGATCAATGACATATGCGTTAGTTGTATAACTTCTTAAAAGTTGTTGAACACGTTCTGTTTCAATTTTCATGTCCTGGAGTTGTTGTTTGGTTTCAGCAATGGTATTGATGTAGATATTTATTGCTTTTTGTTTATCCATTACTGCCCCTTTTAGCATCCTCACAGTATCATGTTGTTCAATATTATTTCTATCGAGTCTGCCATAATGATGTTTCATTTTGTCATACGCTTCCTTCATTGTACGATAATCATATTTGAAATGTTCATTATGTACATTGAGTTCAGCGATGATTTGTGATTTCTCGGCACATTTAGCACATGGCTCGGTACATTTTGTGCAAGGTTTCTCCACCTCCACAACTTGTACTTTGACAACTTCCTTTTCGACTTCTTTACCTCTTGACCTACCTTAGTTAGATTCGCCATCATAGCTTTGTTGGCAATGTCCGTGAGGTTTTCAGCATTCACTTCTTGAACAACATCAATAACTTCTTTATCAATCGATTTCTCTTCAATCACTTGCTCCTGAGAACCTCCATCAAAGTCACCTGCAAAACTAGAAGTTGAGTTAGAAGATAAAATGCCTTGTGTCTTCATGTGAAGATAAGTCTCCTCTTCTTTCTGTTGTTGAAGATACTGTTCTAGTAGAATATTCTCTAGAGCTGCGTCTTCAGCAGATGTATCTTCGACAATCTCTGCCATCAATGCAACTCCTATCTTCTTTCCAATATAAGAATTCCAATCAAAACCATCATCTTTGTTGGTAGCAACCATTGCTTTCTCGTATTGTTGGATGATTTTTCTTGAATCTCAACTTGAGTCTTTTTCGGAAATGGTTTGTACTGTAGCGACTTCTGTTAGTATTCGTTCCACCTCCAAATGGACTCTGATTGCCCGTTGCTTCCGGATTTTTGCATTCTCTCTTGAAATGCCCTTTCAGTCGGCATCTAAAACACGTGACCTTTGTTTTGTTAAACCCTAACTTGTTGCTTGAATTTCCGATATCTCGGCCTGTGAGTGCAACAAACTTTGTGACCCTTCGAATGATAGAAGCTAAAGACCATTTTATATCCATCAGCTCAACTTCTTCTTCGTCCACCTGATCGTAATCTTCTGCGGTCATTTCTGGATTCCCAATTTTACCAGCCACCAGACTTTCACACGATTCTAGAAGTGACATGTGCTGCTTAGCAACTTGCTCAGAAACAACATTGTTTAAATTGACAACAATGTTACACTTGTATACAATCGAAACAGAATTCGTTTGTTGATTCTGATTTGCATGACTTTGATATGACGAATTTGAACTAGTGCTCGAAAACGAAGTACATGAAAAAGTACAAGCTATACAATATCAAAGGATTGTCAATGTTTGCTACGCACGTGAAGTAAACTCGGGTAGGATGTGGGAATCGAATTGGAGGGATCTTGAACGTGTAGAGTTTCTGAAGGAAGAAAAGCGTCTCGAAGAGATACATGAAAGAGGTAGGGCGACAAGGCTCAGAAGGTTTCCATTTATGAATAAAGTGCCATCTACTGATCAGACGCTAGATCCAAAGCATGAAAGACGAAAGAAGCCGTACAAGAACTTCTTCGGTCGTACGCATTAAAGTTTTATTGAAGACAGAGGTTTGAAGACTGATAAAAGACAAAGACGATATCCAAGGGGGAGTCTGTTGGTGCAGAATGTCTATGTCTTAGTCTTATATCGAGTCTTATAGATTAGATGTGAATTGGCTAGCTAAACGAAGTATTTATGTAATTTGTTAGCAAGTTCGCTTGGGATGGGTTGTTGATGTCAAGTTCGGCCGAACTTGACATTGTCAAGTTCGCCTAAACTCATCTCCTCACTAGCGAACTTGTCTCCCTATAAATAGCTAGCTTGATCTTGTCATTTGTAAATTTGGTGCTCTGAGTAGCGAAGCTCTGTCAACTGGAGATTTGAAGTTTATCAATAAAATTGACGTCTAACTGATTAGTTGTTGTTATTTGGTAATCATGTCGTAATATTTCTGCTATTATGGACATTAGATATCAAATTAGGTTCCTATGCTATCAGGATCGGTCCTACAGAATACTATTGGTCGAAGTGTGAGAAAGCACTTTTCGTCTTGTCCTTCAATGAGAATTAAAATAATCTGAGCTTCACTTCCTCGATCTCAAAATTATGGTCCCCGATCGTGCCATATATAGCGGAAAATTTTGCAAAATGAGTGTACGGCCCGTCATGTGTCCTACCATTGAAGTGCGGTAGGATATTGATGTAGTTTAAGGTGTAGGCACTATAGGTGAGTCATTTTCGGTGACCTCATCCCTCGATGGTGTTGATGCATTTTGTGTTCGTCACTTGTCGAATAGGCTAGATTGAGCGTGTGTTGAATATTGTATAGGTTAGAATCAAACACACGACCAAAATACGGAGCATATAGAAGGATGCCCAAACTTGTCATGGAGGGACAGCCCCACTGCATGGATGCAAGTTCGCCCGAACTTGTCATGTGATGGACAAGTTCCCCCGAACTTGACCATCCACATTCTGGGCGAACTTGTGCACCTATATATAGGTGTGTGTTCATTTGTCATTTAAGTTTTTGCAATATCTACGGGGAGGTGCTGTCGGATTCTCTCTAGGAACTCCGGCAGCTGGACTTAAAGATGTATACTCTTTTGGTATGAATGAAGACTTCCGCTGCATTCTGTTTCTACTCCATTCTGTAACAACATTCTACCGAAATTGACACAATAGGCACTAACTTCTGTATAGAACCGTATAACGGACCTTCAATTTGTATCGGAGCAGGATTGGCCTAATTTGAAGACATTGGACATAGAACTTCACATCTTCTACTCGTTTCTTTCATTTTTAACTTTTCTTGGACATTTCACGGACAAAATGGACTGATTTTCAAGTATAATACTTAAAATCCTAATAGTAAAACCCTTGAAAAGATCAGAGCTTAAAACATACGAATTCATGTCGAAAAGTTGAAAAAATCATGTTTGAAAACATCATTTCGAACGAATTTGTGATCAAGTTCGAACTTGACTGAAATTATCACATTTTGTGTGAACTTTCATCAAGTTCGCCCGAACTTGACAATTTTTCAAGAATTTTCATCAAGTTCGCCCGAACTTGAATGGTTTTTGCCTTTTGTTTTTCCATTACCGTTGCTTTTAACATTCTAACTGTGTCATGTTGTTCAATGTTGTTTTTATCAAGCCTGTCGTAATCGTCTTTCATTTTATCATAAGCATCCTTCATTGTGCGATAATCATGTTTGAAATTGTTGTTATGCACATTGATTTCATTAATGATTTGAGTCTTTTCAGCACATTGCAGACAAGGCTCGGTACATTTCGTACAAGGTTTTTCAACCTCAACGATTTGCATTTTTACAACTTATCTTTCTAAACTTTTTCATGAAAAACAGTGAACCTACGGTTATCACCTACGCTCATGAATGTGGACATTTATTGACATTAGGAGGGGTTTTAGACGTAAATCATCAAATAAACATACAATCCATGGACAAAAAGTAAAATTGAACGGATAGGACTGTTAGAAAAACATTTTCGACCAGATCCATAGTGGAATCATCTCGAAATTCGAAGAAATAAGGATTCTGGATCGAAAAATGTAAAAAAGGCTGGTTCAAGTTCGCCCGAACTTGTGTTGGCCAACCAAGTTTTGCCCGAACTTGTATCTTGTAGATCAAGTTCGCCCGAACTTGTATCATATTGATCAAGTTGCCCGAACTTGTATCATAGTGGATAAGTTCGCCCGAACTTGTATCATAATGGACAAGGCATGGAAAAATTTTGTTGATCGTATTGATGGGATGAGTGTCCCAGAAAAATTTGGCGATAGAAATTTTTTTGAGTTTTCGATGACCTAACCAGGATGTTCGGGGACACCGTCTGGAGCTTCAGAGTACAGATTTGATGATACGATTGCAAAATTGTGAAAATATTAGGATAGTCACTGATACCGATGCAGAATGTTGATCATTTGGGTGTTGTGACTAGTATGGGCCTAAACGTTAAATCCGCATCTGTTAATTACTGAAAATTCCAGATTTGAGTGGGAATTTCTGTGAAAATTCCAGTAAGGTCAGAATTTGCAAAAATGAGGGGAATAAAAATTTTACGAATATGAAGATCGGTATTTTTGATATTCGTGACAGCTGCAACAGTATCCGGGTGGTTACCGATTGCAGATTATCGGGAAATGCAGAAGATTGAGATTCATTGGGTATTTCAAATTGATGTCTAGTTTAAAAGCGGGTGGTTACATAACTGAGTCTTGTATGAGCTGTTTATCAGATTCTGAGGTCATGGTTGTGGATTGACACCTGAGTCGCGCGTTTGGTTTGGAAGCACATACTACTGCCTATCTTCAACTCTGCTTTGCATATGAATTATTGACTAGACTAACCGCCCGGAGATAAGGATGCTCTGTAGTTTAAGTTGCCCCGGGTTGTATGCGGTACCATGATTAAAGAAGATGATTTATGGGATCGGATTTTCCAGACAAAGAAGTGTACCAGTTGCTGAGGAAAGAGCCTATATATTTGGGGTTCTGTGATCACAGGGAGTTCTGATTTTCCAAATCATGATACAGATTGATGCTTAAGGGTTAGAGTCCTGATCTCCGGTGAAGGAACAGTTAGCTAGATTAGCAGTCATTAGTACCAGTGAGGAACTGAGAACGTTCAAAACGTTCAGTGGTGATCATAGGAATTAACGACTAGCTCCGAAGACGGATAGATTCAAAAATTACCGAGGAGATCTGAAGTTATCCAAGATATAACTGATGATAGCCTTTGGTGGCCTTTATTTTTAGTCTTCCAGCAGATGAATCATTCTTTTCTTTGGACTAACCGTCGTTGGATGACGATGCTTGCTGATTAAGTGGCGCTGGTCTACCAGAGATAGCTATATATCTGGCATTATGACTGAAGAGGAAGAATGTGATTTTGGCCACGGACGTATGTGTCTCAGATTTGATGCTTTACCAGATTATCTGTTTCCGGTGAAGATTTGATGATTGAGCAGATTACCGATTTGCTGGTCAAATCTTTCTGAAGGGTGCTTAACTGCGATTATGGAAATCGGTGTCAGGATCTAAGTTTGAATTGATTGCTGTTTTTTTGTTTCAAATAATGGAAAATGATTGAAAAAGAGAACAAGTGCAGCGGATTAATGGAAAACTTTTACAACAATCAATCGATCGTTTGTTTTCATCACCATCATGCTTTCAAGTAATTAAACTATTGCATGTGATTCACACACTCCCCCTTAGCCCAATAACGGTCGTTTGATGGTAAGAAATGAAGAAGATATGCGGAATTGATCTTTTTAAGAAGACAAGTAAAACTGTTACATTGAGCGCCTATTTATACTACTATCTAACCACTGATCGTCTAACAGTGACGTCATGGTTGATAGTGACAGCTAACAAACGTAACTAACTATAAACACTGCTCAATCTAAAACTATCAGTGCATAGCACTGTTACATTAATTAAACTAGAACTAGACTAAAACACTGCTGGCCATCCTCTGTTCTTGTAATCTTCTATCATTGGTTGGGAGTTTCTTCTGTCAGAGGATAGGTAGCATTGTGTTTATTGAAAGCAGTAAAAGCCCATCAGAGGATAAGAACCTCTGATAGTTGGACCAAAGCTTGGATGGTTTGTTTTGACTTTGTATCATCTGTTCCTTTCCAAAGGTTCAATCCCAACAATTGGGATTTCAGATTTTCGAGGGTATTCGTTGATTTGAAGTTTTCCGATGCGGTGATTTGAAGTTTTAACCAATTGTTGGTTGAGTTTTTGATATTTTAGGAGTGTGCAGAATAAACTCACGATGCTCAATGCTTATTCAAAAACTAAACTTGGATGCGGTTATCATCGAAATGGAGAAGCTGCTGCATTGATTAGCTTCAAGTTGGTGGTTATTCGAGAAAATTTGTTGATCAAACAAATCAGAGGAGGTCGGAAACCGTGCAATTAATGATCTGAACTGGAGATTTCAGCGGTATTGAAAGTTGATAATGCAAACCCGGATCATCAATTAAGGGGGAATCTGTTGACGTGCTTCGACGACATCGGCAGAAACCTTGATTGAATTGCAGAATATTCAAACACGCTCCGAGTTTTATAGATCAAGATCAAGCTTCGACAGTAACGAACAAGGGGGAATCTGTTGATGCATTTTGTGTTCGTCACTTGTCGAATAGGCTAGATTGAGCGTATGTTGAATATTGTATATGTTAGAATCGAACACATCGACCAAAATACGGAGCATATAGTGAAAATGGGAACAAGTTCGCCTGGACTTGTTATGGAATGGACAAGTTTTCGCCCGAACATGTCATGGATGGACAAGTTCGCCTGAACTTGACCATCCACATTCTGGGCGAATTTGTGTGCCTATATATAGGTGTGTGTTCATTTGTCATTTAAGTTTTTGCAATCCCTACGGGGAGGTGCTGTCGGATTCTCTCCAGGACTCCAGCACTGGACTTAAAAATGTATACTCTTTCGGTATGAATGAAGACTTCCGTTGCATTATGTTTCTACTCCATTCTGTAATAAAATTCTACCGAAATTGACACATTACGCACTAACTTCCGTCTAGAACCGCCTTATCACGGACCTTCAATTGGTTTTTTGCTGAAATTAAGCACAAGTGCGCCCGAACTTGGCTAAATTTTCTTGAAAATTATCACAAGTCCGCTCGAACTTATCAAAAAATTTTCTTATTTTTTGATACAAGTAGCTGTTTTTCACATGTTGTGACAACTTCGCCCGAACATCATATATCGTTAGATTCGTATCGACGAGACGAGTTTAAAACTCTAATCTGGTAAAAACAGCTTTCGGAAAAATTTAAACGTTTTTAGCGAACCGTTACGTTAATATTGTCGATTAAAACGTAGGTTTTTTGCTTAAAACTTCTGAAAACTACATTTTTTTGTCGGAAATGGAAGTTATTGATTTTGAAAAGATAAATGATTGGTTTGATGGTATTGGGTATTCGAGGAACAAAAATGAACATAAAAATACTTGTGTTAAGAGATTTGAACATTTTTTGTGAAAAAAGATGAATCGTTGGATCAGTTGAAAAAACGCTATGATGTATTACTTGACAATTTAAAAGAACATAAAATAAAAATGTCAAGTGTTGAACAGATTTCAAAATTTGCAGAAGCGTTACCTTCAGAATGGGATGAATATTTGATTGAATTGAATAAGGATTCTAGATTTTCAAAGTTTTATCTAAATGAGTCATTCTTCATGCTTAAAAACCACGATTTAAAATTACAAAGAAGAAGAAAGCTTTAATTAAAAAGATAGAAGAGAAGCTAGATAAAATAAGCTTGGATGTGGTTTTTGAAATAAGCAGAAGAACAATATATGTCTTAAAGCAAAATCTGTTATAAATATGATTTTAAGAGAGGTTGTTATATAGATGAAAATATGAACCATGTTGTTGATTTTACTAAAATTTTTCTGCAGGTACACTCAAGACAGATTCAACTCGAAAGAATGAAGAATCAAGTGCATCAACAAATGAAGCTTCGAGTATCTGAAGCTATGTGCTCAAGTTGTGAAAAATCCAGATCTGATAATGTTAAACTTTTTAGAGATGTGAAAAGTTTGACATTAAAAAACAAAAATTTTATAAAATCAGAAAATGATTTGAAAAATCAAATACAAATTTTTGAAAATGAAAAATCTGTTTTAAATAAAAATGTTTTTGTAAAACAATATATAATAAACTCGCATCTTGAAAAAATTAGAAAACTTGAACAAGATGCTGAGATTGATATTAAAATTGATGATTTAGAAAACAAATTGAAAGGTTTGTGACCTCGTCATTGATGTTAGATAATATTTCTCCAAAACCTATCAATGAGAATAAAAAGGAAATTCCAATAAGTAACAATGTCGCAAATTATGACAATGTTGTAATTGAGGATTGTGATGATGATACTGATGATGAAACTCATAAAAAGAAAAAAAAAATGAAATATTTGTAAAACTAAAAGAAAAATTTTGGAGAAACTGTTCTACAATCTACTGAAAAAGGTGAATGCTTAATGCAAAAACCTTCTAAGCAAAATGGAGAACGAAAACAAAAGGAAAAACAAAGTTCTAAAAATTTTCAAAAGAAACATAAAAGCTCATCGGTACAATCATCCAATCATTATAAAAACTCACAAAAATCTGAAAATAAGTGGTGCAAGTCGGATCATGCTTTTAAAAGAAACAGGAAAGATGGTTATCACACATCAAATCAATGTTATGATTTGAGTGTATGGTTTGCTAGAAAGGATCAGTATGAGAACAGGAAGTGTCATAAATGTGGAGTAACTGGACACATTGCTAGAAAATGTTTTAAAATTAATCCTAAACCTGTTCATATTGATAAGAAAAATTTTGAAGATTTGAAAATACCAACTCAGGTTTGGAAACAATGTACAGAAACTACAAACAAGGTGAAACTAGTTATTACTAAGTTTTCAAATTTTGAAACTGGTGAATCCTCGAATGGTTATGAACAAAAAGTTTCTACATTGTATTTCAAGAAAGTTTTAACGAAAAATCAATCATGGTTGGTGAAAGAAAAAGAAGTCAGTGAAACTTGAAATTTTAGAGAACTTTCCGAAACTTGAGAAAGTCCAAAATAACCTGATTGTGAAACGAAAATCAAAACTAAGGTTGAAGAAATAACGCCTAAGGCTAAAAATGTTTGGGTGTCATTATTCGACTAATTGTTTGAATCTTGTACAGGAACTTCCGGGGAAAAAGCAAATTACTGGTAATGGAGTTCCGTGGCACACTTTGAAGAAAGGCCGGGTTATCAAGTTCTTTATAAAGGCCTTATTACATATTCAAATAACGTGTACTTTACAATTTTTGGAGAAAATTTTTCGAAAACATGCTTTAATAACGTTTACTTGAAAATTTTACATTTTTAAGAAAAATGAAAACTATCACAGAACCCTCACTGTTGAACAGACAAAACTCAGGGATATAAATGTTCTATAAACACAAAGGTGTCAAGGTTTTTGTCATCATGAGGGGGAGAGGATTTAAAAGAAATTTGTGAAGCAGTAATGGATGGAGAATTGAAGTGATTATCATTGGTTGGTCAATGTTTTTCCATAAATCAAAAAATCCAAAAATATGTTTTTGAACTTTAGGGGGAGAAAAAATTTTCAGAAAATCCAAAAACATATTAAATGCGAAAAGTACAAAAACATTGAAAAGGCAAAAAGAGTTTTGTGGATAAAAGGAAATGATAGTAAATCAGTGGAGTATCACAGTATGCTAAGGATATGTAATGTTTAAAAAGTGTAAACAAGTCTTACTGTGGATGTGTCGATAGGCTTTACACGTTCAGTAAATTGTGTTCCGGGATATAAACTAAATTTTACAATTGTTTAAACTTGTGGATTAACATCTCTTGGATATATGGACTTTGTACTCTAAAAATTCATTTGAGAGATTGCCTGATTCTGAGATACGAGGTCTTTATAGATGATTGATATCTGGGGTATTATACAAGTTCTTCTGATTTTGCGGAAGCAATGGCCTAGAACTCCTATAATGCTTTTGCAAAAACCCCTAAACTACAGCAAAATTGAAAGAATCGAAAGATCTAATAAAATGTAGTCAAAAGATTCCAAATTTGGAACACTACCTTAAAGTCGAGCCTTCATCTCTTTGTCTATACGGTGGTACTAACCTGAGCTCTCAAGGCCTCGCACTACCCAGATACAGATATTAGTTACTCTATACTCACCTGTAAAATGAAATCTAGGGAATCTTGATACGGGAGTATATTCTGAGATGGGAACCATAGTTAAGTCAAGTTTCATAAGTCTACCTAACATATCTTGGAACAATTAGGAAATGTGTCGAAGTTTAAGAGGACAATTATATCGACAATCTAGGTAAATTTTTTTAAAACTTAAATTCTCAAAAAGGTCAACGGTACTTGTGATTTGTCTTAAAATCTGATATGATCCTTTAACACAAACTCAAGAAAAATATGTTTGTACATACTTAGTGTTTGATATTCATTTCATAAAAACAAAAGATATATTATCTTTTAGTTTCGACTACTGATGATGAAAAGCTGATTTTCAAAATCTAGAGTTGTGAACAAAATCTAAAAACCTTTGAAAATTGATCTGAAAAGTTTAAAAGTTCATTAAGTTGAAACTTACTTTTGAATAAATGTGTCAGTTTAGTGTCAAAACGTTTAATCAAGATCATTAAGTTGAACTTGATACATAAATCAGATGTTCAAGGTCATTAATTTGGACTTGATTAACTGAGTGGGTTTAAAAACTGATAGAAGATTAAAATTTGAAATGTTTGTGTTATGAAATTTCAAAGTTTGAATCTGAAATGTTTTTTGAATGTTCGAGGAACTTTGAAACAAGAAGTATATTTTAAGGGGGAGATGGATAAAAATGTTAATTAAAGATACCAGAAAGCTCAAAGCAAGGGGGAGCATGGTGATTAAAGTTTATCAAGGCAAACTCAAGAGAAGAGAAAAGGATTGTAGAAGAAATGAAGATCAAGGAAGTTAAAGTTATTCAAAGAAATAAAGATCAAGAGAATATTAAAGACTCTGGAACTTAATGAAAAATGATGACTATGGCAACATCCAAGGGGGAGTATGTTGATGCATATGTCTGTTGCCTACGTCATCGTATAACGTCGAGTCTGTGTTTAGGAGCGAAATATTAAGTTTATGTATGTTGAGAGACAAGTTCGCCCGAACTTGTAATGTACATGAACAAGTTTGCCCGAACTTGTCCAGTGAAGGACAAGTTCGCCCGAACTTGGTCATGCCACATTTGGAGCGAACTTGTTCTCCTATAAATAGGAGTCTTGATTTCTCATTTGTGAGTTTAAGAGATTTTGTGTACTGGACGGCGAAGCTCTGTCCAAGTTGTTCAAGGATTTGTAATGTTTACTAATCAATGAAACGGTGTTAATCAGTAAAGAACTTGTCTACAATGTCGCCTATGCAAACGGATTTCGCACGTTTACCTTAGGTTTGCCAAATTAGGACCAGAACAATCCGTTCAACAGACCTTCAATAGGTGAGTCATTTTCGGTGACCACCGATCTAGATCGCCCATTAGCACCTCGTGGGCCTTGTTGTTGCCGACGTGGACCCTTAACTTCTTGATTCATCGACCGATTACCACCTCTTTGATTACCACCCTATCACGATCTTGATTACCACTACCCACGAATTGCGGAATTCGTTACAGTTGACGTTATTGTTGTTGTCATTACGTAATCCCCGTCATTCCGGTTCCTTTGATTATTTCGTGGTTGACGGTTGTTTTCGTACCCGTCGTTCCGACCATAATCATATGCATGTCTATCGTCGTTTCCCAAAAAATTGTTATTTGATAACACATTTCTTCATAATCAAACCCTCTCGCATATATTCTCCAGATTGTCATCACACTAAACATCATCTTCAAATCGCTCATTATAATTCCCGCCATCATCCGAGTATTCTGAGTGAATACTCACATGTTCTGGTGATTGATAATCGGGAACACTATATGGTTCATCGTTGAGAATATTGTTCCTCAAATCATCAAGATTGCGGAATTGATCTTCATTCGCGGGATTGCCACGATTTGGGTTAACTCACGGTTGGCGTTAACATTTCGGTTGTTGAGATTGGGCGGTAATGGGTTTTGTCGGTTTTGAGGTGGAAGTGTGGGGGTACGTGTTGTGTTGATTTTGGCCACGAGTTTGGAATGGTGGTGTTGGTGGTCTTGAGTTGATACCACCCTCCGGTTGGTTATTTTAGATGTTTTAGTTTTGAGGAGGGTAGTATGGGTATTGATAGTGATGTTGGTTTTGGTTGTTTGATTGGTTGGAGTTTTGAGGATCAATTTGAATGGGTCCAAAAGAAGGTGTAGGTGTTGAGTTAGGTTTGGGTGGATTAGAGACAAGTGTTACCTCTAATCGGTTGGCTAAGTTTCTTCGTACTAACCGCTCAACTTCCGGTTCGAACACTAACGGAGAGGTCCTACCGGAGTTCCTCGTATGCATGCACTACCTGTAATCTACACAAGAAACACACTCGCGTGATAAAGAAATGAATATAGGAACGTAAAGCAAAACACTTAAAGAGATAATCACATAAATCAATTTAAATCCCCGGCAACGACGCTAAAATTTGATCGGAGTATCGCGCTACGGTCAAAGAAAATATTTATAGTCCCAAATTACCCTTAACAATGTGTTAGCGGTAGCAAGGGTTCGAACCACAAAAAATTTGTGGTTTGCGCGCGCGGACGTGATTGATTTTAAAGTTTGTTGCCACTTTTATGAAGCTTGCTAAGAAATTGATTAATTTGTTTATTTGAAAAGGGTGTCGGAATGTACCAACGATTTTTGGTTTCGATTACTAAACTATGAAAACTTGAAAGGTTGTGATTATACTAGAACTTGCTTAAAAGGTTTTAAACAATAGTGGAGAACAAGGTTCACACCCGGTTCATCAATTGTAGGACCTAGGGTTACTACACGTTTTAACTTGGTTTAATTGAATTAGTTCATTAATGTTTTTAGAAAGACAAGGCTTAGGTGCTAATTGCTATGGACGTTCAAGATAGACCGCAATGCAGTTCGTTACCTGGGACAAGTAAATCCTATCAAAGACAATGCATAATTACGCACATTCATTTCACGAAGTCAAATTTCATAACCCACTTGACAATTCGTAAATTCAATACAAACGTAAGACAACTATCTAATGATTCAAATGCAATTCAATTTGTCACAAACCAAGTAATAAACAAGTAGCAAACCCTAGAAATCCTTACAAAAGTCTACATCGGGGTGAAACCCTCGAGAATTAGCCGTTCATGACGAACGAAACAGGATCAACCATTGATGACCTCTTGGTCTTGAACATCTTAAAGCTCTGTGGATGAGTATGATGTAGGTTAGGGTTATGGTTTTGGTGTGTAACGTCTCGCATTTTCATACTTTCTATTTATAGCAAGCTCATGTTGTAATTCTATTTTGGGAAACTTTTGTATTCAAATTCATCTTTTCATTGTAAACGTTGTAATCGAGACTTGATTCGTAATGGAATGTAACATGTTTATCATTATAATTGTTATACACATTCATACTTATTATACTTGTTCATACAATACTTATACATGATACCCATACTCGAATACGTGAGATACTTGATAATACGCAACATTCATACATAATACATACTTGCTACATGATACCTATACTCGATCTCAATCAACACATACATATGTGTACGCTATGACATGTTACGTGAGCTTATGATACCTTATAATACTTAACAAGTCCATAAAATATCTTAAATAATCACTAAAACCTGTTACTTTTGAGTTAATCAACAAAAATCAAATTTTCAACACGGCTAAGGTCCTTACGGACCGCAAGGGTGTAGCCTTTCGGTCCATAAGGCACTCTAGGCAGGCAGAATACGTTTTGGCTCGCGAAAATGCACGAATTCGCACAACCCAACCTCACCCAGTCACCTTTAAACCTCCTTTACCTACTTCCTAACAAACCCTAACTCCTCCACTATAAATATACACCTCCTCCAAGCCATTTGACACTTTCACAACCTCCTAATCTCACCAATATCACTCTCAAATCATCTCTAGAACACTCCTAATCAGATTTTCGTGTAGATTGTATCATCTTCACAAAAGTGAGCATAACTTGCTCAAAACTTGGTCTTTTCACTTGATTCTTCTTCCCACATACTTGGATAATCATTGGGTTGAATTCCTAGGGTTCTCCATGGAGAATCCAGACCTGGAAATGCCTCGAAAATGTCCATAAAGTTTCTGTCTGTTTTCAAAATCTTTTAAAACTTGTTTATGTTCATCCAACCTGAGTTTATCTCATCTCAAACCTATGTCAGAATGCTTACAACACTTCTTGTGGTTGGTAGGCTTAAAAACAAGGTTGAGACATTCAAACAAGAGGTTTAAACCTCACAATAATTCTGTTTTCATAGAGCATTTAGGTCACAAGTGATGCAAGTTCATAGACTTGTTCATGTGTGTTCACCAAGGTTAGCTTTGGCTATCCTAAACATTGAGACCACACATCACTTGATGATTTTCATCATCATCTCAAGTAGTTTACTAGTCCTAAAGTGTCACAACCTCGCCAAGCCGTTGACATGTGTCCTCGTGTGCTCTCCCGGTTGTATTCACTTGGCTACTTGATATTATGGTGACATACTTTCAATTCTTGTCATTTCATTCTTGTATTGTTCTTGTTCATGACCCTCCTTGTTGTCTATGACAACTCGTGTAGTGGTGAATCATATAAAGAGGTTAAGTGGATGTTCATCATCCTACCTCCATGCTTGGCTTACTTGTATACTTAGAGGTACCAAAGTGGATGGTTCATCCTCCCACCTCCTACATGACCCTAATATTAAGTATATATTATGGACTATAATATAATCCTAAAACCGAAACCTTAATAATGACTAAATAATCACCTATCAAGTTATTAAGTTTATCACTAAAGTACGTAGTTCCTTGTCATGATTCTAATAGGTCTCGAACCTATGAAACCATATTGACCCCTTTTCGGTTTATCATAGTGTCAAGAACAAGTGCTATGTGTTAGTGAATATTTTTATACTTAATACTTTAACCCTTATATCCGTAATCTTGCTCGAATAATCCAAATCTACCATTACACTCCTATGTTCTTCTTGTAGAAGGACAAGGTGCCAAACTCTAATTATCACAACAAAGCTCTCTGGATTTCTTAAGTGGAACACTTAGCAAAAGCGTGAGTACACTCGACCCATTTACCGTTTTAACCAATTTTGGGTTGTAACATGTTTACTTATCAAAATTCAAATATCACAAAACTAATGCTTTTACATACTAAATCCTTATACATGAATACTTGTTATGCTTGATACATGCTTGATTATATATGCTTGATCATTAACTTAGCTAGCCCAAACTTGACATGTATAGCGCTATAGGAGTAGCGCACCGCCCGTCGGGTTATGTTAAGATTCTTAAACTTATTTTAGTCTTGTCACTTTTGTGACAAGGGAAGCTCGATCTCGTTAAAACTTTTATGGAAACTCGGGGTTTGATCTAGTATTGCATGATTAGTATGAACCTTGCTTACAATTACCATGTGGATTCGAGTTATACATTTTATACTTATACTATGTAATCACAAAACTTGTGTACTCGCCTTTACCTTTGCATTGAACTCGTATTTTTAACATGTTACAGTTTGATGAAGCTTTGCCATGAAATTGGAGTAGAGATGATGCTTTGATACACATATAGACGTTAGGTTTATGAAATGTTGTATCAAATTTTGACTTGTTATTGCTGTATTTGATTTCAAATGATGTACTTGACAATGTTATTAGAATGAAATATGGGTTTTGTTTAAATATTGTCGCCAATAGTATTTATGAGCAATGAGCAATTCTCGTTTTCGTCTCATCCCGATGTTTATGCCATCGGTTGGAGTGTGACAGATTGGTATCAGAGCCATAACTATAGGGAATTAGGTAGAATTGCCATGTTCGACCTAGTCTATAGTTTAAGTGTCCATTTTTGACCATTCTTATATCATGCTTAATACTTTATGCTTCCTCATTGCTTCTTTCTTATCTTTTGGTCTTAAATTTACATAATGTCTTTCCTAAGACATTTTACATAATACACTTGAAGACACTCATGAGGGAGGCGATTTGCACCAAGATAGGTCCAATGACTTACAATTTTTGGTGAAATCCCTCATCCCGCGTATTCGATTTTCACGAAGTTATACCATCAAGTTAGGAGTGATATCCACATCTTGATGAAAACTTCCATTTCATACTCTAGTGGATCTTACAAACGAGTCGCAATATGCTCCTCGTTTAGTAAGAGACAAACCACACTTAGGGTACGAAATCTTCAAGTTAGGGGTGAAACCCGCACCTTGTCGATTAAGTCCCATTCCTTGATTTTCGCTCTCACCAAAGTTTCGATTCCCTAAGATTAGAGACGTGTAGTAACTGGAAGGGTAAAATACCGTTAGTCGCATCTCGATGAGAGTATTTTACCTAAATGCTAAAGCACGTTTCTCTAATTCGAAAGGATCTTTGATTTACTTTGGAAATGTCGACGTTTCTCTACCCGAAACAATCTCATTTTTATTGAGTCAATCTTTTATGTATTCTCAATTTCTATGTGATTTTATACTTGTTACCTTATTCGTTTCGAACCGTTACACATTTCGCACGTTTATCGCATTCAAAAACAATGCTAATCCTCGTGAACACACTAAATTTATACTCCTTATTCCCTATCCATACGTGATATTACGTGCTATGCTTAATGAATTCATGCAAACTTTTTGAACCATACTTGATGAGTACATGCAATCTTATTATGAGCCATGCTTGAACCTGATACATGCTTATTCATGCACAACTTGTTTATTTTCCATATTATGATCAAGTCCATCCTTTTTCTTCTATGTTGAACCTCTAGATGAATTCTCCTAACTCATCCAAGAAATCCAAGAGGCCCAACAAGGGTTCCAACAACAACAACAACAATGAAGACTCCGTCTCCAAGCAAGAACTCATCGGTCTTGTCTCCGAACAAATGGCTGACCAAATGGCCCGTGTTATACCCGATATCGTTAGCCAGCTTCAAACCATCAACACCGAACCCCCAAATCCTCTGCCGACTCTAAAACCGACAACCCCAAATCGTCCTTCCAATTCAAGCATTTCATGGCTTGTAAACCGGTAGAATTCACTGGCATGGACGGTGTTACTGCCATGATCAATTGGTTTGACGCGATGGATCTTACCCTTCTTCAGGGCGGGTGCCCTGATGAACTTCGAACCCTCAACGCTACCGGGGTCTTTTGCCAGAGGATCCCTCGAGTGGTGGACTACAGAACGTAACAAGCGTGGCAACGAAGTAGCCCATGCTCTCACTTGGGAAGAGCTCAAGAAGCTCATGAGAGATCAGTTCTGTCCTCCCCACGAGACCCAGAATCTCGAAAACGAATTCTGGAACCTCACCTAGCAGGGGAGCGATGCTGAAGGACTGATCGCTCGCTTCAAACAATTGAGTATCGTCTGTCCTGGACAGGTGGATACGGTTCCCAAAGCGATAGCTAAGCTTATTCGTTCACTTTCGCCTGTGATCATGAATCACGTAGCTGCCGCACGCCTCAAAACCATCAAAGAAGCCTATAGCACCATCATAGAGCTTAATCACAACTGCATCCTTTAAGGGGCCTAGGATAAGGTTCCTACAAAGCATGCGCACCAAGCCACAGCCAACGCCACCACCACTACCGAATCACCTCCCCTTCAAGCCAAAAAGAACCCCATCAAGAACAAGAAGCGGAAGGCTCCTGTTCAAAACAATGTGGTTGTCACTCCGCCTGCCCCTACACCTTTAAATGCCATCTCCTCCACCCAAAACAACTATCCACCCAAATGAAACTACGCCAGCTCTTGGCCAAGTGTGATCATTACACCTACCACCATCTCCCTAATACCCCGTGTCAAAAGTGCGCCAACTGTAACAAGATGGAGCATTTCGCTAGCCATTGCCGTCAACCCCAAGGCAACTAAGCCATTGTCCCTAACCTAACCCAAACCAAGCTCAACCTCAGCGCCAGAATGCTCCTGTGCGAGTATGTTACAAATGTGTCGATCCCAACCACCTTGCCAATGTCTGTCCTCTTCTCAACCAGCAGCATCAGCAGTAGCAGCATCCTGAGCCTACAAAGGGGCGAGCTTTCATGCTTACCTCCGCTCAAGCCCAAAGCTCTAACGACGTCATTACTGGTACGTTCCTTGGGAACCATATTTATGCTACATGTCTATTTGATACTGGCGCCGATAGGAGTTTTGTATCGCTAGAATTTGAACCTTTTCTTAAGTGCAAACGATCTAAAATGCCTAATCCTTTAGTTGTCGAAGTCACTAATGGTAAAACCATCTCCGTTGACTCCATTCTTTGTGGTTGCTCTTGGATTCTTAACGATCATTCGTTCTCCATGGACCTCATTCCAATGCAAATGGGTAGTTTCGACATCATAGTAGGCATGGATTGGCTTATGCGAGTTCGTGCGAAGTTGTTTGTTCAGAAAAAATTTATTCGCCTCCCTCTCCCTCAATGTGATTCTCTACAGTCTATGGCGAGAAACCTTCTAAAGGTCTCAAACTTATGTCGTGCATCAAAGCGAACAAGTACTTGCGTAAGGAGTACTTTGCCTTTCTCGCCCATGTTGTGGAAATGCAAGACAATGGTCCAAGCATAAGTGATGTTCCTGTCGTTGTGAGTTTCCTTCTGTTTTCCCCGAGGATCTTCCTGGTCCTCCCCCTCCTCGAGCTGTCGATTTTCGTATTGATCTTATCCCTGGCGCAACTCCTGTTGCGAAAGCTCCCTACCGTCTAGCACCCTCGGAGATGCAAGAGCTATCAAGCCAACTTCAAGGCTTCTTGATAAAGGCTTTATACGCCCTAGTACTTCCCCTTGGGCGCTCCCGTTTTGTTTGTAAAAAAGAAAGATGGTCTTTTCGGATGTGCATTGACTATCGTGAACTCAATAAACTTACCGTCAAGAACCGATACCCACTTCCTCGTATTGATGACCTCTTTGGATCAATTGCAAGGAGTGAAGTGCTTTTCAAAGATTGATCTCCTTCTTGCTATCATCAACTTCGGGTTTCCGAGGAAGATGTACCTAAAACCACTTTCCGCACTCGATATGGACATTACGAGTTCGTGGTCATGCCTTTTGGTTTGACCAACGCGCCCGCCGTGTTCATGGATCTCATGAATCGAGTGTGTAAACCTTTCCTCGATCATTTCGTCATTGTATCATCGACGATATCCTAATCTACTCCAAGACGAAAGAAGAGCATAGACGACATTTGCGTCTCATTCTTTAGCTTTTGCAAACCGAACGTCTTTATGCCAAATTTTCTAAATGTGAATTTTGGCTAAAAGAGGTTCAATTCTTAGGTCACACCATCAATGAACTCGGAATTCATGTTGACCATGCAAAGATAGAAGCTGTGAAGAATTGGATTGCACATAAGTCGCCCTCTGAAATTCGTTCGTTTCTTGGTCTAGCGGGATATTATCGCCGTTTCATCTCAAACTTCTCTAAGATTGCCGTTCCTTGACTTCGTTGACTCAAAAAGATAAACCTTTTGTTTGGGGTCCCGAACAAGAGGAATCTTTCCGAACGCTCAAGGACATGCTTTGAGCGAGACAAAGTATATTGGTTGCGTACTCATGCAACGAGACAAAATAATCGCTTACGCGTCAAGACAACTCAAAATTCATGAGAAAAACTATACTACTCACGACCTTGAACTTGGTGCGGTTGTTTTTGCATTAAAGATTTGGCGACACTACCTTTACGGTATGAAGTGTACGGTCTTCACTGACCATAAGAGCCTTCAACATATCTTTGATCAAAAGGAACTCAACATGCGTCAACGTCGTTGGGTAGAATTGTTAAACACTACGACTGTGATATTCGCTACCACCCTGGCAAGGCGAATGTCGTGGCCGATGCACTTAATCGTAAGACTCATGTTAAGAGTGTTCGTTGCTACCAAATCGTGGGAAAACTCAACGAGTTGATTCGACAAGCACAATTTACCGTCATTAACGAGGGTAACCTCAATAGTGAATTGAATTGTGGAGTCAAAAACCCGCTCGAAGCTAAACTGATGGTATTCTTTACTACCATAATCGTATTTGGATTCCCGATCGTCTCAATCTTCGGACTACTTTGATGAATGAAGCCCACAAATCCCGATACTCCGTCCATCTGGAGCTGATAAGATGTACCACGATTTGCGTGCATCCTATTTGTGGCCTGGGATGAAACATGATATCGCCCTTTACGTATCCAAATGCCTTACGTGTTCCAAAGTCAAGGCAAAACATCAACGTCCCTCTGGATTGCTCGAACAACCAGAAATTCCTGTCTGGAAATGGGAGAGCATAGCCATGGATTTCATACGAAATTGCCTCGTACTTCGTCTGGTCATGACAGCATTTGGGTTATCATTGACCGATTGACCAAATCCGCGCATTTTCTCGCTATTCGTGAAGATTACAAAGTCGAGAAATTGGCTCGACTCTACACGGATGAAATCATTAGTCGCCATTGGTACTCCTCTTGATATTATCTCTGATCGCGATGCTCGTTTCACCTCTCGTCTTTGGCAAACTTTTTCATCCACCTTGGCACTCATCTTAATCTTCAGCACCGCTTTCATCCTCAGTCTGATGGTCAAACCGAGCGTACTATCCAAACTTTGGAGGATATGCTTCGGTAATGCGTAATCGATTTGGCGGCAACTGGGATTCGCACTTACCCTTGGTTGAATGGCTCCGTTTGAAGCACTGTATGGTCATAAGTGTTGTTTGCCTATTTGTTGGCACAAGATTGGAGACGTACAAATTACCGGTCCCGAGCTAATACAAGAGACAACGGACAAGATCTTACAAATACGTGATAATCTCCTCAAAGCACGAAGCCTGACAAAAGAGCTACGCTGACAAAAGACGCAAGCCCTTGGAATTTAATATAGGTGATCATGTACTTCTCAAGGTATCACCTTGGAAAGGCGTTGTTCTTTCGGTAAGAAAGGCAAACTCGCTCCTCGCTACGTGGGGTCCTTTCAAGATCTTGGAAAGGATTGGCAAGGTAGCATATCGACTGGACCTACCTCAAACGCTCAACAATGTTCACCCTGCGTTTCATGTTTCAAATCTAAAGAAATGTCTAGCCGAAGAAGGACTTCAAGTTCCACTCGAAGATCTTCAAATCAATGAGACATTGCATTTTGTGGAAAAACCGGTCGAAATCATGGACCGAGGAGTCAAGCAGCTACGGCGCAGTCGGATCCCTATCGTAAAAGTTCGTTGGGAAGGGAAACGTGGCGCCGAGTTTACTTGGGAACTCGAGAATGATATGAAGACTAAGGAGGGGAGAAATAACGCCTCGCGTTTTCATACTTTCTATTTATAGCAAGCTCATGTTGTAATTCCATTTTGGGAAACTTTTGTATTCGTATTCATCTTTTCATTGTAAACGTTGTAATCGAGACTTGATTCGTAATGGAATGAAACATGTTTATCATTATAATTGTTATACACATTCATACTTATTATACTTGTTCTACAATACATATACATGATACCCATACTCGAATACGTGAGATACTTGATAATACGGAACATTCATACATAATACATACTTGCTAGATGATACCTATACTCGATCTCGATCAATACATACATATGCATACGCTATGACATGTTACGTGAGCTTATGATACCTTATAATACTTAACAAGTCCATTTTATATCTTAAATAATCACTAAAACCCGTCACTTTTGAGTTAATCAACAAAAATCAATTTTTCAACCCGGCTAAGGTCCTTACGGACTGCAAGGGTGTAGCCTTACGGTCCGTAAGGCACTCTGGGCGGGCAGAATATGTTTTGGCTCGCGAAAATGCACGAATCCACACAACCCAACCTCACCCAGTCACCTTTAAACCTCCTTTAATCACTTCCTAACAAACCCCAACTCCTCCACTATAAATAGACACCTCCTCCAAGCCATTTGAAACTTTCACAACTCCTAATCTCACCAATATCACTCTCAAATCATCTTAGAACACTCCTAATCAGATTTTCTGGCATATTGTATCATCTTCACAAAAGTGAGCATAACTTGCTCAAAACTTGGTCTTTTCACTTTATTCTTCCTCCTACATACTTGGATAATCTTTGGGTTGAATTCCTAGGGTTCTCCATGGAGAATCCAGACCTGGAAATGCCCCGAAAATGTCCATAAACTTTCTGTTTGTCTTCAAAATCTTTTAAAACTGGTTTATGTTCATCCAACGTGAGTTTATCTCATCTCAAACCTATGTCCGAATGCTTACAACACTTCTTGTCGTTGGTTAGGCTTAAAAAAAGGTTGAGACATTCAAACAAGAGGTTTAAACCTCAAATAATTCTGTTTTCATAGAGCATTTAGGTCACAAGTGATGCAAGTTCATAGACTTGTTCATGTGTGTCCACCAAGGTTAGCTTTGGCTATCCTAAACATTGAGATAACACATCACTTGATGATTTTCATCATCTCAAGTAGTTTACTAGTCCTAAAGTGTCACAACCCCGCCAAGCCGTTGACATGTGTCCTCGTGTGCTCTCCGGGTTGTATTCACTTGGCTACTTGATATTATGGTGACATACTTTCAATTCTTGTCATTTCATTCTTGTATTGTTCTTGTTCATGACCCTCCTTGTTGTCTATGACAACTCGTGTAATGGTGAATCATATAAAGAGGTTAAATGGATGTTCATCATCCTACCTCCATGCTTGACTTACTTGTATACTTAGAGGTACCAAAGTGGATGGTTCATCCTCCCACCTCCTACATGAACCTAATATTAAGTATATATTATGGACTATAATATAATCCTAAAACCGAAACCTTGATAATGACTAAATAATCACCTATCAAGTTATTAAGTTTATCACTAAAGTACGTAGTTCCTTGTCATGATTCTAATAGGTCTCGGGTCTATGAAACCATATTGTCCCCTTTTCGGGTTATCATAGTGTCAAGAACAAGTGCTATGTCTTAAGTGAATATTTTCATACATAATACTTAAACCCTTATTTCCGTAATCTTGCTTGAATAATCCAAAATCTACCATTACACTCCTAACTAATGCCTATGTTCTTCTTATAGAAGGTTAAGGTGCCAAACTCTAATTATCACAACAAAGCTCTCGGGATTTCTTAAGTGGAACGCTTAGCAAAACCATGAGTACACTCGACCCATTTACCGTTTTAACCACTTTTGGTTGTAACATGTTTACTTATCAAAATTCACATATCACGAAACTCATGCTTTTACATACTCAATCCTTATACATGAATACTTGTTATGCTTGATACATGCTTGATTATACATGCTTGATCATTAACTTAGCTAGCCCAAACTTGACATGCATAGCGCTATAGGAGTAGCACACCGCCCGTTGGGGTTATGTTAAGATTCATCCTCCCACCTCCTACATGAACCTAATATTAAGTATATATTATGAACTATAATATAATCCTAAAACCGAAACCTTGAGAATGACTAAATAATCACCTATCAAGTTATTAGTTTTATCACTAAAGTACGTAGTTCCTTGTCACGATTCTAATAGGTCTCGAACCTATGAAACCATATTGACCCCTTTTCGGATTATCATAGTGTCAAGAACAAGTGCTATGTCTTAAGTGAATATTTTCATACATAATACTTAAACCCTTATTTCCGTAATCTTGCTCGAATAATCCAAATCTACCATTACACTCCTAACTAATGCCTATGTTCTTCTTGTAGAAGGTTAAGGTGCCAAACTCTAATTATCACAACAAAGCTCTCGGGATTTCTTAAGTGGAACGCTTAGCAAAACCGTGAGTACACTCGACCCATTTACCGTTTTAACCACTTTTGGGTTGTAACATGTTTACTTATCAAAATTCACATATCACAAAACTCATGCTTTTACATACTCAATCCTTATACATGAATACTTGTTATGATCGATACATGCTTGATTATACATGCTTGATCATTAACTTAGCTAGCCCAAAATTGACATGCATAGCGCTATAGGAGTAGCACACCGCCCGTCGGGGTTATGTTAAGATTCTTAAACTTATTTTAGTCTTGTCGCTTTTGTGACAAGGGAAGCTCGATCTCGTTAAAACTTTTATGGAAACTCGGGGTTTGATCTAGGATTGCATGATTAGTATGAACCTTGATTACAAGTACCATATGGATTCGAGTTATACATTTTATACCTATGCTATGTAATCACAAAACTTGTGTACTCACCTTTGCCTTTGCATTGAACTCTTATTTTTAACATGTTACAGGTTGATGAAGCTTTACCATGAAATTAGAGTAGAGATAATGCTTAGATACACATATAGACGTTAGGTTTATGAAATGTTGCATTAAATTTTGACTTGTTATTGTTGTATTTGATTTCAAATGATGTACTTGACAATGTTATTATGAATGAAATATGGGTTTTGTTTAAATATGGTTGCTAATAGTATTTATGAGCAATGAGCAATCTCGTTTTCGTCTCATCTCAATGTTTCCGCCATCGGTTAGGGTGTGACATGGTGATGATTATGGAGAATAGATTAGAATTGAGGTTGTGGTGTTCTTGGCTCCAAGAGAGGTTTCAAAACTCAAAAATCACATAACTCCCCGAAAAAATGGTCAAAAACCTTCATAAACGCCCCAAAATATCAAACAAGAAAAATTCACGAAATTTGTTAGATAAAGGCGTCACCGACGACCCTATAGGGCGTCGGCGACGGTGCATGGTTTTGCTATTTTCCTCTGACGCGCTAATCTACTATCTACGATCATTTTAGGGCTACGGTATCATCAGAGTGCATCGCCGACAACCCAGGAGGGCGTCGGCAACGATGCCTCCTTGTGTTATGTTATGTTTTGTTCATTCTTTGCTCCCGGTTGACCCGTTTTCTGACCCGGTGCTCCGTACAGCTCCTTAAACTCCGTTAGACCTGCAAAACACAACTCCAATCAAAAGTAGGCTACTCGAAACTAAAAGTCATGTAAAAACATCAACTTAAACATAAAAGAACACATTTTTTTTCGACCACGCATCAGTTCTTTCATCATAGATCATTTTTTTATGATATCCATTGCTCTTTCATTATCGATCGAAATTTTATGATATTCATTGCTCTTTCGTCATTAATTGAAAATTATATTTTTTTGTTTCTTTATCATCAATTAAAAATCCTATGAGATTTAAGATATTCAGATTTATTCATTGAGCCTTTCATCTGAGTGTAAACACCGTTAGCTTGTTCGATCACCACTGTCATTGAATTATTTCGATCATTATCACACCTTGTGGCATCAGTATAAACTTGTAGCTTGGGCTAATGATAATCATACGTTTCATGCAAGAACTATGTGTCCCTCTCGTTTGACTCATCATTTACATAGTCTTATTACAATTACGTATTAAGACGATATACAAGATTCGTTATATTTTGGTGTATCCATGAAATTCAATAATGTCAACACCCAAGTTGTTATTCATGTTATGGTTGATGGTTGACAAAACATTCCGTGCTTCTATTTCATTTGAGCTTGTTCATCTCTGGGTTTCACTTATTTAATGACCAACACAAGTTTTCCTTTGGCAGTAAATTCTACTGTTTCTAAAAGTCAATTGCAGATTGTGAACATTCATTTGGACATCTGTTGATCCCTCTTTTGTTTGACCCATGTAAACTTAGTCACATCGGTGACTGTATCATTACATCCCGTTCACTTGGCATAGATTTCTAAAACAAATTCAGTTGAACCATTGGGTTGTTATTGTTGTAGTATGTCCTCGTATTCAGATAATTCGAACAAGCCTTGATGTAATTACGTGGTCATTTACTTTGGTATTATTCGTATTTAGCTACGCATGACATAACTCTAACCTGACATCATAGTCTAAATTACGATGACGGAATTTCTTTAACATGGGGAGAATGTGACAACCGGTAATTTACAGTTTCTAATTACGCGAATAACAAATATTAAGGGAATTATAATTAGTGTTTTAAGACAAAAGTAACTTAATTGGGCCATTTGAATGCCTAGGAACGTCTATTCAGCTTTACAGTATGCGAATGGTGATTTCCGGGAAACCTGAGGAGCGTTAAACGGTAACGAACTGACACTAATGAAATACTGACAACGCCAAAAGATACAACTCTGTATATGTATATATACACACATAAAATCATTTTGCGAATTTATCCTTCTTCTAAACGCAACAGAACGAATACGTGAACGGAAAACGCGTCTGTAGGAACGCACACGGCATTTATTTCCAGTACGACCAAATAATACTATTATGGATATAAAAATAATTATTTTAATTTATAAAATATTTTTTATGGAACTCGGCGCGAGCAAACGAGCATAGTGGCGCGAAGATGGCCTGAAACTGAGCTATGTGCACGCGATAGCCGGCTTGAGGCCACACCACCAACTTAACTATAAAAGCTTCAATACACCCACATCACAAACTAATTTATTATTAACGTAAATGAAAACAAACCCGATCAAGCAGAGGGCTTAGTTTTACATCAAACCAAGATGCAATACCACTAATCAATATATAAGTTACATTCGTGGTTTGGCACGTTCATTTAATGCTAACCCAAAAAAACCGTGTAAAAAGTTTATTAATCGATAAATTTTGGTAACACGATCGATACGCCTTACGGTTAAGCAGGTTCATATACGTAGTACGCACCTAACCCACCCACACCAAACCCTAGGTATTTAAACCCACTTACCTCATTCCCCATCATTTCTAACCCTAGTCTCCATCCTTTTTCTTTTCTATACAAAGATTTAACAAACACACAAAACCATATCTCATTCACTTCTCTACTTCCACCCTACTCTTTCAAAATAGCCAGCCAGCCACCACCACCGGTGGCGTTGCACGGAGACCGTGATAGAATCCTGACGGGCGGAGGTGTGAGGAGAACCCTGACGGGGGTGGTTGAATTCGAGCGAAAGATAGAGAGGGAATGGCGAGAGAGAAAAGAAGGTGAGAAAGAGAGAGAGTTTGGGGGGGGGGAGAAGTACGACTGGCTACCTCCCTACGTTGGAGCGACGATGAACGGTCGGCAGGGCGTTTTACCAGTGACTAGGAAACTGAGGCACCTACGATGATGGGTTTGGTTTGGGTTGGGCTGGGTCGTGAAGGTGAAATGGGTAGGGATAGCAGCATCAACACCAATATCGACATTGTGGTGAGGTGACGTTGGTCACCGGCAGACAAACGAAGCCGCCGCGTGGTGGCAATGGTGGTGGTCATGATATTTTATTTTCATTCCTTCTCAGTTCGGGTTCAGATTGTGTTTCGGGTTCGGGTCAGGTTTGATTTTGTTCGAGTTCGCATTGGTTTGGTTGAACGGTAAATGGTTCAGATTCAACTCAGAACGCAGTTCAGTTCAAGCTCGACTTAGATCAACAATTCAATACCGGGTTAAATCGAGTCAGATTTAGTCTCGGGTCAAACCCCGTCAACTCGGTCAGTTGTGGTGGTTTGGTCTAACCTGGTCTACATCTGCAGACTTCTTTTGTAGTTGGAGATAAGATTGGGCATAAAACCATGACTTTTTCTACAAGTTCTACATTTGTAGGAGGCGGAGTAGAGTTTTGCACCAATGTCTTCTTCATGTATTTTATCTCTAATGATTCTAAGTTGGAGACTCTATCTATCAAATATTTATATAGTAATTCGTCACCAAATTTAATAGGATCATCTGAATTCCCACCAGTGGTGGTTGTATTGGTTTTGAACTACAAGCCCCTTTGTCTTGGTACTGGGGACATCCAACAATTATAGAGTGAACAATTTCTAGACTCAATGTCTTCAAGGGGATCTTAATGATGTAATCACTGTCCAACTATGAGACTATTGTCTCTATAGTTGTAGTAGCTACCCCACTTGAAATACCTTCCCATATCTCTTGGGACACAGTTGGTGTAGCGTCCTGGTAACCGCGATACCCAACCCAATACTGTGGAACACACACTAGCCATTTCCAAAAGGACACTTCAATCCGCAAACCCAAAACCAAAAAGAAAACACCCAACATGGTGACTCCGGAAGATGAGTTGCTAGAGGAGCCTGATGTATCACCAAAGCTGAAACAATTATGGAGCGAACAATTACTAATCTTGGTCTTGGTTGTGTTCTTATGCAACAAGACAAGGTTATCGCCTATGCATCTCGACAACTCAAGATCCACGAGAAGAACTACACGACCCACGATCTCGAACTCGGTGCAGTTGTTTTTGCATTAAAGATATGGCGACACTACCTTTATAGTACAAAGTCTACGGTCTTCATCGACCATAAGAGCTTATAGTATATCTTTAATCAAAAGGAACTGAACATGCGCCAACACAGATGGGTTGAACTTCTCAACGACTACAATTGTGAGATACGCTACCATCCTGGCAAAGCAAACGTCGTAGCCGATGCTCTCCGTCGACGAAGCTATGTGTATAGTATTCGTGACTCTCAAGCTTTGAATAATCTCGAAATTATGTTCTCTCCACCCAGTTTGCTTGTTTTAACGAGAATACCCTGCAAGAATAGATGAAATGTGGTGCCGAAACTCAGCTCGTAGTTAAACCAAATGGCATTTACTATTATCTCAATCGTATTTGGATACCTAGCCGTAATAATCTCCGTGAATTGCTAATGACCGAAGCTCATAAATCTCGATACTCCCTTCATCCCGGAGCCGACAAGATGTACCAGGACCTTCGTCCTAAGTATTGGTGGCCGGGCATGAAAAAGGATATCGTCGTATACGTCTCAAATTGCTTAACTTGTTTGAAAGTTAAAGCCGAGCATCAAAGGTCCTCTAGTTTGCTCGAACAACCCGAAATCCCGATGTGGAAGTGGGAGAGCATAGCCATGGACTTCGTTACGAAACTCCCTCGCACCTCCTCTGGCCACGATAGCATTTGGGTTATCATTGATCGTCTTACTAAATCAGCGCACTTTATTGCCATACGGGAAGACTTTAAGGTAGAACGATTATCACGAATCTATACCAACAAAGTCATATGTCGACACGGGACGCCTCGTGACATCATCTCTGACCATGATGGTCGCTTTACCTCACGTCTCTGGGAGACTTTTCAATCCGCTCTCGGTACTACGCTTAATCTTAGTACCACTTTTATCCTCAAACCGACAGTCAGACTGAGCGCACCCTCGAAGACATGCTTCGTGCGTGCATCATAGATTTCGGTGGTATTTGGGATACGCATTTACCTTTAATAGAATTCTCGTACAATAATAGTTATCATACTAGTATTCAAATGGCTCCCTTTGAGGCACTCTATGGAAGAAAATGCCGATCGCCTATCGCATGGCACGAGATCGGAAAAGCACAAATCATCGGTCCCGAGCTAATTCAAGAAACGACGGACAAGATTCTCCAAATCAAGGACAATCTCTTGAAAGCTCGGAGTCGCCAAAAGAGTTATGCCGATAAACGCCACAAGACCCTACAATTCGAAGTGGGAGATCACGTTCTCTTAAAGGTTGCACCTTGGAAAGGAGTGATCCGCTTCGGAAAGAAAGGGAAACTAGCGCCACGATACGGGGGTCCCTTTAAGATTCTAGAAAGAATTGGCAGAGTGGCCTATCGACTCGAACTACCGGCAGAACTTAACAACGTCCATCCGACTTTCCACGTCTCGAACCTCAAGAAATGCCTAGCTGAAGAGAATCTCCTTGTACCTCTTGAGGATTTTAAATAAACGAGACTCTTCACTTCGTCGAAAAGCCAGTAGAAATCATGGACCGAGAGACCAAGAAACTTCGACGCTCTCTCATTCCTATCGTGAAAGTCCGGTGGGAAGGCAATCGCGGTGCCGAATTTACTTGGGAATTGGAAAGTGATATGAAAGCTAAATATCCACATCTCTTTGGTACGGCCACTACTTAAATTTCGGGACAAAATTTCATAAAGTAGGGAGACTGTAACAACTCGCAATTTCGTTCTTAATTTGTTTTATTTTATTTCCGTATATTTCATTTCTGTTAGTGCATATGTCTGTTGCCTTCGTCATTACACGAGAACGAATCTGGAATAAACGAGAGTTTCTAAAGACCGAACAAGACAAAGTAGATATCCAAGAGGGAGTGTATTGGTGCATAACGTTTGTATATTAGTCTTGTATCGAGTCTGTATATAATAGGTGAAACGAGGCGTATTTAAGTGTATTTTAGGACAAGTTCGCTCGAGGATGTTGATGAGAAGTCATGTTCAGCCGAACTTGACTAGGTCAAGTTCGGGCGAACTTCTATCCCTCTCCAGCGAACTTCATTGCCTATAAATACCTAGCTTGCCCAATTCATTTGTAACTTTTTCAAATCAGAGGCGAAGCTCTGTCGGATCCGGATCTTGAATTTATTGAACTTTAGATCAATGAAAACAACTATTAAACAAGTAATTCTTGTTATTTAGTTAACTTGTCATTAGTTTTCGCCTAATCGGACAATATATAACAAATTTAGGTTCCGGTGCTAACCGTGGACGTTCCTACAAGTGGTATCGGAGCCTGGATACCTGAATTTGTTAAAATCAAGACAAGAATCTCTCTATTTCATCTCCATTCTTCTATTTTTCTTAACTTTTGAACAAAAACGAAGAATTCACGGTCAAATTTTGTCCAATTTTGAATATGTCATGTTAAATACATTCGTGGTAAATCCCTGAAAGTTTGGAGGCTAAAATCAAACGTTTTGATATCAAAAAGTTGCAAAAACCATGTTTTAGAAACTAGATTCAGCCGAACTTAACACTAAGTTCGGCCGAACTTGATTGAAAAATCTTGGAATTTTCATAGAGTTTGGCCGAACTTGAGCAATATATAAGGTTTTGAGCTTAAGTCCGCTCGAACTTGTTGATTTTTGCTTGAAATTCCATCTTGATATAATTTTTACTGAAAATTCATTCAAGTTCGCCCGAACTTACTTTTTATCTTGAAATTCAAACCTAAGTTCGACCGAACTTAACATTTTCTTCTGAAAAATTACAAGTCCGCTTGAAATCTGATTTTCTCAAAATTTCACCTCAAGTTCGACCGAACTTGAGTGTAAGTGATAAAATTTGAAACTTGATTACCTAAGTTCTACCGAACTTGTGAATACATGAAATCAAAAATTGTTTTCACATAAGTTCAACCGAACTTATCTATTTCGTGATAATTTTCACAAGCTCACTCAAAATCAAAAATCTTTGAAATTCTTTATCCAAGTTCGACCGAACTTGGATTAAAACTGAAAATTTTCATCTTTCAACTACAAGTTCGACCGAACTTGTAGTTAGTTCTAATATTTTTCAAAGTTTCAAGTGTTTTCAGCGTACATGTCTCGATTTTCAAAATGGAAGATTTCCATAACGCGTTTGCAGATGGAGTAGCACAAGCCTCAACGTCAAATTCAATCGCGGTTAACCAGATGAACCTCGATAATCAAAATGGGTACTACTCAGAAACCGCCGAAGTTGATGAGTATGGACGAGTTCGAGGGATGGAAAGAAAAGTTTGTTAATTGGATTCAAGCGAATCAATTCAACAGTTGGGTTGCCATTGAAGATGGTTATACATGTCCCAAAGATGAACGTGATCAAGATCTTCACTGAACAAGTTTTCAGCGATTGACAAAGAGAAATATGTTGCTGAAAAGAAGATGATCAGCTTGATACAACAGTCTGTCAAAGAAGATATCTTGATATTATTACCAGAATATGATACTTCTCAAGAATTATGGAATTCTCTTTGCGAAAAATTCAAAGGAAGTGATGAAATGATCTAGAGCAAAAAGGCCCTGATTAAGAAAGAGTTTGAGATCTTCACGATGATCAAGGGAGAGACAATGAAGCAAATGATTGATAGATATTGTCACCTCATGGTCCAAATGCGAAGACATGATATCAAGAAAACTAACGAAGAGCAATTGAGAAGTTGGCCGATGCACTTCCAGTAGGAGAATGGACAACGTATCTAATGATTCTAAAGAATAGTCCATCTTGGAGACATTTTAAGTTGTCATCTTTCATTAACAAACTTGAAGGTCATGAAATGGAATTGATGAAGATTTCAAAATCCAAAAACACTAATGTTGTTCAGGATGCCGGAGTTTATTACAAAGGTGTTATTCCAGATACTCCATTCAAAGTCAAAAATCCAAACGGCATTTAGTGCAAACATGAATACATCAGATCAGTCGTCACAAAATCAGTATTCTCCAAACACTGGTTATTCATATGTTGGTTCAAGTTCTTCTTCTCAAAGTCAATCTCATCAGACAAGCCAATCCACTTCTAATTCAAATGTTTTCCAATGCAACATAGCAGTTGATTTAAAGAATGTGTTTCCTGAAAAAGTTGCAAAATAGCACAAGCACTTCTTGCTACAGTTCTGGAATCGTATGAAAGTCTTGTTGCTGGAAAGATCGGAAATCCTGAAATGACAGTTGAGATTACGATCAGGTAGATGAGGAAGAGTTGGAACTGATGGACATCAAATGGTCCTTAGCATCGATTATCCGGAGAGTTTCAAAGTTTATAGCACTCACTAGAAGGGATATTGGTAATTCAAGCAATAAACTTGGTTTCGACAAAATGAAAGTTACTTGTTTCAGATGTCGACAAAAAGGGCACTTCAAACGTGAATGCCATAACCAAAACCCTTTTGGAACCGGTAACGAATATTACAAGAAAGCGCTGCAATACAAATCATATCCGAATAGAACACAGTTGAAGTTGAAGATAAACCTGTAAAGAAAGCCGAACATGCTCTTGTTGCCAATCATGAAGACGATGGTTTCGATTGGAACAAATACAGCGGAAAGAAGACTGGTGTTGCTATGATGGCAGAGGTTGTGAATAAATCTGAGACATCATTTGTGGATGTTGCTATCGAAAATGCTATTCAAGAAGCATTAATACAGAGAGCTGAGGAAGAAGCTGTCCTGGAGAATGCAGTTCTAGAAAGATACATACAACAAACAGAGGAAGAAGGAATAGCTTACCTTGAGACCAAAAGCTAGACGAGTTGAAGAAGAGGTAAAAGATGAGGTAAGCATGTCTAAAAAGGAAGTTGTGAAAGTTGTGGAGGTTGAAAAACCTTACACAAAGTGCGCAAGTCCTTGTGAATCATGTCGGGATAAAGTCAAAGTCATAAGAGAATTGACGGAACATAACGAAAACTTTCGTTATGATTACAGAACCATAAAAGAAGCTTATGACAAAATCAGGCAAATATAAACATGTTGAAAGAGCTAACAGTGAACTCAACGCTGATGTCACCATGTTAAATGCCACAGTTATTGAAAAACAAAACACAATTAACATGTACATTAATACAATTCCTGAGACAAAGCGTGAGTTTCACGGAATGAAAATTGAAACAGAAAGAGTCAGACAATTGTTAAAAAGTTGCACCACAAACGCATATGTCATTGATCACATTCTTCATACGATCAAGTCGGAGGAAAATATTGATAATTCAAAGCGTAAAGTATACGGAAGTGTTCCTCCACCATTTCTTTCAAGTTACTGTTGTAAGAAAGATGATGACATTGAAAAGACATTTAATCTTTACTTCTTTCAGAAAAGAAAGTTAAATTGCCTGAGAACATTGACGTAGACTTTACAAAATCAAATGATGACAATGAATCGGTGGTAAAAGATGTGGTAAAAAATGTCTTGGCAAATGATTCTTATGACGGCAGCTTTAAAAGCGCCAACTCTAGTTCAAATAGTTCTGCTTTACAATCTGAAAGTGACGATACATCATCAGAAAATGATCTAAGTGATGATCCTAACGTTGTCATGTACAAGGTTAAGTAATCTGATAGATTATATTTCAATGATAGTTTTCCGATTCAGAATGTGAAAGAAGATCAAATTGATAAATTGTTTAAACTTGTGGAAGTTTCATCAGATGATCTCGAGAAAAATGAAAAGAAGTTTTATTCTAAACCGAAACAGAATTTTAACAATTACCGTAGAAATGGTGGTGATTTTCCTAAGAACAGGAGAGCATGTTTATGTTTGAAAGAAGCTGAAGATGAACTGAAGAAGAATCAGAAGTCAACATTCTGGAATACAAAGGTAAGAACATAAAGTTTGTGTATGAAACGAGCATGGTTCGAGAAGAAAGCTTGATCGGTAAGAAGTCAAACGATGATTTCAAGAAAGAAAAGGAACTTTGGACAAGGCTAAGTCCGCAAGTGGAGTAAAACCCACTAGTGGATAGGTTCATGATACTCGGACTTGCTTCAAATGCAATGAAGCTGGTCACATTGCTTGCAAGTGTCCGAAGTCTAAGCCTGTGTATCCCCGAAGAAAAGAAGTTTCAAAAGAGGTAAAATAAAAGCAATCTGATAATGGTCAAATCAGAATTCTAAAAGAAATGTTGACTTAAAAGAAATGAAACATAATGTTGAATCCAATCTTGAAATAAAACCTAAAAATGAATCGAAATTTGAAAATTCAATTTTTCAAAAACGAGAGACTTCAAAGTCAAACAATGATTCTAGGTTTTATATCAAGAAAGCTAGAGTTAATTCTCAGGCATGGATTGCTAAAAAGAAATCACCTGAAAAAGTGAAGGTTGTTTGTGATAAAACTGAAAATGTCAAATCAATCAAGAAAGATAAAAGTAAAGTTGATTGTGAGTTTGAAGGTTATGATGTTGAATATGCTTATCAAAGAGCATACGAAAGTGATTACGAAGAGGTGTATGAGGAGTTATATCCAAAACCCAAGACCAAGGAGGCTTGGGTTGAATTTTTTTAAACTAAATCCTTTCATGTACAGGAGTTCCAAGATCTACTTGATCAAAAGTTGATTCTGGATTGCGGAGCTCCATATCAGTTTAACTTATCTAGAATGTTAAAATCTTTGTCATTTTGAGGGGGAGTAGTTAAGAAGAAAATTTTTGTAAAAAAAATCAAAATTATGAAAATCCACACCATTGAACAGAAAAACTGATTTCAAAGTTCTTACAAGTTCAAACATGCTTTTTCAAGTGGTAAATGAGTTTAATGATTGTTTGTTAAACAATTGCAGATACAGGATTGAGAAAAAGGATCGGACGACGAGGTCATGGGATCCACATTGGTTGGTTATATTTTTTAAATAGAATTCGTTAAAAAATCTAAAATTCAAAAATATGTTTTTGATTTTAGGAGGAGTAAGAAAATTTAAAAATTTGTTGAAAAATCAAAAACATATGAAAAAGTTGAAAATTCAAAAACATTGAAAAAATTCAAAAAGTACAAAAACATCAAAAAAGACAAAAAGAATTGGTTGTCAAAAAGGAAATGATAGTACATCAGTGGACTATCACAGTATGCTAAAGAAATGTAAAGTTTAAAAGTGATAAACAAGTTTTACTGTGGATCTGTCGATAGGCTTTACACGTTCAGTAAATTGTTTCCGGGGTATAAACTAAATTTACAACTGCTTAATCTTGTGGATTAACACATCTTGGATATATGGACTTAGTACTCCGAAATTTCGATTGAAGGATTGCCTGATTCTGAGATACGAGGTCTTTATAGATAGTTGATATATGGGGTATTAAACAAGTTCTTCTGATTTTGCGGAAGCAATAGCCTAGAACTTCTATAATGCTTTTTGCTAAAAACCCCAAATAGCATGCAAAACTTGAAAAGAATTGAAAGATCTAATCATTTGTAATGCTGAAAAGATTCCTTAAGTGGAACACATCTGAAAGACGAGCCTTCATCTCTTTGTCGGTACGGTAGTACTAACCTGAGCTCTCAAGGTCTCGCATAACCCAAATACAGATATCAACTACGCTATACTCACCTGTAAGATGAAATCTAGGGAATCTGGATTCGGGAGTATATTCAAGAGGTGGGAACCATAGTTAAGTCAAGTTTCATAATTCTTATCTAACATATCTTGGAATAATTGAGAAACGTGATGAAGTTTAAGAGGACAAACATATCGACAATCTAGGTAAATAAGTTTAGAACTTAAAGTCTCAAAAAGGTTAATGGTACTGGTGATATGTCTCAAACAAACTGATGTGATCCTTAGACGCAAATTCATAAAAGATGTCTGTAAATATGTTTTGTACATAGTTTACTTTACTTGTTAAAAGTTTTGTAAATACTTCACTTACTTTTTAAATCCAAAAAAGATTGTCAACGAGCCAATGTTGGAGAACGGATCATCGAAGTCTGGTAAGAAAAAGTTCGTTAATTTGAATCTTTAAAATTGAAGATAATATCAGTTGTTCACAACGGGTTTAGCCAAGGTCATTAATTTGGACTTGGTTGATATATTTGGTTAATCAAGGTCATTAACTTGGACTTGATCAACTAAGTGGTTTTTCACAAATCAAATGATAAAAATGTGAAAGTTGAAGGTTTTAAATGTAAAATGTTTCAAGGTCGTTAATTTGAACTTGAAATATCTGAAAAATAAAGATTAAAATTTGAAGTACAAGTTTTGTAAAGGTGGTATGTAATACATGTGGTACAAAATTTTAAAATTAGAATCTGAAATGTTTATTTGAATTCCCAAGTACTTTGAAACAGGAAGTAAAGTTTTAGGGGGAGCAGGATGAAACATGATTGAAGATAAAGCTCAAAGCTAGGGGGAGCATAGCTCACAACAAGGAGGAGTTGAGATTAAAGTTTTATCAAGATAAATTGAAGAAAAGAGAACGTTTGAAGATCATAAAGTTTAATGCTTATTCAAGGATAAAGATAAAGACTCAGGAACTTATTTGAAGTCTGATGATTACGAGGCATTCAAAGAAGACTATGACGCTTGAAGACTGACAAGGATGATTATTGTCAAAGATGTCTATGAAAGAAGATGACTGTGGCAACATCCAAGGGGGAGTCTGTTAGCGCATATGTCTGTTGCCTTCGTCGTTACACGAGAACGAGTCTGGAATAAACGAGAGTTTCTGAAGACCGAACAAGACAAAGTAGATATCCAAGAGGGAGTCTATTGGTGCATAACGTTTGTATATTAGTCTTGTATCCAGTCTGTATAGAATAGGTGAAACGAGGCGTATTTTAGTGTATTTTAGGACAAGTTCACTCGAGGATGTTGATGAGAAGTCAAGTTCGGCCGAACTTGACTAGGTCAAGTTCGGGCGAACTTCTATCCCTCTCCAGCGAACTTCATTGCCTATAAATACCTAGCTTGCCCAATTCATTTGTAACTTTGTCAAGTCAGAGGCAAAGCTCTGTCGGATCCGGATCTCGAATGTATTGAACTTTAGATCAATGAAAACCACTATTAAACGAGTAATTCTTGTTATTTGGTTAACTTGTCATTAGTTTCTCGCCTGATCGGACAATAGATAACAAATTTAGGTTCCCGTGCTAATCGTGGACATTCCTACAATTTATATCCATCGTTGTACTCCTAGATTTGATTATGGAAAAGTTTATGTTAAATAATTATATTTTTGTCACAACAATATCCATCTAATCGCTTATTAATCGCTAACTTAAACGCAATCATAAGTAACTATGTTACTTAATACCCAAGTGTGTTGTTGTACAATAACCACTTGCGCCATCGCATCGCTTATCTCATCGCATCGCAAAACGCAGTTAATTATGTGGAATTATGTTTCATATGTGTTATGTTTGTTTATTTTATGGTTTACTATCGCTAAACATTCGCACTCTCACGTAACTTACTCCCTCTCAATTCAATGGTAATATAACGCTTAACGCTTCGCTAAACGCCTAATATAACTATGTAACACGAACCGAATCGCCAAACGAACACCTAACGCAAAAATAACGAACAAAACTTCGCCTTTAGGCCAAGTTCGCCCGAACTTGCTCAGGCTACCAGAACTCAACATATCAGCCAAGTTCGCCCGAACTGGCTTCCAAATCAATGAAATTCATCAAGTTCGCTCGAACTTGATCATTTCTAGCTCATTCTCTCCTCACCTATAAATACCCAACACCTCCATTCGTGCACTCCTTGCTGCAAGTTCGCTCGAAACCTCCTGAAACCGAAAACCCTTGACTTCCAAGTAAGAATCAACCCATTTTCATGCAAACAACAACGTTTTACAATGATTTTGCACAAGGTTTTACCTTCGATTTCATCAGAACACTTCTGTTTACAAAAATCTTCATCTTTTTCTACAAAACTTCTGTTTTTCACTTAGATCTATACTTGGATCTAAGTAAAACCTTTTAAACATCGATTTTTACACAAAATACAGACTAATGACGTATGTTTCGTACACTATGAAGTGGAAGGAGGCGTTGTCAAGCAAGATCTCAGATCTGGAAGCACAAGGACGAAATCTTCACTTTGCACAAACTAGACTAACCCATACGAACCATCAAGTTCGCCTGGATTAGTCTGAGTTTCTGTAAAATGGCTAAAACTCGCTCCAAAAGACCTCTCCAGCCTAGGTTTTGCTTAGTAGCTTAAGGTTGGAAGGATGGACACTTGATTTCCTCAACAAACGACACAAAAACGCACGATTTGGATGCCAAAACCAGATTGGTGACTAAGTTCGCCCGAACTTGATCAATTTTTGACAGAAAACACACAAGTTCGCCCGAACTTGTGCTGATTCCAAAGAACCAGGACAAGTTCGCCCGAACTTGTACTCTTCCAAGGGATGATAGCACAAGTTCGCCTGAACTTGTCTAATGTTCCTTCAACCGTTAACCATTTCATCATTTCGAAGGACTGATGCACTTCTGTTCGCTTACAGGCTGATCCGGCGCTCTCCTCAACCTACATCAGATATCGTTTCTCTCTTAAATCGCACCAACTGTGAGTAGACTTGAACCCCTTTACGCTTAAACGCACTTTTGGGTATCACATATGTTCTTATATCAAATCACATCACACAACTCAAACGCTTATTCGCAATCCGCTATACATGAATATACGTGAAATCTGCTGAATTGTATGTGTTACTTGATTGCTAGTACACAACCCTTAACATTTTTATTTCACATTTATTTTCTCTTTAGGACGTGAACACTTGTCCGCATACTTCGATCAATCGCGGTTTGTTGGTTTACTTGAATCTAGTAGGTACATAGTTCACAACTCTTACGTATGTCATGCAGTGTATGCTAAACGCTTTTATATCTATTATGTACGCAAACCTGTATGCTCACCTTTACTTAATTGTATTGACGTTTTATTTTAACATATGTGGCAGGTTGATGACTTCTTGCTGAATTGGAATTAGGATCTTATCTTAGAAACTAATGTGTTAAATCTAGGGAAGATCGATTAGAAATGTTTGAGAGATTGTTTGATATTGAAATAATTATTTGGGATTTTATTGTTTAATAATATGGGATATTGAACGTTTAAATAGAACCGCTTAATAGTTGTTATGATGTCTCTTGAGCAATCTGATTCGCCTAGTGCCATGCCCCGATGTTTCCACCATCGGTTGGGGTGTGACATGTCGGTCCCTTGTGCTTACAACACAATCCTTTTATGAGGATATGTGAGGAGTTTGGATATGTGGAGGTGTTTGCATCTACCAACATATGTTTGCTGCTTTTGTGATACATCAGGCTCCTCTAGGACCTCATCTTCCAGAGTCACCTTGTTGGGTGTTTCTTTTGGGTTTTGGGTTTGCGGGTTGAAGTGGTCCTTTTGGAAATGGCTAGTTTGTGTTCCACAGTATTGGGTTGGGTACAGCGGTAACCAGGAGCAGTGGGCTCTACAATAGATGTTGTAACATATGTTGCTGGATTTTGTAAAACATTTTCTTAACCCACACTTTCTCTCATGCGGGTGAAGGTTTCGTTTGAAAGTATTTTTATTTGAAATGCCTCACCCTTTGCAAAAACATCTGGTGCCAAGACCCTTTGTAAAAGATAGCTTATTGGTCTTTGGTATAAAAGAAAACCTTTGGGTTTGCCATCTTTCTTGACTTTGACATTACCAACCATAATAAGAAACAGAGTATTGGATAGATTAAAATTTGCATTTGTTAAAATAGCATATCTTAAATACTGTACGTTCAAAAGTATTTCATTATATGCAGTGGTTTTAGGTGGAAGGCATATGAGTAGGGTATGGAAGAAAATTTTCATGCCATGTGGAAAATAAGGTTTATAAATTGTGTAGGACCGATCCTCGATGCTTAGGAACCTAAATTTGATATCTAACGTCCATAATAGCGGAAATATTACGTCGTGTTTACCAATAGACAAGATTTAATCAGTTTATTATTAGTTTGATTGATCAAATGTTCTGGTTACAAACTGACAGAGCTTCGCCTATGAAATGCCAAAGTTACAAATGAAGTAGGCTAGCTAGGTATTTATAGAGATGGAAGTTCGCTCATGAGGTGCCTAAGTTCGCCCGAACTTGCCTAAGCAAGTTCGCCCGAACTTGGCTAGACATGATGTCATGGGAGAATTTGCTACAATATAACATAATTACTTCAAACACCTAGCCATTCAGCTCTATACTATACAGACTCGATATAAGACTAAGACATAGACATTATGCACCAACAGACTCCCCCTTGGATATAGTCTTCGTCTTGTATCAGTCTTCAAAAACTCTGTCTTCATAAAAACGTTAATGTACACGACCGAAGAAGTTTTAATGGCTTCCTTCATCGTTCTTGCTTTGGATCAGACGTTTGATCAGTTGGCGGTGGTCTTTTAAAGTTAGCCATTCTTAGAGAACTTTGCCTTACCGCTTTTTTCCATTCTTTCTTTAATCGCCTCATTTCTGTTTTCCTCCTTTAAAAACTCAACTCTCTCCAGATCCCTCCACTTTGTTTGTCCACATCTTTCTAGAATTGACTTTGCGCGCATACAAACATTCACAACCTTTTGAAACTGCATAGCTTGTACCTTTTCACGTTCTTCAGAAACAATCTTGTTGTAGAACCCAAGGTTTTGATATCTTCTCTCGAGCAGTTCACAAGCCACATAGGATCTAGAATCCTTATCGTCCTCCATAAACCCCTCATGCCGTGATAACCCATCACTTCAACCCGTTCCTTGGTAATTTCCAGATGTTCTTCAAACTTTTGCACAATCACAGCTTCACACATTGCTGAATCAATCTGCCACCACTTGAACAAAGGATAGAAGTCTTGTTCAATCGGCATTAATGGCATATTTCTCATGGCTCTTGGACGTTTCATTATTAAGTTATGTCCTTTTCTCTAGTTACCTTGTTTATCTTCACTCTGCGACCAGGAATAAAAGGCTTCCAATAATTCCAACCTTTAACCGCTTCAAACTTAATCATTTTCCACATAATTGATCAATGGTTTCATGTAATATGTAACATTCACCGTCTTACCAACTCTTCTACATCCCAATACGGTAATGTCTTGAAATCAGCAAGGTATTTAAAGTATTGCACTCCAAACTCCGTCTTGATTGTATATACGTTAAGCTCTTTAAACCATTCCCAGCTTAAGATATCACCCAAAGAAACGTCTTTGTCTCTGGTAAAGAATGCAAGAGGACGTCGACACTTGCGTTCGCGTGGCATCTCTTTAAACCAAGACTTTCTCGCTTGAGCTATCTCTTCTCTGGTCATGGGTTTAGGTACTTTACCCTCTCGAACTGATTCAGCAATCCTTTCCTTCAACATATCTTCATCAAGCTGTTTGTACATCTCTTCAAAAGTAGGAAAACAATCTGAATTAGAGCCGACGTACTTTGCTTTCTGATCTGATTCGTCATCTGAAGACCAATCTTCCACAATTACTCGATTGTATTCATTAGCTTTCAATCGTCTTTGATATTAATAATCATTTGGCTCAAAAGGATTTACAGTCATCACATCCTCCTCAAAATCAAACTCTAATGATTCAGCTTCAACTTCGATCAATCTAGCTAAATCTTCTTTCGTGTAGTTATGTACATATTCACCTTCCTCCACGTTGTGTTCTAACATTAACATTAAAGGATTCACGTAATAGCAGCAACTAGCTTTAACGATCAACATTTGCCATAACTATATCATCATCAGTTGGCCCTTTCTGCCCTGACTCCCCCTGACTTTTATCTTCCATTCTGTTGATTCATCATCCATTAGGGCAGTAAAATCAAAATCATCAGAGATTTTGGCTTCAGAAACTCTAATACCAACATTACCCTGATCATCGTCATCATCATCATCACCAACATTCCAATCCTCGTAACTTCCTTCCTCTTCATCCTCTTTATCATCTTTCTCAGCTTCTTCATCATCTTTTTCTTCAGAAGCAGTGATAGAATCAGAAGGCTTGACAGATTCGTCAACCTTAGGAATATCAGACTCAGAAACTATGACAACATTTTCTTCAACAGGTTTCTCTGGAACATCAGAAGACTTAGGAGCTTCACCTTCAACCCCTTTTCCTTTGCCACTCTCAGCTAATTCTTTTTCAGCTTGTTCCTTAGCTTCCTGTTGATCTAGACGATCATATTCAGCGATGAAGTCGATACCCAGTGAATTAGATAACACTTCCTGCATCCTGGAAAATCTTCGATCATTTAGGATTTGAACAGACTTCAGATATCTCAGTTTGCATTCTTTCATTTGCATCTTGCAAACTTTCGATCAACGCTTTAAAGTACTCTCGCTCATTCTCTAACACCTTCACTTTGTCATCCAACATTTCCTTTTCGATAGCGCTTTGATTCATCTTGTTAATCATTTCAGCTTTTTCTGCTTCATTTTGAGCTACTTTTTCTTCTAACGCCTTCACGCGCTTTTCCAGAAGTTCAACATTTGTTTCTGGGAAGAAATGTTTAGATCCTGCAGACTTATTGGATCATTGTGCATATCACCAAACACATTAGGCCCTCCTTGAGTCTTCGGTGTTGACTTTGGTGTTGCAGATTTTGGTGTTGACTTCCTTGGCGTAGAACTTTCAGGAACAGAAATCGTTGGAGCAACAGGAGATTCAGTCATAGGAACTTCAACAAAGCCAGACACAGGAGGTTCTTGTGTAACTCCTGGCCTTTCAGTTTTAGCATGAATAATAACAAGAGGTTCTTGTGTGACTCCTTTCTCCTGGCACCAGAAGGTTCTTGTGTGACTCCTTTCTCCTGGCACCAGAAGGTCTTGTGGGGCTTCTGTGCTTTTCATCGATCTTTTGCGCCTCTTACTTACAGCCTTTTGCTCTTTCTTCGATTTTCTCTTTCCTATGGTCTGAGGAGACCCTGTAGTCTTTGTTGACGAAACAGTTGCAGACTCAACTGGTTTAGATTTCTTAGGCCTATCCTCATCGAACTCTTTTTCTGCATTAGGATCAAAATCAGCATCCAATTCTCTTTCTTTCTCTGCTCTAATCTCTGCCTCAGTCTTTTCTGGCTCTTTAGCAGGAAATTTCTTTATCAGAATCATCTTCATTTTTAGAAGTAGTAGATATAACATCATCTTGAGTCGTTTTCACAGTCTCTTGACTCTCAATAACACCTGCAGCACTTGATCCAGCAACTGCTTCAACATTTTCAAGTTCATCCTCATCGACGAGCATCGTTACAACTTTCTTAGCTACACGTTTCTTCTTAGGCTTATCAGTTTCTGCCTTTAAGACCCATTCACTCCTTGCCTTAGGTTTGAATTCCTTAAACCACTCCTTCTCAGTGTAAGCTCTTTCTCATCGTCACTGCCATCTTTTCTCCATTTGTTGTTTGGCGGCACAATATAATTAGAATCTTTAATCGCTCCGAATACAGGCTTTGCAACAGGAGCTAAAGCTTGCTTCTGAAATTTGATTAGCTTCTTTACTGTGGTCTCATCAAGATGCACTAACTATAAAACATCATTCGGATCTCGTGCGATATTAGAGTACTTCTCGTCAATCAACATTTGAACAAATCTCGGATATAAGCATAGTCTTGAATCTTCCATTTTTTCGACATGTGAGTGAAAACTAACTTTGAGAAGTTAAACGACTTCTTCAAAATAAGCGTCGTTGCCATGCAAGCTAAGTAATCTTGAACATCATCTAAACCGGCCTTGCAATGACTGAATGTATGAATTTTGTCGTGCATCAGGAGCTTGTAGGGGTTTGGCACTTCCTCTTTCTTTCCTTTGTAACCCATCCTGAAGAAACAACCACGCACCATCCTCTCATCAAGATAAATAGGATCATCTTCTTTATCGTTGAATTGTAATACTCTGCGTATATCATCTTCCGATACAGTAATTGGCTTAACTTCATTACCAACTTGCACAGTAGAAGTAATTGTCTTCTCATCAGCACTCAAACTTGCATTCATCCAGAAATGAACAATGTGTGATCGATACGACAGTGTGCGCTCTGTAGTTGCTCTACGAATAGGGCTTTCTTCCATAAACTTCAATATACTGTCGTATTCTTTAAGTGACGGACAGATCGTTTTGTCGAGCGTGATGCACGTGTTGTGAGTCTTCGAGAACTCTACTGAAATTACACGTGCTGGAACCTGTGCCTGAGAAATGACGCATAACAATTAGCACGTTTTTCGAGAAATATTTCACAAAAAAATTTTAACACTTTATCAAGTTCGGGCGAACTTGATATGGTGTTACAACATTCTGTTTTGATCAAGTTCGCCCGAACATGTAACCATCACATGTTCATTGTTTATCAATAAGCTTTGGGCGAACTTACATTCTAAACAATTTAAAATTTCCTTTTCATAAGTTCGGTCGAACATGTTTGCACCAGTTTAATAAGATCTTTTGATGCAAGTTCGGTCGTACTTGACAACAAGTTCGGCCGAACTTGTCATCTTCTCCAACCAAACCTGTTAACATGTCATTTATCCATTTCAGTTCAATCAAACCTGATTACACGGTCGATTTTAAGTGTTGATTCTGATTTTAAGTTCAATTTTGATCACAAACACCTAGAACTATTAGATTTGAGGTTTTAGATCTTGTTTGTTCATTAAAGGTTCAATTTACGGTTTAATATCCAAATAACTACCTCAGCCATTGTGGTTGGTGTGTAAATCACCAAGAACAATCGAAAATTTGGCAGTATAACGACGTCAAATTGCCAAAATCCCACAATTCTCTCTCAAGTTCAAGTTCGCTCAATGTTGTTGATATGCTGTTGAATGAGTTCGGCCGAACTTGATTGATATTTATACCAAGTCAAGTTCGGCCGAACTTGCTAAGCCCAACATGAAGGCCCAGTCAAGTCCGGGCGGACTTAACTATAAAACAACAGCCATTCCTTAGCAAGTTCGGTCGAACTTGCTTAGATGTTAAACTTGAATCAGTTTAGCAAGTTTGGCCGAACTTGCCAAACCGCAATTTTAAATTTTTCAATTTTTCAATTTTAACCCCTGAACTTTCCAACTTTTTACCAGTTATAAAAATCCACTCAATTGACCAAGTCCAAGCTAATGACCTTGGTTAACCGATTTGTCTGCCAAGTCCAAGTTAATGTCCCCGGTTTGACCCGTTACGAACAAACTATTGATATTTTCAAAATCAAAGTTTCAAATTAATGAACTTTTCATCGTTTTTGACTTTTCAGATTTTACAGATTAGCTCCCAGCCTATTGTCAAAGAGATTCCCACCAGTTCTAGCATCTTACCAGACTTCGAAGATCCGCTCTCCAACATTGGTTTACTGAAAACAATGTAGAATTAAAATATTTTTGTATTTTTGCAAGTTTATGCTAAAACACACCAAAAATCTTTTTGATTTTAATATGTAAAGCTGAAATACTATGTACAGAACAATGTAAACTATGTACAAATATATTTACAGACATATTTTTGTGAATTCGTGTCTAAGGATCATATCAGTTAATTGAGACATATCACCAGTACTGTTGACCTTTAACATACTTTAAGTTTTAAACTCGTTTACCTAGATTGTCGATATGTTTGTCCACTTAAGCTTTACCACATTCTCAACTGTTTCAAAATATGCTAAGGTATGATGTATGAAACTTGACTTTAATTGCGGTTTCCCCACTTCTTGAATATACTCCCGTATCCAGATTCCCTAGATTTCATCTTATAGGTGAATATGGAGTAATTGATATCTGTATCTGGGTTGTGTGAGACCTTGAGAGCTCAGGTTAGTACTACCGTACAGACAAAGAGATGAAGGCTCGTCTTTAAGGTGTGTTCCACTTAAGGAATCTTTTTAGCACTGCAAATGATTAGATCTTTCGATTCTTTTCAATATTGCTATGCAATTTGGGGATTTTTGGCGAAAATATTATAGAAGTTCTAGGCCATTGCTTCCGCAAAATCAGAAGAACTTGTATAATACCCCAGATATCAACTATCTATAAAGACCTCGTATCTCAGAATCAGACAATCTTTCAAACGAAATTTCGGAGTACTAAGTCCATATATCCAAGATATGTTAATCCACAAGTTTAAGCAGTTGTAAAATTTAGTTTATATCTCGAAAACAGTTTACTAAACGTGTTAAGCCTATCGACACATCCACAGTAAGACTCGTTTAACACTTTTAAACTTTACATTTATTTAGCATAATGTGATAGTCCACTGATGTACTATCATTTCCTTTTATGACACTGAACTCTTTTTGTCTTTTTTAATGTTTTTGTATATTTTGAATTTTTCATATGTTTTTGGATTTTAAAATTTTTCGAATGTTTTTGTATTTTCTCTAACATTTCTCCCCCTAAAATCAAAAACATCTTTTTGGATTTAGTTTTTAACAAAATTCAAAATTAGAAAGATATTTACAAACCATTGTGGATCACGCGAACTCATCGTCCGATCCGTATTCAACCTCAGGGTCCGCACCTGTTAGCAAATTTTTCATACCGATAATTCTCAGCAAGTATTTAAACCGTGACAAAGAAAATGGTTTGGTATAAAAATCAGCCTTTTGTTCGTCGGTGTGGATTTTTTCTATTCACACCAATTTCTTTTCGTAGCAATCACGAATGAAATGATAACGAATTTCAATGTCTTTTGTGCGTGAGTGATGAACCGGATTTTTAGTTATATCAATGGCTGCCTTGTTATCAACATACAATGGAGTGTCTAGAAATTGCAGACCATAGTCTCTCATCTGCTGTTGAATCCACAGAAATCTGTGAACAACAGCTGGAGGCCGAGATATACTCCGCTTCCAACATAGAGAGAGCGACCGTAGTCTGTTTCTTACACTACCAAGTTACCATTCTTGTTCCGAAGAACTGGCATCCCGCTGTAGTTGATTTTGAGTTCAACTTATCTACACCAAAATCAAATCAACATAGCCTGTGAGGTTAAAATTGTCGTTCTTCGGGTACCACAAGCCGGTGCTTGGGCATCCTTTCAGGTATCTGAAGATTCGCTTCACGAACTGCATGTGTAAGATCCTCGGGCTTGACTGATATCTGGCACATAGGCAGGTTGGATACATAATATCTGGGAGCAATGCCGTCAGATACATTAGCGATCCAATCATTGATCTGTATAACGTCTCGTCAACTTTGGCTCCAGTCTCGTCAACGCAAATGCCGTGATTTAGAGCAAGAGCGTAGATAGAGGCTTCAAGCTTTCCATTCCAAACTTCTTCAAGATGTCATGAACATACTTAGTCCGATGAATGAAAATACCATCCGGAAGCTGATCTACTTGCAAACCAAGAAAGAACTTCATTTCGCCCATCGAGGACATTTTGAATTTCTTTTTCATGATTCCCTCAAACTCCTTGCAGAGACTATCGTTTGTAGATCCAAAGATGATGTCGTCAACGTAGATTTGAACTATAATCAGATGACATCAACCTCTCTGGTGAAAAGAGTACTATCCACAGTTCCTCTGATGAAGCCATTTCCGACGAGATTTGCAATAACGTCTCATACCAAGCTCTCGGGCTTGGTGTAGACCATAAAGAGCTTTATCCAGTAGGTACGCTTTCTTCTTGTTGAGTGGATCGACAAACCCCGGTGGCTGTCCAACGTACACCTTCTCTCGTAATTTTCCATACAGAAAAGCCGATTTGACATCCAATTGATAGACCTTAAATCCTTTCCATGATGCGAAAGCTAGAAAGATTCGAATAGATTCCAAATGAGCTACTGGTGCATAGACTTCCGTGTAGTCTATCCCTTCCTCCTGGTGAAATCCCTTGATAACAAGCTTAGCTTTGTTACGAACAATAACCCCTCTATCATCACGTTTACACTTAAAGACCCATTTTGTATCAATTGTTTCTGATTTTCTGGTAGGTCTTCAAGCTTCCACACTCCCAACTTCTCAAACTGCAATAGTTCTTATTGCATTGCTTGTACCCAGTTTTCATAGGCTAAAGCTTAATTAACTGTCTTTGGCTCAATCTGAGAGATGAAATAAGAATAGAAGCAAGAGCTCTGGGTTGGAGCAACGCGAGTGTAGAAACAACTAAGTGCTTTGTTAATTTGCCCTCGGGTTCTAACACCAGTTTGAAGTTCTCCGATTATATTTGTTGACGGATGATAGGAATATGCTCGCGGAAATTCTTCACTTGGAACATCTACTGAGTTTTGCTGATTTGTAATGTTGAGATCAACGACCAATTCAACATTTGGGGAGCTTGATGAAGCTTCATTTCTGTTGTTCGGGACAGCAGATTGATTAAGAAGACTTGTTATCTGCTCCACTTCTTCATCTGAAGAAGATGATTCCCCATCAGCATCAAATGTTGGTGCTTCATCTGAGTCAGAATTTTGATTCTGAGGCATACTGGGCTCCGTTGTTGTATTCACTGGTTCAGTAGAGGCATTTTTTTGGAGAAATAACAGGTGTTGTTAATGTTTCTGAAATATTTTCAAGCCGGAACACCACTGTTGCTTGAACTTACGCTAGAAGAATATGGATCCAACGTGGGTTGATTAACCACAATTGGTTGAACAATTTGTTCTTGATTCGCTGACTGGTGAAGGTATATAACTCTGCAACTTCTTTGTCAGTCGGTTCTACAGGCAAGTCAAATGACTTCCAAAGGTCTTGATAGTTGAGCAGCCACGCGTCACTTTCCTTTGAATAGGATCCGTATAATTGAAACAATCCACGTGTTGTGCTTCAATAACCTTTCGCAATGAAGGAACATATACTCTTCTCAACGGACTCGCATATCCGACAAAGAAACCCTCAAGAGATTTAGCTCCGAATTTGCCATCTTGGTCTATTACGGTACATGGTGCACCGAATGGCTCTAAAAATTTCAAATTTGGCTTCCGTCGGTTTATCATCTCAAAACATGTTTTCTTGTTGTTTGACAGTAAGAACCTGTTTAGCGTGTAGCAAGCCACAGCAACCGCTTCACTCTAGAAGCTGATTGGAAGTTTAGAATCTGCTAGCATGGTTCTCGCAGTTTCAATCAAAGTTCTGTTTTTCCGTTCAGCTACTCTGTTTTGTTGTGGAGTATAGGGAGCACTAAACTTGTGCAGAATCCCTTTTGCGTTGCAGAATTCCTTCATTTTGTTATTCTTAAACTCTGTGCCGTTGTCACTTCTAATGCGTCTGACCGGCAAATGATAAAGGTTCTCAAGTTTCTTGAATAGAATAACCAAGTTCTCGAACGTTTCGTCTTTTGATTCTTGAAAGAATACCCACGAATATCTCGAATAGTCATCTATCATGACCAAGCAATATAAGTCTCCTAAGATGCTTCGAACATTTACAGGACCAAATAAGTCCATATGGAGACGTTCTAATGGCAACTTGACTGAGTTTAGAATTTTCTTCGGATGAGATTTCTTGATCTGCTTTCCTTTTTTGCATTCTAAGCAATGATCAGACATCTGAAAACTCCGAAGATTTACGCCTTCTACAAGATCATTATGAACCAAGAAATTCATTTTTCGCAAATGAATATGCCCCATCTTACGATGCCAAAGAAAGAATCCTTTTCAGTAGCCTTTGACACAAAACATTGTGCTGATTTTGACGAAGTGGTAGCGACACCCATATCAAGAACATATAGATCATTCTCCCGAGGTGCTCGCATAAGAATTCACTCATTTGGTATTTTGAATCTCGACTTCAAGATAATACACTCTTCGTCGTTGAAAGTGGACCGTGAATTTCTTGTCACAAATCTGTGATATATTCAGAAGATTGTTCTCAAGTTCTGCAATATAGTTCACGCGATCGAATGAAACGACGCCATTGGAGAGTTTTACTTCGGTGACTATCCTTCCACCCTGGTTTCCTGCAAATCCAACATATCCACCATTGATAGCTTTAATGTCGAATAGCAACGCCTTCATTCCCATCATATGCCTGGACGCTCCACTATCCAAAATCCACTTAGAAAGTACGGATCTCTGGAGCCCTGCACATTTTAGCAATCTATTTAAAAAGCAAGACCCAAGCCTTTTTGGTCTTGGGTTGAATTGGATTACCATCATCAAAATCAAATTTACATTCATTAGCATAATCGAATCCATACTCATGTACAGAAAAAACTTCCCATTCTTCATCTGAATTTTCTATGATGTTTATGTTTGAACACTTTACCATCTTTTTATCTTTTGAATTGTTACCACTTGTAGTTTTGACATTTTCAGATGTGGTTTCAATTATGATTTAGATTTTGATTCTTTCTTGCTATCACTAGTCTTAACAAGCTCGGACTTAGTGTTCTCAGATGTTGCTGACTGTTTCTTTGCAATCCATGCTTGAGATTTTATGTTAGCCTTCTTGATGTAAAAATTGTTTTCATTAGCCTTTGAAGTTTCACCTTTTTTGAAAATTGAATTTTCAAACTTAGGTTTGGCTTCAGCTTTTGATTCATTTCTTTTCAAAATCTTTACAGGTTTTACAAACACTGGTTGCTTTGGTTTCACAACATTTGAACTTTCTTTCCTTCGAAGATAAGCCGGCTTTGATTTCGGAGAGTAACGTGCAATATGACCAATTTCGTTGCACTTGAAACAAGTTCGAGAATCATGTGGATGTCCTTTACCGGGTTTTACACCACTTGTTTTGGCACCACTTGCAATTTTGGCTTTATCTCGAAGTTCTTTTTGTTTCTTGAACTCATCGTTTGATTGTTTCCCGATCAAACTTTCCTCTTGAACCGTGTTCATCCCATATACAAAATTTATGTTTTTATTCTTGTATTCATGAAATGGTGACGGTTCCTTTTAGGTTCATTTGATTCCTCTAATCCCAACCCAGCTCTCCGGTTTTCCGGATGATCACCACCATTCCTTCGGCAGTTGTTTCTTTTAGGTTTGGAATAGAATTTCGTTTCCTTGATCTCCAGATCATCTGATGTGACTTCCACGACTTTAAAGAATTTGTCTAATAATTCTTCCTTCACCTTCTGAATCGGAAAACTGTCATCAAAGTATAATCTATCAGATTCCTTAATCTTGTACATGACAATATTAGGATCATCACTTAGATCATTCTCCGATGATGTATCGTCATATTCGGAATGTGAATCTGAATTCTTTGAGCTCGAGTCAGCGCTTTTAAAGCTGCCTTCATCAGAATCGTTCAAAACATTTTCAACAACCTTTTTAACCACAGCATTGTCATCATCAGTTTTAGTATAGATTACATCAATGTTCTCTGGCAACTCAGTTTTCGTTTTAGATAACAACTCAATGTAAGGTGCCTTATCCATCCCATCAGTGGATTTGCGACAATACTTCTCGCAAAGGGGTGGAGGAACATTGTTGTATTCTTTACCCATTTTCTTTTTAGGTTTCTCTTCCGATGGAATTGTCGGAAGGATGTGATCAATGACATATTCATTACATGTGTAACTTCTCAAAAGTTGTTGAACACATTATGTTTCAATTGTCATGTCCTGGAGTTGTTGCTTAGTTTCAGCAATGGTGTTAATATAGATATTAATTGCTTTTTGATTATCCACTATTGTTCCTTTTAAAATTCTTATGGTATCATGTTTTCGATGTTATTCCTATCAAGCCTACCATAATCATTTTTCATTTTATCATACGCTTCCTTCATTGTGCGATAATCGTATTTCAAAAGTTCATTATGCACATTGTTTTTAGCGATGATTTTTTATTTTTCAGCCCACTCAGAACATGATTCGGTACATTTTGTACAAGGTTTTTCAACCTCTACAATTTGTATTTTGACAACTTCTTTTACCTCTGGACCTATCTATGTTAGATTTGCCATTAAAGCTTTATCTGCCATGTTCTTGAGGTTTTCGGCATTCACTTCTTGTGTAACATTGATGATCTCTTCATCAATTGTTTTCTCCTCAACCATTTGTTCTTTAAAGCTTCCATCAAAATGACCTAAAAAACTATCACACGAGTTAGGAGATAAAATTCCTTGTTTCTGCATGTGGATATACTCCTCTTCTTCTCGTTGTTGATGCAAGTATTGCTCAGCAAAATTTGTTCTACAGTCGCTGCTTCTGCCGCTACCGCTGCTTCCTCTACAGAAGTATCTTCAACTATCTCAGCCATCAATGCAACTCCGGTCTTTTTACCAATGTAAGAATTCCAGTCGAAACCATCATCTTCGTTTGATGCTACCATTGCTTTCTCATTGCTGCTGTTAATAGGTTTCTCTTGGATTTCAACCTGAGTCTTCTTTGGAAATGGCTTGTATTGAAGTGACTTCTTATAATACTCGTTGTTTCCTCCGAATGGACTCTGATTTCCCGTTGCTTCAGGATTCTTGCACCCTCTCTTGAAATTTCCCTTTTGGCGACATCTGAAGCACGTCACTTTTGATTTGTCGAAGCCCAACTTGTTGCTTGAATTTCCGATATCTCGGCCAGTAAGAGCAACAAACTTTGTGACTCTTCGTATAATAGATGCTAAACACCACTTTATATCCATCAAATCGAGTTCCTCTTCATCCACTTGGTCATAATCTTCTGCTGTCATTTCGGGATTTCCAATTTTACCGACTACAAGACTTTCGTATGTCTCCAGAACAGTGGCGAGAAGATACATATGTTGTTTAGCAACTTGTTCCGAAACAACATTGTTCAAATTCCCTACGATGTTGCACTTTTATACATTCGAAGCAGAATTTGTTTGTTGATTCTTATTTGCTTAACTTTGATAAGATGAATTTGAACCAGTGCTTGAATACGAACTCTGTGGACTCTGATCATAATGAGGTTGTGATTGACTCTGGTTCTATGGAGAAGCATTCATGTTTGCACTAAACGTTGTCCCAATTTTCGGACTCGAAATGTTGTCTTGCATTCCACTTTTGTAGTATAACCCAACATCTTGAACAACATTAGCGTTCTTTGACTTTGCAATCTTCAGAAGCTCCATTTCGTGGCCTTCGAGTTTGTCAATAAACGTTGACAACTTGAAGAATTCCCACTTATCACTATTCTTCAGAACCATCAAATAAGTAGCCCATTCACCATCTGGTAGTGCGTCAGCAAGCTTGTTGATGTATTCTTGTTCAGTCTTCTCAAGATTGTGTCTTTGCATTTGAACTTTATGATGACAGAAACGCTCGATCATTTGCTTCATGGTCTCATTCTTTAGCATGGTGAAGATATCGAATTCTTTCGGAATAAGTGCCTTTTTACTTTTGATCATTTCGGCACTACCTTGATACTTCTTCTGTAATGACAACCAAAGATCTCTTGCAGTAGTATACTCCGGTAGCAAAATCAAGATATCTTCTTTGACAGACTGTTGGATGAGACTGATCTTCTTTTTTTCAGCAATGTATTCGTCTCTTTGTACTGTCGAATAGTTGTACTTTTCAAGACTTGCTGATGTTCATCTACCGGAACAGTGTAGCCTCTTTCAATCGACACCCAGCCAACAAAGTGCATGGCTTGAACCCAATAGGTAAATTTCTCCTTCCATGCTTCATATTCGTCCATGCTCATTAGCTTGGGTGGTTTAACAGTCGTTCCCATCTCGTTATCAAGATTGACTTGATGAATCACGCTGGTATTCAACGAACTAGCTCCGGACATAAAAGCTCTTTGCATATAATCTATTGTGAATAACGAGAAGTGTATACTGAAAATATTCAAAAACTTTGAAAACAATTAGATCTACTACAAGTTCGGTCGAACTTGTAGTAACAATGAATAATTCTTGAGTTTATCACATGTTCGGTCGAGTTTGTGATATTTGTTTTTTGAAAAAATTTGTTATCTTCGGACGAACTTATACCAAATCCAGTGTATCTTCGAGCGAACTTGCTATAAGAATTCGATGAAACACAAGTAAGTTCGGGCGAACTTACTCAATAATTCCTTGATATTACACAAGTTCGGTCGAACTTGCTATAAAATCAGTGGAAAATTGATAACTTCGAGCGAACTTGGCTAGAATTTCCTCAAAAATACCTCAAGTTCGACCGAACTTGGTCTAAAACATGGTTTAAGTGATGTTTTAGACCAAGTTCGGTTGAACATGCTTAACAACTTCGATCTTGATGGTTTTCCAAAACATGGTTTTTTTTAAATTTTGACATGAATTCGGTTGAATTTGGTCTTCAATCTTTCAAGGGTTTATCTTTGTTGTATTTTACATGATATACTGAAACTTGAAAAGATTTTGACTGTGAATTCTTCATTTTATGTTCAAAAGTTAAGAAAAATAGAAGAATGGAGATGAAATAGAAGTGATCATGTCTTGATACTATCAAATCAGGTTGTTCTAGCTCTGATACCACTTGTAGGACCGATCCTCGATGCTTAAGAACCTAAATTTGATATCTAACGTCCATAATAGTGGAAATATTACGTCGTGTTTACCAATAGACAAGATTTAATCAGTTAATTGTCAGTTTTATTGATCAAACGTTCTGGTTACAAACTAACAGAGCTTCGCCTCTGAAATGCCAAAGTTACAAATGAAGTAGGCTAGCTAGGTATTTATAGAGATGGAAGTTCGCTCATGAGGTGCCTAAGTTCGCCCGAACTTTCCTAAGCAAGTTCGACCGAACTTGGCTAGACATGATGTCATGGGGGAACTTGCTACAATATAAAATAAATACTTCAAACACCTAGCCTATTCAGCTATATACTATAAAGACTCGATATAAGACTAAGACATAGACATTATGCACCAACAAATTGTTCCCCACTCATCTGCCCTTCATACCTCCTCTCTATGAATTCATTATGAAGTTCGGTTTTTGAAAAAGGATTCACTACGTGTCTTATCGTTTAATCCAAAAGCTGTTGAAATCAACTCTAGGGTGATCTGAACTGCAACACCATTGACTGTGGAGATAATAGTGTAAGGCTTTTTATCATGAAGTAAAACATCTGAATTTGTCCAAAATCTTCAATATTTTCCAAGTGAATGAGTACATTGGTGACAAGGATGTTGTGATATTTAGATGTATAGGACCTATCCTTGATGCTTAGGAACCTAAATTTGATATCTAACGTCCATAATAGAGGAAGTATTACGTCGTGTTACCAATAGACAAGAATTAATCAGTTAAACGTCAGTTTTATTGATCAAACGTTCTGAATACAGACTCTACTGAGCTTCGCCTCTACAATGCCAAAGTTACAAATGAGACACACAAGCTAGGTATTTATAGGTTTACAAGTTCGGCCATGGAGGTGCAAGTTCGCCCGAACTTGCCTATGCAAGTTCGGCCGAACATGCATACTTTATATGTTTATACCTGAACTTGGCTACCACAATTCATAAATACTTAATAACCTAGCCTATTCAACTCTATACAATACCGACTCTATATAAGACTAAGACATTGACATTATGCACCAACAAACTCCCCCTTGGATATCATCTCGTCTTTTATCAGTCTTCAAAACTCTATCTTCATATATACATTAATGTACCCGACCAAAGAAGTTCTTGTACGGCTTCTTTCGTCTCTCTAGTTTCGGATCCGACGTCTGATCAGTTGGCGGTGGTCTTTTAAAGTTAGCCATTCTGAGCGAACTTTGCCTTACCGCTTTTCCATCTTTTCTTTGATCGCCTCACTTCTGGTTTCTTCTTTAAGAAATTTAACTCTCTCCAAATCCCTCCACTTTGTTTGCCACATTTTACCAGAATTTACATTACGTGCATAGCAAACATTAACAACTTTCTGATACTGCATCGCTTGTACCTTTTCTCTTTCTTCAAAAACAATCTTGCTGTAGAAAAGGCATTTTATATCTTCTCTCGAGCAGTTAACCAACCATATAGGATCTAGAATCCTTATCGTCCTCCATAAACTTCTCATACCCTGATGACCCATCACTTCAACTCTTTCCTTAGCAATATCCAGATGATCTTCAAACTTTAACACAATCACTGTTTCACAAGTAGCTGGATCAATCTGCCATCACTTGAATAAAGGATAGAAGTTTTGTTCGATCGGCATAAATGGCATATTCCTCATGGCTCTATGACGTTTCATAATTAACGTTATGTCCTTTTCTCCTGTAGCCTTGTTGATCTTTATTCTTCGTCTCGAAATAAACGGCTTCCAGTGATTCCAACCTTTATCAGCTTCGTACTTAATCATTTCCACAACAACTGATCAACTGTCTTCATCTGATAAGTAACATTCACTGTTTGCACTAGCTCTTCCATATCCCAATACGGCAATGTCTTTAAATCAGCAAGATATTTGAAGTATTGCACTCCAAACTCTCTTTTGATTACTTATACGTTGAGCTCTTTAAACCAACCTCAACTAAGCACATCCCCTAAAGAAACATCTTTATCTCTGGTGAAGAATGCTAGTGGACATCGAAACTTACGTTCACGCGGCATCTCCTTGAACCAGGACTTTTTCGCTTCAGCAATCTCTTCTTTGGTCAATTGTTTAGGAGTCTTTCCTTCACGTAGCTCTTCAGCAATTCTATCTTTCAACATATCTTCATTCAGCTGTGTATACATCTCTTCAAATGTAGGAAAACTTTCTGAATCCTGACAACATACTTAGCTTTCTGTTCAGATTCATCATCTGAGGACCAATCTTCCACAATATCATGATTATACTCATCGGCTTCAAACCTTCTTTCGTACTGATACTCTTTCGATTCAAAAGTATTAACATTCATAACCTCTTCAAAAGCAAACTCTAAATTCTCAGTTTCAGTTTCAACTAGTTTCGCCAGATCTTCTTTCGAGTAATTATGTACAAACTCACCTTCTTCAACATTGTGTTCCAACATTGGTATTAAAGGCTTCATAGGTACTGCAGTCATATACTTCACAAAACGATAAATATCCAACAAATCAATATCATCTGAAGGCCCTTTTTGCCCTGATTCCCCCTGCTTTTATCTTCCATCTTATTCAATTCATCGTTCATCTGATCAGAAAAATCAAACTCTTCAGATACTTTAGCATCATTGATCTTTAAACCTGTACCACCTTGATCAAAATCATCATCTCCTTGATTAAAATCATCATCATCATCTCCAAAGTTCCAATCTTCATAACCTTCTTCCTCTTCTTCATTCAAATCTTCCTTTTCGGCTTCTTCATTGTCTTTTTCTTCAGTAACAATGGGAGGATCAGAAGGCTTGACAGATTCGTCAATCTTTTCGATATCAGACTCAGAAGCTTTTGAAACATCTTCAGTAGGTTTCTCGAGGACATCGGAAGATTTCTCAGCAGTAGATTTAGGGGCTTCACCCTCAACCTGCTTTCCTTTACCACTTCCAGCCAATTCTCTCTCAGCACGTTCCTTGGCTTCTTGACGATCCAGACGATCGTATTCTGCGATGAAATCAATATTCAGATTGTTAGATAACACCTTCTGTAATCTGATGAATCTTCGATCATTCAAAGCTTGAATTTTCTTCAATTCTGCAATCTCTGTCTGTAGTTTTTCAGTTGCATCTTGCAGACTTTCTATCAATGCCTTGAAATATTCTCGTTCATTCTCAAGCACCTTCACTTTATCATCAAGTATTTCTTTTTCAACTTCGCTCTGGTTCACCTTCTTTACAAGCTCAGCGTTTTCAATCTCAATCTGTGCAACTTTATCTTCCAATACCTTCACACGTTTTTTCTAACATTTCAGCATTCGTCTCTGGGAAAAATTCATCCAAGTCTTCAAGACTAATTGGACCGTGTGGCATATCACCAAACATACTTCCCCTTGGTGTCTTAGGTGTTGAATCTTTTGATGTTGCAGCTTTTGGTGTAGACTTCTTTGGTGTAGAACTTTCAGGAGCAGAAGTCTTTTGAGCACTAGGCGATTCAGCGATCGGAACTTCAACAAATTCAGACACAGGAGGTTCTTGTGTAACTCCTGGCCTTTCAGCTTCGACATGAACGATAACAGGAGGTTCTTGTGGAAGAGGTTCTTGTGTGGCTCCTTTCTCCTGAGCACCAGATGGTTCTTGTGTGGCTTCTGTGCTTTTTACCTTGCTCTTGTATCTCTTGCTCACCGCTTTCTGAGCTTTCTTAGCTTTTCGTTTCCCTTTAGTATGAGGTGACCCTGTAGTCTTCTTTGATATCTCGATAGCTGGAGACTTTGTACGTTTCGCCTTTTTCTTAGGCCTTTCCTCATCAGATTCTTTTTCTGCGTTTGGATCAAAATCTGCATCTAATTTCCTTTCTTTTTCTGCTCTAATCTCTGCTTCTGTCTTTTCTGGCTCCTTATCAGATTCTTCATTTTCAGAAGTAGCAGAAATTACATCTTCTTGAGTCGATTTAACTGTCTCTTGACTCTCAATAACTAATGCAGCACTAGATCCAGCCACTGCTTCAACATTCTCAGTTTCCTCCTCATCAACAAGCAAAGTTTCAACTTTCTTTGCAGCTCGCTTTTTCTTTGGTTTTATCAGCTTCAGTTTTCAAGAACCATTCACTCCTTGCCTTTGGTTTGAATTCTTTAAACCACTCCTGCTCGGCTTTAAGTTCTTTCTCATCGTCACTACCAGGTGGCGAGACATATTCTGAATCTTTTATAGCTCCGAATACTGGCTTGGCAATAGGAGCTGAAGCTTGCTTCTGGAACTTAATAAGCTTCTTCACTGTGGTTTCATCGAGATGAACTAGATAAAGAACGTCATTCGGATCTCGAGCTATGTTGGAATACTTCTCATCAATTAGCATCTGAATAAATCTTGGATATACACACAATCTCGAATCCTCCATGTGCTTTGACATGTGAGTGAACACTAACTTCGAAACGTTGAACGGCTTCTTTAGAATAAGCGTTGTTGTCATGCTAGCCAAATAATCATGTACATCACCCAAACCGGCTTTGCGATGGCTAAAAGTATGAATCAACGCATGAATCAGAAGCTTGTAGGGGTTAGGTACTTCCCCTTTCTTTAGCATTGGTTTGTTTAAACTTCCTTTTTATCCCATGCGGAAAAAACATCCGCGAACCATCTTTTCGTCTAGATGAATCGGATCATCTTCTTTATCTTTGAGCTCTAAAATCCTTCGGATATCGCCTTCGGTTACTGTAATCGGCTTTAGCTCATCACCAACTTGTACCGTAGAAAAGATCGTCTTCTCGTCAGCACTTAGACTCGCGTTCATCCAGAAGTGAACAATATGAGAACGATATGACACGGTGCGCTCAGTAATTGCACGACGAATGTGACTATCTTCGAGAAACTTCAAGATACTATCATATTCTTCTAGCGATGGACAAATAGACTTGTCAAGCGTGATGCACATATTGTGAGTTTTTGAGAACTCAATAGAGATAACACGCGCTGGAATCTGTGCCTGAAAAACGACATAAAACAATTAGCATGCTTTTCAAGAAAAATCACAGAAAATTTTCTAACACTTTAATCAAGTTCGGGCGAACTTGATTAGGTGTTGTAACATTCTGTTTTGATCAAGTTCGCCCGAACTTGTAATAAACATGTTCATCATTTTCAAATGCAAGTTCGGGCGAACTTACAACAATGTTTTATCATTCAATTTTTATCTAAGTTCGGCCGAACATGTATGAAACACATGTTTCACATTAAAGAACAAGTTCGGGCGAACATACAATTTACACAAATCACATTTTATTATCCTAAGTTCGGTCGAAACCAAGTTCGGTCGAACATGTTACAGAATCATTTAATCATGTTTTGGACAAGTCGTCGACTGACAAAGTTCGGCGGAATTTGTCGTCTTCTTCAACAGACCAAACAAGTTCAAACATATAAACCGCCGTTTTCTTCAATCAAAACAAGTTATATGGTCGATTTTAGGTGTAGATTCAAAATCTATGTTCAATTTTGTCCAACAACACCTAAATCTATCAGATTTTAAATTTTAGATCTGGTTTTGTATGTTTAACAGTTCAATCATGGTTTATTCTCCAATATCTCACCTCAGCCATAGTAATTGGTGTGTAAATCACCAAAAACGGACTTCAATCGGACGGAATAACGGTTCAAAAATGTCAATTTCACACAAAATGCTCTCTAAGCTCAAGTTCGTTCAAGTGTCGGATAACAGGTAAATGAGTTCGGCCGAACTTGAATGGTATTTATACCATGTCAAGTTCGGGCGAACTTGTTAAGCCCATCATGAAAGCCCAGAGAAGTTCGAGCGAACTTATCTTTTAAAACAACAAACAACCATTCTGCAAGTTCGGTCGAACTTGCTGTTTGTTAAACTTGAATTGTTTCGCAAGTTCGGCCGAACTTGCTAAACCTCAAAATTTCAACTTTTTCAAAATTTTCATTTTTAACCCTGAACTTTCCAACTTTTACCAGTTATGAAAAATCCACTCAGTTGACCAAGTCCAAGCTAATGAGCTTGGTTAACTGATTTATCTGTCGAGTCCAAGTTAATGACCCCAATTTGACCCGTTATGAACAAACTGTTGATATTTTCAAAATCAAAGTTTCAAACTAATGAACTTTTCATCGTTTTAACTTTTCAGATTAACAATTAGCTCCCAGCCCGTTGTCAAAAAGATTCCCACCAGTTCTAGCACCTTACCAGACTTCGAAGATCCGTTCTCCAACATTGGTTTGCTGAAAACAATGTAGAAATAAAATCTTTTTGTAGTTTTGTAAGTTTATGCTAAAACACATCGAAAATCTTTTTGATTTTAATCTGTAAAGCTGAAATACAATGAAATAAGCAATGTAAACCATGTACAAACATATTTACAGACATATTTTTGTCAATTCGTGTCTAAGGATCATATCAGTTAATTGAGACATATCACCAGTACTGTTGACCTTTAGATGACTTTAAGTTTTAAACTTGTTTACCTAGATTGTCGATATATTTGTCCACTTAAACTTTACACATTTCTCAACTGTTTCAAGATATGTTAAGGTAGAAATTATGAAACTTGACTTATCTGTGGTTCCAACTTCTTGAATATACTCCATATCCAGATTCCCTAGATTTCATCTTACAGGTGAATATAGCGTAATTGATATATGTATCATGGTTGAGCGAGACCTTGAGAGCTCAGGTTAGTACTACCGTACAGACAAAGAGATGAGGCTCTTCTTTAAGGTATGTTCCACTTAAGGAATCTTTTCAGCATTGCATATGATTATACTTTTCGATACTTTTCAATATTGCATGCCATTGAAGGTTTATAGCGAAAGTATTATAGAAGTTCTAGGCCATTGCTTCCGCAAAATCAGAAGAACTTGTATAATATCCCAGATATCAACTATCTATAAAGACCTCGTATCTCAGAATCAGGCAATCTTTAAACGAAATTTCGGAGTACTAAGTCCATATATCCAAGATGTGTTAATCTACAAGATTAAGCAGTTGTTAAATTTAGTTTATATCTCGAAAATAGTTACTGAACGTGTTAAGCCTATCGACACATCCAAAAATAAGACTCGTTTATCACTTTTAAACTTTACATGACTTTAGCATACTGTGATAGTCCACTGATTGTACTATCATTTCCTTTTATGACACTGAATTCTTTTTACTTTTTTAATGTTTTTGTACATTTGAATTTTTTATATGTTTTTTAATTTTAAAATTTTCGAATGTTTTTGTATTTTCTCTAACATTTCTCCCCCTAAAATCAAAAACATCTTTTTGGATTTTAGTTTATAATAAACTCTAAACTAGAAAGATATTTACAAACCAATGTGGATCACGTGAACTCGTCGTCCGATCCGTATTCAAACTTAGCGTCCGCACCTATCAGCAAATTTTTCATACCGTTAATTCTCAGCAAGTATTTAAATCGTGATAAAGAAAATGGTTTGGTACAAAAATCAGCCTTTTGTTCGTAGGTGTGGATTTTTTCTATTCGTACCAATTTCTTTTCGTTGCAATCACGAATGAAATGATAACGAATTTCAATGTGTTTTGTTCGTGAGTGATGAACCGGATTTTTAGTTATATCGATGGCTGCCTTGTTATCAACATACAGCGGAGTGTCTAGAAATTGCATACCATAGTCTCTCATCTGCTGTTGAATCCACAGAATCTGTGAACAACAACTAGAGGCCGAGATATACTCAGCTTCACAGGTAGAGAGAGCGACCGTAGTCTGTTTCTTACACTGCCAGGTTACCATTCTTGTTCTGAAGAACTGGCATCCCGCTGTAGTTGATTTTGAATTCAACTTATCTACACCAAAATCGGAATCAGCATAGGCTGTGAGATCAAAATTGTTGTTCTTTGGGTACCACAAGCCGGTGCTTAGGCATCCTTTCAGATATCTGAAGATACGCTTCACTATCTGCATGTGTAAGATCCTCGGGCTTGACTGATATCTGGCACATAGGCTGGTTGGATACATAATATCTGGGCGCGATGCCGTCAGATACATCAGTAATCCAATCATCGATCTGTATAACATCTCGTCAACTTTGGCTCTAGTCTCGTCAACGCAAATGCCGTGATTGAGAGCAAGAGGCGTAGATAGAGGCTTCAAGCTTTCCATTCCAAACTTCTTCAAGATGTCGTGAACATACTTAGTCTGGTGAATGAAAATACCATCCGAAAGCTGATCTACTTGCAAACCAAGAAAGAACTTCATTTCGCCCATCGAGGACATTTCGAATTTCTTTTTCATGATTCCCTCAAACTCCTTGCAGAGACTATCATTTGTAGATCCAAAGATGATGTTGTCAACGTAGATTTGAACCATAATCAAATGGCCATCAACTTCTCTTCTGAAAAGAGTACTATCCACAGTTCCTCTGATAAAGCCGTTTTCGACGAGATGTTGTGATAACGTCTCGTACCAAGCTCTCGGGGCTTGGTGTAGTCCATAAAGATCTTTATCCAGTAGATATGCTTTCTTCTTGTTAAGTGGATTGACAGACCCCGGTGGTTGTCCAACGTACACCTTCTCGCGTAATTTGCCATATAGAAAAGCCGATTTGACATCCAAATGATAGACCTTACATCCTTTCCATGATGCAAAAGCTAGAAAAATTCGAATAGATTCCAATCGAGCCACTGGTGCATAGACTTCTGTGTAGTCTATCCCTTCCTGCTGGTGAAATCCCTTGACAACAAGCCTATCTTTGTTACAAACAGTAACTCCTCAATCATCACGTTTACACTTAAAGACCCATTTTGTATGAATCACTTTCTGATTTTCTGGTAGGTCTTCAAGCTTCCACACACCCAACTTCTCAAACTGCAATAATTCTTCTTGCACTGCTTGTACCCAGTTTTCATCTGCTAAAGCTTCATTAACTGTCTTAGGCTTAATCTGAGAGATGAAACATGAATAGAAACAAAATTTCTGGGTTGTAGCAACACGTGTATAGAAACAACTGAGTGCTTTATTAATTTGCCCTCGAGTTCTAACACCAGTTTGAAGTTCTCCGATAATATATGTTGACGGATGATAGGAATATGATTGTGGTAATTCTTCACTTGGAACATCTACTGAGTTTTGCTGATTCGTGATGTTCAGATCAACAACCAATTCAATATTTGGAGAGCTTGATGAAGCTTCATTTCTGTTGTTCGGGACTGCAGATTGATTAAGAAGAGCTTGATGAAGCTTCATTTCTGTTGTTTGGAGAGCTTGATGAAGCTTCATTTCTGTTGTTTGGAGAGCTTGATGAAGCTTCATTGGTTCAGTAGAGGCATTCGTTGGAAGATTAGTAGGTGTTGATAATGTTTCAGAAACATTTTCAGCCGGAATACCACTATTGTTTGAACTTGCTCCAGAAGAAGATGGATCCAACGTGGGTTGATTAACCTCAATTGGTCGAACAATTTGCTCTTGATTCGCTGACTGGTGAAGATAATATAACGCTGCAACTTCTTCGTCAGTTGGTTCTTTGGGCAAGTCAAATGACTTCCAAAGGTCTTGATAATTAAACAGCCACGCGTCACCTTTCCTTTGAATAGGATCTGTGTAATTGAAACAATCCACGTGTTGTGCTTCAATAACCTTTCTCAATGAAGGAACGTATACTCTTCTAAACGGACTTGCATATCCGACAAAGAAACCTTCGAGAGAATTTGCTCCGAATTTTCCATCTTGGTCTATTATGGTACATGGAGCACCGAATGGTTCTAAGAACTTCAAATTTGGCTTCCGTCGGTTTATCATCTCAAAACATGTTTTCTTTGTTGGTATGACAGTGAGAACCCTGTTTAGCGTGTAGCAAGCTGCAGCAACTGCTTCACTCCAGAAGCTGATAGGAAGTTTAGAATCTGCAAGCATGGTTCTCGCAGTTTCAATTAAAGTTCAGTTCTTCCGTTCAGCAACTCTGTTTTGCTGTGGAGTATAGCGAGCACTAAACTCGTGCAGAATCCCTTTTGCGTTGCAGAATTCCTTCATTTTGTTATTCTTAAACTCTGTGCCGTGTTCACTTCTCATGCGTCTGACTGGCAGATGATAAATGCTCTAGAGTTTCTTGAATAGAATAACCAAGTTCTCGAACGTTTCATCTTTTGATTCTTGAAAGAATACCCACGAATATCTCGAATAGTAATCTGTCACGACCAAGCAATATAAGTCTCATGAGATGCTTTGAACATTTACAGGACCAAATAAATCCATGTGGAGACGTTCTAACGGCAACTTGATTGAGTTTTGAATTTTCTTCGGATGTGATTTCTTGATCTACTTTCCCTTCTTGCATTCCAAGCAATGATCAGACATTTGAAAACTTCGAAGATTTATGCCTTCTACAAGATCATTATGAACCAAGAAATTCATTTTCGCAAATGAATATGCCCCATCTTACGATGCCAAAGAATAGAATCTTTTTCAGTAGCCTTTGATACAAAACATTGTGCTGATGTGATGAAGTGGTAGCAACACCCATATCAAGAACATATAAATCATTCTCTCGCGGTGCTCACATCAGAATCCACTCATCTGGAATTTTGAAACCCGACTTCAAGATAATACACTCTTTATCATTGAAATGGACTGTAAATTTCTTGTCACAAATCTGCGATATACTCAGAAGATTGTTCTCAAGCTCTGCAATATAGTTCACGCGATCAAATGAGACTACCCCATTGGAGAGTTTTCCCTCGGCGACTATCCTTCCACCTTGATTTCCAGCAAATCCAACATATCCACCATTGATAGCTTTAATGTCGAATAGCAGCGCTTTCATTCCCGTCATGTGCCTGGATGCTCCACTATCCAAAATCCACTTTGAAAGTACGGATCTTTGGAGCCCTGCAAAATTCATAAATTAGGTGAAAATCTCTACCCAAGCCTTCTTGGTCTTGGGTTTTACTGGATAACCATCAACAAAAGCATATTCAAACTCATCAACATCATCAAAATCAAATTCATCATCTGTTTCAACAATGTTAATGTTTGAAAATTTCACTTTTTTCTTATCTTTTACAGATTTGACATTATCGTTCTTAATTTCTGTTTTAATTTCTTTCACATTCTCACTAGTCTTCACCTGCTCAGACTTAGTGATTTCAGACTTTGATTCTTTTGTGTTGTCAGTCTTTACCAGCTCAGACTTAACAACACCAGATGTTGTTGACCTTTTCTTGGCAATCCAGGTTTGAGATTTGATATTAGCCTTTTTTAAGTAAAACTTGTTTTCATTAGACCTAGAAGTTTCACCTTTTTCGAAAATGGAATTTTCAAAAATCTTTTCAGACTTTGGTTTAACTTCTAGTTTGATTCATTTCGTTTCAAAATCTTTACAGGTTTTTCAAACACTTGTTGCTTTGGTTTAACAACATTTGAATATTCTTTTCTTCGAAGATAAGCCGGTTTTGATTTCGGACATTGTCGTGCCATATGACCAATTTCATTGCACTTGAAATATGTCAGATTATCAAGTGGATGTCCTTTAACAGGTGGTTTTACCCTACTTGAAGTTTTGACACCACTTGTAACCTATGCTTTATCTCGAAGTTCTTTCTCCTTCTTGAACTCATCATTTGACTGTTTACCAATCAAACTCTCTTCATGAACTGTACTCGTCCCATATACAAACTGCATGTTTTTTGTTTTTATATTCATGAAATGGTGACGGTTTCTTTACAAATTCATCTGATTCTTCTAGACCCAACCATGCTCTCCAGTTTTCTGGATGATCACCACAGTTTCTTCGGTAATTGTTTCTTTTATGTTTGGAATAGAATTTTCGTTCATTGATTACCAATTCCTCTGATGTGACTTCCACGAGTTTAAAGAATTTATCAAGCAATTCTTCTTTCACATTCTGAATCGGAAAGCTATCATCAAAGTATAGTCTATCTGAATCCTTAATTTTGTACATTACAATATTAGGATCGTCACTTAGACCATCTTCTGACGACTTATCGTCATTTTCAGATTGTGAATCGGAATTCTTTGAACTCGAGTTGGCGCTTTTGAAGCTGCCGTCATCAGAATCACTTAAAACTTTTTCAACCACTTTGTTAACCACAGCGTGTTATCATCATCAGATTTAGCATAGACTATATCAATGTTCTCTAGCAACTCGTTTTTCTTTTCAGAAAGTAATTCAACATTGAGTGCCTTGTCCATCCCGTCTGCAGATTTAACACAGTATTTCTCGCAAAGGGGTGGAGGAACATTGCTATATTCTTTGCCCGCTTTCTTTTTAGGTTTTTCTTCCGTTGAGATTGTTGGAAGAATGTGATCGATAACATACGCGTTAGTGGTATAACTTCTTAACAATTGTGGAACTCTTTCAGTTTCGATTGTCATGTCTTGAAGTTGTTGTTTGATTTCAGCAATGGTGTTGATATAGATGTTAATTGCTCTTTGTTTATCCATTACTGTACCACTCAACATTCTTATATTATCATGTTGTTCGATGTTATTTCTGTCGAGTCTGCCATAATAAATTTTCATTTTATCATACGCTTCTTTCATTATGCGATAATCATATTTTAACAAATCGTTATGCACATTGTTTTCAGCGATGATCTTTGATTTTTTCGGCACATTTGACGCAAGGTTCAGTACATTTTGTACAAGGTTTCTCAACCTCTACAACTTGTACTTTGACAACTTCTTTCTCGACAACCTTTACCTTTGGACCTACCTTGGTTAGATTCGCCATTAAAGCTTTATCTACCATGTCCTTGAGGTCTTCGACTTTCATTTCTTGAGTGACATCAATGATCACTTCATCAATCTTTTTCTGCTCAACCACTTGTTCTTTCGTGCTTCCATCAAAATGACCTGCAAAACTGTCACAAGAATTTGAGGATAAAATTCCTTGTCTCTGCATATGGATATATTCCTCTTCTTCTTGCTGTTGGTGCAAGTATTGTTCTAGAATAGCTTTTTCAAAAGCTGCTGCTTCTGCTGTTGCCACTGCTTCAGCTGCCGAATTATCTTCAACTATCTCCGCCATCAAATCAACTCCAGTCTTTTTGCCAATATAAGAATTCCAATCAAAACTATCATCTTTGTGGATGCAACCATGGCTTTCTCCGTGGTATTACTGTTTGGCTTTTCTTGCATCTCAACTTGAGTTTTCTTCGGGAAAGGTTTATATTGAAGTGCCCTCTTGTAATATTCATTCCCTCCTCCGAAAGGACTTTGATTTCCGGTTGCTTCGGTGTTCTTGCACTCTCTTTTAAAATGTCCCTTCTGTCGACATCGAAAGCACGTGACTTTGGATTGTCAAAACCCAATTTGTTGTTGGAGTTTCCTATGTCACGGCCTTGGGAGTGCAACGAACTTTGTCACTCTCCTGATGATCGAAGCTAAGGACCATTTGATGTCCATTAGTTCGAGTTCTTCCTCGTCTACCTGGTCATAATCTTCTGCGGTCATCTCGGGATTTCCGATTTTACCGGCAACAAGACATTCATAAGACTCTAAGACGGTAGCGATTAGTGACATATGTTGTTTTGCAACTTCTTCTGAAACAACATTGTTCAAATTCACTGCGATGTTGCATTTGTAAACATTCGGATCAGAACTTTGCTGTTGGTTCTGATTTGCTTGACTGTGAATGTTGAATTTAACCAGTGCTCGAGTAAGAACTTTGTGGACTTTGGTCAATTGAGGCTGTGAATGATTCTGGTTCTGTGGAGAAGCATTCATGTTTGCACTAAAAGCAGTTCCAATTTTTGGACTCGAAATGTTATCTTACATTCCGTTTTTGTAGTACAAACCGATGTCTTGAACAACATTAGCGTTCTTTGACTTCGCTATCTTCAGAATTTTCCATTTTGTGGCCTTCGAGTTTATCAATAAACTTGACAACTTGAAGAAATCCCACTTATCACTATTCTTCAGAACCATCAAATACGTAATCCATTCACCCTCTGGTAGTGCGTCAGCAAGTTTGTCGATGTATTCTTGTTCCATCTTCTCAAGACCGTGTCTTCGCATTTGCACCTTGAGATGACAGAAACGCTCAATCATTTGCTTAATCGTCTAATTCTTTAGCATGCTGAAAATATCGAACTCTTTCAGAATGAGAGCTTTCTTGCTTTTTTCATTTCAGCACTGCCTTGGTATTTCTTCTGTAACGACAACCAAAGTTCTCTTGTTGTAGTATACTCTGGTAACAAAATCAGAATATCTTCTTTGACGGACTGTTGGATGAGACTGATCATCTTTTTCTCTGCAATGTATTCGTCTCTTTGAGCCGTCGAGTAGTTGTACTTCTCAAGAACTTGTTGATGTTCATCTACCAGAATAGTGTAGCCTCTTTCGATTGACACCCAGCCAGCAAAGTGCATGGCTTGAACCCTAATAGGTAAATTTCTCTTTCCATGCTTCGTATTCGTCCATGCTCATCAGCTTGGGCGGTTTGATGGTCGTTCCCATTTCGTTATCAAGATTGACTTGATTAATCACATTGGCATTTGACGAACTAGCTCCGGACATATAAGCTCTTAATTGATCTTCCATTGTGAATCACGAAACGTGTACGCTGAAAATTTTTCAAAAACTTTGAAAACAATTTGTCCTACTACAAGTTCGGTCGAACTTGTAGCAACAAATGAAGAATTCTTGAATTTTCTAACAAGTTCGGTCGAACTTGTTAGATTTACTTTGAAAATTTTCGTTTATCTTCAGTCGAACTTATAACACCAACTAAACAGATCTTCGAGCGAACTTGTTCAACAGAACTTTGATGAAAAACTAGGTAAGTTCGGCGAACTTACTTAAAATCTTTTAGATATTACACAAGTTCGGTCAAACTTGATGTAAAATCAGTGAAATTTAGTAACTTCGAGCGAACTTGACTTAAAATTTCCTCAAAAACCACCTAAGTTCGGGCGAACTTATTAAAAAATCACTTGAAAAGTGATGTTTTAGGCAAGTTCGACCGAACATGGCCAACAAGTTCGTTCCTGAGGGTTTTCAGAAACATGGTTTTTTCAAAATTTCGACATGAATTCAGTTGAATTTGGTTTCCAATCTTTGAGGGGTTTATCTTTGTTGTATTTTACATGATGTATTCAAAATTCAAAAGATTTTGACCATGAATTCTTCATTTTGTGATCATAAGTTAGGAAAAAGAAGAATGGAGTAGAAATAGTAGTGTTCTTGTCTTGATACTATCAAATCATGCTGTTATAGCTCTGATACCACCTGTAGGACGATCCTCGATGCTTAGGAACCTAAATTTGATATCTAACGTCCATAATAGCGAAAATATTACGTCGTGTTACCAATAGACAAGAATTAATCAGTTAAACGTCCGTTTTATTAATCAAACGTTCTGAATACAGACTGACAGAGCTTCGCCTCTAAACTGCCAAAGTTACAAATGAGACACACAAGCTAGGTATTTATAGGTTTACAAGTTCGGCCATGGAGGTGCAAGTTCACCCCAACTTGCCTATGCAAGTTCGGCCGAACATGCATACTTTACATGTTTATGCCCGAACTTGGCTACCACAATTCATAAATACTTCATAACCTAGCATATTCAGCTCTATACAATACTGACTCGATATAAGACTAAGACATGGACATTATGCACCAACAAGATGATGTGATGATGTCAATGTTCGAGTGAAACTCTGTGTTTGCAAAGGATTCACAAGATTTGGAAGATAATGGTGAGGTGGTTTCAAAGGAAGAGCCATTGTGAAAACTAAATAAACTCTTTTGAAAATCATTAAAGCATATGATCTTTTAAGTGAAGAGAGAGAATCTTTTAGAAAATCTCAGTATCGCTAATCTTTTTTATTTGAGTGAGAAGTTTTGAAATTTTAGAGTTTATCATATTTATAGGGATAAACTATGTTTAGTTAGGGTTATTACAGGTTTTTCAATAGTGGTGATGGCATGGCCAAAGCAGTGGTGATGATGTGGCCAAACAGATACCGTTTTGGTAACGTGGTACATTTTTATTTGTTAAAGGAAAGTTATGTTTGTTCCAAGCTCCGTTTAACACAACCATTTGATGAAGAAAGATAAGGTATGTTTTCAAAATATCTGACTGAAACCTCTGTTGTGTTCATCAGACGTTTGAATGACCAAATCAGTGGTTTAAAACGTATGTTTGACTTTTGGTCAACAGATGGGTGGAAACCCATGTTTGAAACTCTGTTGGATTAAACAGAGTTTTAGAAGGAGAATAGTGGTGAATTTTTAAAACAATGGATATGTTTGACTTTTATAGTCAAACAGTGGATAATGAATCAACGGTTCTTTGCCTTAAACAGTGGTAAGCCAAGGTTAAACAGAGTTTTCGAACCACTAAAATAGATGTTACACTCTTTTGAACATATTTTTTCTTTTTGTTGATTTTATCATCTTTTTGTTGTTTTTTAAAAATACATTTTTTTATTTTTCAAGATAATATTTTGATGTAGTTATTTAGAGGACTGAAAATGTGTTAAGTCTCTATTTAACATACAAATTTTGGAGATCAACCTTTCAAACGTAGATGTGTCCAATGCTTTTGTGAACACATCTGCTAATTGATCTTCAATGGGGACATGATGAAGTGAAATCAATCCCTTTTCGTAACAATCTCTTACAAAGTGATGACGAATGTTAATATGTTTTGTTTTTAAATGTGAGACTGGGTTCTTGATAATGTTTTCAGCTGCTTGATTGTCTAAATTAATGGTGTCTTTAAAGCAGTTATACCAAAATCAAGCAATTGATTCTGAAGCCACAAGAGTTGTTTATTTTTTGCTCTGCCATAAGACCAAGGCATTTCCTAGGAATTGGCAACCTCCTGATGTTGACTTCCTTGTCTTGTGGCATCCAACAAAATCACTATCGCTGTCTAAGAAACCTAAAAGCTCAATATTTCCATTAGCTGGATACCAGATACCAAGTGTGGGAGCACATTTGATGTATCTGAATATCCTTTTTACAGCTATTAAATTTGTCTTTCTAGGTGATGCTTAATATCTTGCACAAACACAAGTTTCAAACATAATATTTGTCTTCATGCAGTCAAATACATCAATGACAAATCATACATCTGTAAAGTGTCTGGTCTATGAAGACATCTTTTTCATCAGATAGGAATAATTTTCTTGTACTCATGGGGGTAGCATTTGGATTACAATCACTTATGTCAAATTTATTTAAAGTGTTTTGACATGTTTGTTTTGATGATTAATGTTCCATTTACAAGTTATTGTACTTGAAGGCCAAGAAAGCATTTTAGCTCCCCCGTGGGACTCATTTCAAATTGAGCTGCCATCAATTTTCTAAATTCATCACACATTTTATCATATGTGGATCCAAAAATGATATCATCAACATAGATCTGCACAATTTGCAGATCCTTCCCTTTCAGTTTTAGAAATAGAGTTTTATTAATTTTATGTAGGACCGATCCTCGATGCTAAGGAACCTAAATTTGATATCTAACGTCCATAATAGCGGAAATATTACGTCGTGTTTACCAATAGACAAGAGTTAATCAGTTAATCATCAGTTTTATTGATCAAACGTTAAGAGTACAAACTGACAGAGCTTGACATGAAGTCGTGGTCACAATCAAATTTAATCCAAATACAATTAATTAGCTAGCGGTAAGTGGGTACGACACAGGGAGTTTGTGGAAAATGTGTTTATTATGTAGCTTTATGAATTAACTAAAATTAAATGAATTCGCAAAAAGTAAAATTCAAATGTTTGAATTGTTTGATTTAAATAACTAAATTAAAATCTAATTGTAAATCAAAAAGTGGTTGTTTAACAGATTAAGAAGAAACGACCATCCTAGATTTCAGGTTGTTAATCCACACTAATGTTTATGCTTAACTAGAAAGAACCACATAGACATGGTTCGAGTTTAATCGTTTATTTGTGATGAAAGGGAACTAAGTACTCGGATTATGAAATGCGAGGTTGTTACCCGATGATCAATTGATAATTATCTAACCCTAACCCCTCCCATGATATCTAGATTGCCAACGGCACCAAGAACGTATGGTTTAGATTAACATCAAACAATAATCAACAAGTTAGAATAAACAATCACACCATAATAACTCAATCAAACATTCAAAGTTATTATTCTAGAAATTCAAGCACAAACATAGTGTTTCACACATAACCCTACTTCTAGGATGATCACCGATGGAATTAGCCACTCATGGCTTGGTGAATCATCATCGCATTCAAGTAATTGTTCATAGAAATCAAAACACAAACGAAATGTTTAGAATTGTTCACAAGCCAAAAAAAATCACTCAAATTCGCCTCTAGCCTCCGGCCAAACGTCGCCAATGATGAGATAATGAAAAGGCACCCCCAAAAACAGTTTTTTTTATGGCAGTTACAAAATTTTCGTAGCTCCGGGCCGTAACCTATGGTTAGGGCCGTAGCCTACGGCCCCCTCTGGAAGTCCTACGCCCATCAGGATCTGTCTTACGGCTCCAATAATCAAAACTCAGGACCGTAACCTACGGCCAGGGCCGTAGGCTACGGCCTTCGATGTAGGTTTCTCCTTTGTTGCTTGTTTCAATGAATAACACTCCATCTCGATCCCGTATGATATCATTCCTTCTCCAAGCACAGCAACATCGCGTATTAGGTCCCCTTTTTCACCTGAAATGCCCAACATACAGTAGTTATCTCATTCTAATAATTACCCCGATTTAAGCGTGTGATGTTGATTAATTTGTAATATTTAAGGGTATCCTACGGACCACCCGTCACATCCCACACTTAACCGTTGCTTACCCCCAAGCAACACACTTAACTAATTCCCACTCACAAAACAATTTCAATTCAAACCAAGCAACAATGCATCATCCTTTTACTAACTTACATCATACCATATAACACACCCCTCACAATCAACTCTCTTCTCGGCGACACTAAAAGAAACTAGCAACATTCATGCTAGTACCCTCAATGCAAATGTGCTAATGTGTGACAATATGCTTGTGTTTAAATCAAATCTCCGCCCAACACATGCCTAACTTCCTTGTAAATCAAAAGGACTTAATAGTTGTAACTGGGCTAGGCGAAAGGTAAGAATGATGGTATATATGCAAGTAGCTCGTTGATTTGATTCGGTGATACTATTACAATAAAGATAAACAAAACAAACACTAACTATATAAACAACTACCTTCCATCTTTCTTTTCTATTTCTTCCACTAACTAGCATCTTTATTCCATCTTTTCGGACTTTTCGGAATTTTTTTCAATCAAATAACACATAGACAACGTTGCAATAAGGCACTACTAAATAACACTACTACACCGAATCAAATCAATTGGGTAAATATAAGGAATTCGGCATGGGTCACAAACGAATGGCTAAAAGCTCAAACATGGTTACTATGAACCAAACCCCCGCCCCTTACATTACCAAGCTCATATATATGATGTATGAGGACCAACCCCCCAAATACCACACTCACACTCATCCAGACGAGGTCACCTAAATGCCTCTATCATCTCTACAAGCAAGCAAGCTAAAGCCTCAAAATGCATCTACCAACAAGTTCTATTAACACAATAAGCACATCGCCACTCAATCAAAAGAAATTATCTAATTCATGTACGTGTGTGGCACAAAACTCACCAAGAAAGAAGGTACAATGGGTTACCGACGTGTAATATGGATAGATGAAAAGTTTCCAAATTTTGACACTCTTATGCTTCGTTGAAAATTTTCAAAAATTTCCCCCATCCCCACACTTGGGATACATTGTCCCAATGTATGGTTTTGAAGGGAAAGATCGCTCAAAACACACCAATTTTTATATTTTTATTTTTTATTTTTATTTTTTGGGTAAACAAAAGCAAACAAACTAGCTACCAGTATTTCAACGCTAAAGAACATGACAAGCTAAGGAAAAAGTACATGGACCTGATGAAGTTTGACACAACATATGTTGTAAATGATCCGATTTCCTATCACCACCTTCACACAACTATCCGCACATCTTCCCCACACTTGAGTGTTGCCATAGCCCTGAAACATAGAAAAATAAAGAAATAAGGTTAGTGAAAACTCTGGGTTGCCTCCCGAGCAGCGCTAAATTTTCGGGTCTTCAGCCAGACCGTGCCACCCCCATTTATGGTGGCTCAAAGAAACAATTCTGGCCATCTCCATCACTACCTTGTGCCACTGAGTAAAATGCATATGTCCCGTTTCGATTCGGTGGGTAATCAAATACACTCCTACTTGATCCCGTTTGCTTTTCTTCACGATCTGGTGGGTGATTTATTTTCATTCTTTGAAAACTTTTTTCATCCAATCACTAGACTCACTACCCTTCTCCTCAATTGACTTATAACTAATCACCCTAGTTTGAACATCAAAAGACAACTTACGGTTCTTTTCGGTCATGGTAATAACCTCGTCTCTACAAATGATTTGAGCATTTGATGTGTATAGAAATGGTCGACCTAAGATTACCCTTTGTTGTGATGCCACTTTAGTAGAAGCATAGACTAAAACTAGAAAATCTACTAGATATTCAAATTCTCCTAATTGAATCTTAACATTCCTTACCACTCCCCGTGGTCGCCTCCAAATTTCATCTGCCAAGCTCACCATGGTGTCTATATCTTGCAGCGGGCCAAAGTCATACATGTCATACAACTCGCCTGATACCACGCTCATTGTAACATCCGTCAAAAAACGGATTTACCAAACCCGCTCCGTTTATCAACCGAACAGTCAGTCAAAATTTTCGTTTCGAATTAAAAGTCCAAAACATTTTTAAACGATCCGTAATCAATTATTATACGCGAATATATATTTAGTTTTTGAAAAACTGTCAAAAATCGCAAAATAAAAATTAAATACATCTGCCGGGTTTCGAACCCGGGTCTGTACCGAATCAGCAAGAGTTTTATCCTCACACACACAAACCACTGCGCCGCTTGTTCTGTTTGTTATATGTTTCAATCATTTAATTGATATAATAACATTTTGAATTCAAAATCGGCGCCCAAACGATTCAGTCGTCGGAATCCCGGATTATACGCGAGCCTTAACACTAATTTACGTTATAACGTAAATCTTTAATCACATATCGGTTATAACCGATGTTTGAAGTCCGCGACCAAATTCAAAACCGCCGGAAAACTTAAACCGACGAACCCAGTCCGAAATCAGACCAAATGCATCTCATATTTTCCCTATAAATTCAACCACAACCGTCTACAAACACTTTCGCACAAAAATCACACCTTTTCACGGCGTATTTTCACTCGCCGGAACTTTCCTGTTTTTCGCCGGAAAACCGTGTTTTGATCCCTGAGCTTTATTGAATCCCCTAAACCTTCACCGAAGTCACCCTTACCTTTTTGCAAGTTTTCTGGAGACTAGCTACTACAAGGAACACGTCGCCGGAGTTGTTTTTCTGTCGCCGGAGTTCTGCCGGAAAACAGAGGAAACGAGTCGGTATACCTCACGCTTATTTTTCCTTTCTTTTTACTTCCATATTACCAATAATTAACCTAAAACGCTAAGAAACTGATTTAAAATCTTGATCTAGTCGAACACCGATTCTGGTTATTCTTTCAGTGAAGAAGACGACGCTCTCTCGTTATCATATAAGTATAATATAAATCAAGAAATTAATCGGGTTAGACACACAGTCCAGCGGTGGACTGTGTGCACATATAAAACGCAAAACGTCTCGAGTTCGAATCCCGTCTCACACACGCTGCCTTAATAAAAACTATTGTTTTTGTTTACTGAACCGGATCGCCTAAGATATATGTTAAGTATATTAATAACCGAAATAATAACCAAGTTAGACACACAGCCCAGCGGTGGACTGTGTGTTTGTTTATATCGCTGGTCACGAGTTCGAGTCCGGTCATCAGCACCGACTCGGACAATTATCTTTTCTTTTTAAATAAGGCAGAAAAGGAAACAACTAAATTGTCTTTAAGTATAATAAAAATCAAGTTATATAACATGTTGAACACACAGTCCAGCGGTGGACTGTGTGTTATATTAACCCACAGGTCCCGGGTTCGAGACCTGTGGTGTGCATGACCGTTTCGAGTAAATTGTTTTTAAAATAAAAATGATTTTCGGTTTAATCTAATTAGTGTATATATATAATTAAAATCGGATATATAACGGGTTAGACACGTAGCTCAGTTGGTAGAGCTGCGTGCACGCGTACGAGAGGTCTCGGGTTCGAGCCTCACTCAGCGCACAATAAACTGTCAACGAACCGGTCAACGGTCAGGTCAACGGTCAACCGGCCGGTCAACGGTCAGAAAAATAATAATTTTTTTTTTATTTATTTTTATTTAATTATTTTAATTAAAAATCAATTATAAATACTTAAAAATAACATTTTTAAGATTAGAAAATAGTTTCAAACTCACAAAAATACACCCAACAATCCTACTAAAATAGTTTAATAAAATGCGTTTACTCACCAAACCATAATGCGATTTATCTAGGTTAAATCTCACTCGTGGTTAAAACCACTTCGCGTGCATTCATCATCATCAACCGAACGCACCCACTGTGAGTGAATCTTACAATTCCCCTTTTAAATTACACGTTTTGGGGTGTGTCATGTGTTATGAACTAATTAATTTATTTATTTAAACTTGTGCCATACCACATCATGACTTAATCTTAGATTGATTTATTGTTGTGATTTATTCATATTCCGTTTGTCAAATTACATGAAACTCATACATTAAGCCCATCAGTTCCTCGTGGGAAACGAGTAGAACATCGCGTGCTTCAATCCAAATTCATTATTGTTCATGTGTGTTTTTCATTGAGTTTATATTGTTTGTAGTTGTGTTATTCGTATTATCATGTTTATGCAATTCATTCATCAGGCCCCTCAGTTCCTCGTGAGAGACGAGTTGAGCATCGCGTGCCTTTAATTGTTCCATTATTGTTCATGAGTGTTTTCATTTAACATCTTATGATTATTGATCAAGTTACATCTAATGTTACTCATGTTTGGTTGTGCACATTTTTCATAATCAATTTAAATAAATTGTTCAAATGTTTTTCCATAGGATTCACTCGCCAACATTATGTTGATCCAAAAACCTTTTTACACATGATACAGGTGAACAGGTTGAAGCAAGGATAGCATAGGATATGCCTTAGAAGAGAACAAAGGAGTTAGATTGTTAGTTAGATCATGTTGTAGCAATCATTGTAAACTTTCATTTAATTTGTAATAATGAATATGAAACATTTAATAAATGTCATGAGCTTTGATGATAACCCAATCATGCCCCGATCACCTTGTCCGCTGCGGGTCGGGGTGTGACAGATTGGTATCAGAGCCATGACTATAGGGATATAGGATAGGTTATTAGACCCTTAGAGCCTATACTATAGTCTGCCTAAAATATTAAATTGATTAAGTGGTTACATACAAACTTGTGATATTTATTTGTTTCATATTTGTTTACATTTCAGTCAAACATACATGCTCATATACATGTTCATTATACATATATACATATTCATTATACATATATCGATGTTCATGTGTTCAATTTATTTTCATACTCTCGTTATCCAAAGATTTTATGCAATTTTCAATTCTCATCAAAGTAAGTTCTGCGACGGGCATGTAGTAACTGGAAGGGTACAAGTACCGGTAGTCGGAACGTCCTGTCTAGGCTGGCATTCGTATAAATCCAATATAACGGACCAGTTTGCCTACCTGGGGACCAACGATGAGAGTACGAAGGACCTATTAGGCCAAAGCATGCCACACCAAACGTCGTTCGAACTAACCCTACTTTGAGGTGTCACCGTGTCTACACCTGGACACATTCCAAACATCACACGTTGTATACATATTTCTCGATTTTCACCGGGTTTTGTGTACGCAACCAGGCAGAAACCGTGCGAACCATATGAAAAACCGGTAATTCATGGGGCCCACATGATTACATAAGGTAAAGTATGGCGGCATGACGGGCCTAACAGCGAGCAAAGCCAAAGACATCCTATGGATGTAGTATTTTTGTATAATTATTTTATGAATATTCATCCTTAATGCGACCCATGATCTCAAAAGCATCCAACTCATACCTTTGTCATGTATTCATTGTAGATGTCTTCTAACCTCGCCCGTAGGAAGATGAGAGCAGGAAAAGCCCGCGAGCGCATGGCTGCTTTAATCGCTCAACAAATGGCTGCTGTAATACCCAATATTGTAATCCAAGTTCAACAAGCACTTACCCATAATCCTGTCAATCAAGTAAACCAAAACATTTTCAACTCTTCCCCAAACACCACTAAATGCACCTACAAGCATTTCAAATCATGCGACCCTCCGAAATATAAAGGGACTGAAGGTGTCACCGCACTCCTCCATTGGTTTGAAGAAATGGAGAATACTTTTCTAAATTGCGATTGCCCTGATGATCGCAAAGTGCGTTATGCTACCGGTCGATTATATGGGATAGCACTTACTTGGTGGAACACAGAGAAGGCAAAACGAGGTGTTGAAGATGCTATGTCCCTAACTTGGAATGAATTGAAGGAAATCATGACCAGACGATTTTGTCCAAGGAGCGAAATCAAGAAGCTAGAAGATGAATTTTACTCATTGAAGCAAGTGGAAGGAGACCACACCACCTACAACAAAAGGTTCCTTGAATTACATCAAATGGTTCCCAACATGTTTACTCCCCTCTACCGTTTGATCGAGCACTACATTCGTGGTCTTCCGTCAAAGATTCAAGACCCTGTGATAAGTACCAAGCCTGCAACTTTGGAAGCAGCAATGGAGCTAGCAATAGAGCTCACCGAGAACCGAATCCGAAACAAAGACTTCGAGGAAGAGAAGAAGAAGGATAAAGAATCAACTGAAACCTCCGAATCCCCTTCTCAATCCGAATCCCCTTCTCAACCCGAATCCCCTTCTCAACCCGAATCCCCTTCTCAACCCAAACCTAAAAGAAGAAGAGTCGGGCGACTTTTCGCTGCTACTCAACGAAATCAACCAGTTTTTCACGCTATACCCATCCGAGCTGTCCCAATCACCCAAGTGGCACCCAACTCAGCTTACCCAAATAAGAAACCGTATCTCGGACCTCACCCTCGATGCAACAACTGTTTTTATCACCATTCCCTTACTTTACCTTGCCGGCTATGTACAACTTGTGGACGTTATGGTCATTTGAGCAATGTTTGTCGCACCTTTCAAGACCAAACCTTTTCCCCTACACAAAACATGGCCCAAACTTATCACCAACCCCAACACCCCATGTTCCCATATGCTCGAGCTTGCTTCAATTGTGGCGACCCTACCCACTTTAGAAACACATGCCCTCAATTGGTAAACGTTATCAACACTCAAGCCCAATCAAACCCAGTTAACCAAGTAAACCAAGAAAACCCAACCACTATGCCACCAGCAAGAGGAAGAGTCTTCAATATCAACGCCAACCCTGTCGAAGATAATGTCGGCCCAAACGAAGATACTCAGCTAGTCCTGTTCGCCGAAGATCCAGATTCAACTCCTATTGTTTAGTCTTTCTTTATCACATGTGTAGACTGCTAGAGAAATCATTGGATATTATATATTATATATTGTTTTCAGTATACGATTTTGCTGAGGCCGCAGCTCCCCATCCATCGAGGTTGAGTTTGATCCCCATTTTATTATGGGTTGATCAGGGTGTGCCCGCACGATCGGCTCCGTTTGTTGAGCCTTGATCGGTTACGTAATATTACATTTCAATACATGCAATATGCTCGGCTCCGTTTGATTGAGCCTTGAGTACACAGATTTATTTACATTTCCAGTTCATGCAATATGCTCGGCTCCGTTTGATTGAGCCTTGAGTACACAGATTTATTTACATTTCCAGTTCATGCAATATGCTCGGCTCCGTTTGATTGAGCCTTGAGTGCACAGTTCAATTTACATTTCAAGTTCATGCAATACGTTCGGCTCCGTTTGATTGAGCCTTGAGCGCACATACAATTTCGTTATCAGTATCTTGTGGTTGTGGTGTTTATAGTAGAGTCGCATCGAACTAACCATAACTTTCGGATAAAGTCAACGAAAATTTGACAAGGATATGGTGGATACGCCGATGGTACTTCCTATATATAAGTATTCTTGTCAAATAATCGGAGGCATTATCAGGCGGTTATGAGAGGTTCCATGCATAGGCTGTTTGTGTGGTTAAGTTATTCATATTCAGTACATGCAATATGTTCGGCTCCGTTTGATTGAGCCTTGAGCACACAATTTCAATTTCAGTACATGCAATATGTTCGGCTCCGTTTGATTGAGCCTTGAGCACACAATTTCAATTTCAGTACATTCAATATGTTCGGCTCCGTTTGATTGAGCCTTGAGCACACAATTTCATTTTCAGTACATGCAATACGATCGGCTCCGTTCGATTGAGCCTTGATCGCACAGATATGTTTCATTTCAGTAATTTATGTTTGTTGTATTGATTGTAGAGTTATAGGACTAATCATAATTCACTGTTAAAACCAATGAAAATTTGACAAGGATATGGTGGATACGCCGATGGTACTTCCTATATATAAGTATTCTTGCCAAAGGATCAGAGGCATTATCAGACGGTTATGAGAAGTTCCATGTAGGATTTATTATTGCCTTGGTTGGAATTTGTGATACATTTATATCATCATGTTATTTAAAGAGATTGGATTGTGTTCCATTTCTACATAAATTAACCTCTCCATCATAACAAACGAGAGAGGAACTTTCATCATTCAAACATATATGTTATCAGAATGTGGATTCAAATATTTGCTGTTGTGTTTATTCATGTTCAAATATTCGCTGATGTGTCTATTCATGTTCGAATATTGGCTATTGTGTTTATTCATTCGCTGATGTGTCTATTCATGTTCGAATTTTTGCTGTTGTGTTTATTCATGTTCAAATACTTGCTGTTGTGTTTATGCATGTTCAAATATTTGCCGATGTGTTCATTCATGTTCGAATATTTGCTGTTATGTTTATTCACGTTCAAATATTTGCTGATGTGTTCATTCATGTTTGGATATCAGCTGTTGTGTTTTTATTTATGTTCCATGTAGATTGTAGTGTTAGAAGTTTTGCCTTAGGATATAACCATATTTTTCCCAAACGTATCTAAACTCTTATGTATGATATCATTTTTAGAGAATCATTTCCTGATTATCAATATTCATACAGTAGGCAACAAAAAGCGATTCCTGAATAGGGTACTTAACCTTTACAAGGAACGTTACCGCCTTGAACAAAAACTAAAACCCTCATTTTTGCTAAGCATACAACTGTCAAACAAAACATCATCATTCTTATAGTCAAAATATATCATTATTTAAATTTCGGGACGAAATTTCTAAAAAGCAGGGGATACTGTAACATCCGTCAAAAAACGGATTTACCAAACCCGCTCCGTTTATCAACCGAACAGTCAGTCAAAATTTTCGTTTCGAATTAAAAGTCCAAAACATTTTTAAACGATCCGTAATCAATTATTATACGCGAATATATATTTAGTTTTTGAAAAACTGTCAAAAATCGCAAAATAAAAATTAAATACATCTGCCGGGTTTCGAACCCGGGTCTGTACCGAATCAGCAAGAGTTTTATCCTCACACACACAAACCACTGCGCCGCTTGTTCTGTTTGTTATATGTTTCAATCATTTAATTGATATAATAACATTTTGAATTCAAAATCGGCGCCCAAACGATTCAGTCGTCGGAATCCCGGATTATACGCGAGCCTTAACACTAATTTACGTTATAACGTAAATCTTTAATCACATATCGGTTATAACCGATGTTTGAAGTCCGCGACCAAATTCAAAACCGCCGGAAAACTTAAACCGACGAACCCAGTCCGAAATCAGACCAAATGCATCTCATATTTTCCCTATAAATTCAACCACAACCGTCTACAAACACTTTCGCACAAAAATCACACCTTTTCACGGCGTATTTTCACTCGCCGGAACTTTCCTGTTTTTCGCCGGAAAACCGTGTTTTGATCCCTGAGCTTTATTGAATCCCCTAAACCTTCACCGAAGTCACCCTTACCTTTTTGCAAGTTTTCTGGAGACTAGCTACTACAAGGAACACGTCGCCGGAGTTGTTTTTCTGTCGCCGGAGTTCTGCCGGAAAACAGAGGAAACGAGTCGGTATACCTCACGCTTATTTTTCCTTTCTTTTTACTTCCATATTACCAATAATTAACCTAAAACGCTAAGAAACTGATTTAAAATCTTGATCTAGTCGAACACCGATTCTGGTTATTCTTTCAGTGAAGAAGACGACGCTCTCTCGTTATCATATAAGTATAATATAAATCAAGAAATTAATCGGGTTAGACACACAGTCCAGCGGTGGACTGTGTGCACATATAAAACGCAAAACGTCTCGAGTTCGAATCCCGTCTCACACACGCTGCCTTAATAAAAACTATTGTTTTTGTTTACTGAACCGGATCGCCTAAGATATATGTTAAGTATATTAATAACCGAAATAATAACCAAGTTAGACACACAGCCCAGCGGTGGACTGTGTGTTTGTTTATATCGCTGGTCACGAGTTCGAGTCCGGTCATCAGCACCGACTCGGACAATTATCTTTTCTTTTTAAATAAGGCAGAAAAGGAAACAACTAAATTGTCTTTAAGTATAATAAAAATCAAGTTATATAACATGTTGAACACACAGTCCAGCGGTGGACTGTGTGTTATATTAACCCACAGGTCCCGGGTTCGAGACCTGTGGTGTGCATGACCGTTTCGAGTAAATTGTTTTTAAAATAAAAATGATTTTCGGTTTAATCTAATTAGTGTATATATATAATTAAAATCGGATATATAACGGGTTAGACACGTAGCTCAGTTGGTAGAGCTGCGTGCACGCGTACGAGAGGTCTCGGGTTCGAGCCTCACTCAGCGCACAATAAACTGTCAACGAACCGGTCAACGGTCAGGTCAACGGTCAACCGGCCGGTCAACGGTCAGAAAAATAATAATTTTTTTTTTTATTTATTTTTATTTAATTATTTTAATTAAAAATCAATTATAAATACTTAAAAATAACATTTTTAAGATTAGAAAATAGTTTCAAACTCACAAAAATACACCCAACAATCCTACTAAAATAGTTTAATAAAATGCGTTTACTCACCAAACCATAATGCGATTTATCTAGGTTAAATCTCACTCGTGGTTAAAACCACTTCGCGTGCATTCATCATCATCAACCGAACGCACCCACTGTGAGTGAATCTTACAATTCCCCTTTTAAATTACACGTTTTGGGGTGTGTCATGTGTTATGAACTAATTAATTTATTTATTTAAACTTGTGCCATACCACATCATGACTTAATCTTAGATTGATTTATTGTTGTGATTTATTCATATTCCGTTTGTCAAATTACATGAAACTCATACATTAAGCCCATCAGTTCCTCGTGGGAAACGAGTAGAACATCGCGTGCTTCAATCCAAATTCATTATTGTTCATGTTGTGTTTTTCATTGAGTTTATATTGTTTGTAGTTGTGTTATTCGTATTATCATGTTTATGCAATTCATTCATCAGGCCCCTCAGTTCCTCGTGAGAGACGAGTTGAGCATCGCGTGCCTTTAATTGTTCCATTATTGTTCATGAGTGTTTTCATTTAACATCTTATGATTATTGATCAAGTTACATCTAATGTTACTCATGTTTGGTTGTGCACATTTTTCATAATCAATTTAAATAAATTGTTCAAATGTTTTTCCATAGGATTCACTCGCCAACATTATGTTGATCCAAAAACCTTTTTACACATGATACAGGTGAACAGGTTGAAGCAAGGATAGCATAGGATATGCCTTAGAAGAGAACAAAGGAGTTAGATTGTTAGTTAGATCATGTTGTAGCAATCATTGTAAACTTTCATTTAATTTGTAATAATGAATATGAAACATTTAATAAATGTCATGAGCTTTGATGATAACCCAATCATGCCCCGATCACCTTGTCCGCTGCGGGTCGGGGTGTGACACTCATGCCCGCCCCATAGTCCAACAATGCTTGAGGAATTTTTAATTTTCCCACTCGGATAGGCACAATTGGTGCTCCATGCTCTTTGTCATCTTCTACCTTGGCATTTTTTCCTATACCTGCACTCACTTGACACGAAGAGGTTAGAAATGATTCATTATATTCACTATTAGGAACGGTGCTTACCACATTAATGTTCACGCTTTTGATGTTCTTGGGATTTGTCACTGTGTCACTCGGTAGTTGACCTTTGCCTTTTTTCAATTCCGCAACATCGGTTGCAAGTTGACCCATTTGAGTGGTCAACGATTGAATTGCCTTATCCCGGAATTCATCTTTTTGAATGCGAGCCTCATCCATTTGATTCATCCTTTGCATCTCCATTTGCATGGTCCTCAACATCTCCATGACTTCATTTCCACCTGAAGAACCACTTTGGCCACTATCCGATTGTTGAAATTGCCCTTGAAACCCTTGGTTGTTATATTGTTGACGCGGAACAAAATTCCCTTGGGTCCCTTGAAAATTTGGGTTAGCTTGATTTGCTAGGTTCCCATAATGAAGATTTGGATGGTTCCTCAACCTCGGGTGGTATGTGTTCGAATTCATACCAAAATTTCTACCACCCCCTTGAATGGCATTCACCTCCTCCACTTGACCTTCAACACATAGCTCCACACAAACATCCGCCGCATGCCCTATTTCATTACAATTAGTGCACACATTATAAACTTGGTTAGTTGCGTGTGCCTCTACATCCTCCACGACATTTACTTGCGGTCTCGTAACCACATACTTCTTATTTCTCGATGCTTGTGCCTGTCGTTTAGAGTTGAACGACATTTATTCCAAGAAGGCCCAATCATCTTGCTCATAATTTTTGCCAAATGTACCATTAGAAACCGACAATAAATCGTGAGCATCACCATCACTCAACCCCTCACGAAAAGCATGTAAAAGTTCCCAAAGAGCAATCCCATGATGTGGACAACTTTTAATCATCATGTTAAACCTATCGAATGCTTCGTGAAACATCTCACCCACTTGTTGCCGAAATTCCCGAATACCTTTTCGAGCATCATTTGTCTTTTGAGCGGTGAAAAATTCTTCCAGGAACCTTTGTTGCATTTCCGCCCATGTATAGATCGATGCGGAAGGTAATGTATAAAACCACCTCTTTGCCTTGTCTTCCAACGAAAATTGGAAAAGAACTAACTTAACTTCATCGGATGAAAATCCTTGACCTCAATGGTGTTACAAATGGAATCATAAGCTTCTAAATGGAAATAGGTTCTTCCGATGCTAAACCTTTGTATTTAGGCAAACTTTGGAGCGCATTAGTTCTCACCTCAAAAGTTCTTCCATCCGAATGATGAGGAATTACCACCGGTGAAGGATTGTTTGTGATAACCGGTCGGAATTGAGCTTCAATTCCCCTTACCACTTCTCTATGGTATCTTCGTGGAGCGCCTAACGGTACTCTTGGGCGACCCATTTGAGGTGCAAAGTGTTGATATTGAGGTTGTTGCATCAGCGGTTGTTGTACCGGTCATTGAACTTCGGGAGGTTGTTGAAACGGTGGTTGTTGATATTGAGGGCGCACCTGTTGCAAAGGCATGGGCCGTTGAAACTGTGGCCCATGCGGACGAATTTGTTGTACCCTTGTTGGTTGCCTAACCACCTCTTGAATTGGTTCCAATTGTTGCCCTTGGTACATCACACCTCCTTGAGGTCCCAAATTACCTCTTTCTCCCCCATAATAATAACCTTCTTCTTCGTATCCTTGAAATTCCTCCTCATACCCATCGTCAAAACCATATCCTCCAACGCCCGAAGATTGCATATATTGAGAAGATGGTTGATGAAAACGCGTTTGATATGAAGGTTGAAAAGTGGATGTAGTATGAACGATGGTTGAATTGGGTTGCAATTGATTTGGTGATATTTGTTGAGTAGAAGATGATTGACCAATTGATGTAAAGAAAGATGAATATGGTGGAACCATGGTTGTTGCGGTAAAGGTGAGAGCGGGTGCGGGTTGAGTAATTACGGTAATGTGGTATTAGTGGGTTGTACTTCCAATGTAGAAGTAGGATTTGTAGTAGGATTAGGTGAAGGTGTGGATGGTGATGTTTGACCCGCGGTAGGAGTTGGTAAATCCATGATGACTTTGTTTTCTCAAAGTAAACTCGGTTTTGTCATAACGTTCGCTCAATTTCAGGATCAAATGCTAGCGGTGATGACTTGTGAGAGCCTCTAGCATGCATACACCTGTAAAAACTACCTACACACTAAACACAACCAGCGTAAACCCGAAAATAACAAACAAAAACTACTAAATTAACACACGTTGCGCACTACTCCCCGGCAATGGCGCCAAAATTTGACGTGAAGTCGTGGTCACAATCAAATTTAATCAAATACAACTAATTAGATAGCGGTAAGTGGGTATCGAACACAAGGAGTTTGTGGAAAATGTGTTTATTATGTAGCTTTATGAATTAACCAGAATTAAACTAATTCGCAAAAAGTAAAATTCAAATGTTTGGATTATTTTATTTAAATAACTAAATTAAAATCTAATTGTAAATCAAAACTGGTTGTTTAACATATTAAGAAGAAGCAACCATCCTAGATTTCAGGTTGTTAATCCACACTAATGTTTATGCTTAACTAGAAAGAACCACATAGACATGGTTCGTGTTTAATCGTTTATTTGTGATGAAAGAGAACTAAGTACTCGGATTATGAAATGCGAGGTTGTTACCCGATGATCAATTGATAATTATCTAACCCTAACCCCTCCATGATATCTAGATTGCCAACGGCACCAAGAACGTATGGTTTAGATTAACATCAAACAATAATCAACAAGTTACGAATAAACAATCAACACCATAATAACTCAATCAAACATTCAAAGTTATTATTCTAGAAATTCAAACACAAACATAGTGTTTCACACATAACCCTACATCTAGGATGATCACCGATGGAATTAGCCACTCATGGCTTGGTGAATCATCATCGCATTCAAGTAATTGTTCATAGAAATCAAAACACAAACCGAAATGTTTAGAATTGTTCACAAGCCAAAAAAATCACTCAAATTCGCCTCTAGCCTCCGGCCAAACGTCGCCAATGATGAGATAATGAAAAGGCACCCCCAAAAACAGTTCTTTTTTATGGCAGTTACAAAATTTTCGTAGCTCCGGGCCGTAACCTATGGTTAGGGCCATAGCCTACGGCCCCCTGTGGAAGTCCTACGCCCATCAGGATCTGTCTTACGGCTCCAATAATCAAAACTCAGGACCGTAACCTACGGCCAGGGCCGTAGGCTACGGCCTTCGCTGTAGGTTTCTCCTTTGTTGCTTGTTTCAATGAATAACACTCCATCTCGATCCCATGTGATACCATTCCTTCTCCAAGCGCAGCAACATCGTGTATTAGGTCCCCTTTTTCACCTAAATGCCCAACACACAGTAGTTATCTCATTCTAATAATTACCCCGATTTAAGCGTGTGATGTTGATTAATTTCTAATATTTAAGGGTGTCCTACGGACCACCCGTTAGAGCTTCGCCTCCAAAATGCCAAAGTTACAAATGAGGAGGGCTAGCTAGGTTTATATAGAAGTGCAAGTTCGCTCCTGAAGAACCTAAGTTCGCCCGAACTTGCCATAGCAAGTTCGGCCGGACTTGGCCTAACATGAACATTTGGGCGAACTTGTCTTCAACCTACATAAATACATCGTTCAGCTAGCCTAATCAGCTCTATACTATACATACTCGATAAAAGACTAAGACATAGACATTATGCACCAACAGACTCCCCCTTGGATATAGTCTTCATCTTGTATCAGTCTTCAAAACTCTGTCTTCTTATAAACATTAACGCACCCAACCGAAGAAGTTCTTGTACGGCTTCTTTCGTCGTTCTTGCTTAGGATCCGGCGTCTGGTCTGTAGGAGGTACTTTGTTCATGTGTTGAAACCTTTTAATAATTGCCTTTCTTGTTCTCTCTCGAATTGCTTCGAGACGCTTCTCCTCTTTTAAAAACTCTACTCTTTCTAGATCTCTCCACTTTGTTTGCCACGTCTTCCCTGAATTAACTTCGCATGCATAGCAAACATTAACCCCTTTCTGAAATTGCATCGCTTGTACCTTTTCACTTTCTTCAAATACGATCTTGTTGTAGAACAAGGTTTTGATGTCTTCTCTGGAGCAGTTAACCAACCACATAGGATCAAGAATCCTAATTGTTCTCCATAAACCCCTCATACCCTGATATCCCAATACCTCAACTCTTTCCTTTGAAATATCGAAGTGTTCTTCAAACTTTAAAACAATAACTGCTTCACAAGTTGATGGATCTATCTGCCACCACTTGAACAATGGATAGAAGTTTTGCTCAATCGACATCAGTGGCATGTTTCTCATTTCCCTTGGTCGCTTCATTATCAATGTAATGTCTTTTTCACCTGTCTTTTTGTTTATCTTGATTCTACGACTAGGAATAAATGGCTTCCCATATCTAAATCCTTTCACTGCTTTAAACTTGATAAATTTCCACAACAATTGATCAATCACCTTCATGTGGTATGTAACGTTAACTGTCTGAACTAACTCTTCCACATCCCAATAAGGTAATGTCTTGAAATGAGCAAGATATTTGAAGTATTGCACTCCAAATTCCCTCTTGATTGCATAAATGTTCAGCTCCTAGAACCAATCCCAACTCAAGATATCTCCCAAAGAAACGTCTTTGCCTCTTTGTCTCTAGTAAAGAATGCTAGAGGACGTCAAAACTAACGTTCCCGAGGTATCTCTTTAAACCAGGACTTCTTCGCTTGAGCAATTTCTTCTTTAGTCATTGGCTTTGGTACTTTTCCTTCACGCAAAGATTCTTCAATCTTTTCTTTTAGCATATCTTCATCTAACTGCTTATACATTTCCTCAAAAGTAGGAAAACTTTCAGAATTAGGACCGACGTACTTTGCAGTTTGGTCTGTTTCGTCATCAGAAGACCAATCTTCAACGATCACCCTGTTATACTCATCAGCCTCAAATCTTCTCACATACTGATAATCATTCGGCTCAAATGTGTTAACATTCAACACGTCTTCTTCAAAATCAAACTCTAGATCTGCAGCATATCAACTTCAACTAACTTTGCAAGATCTTCCTTAGTATAGTTGTGTATAAACTCTCCTTCCTCCATGTTATGTTCAAGCATTAACAATAAAGGCTTGGTGGGTACAACAGCAACTGGCTTAGCAAATCTTTCAATATTCAACAGATCAATCTCATCGGTTGGCCCTTTCTGCCGTGACTCCCCCTTAATCTTATCATCCATCTTGTTCGATTCATCATTCATAAGATCAGAGAAATCAGAATCTCCTAACACTTTTGCTTCAGTAATTTTTATACCAACACCACCCTGATCATCATCTTCATCATCAATCATCTTTCATCATCATCATCGTCAGCTACATTCCAATCCTCATATTCCGAATCTTCTTTTTCTTCATCATCTTTATCCTCCTTTTCAGCTTCTTCATCATCCTTTTCAGAAGCAACTATAGGATCAGAAGGCTTGACGGATTCATCAACCTTTGGAATATCGGACTCAGAAGCTTTAGAAACATCTTCAACAAATTTCTCAGCAGTTTCCGAAGATTTAGGGGCTTCACCCTTAACATTCTTTCCTTTACCACTCATTGCTAATTCTTTCTCAGATCTTTCTTTGGATTCTTGTTGATCCAGATGATCATATTCTCTTTGATGAAGTCAATCCCCAGAGAGTTAGATAAAACTTTCTGCGACCTGGTGAATCTTCTATCGTTTAGTGCTTGGATTGACTTTAGATCTGCAATCTCTGTTTGAAGCTTTTCATTTGGATCTTGCAAACTCTAGATCAATGCCTTGAAATATTCTCGTTCATTCTCTAACACTTTCATTTTGTCGTCTAACATCTCTTTCACTATAGAGCTTTGATTCACTTTCTTTACTAACTCTGCTTTTTCTTCTTCATTCTTGGCAACTTTCTCTTCCAAGATTTTCACACGCTTTTCTAAGAGTTCAACATTAGTCTCTGGAAAGAAATCGTTTAGATCTTGCAGACTTATCGGATCACTATGCATATCACCAAATATATTAGGCCCTGCAGATTTTGGTGTTGATTTTGGAGTAGCAGCCTTTGGTGTAGACTTCCTTGGAATAGAACTTTCAAGATTTTAAGTCGTTGGAGCAACCGGTGATTGAATAACCGGTACTTCTACAAAGCCAGACACAGGAGGTTCTTGTGTAGCTCCTAGCCTTTCAGCTTCCGATGATACGATCACAGGAGGTTCTTGTGTGACTCCTGGACGTTCAGCTTCACTTGTATCAACAACAGGAGGTTCTTGTGTAGAAGGTTCTTGTGTGACTTCTTTATCCTGTGCGCCAGAAAGTTCTAGTGTAACTTCTGCGCTTCTCAACGTTCCTTTGTATCTTTTGCTGACTGCCTTTTGAGCTTTCTTTGATTTCCTCTTGCCTTTTGTCTGAGGAGACCATGTAGTCTTTGTCGAAGAAATAGTTGTAGACTTTACACATTTAGCTTTCTTCTTTGGTCTTTCCTCATCTGAATCATTCTCAAGATTTGGATCAAAATCAGAATCCATTTCCTCTCTTTTTCTGCTCAAATTCGAGCTTCAGATTTTTCTGTTTCTTTTACTAGTTCTTTGTCATAATCATTATCTTGTTCAGAAGTAGCAGATATTACATCATCTTGTGTTGCTTTCTCATCTCTTGACTCTCAACAACTATTGCTGCACTTGAACCTGCTTCAGTTTGAACATTCTCAGGTTCATCTTCATCAACGAGCATAGTTTCAATTTTCCTTGCAGCTCGTTTCTTTTTCGGCTTTTCAACCTCGGCCTTTAAGAACCATTCACTTCTCGCTTTCGGCTTGAAGTCTTTGAACCATTCTTTTTCAGCATTAAGCTCTTTCTCATCATCACTGTCGTCTTTTCTCCATTTGTTTTCAGGTGGCGCAACATAATTTGGATCTTTAATAGCCCCGAAAACTGGCTTTGCAACAGGAGCTGATGCTTGCTTCTGAAACTTGATTAGCTTCTTCACTGTTGTCTCATCGAGATGAACTAGGTATAACACATTGTTCGGATCTTGTGCAATATTCGTGAACTTCTCATCAATTAGCATTTGCACGAATCTCGGATATAAACATAACCTCGAATCCTCCAAATTCTTTGACATATGAGTGAAAACCAGCTTAGGATAGTTAAACGGCTTCTTCAAAATTAATGTCGTTGCCATGCAGGCCATATAATCTTGCACGTCGTCTAATCCCGCCTTTCGATTACTAAATGTATGAATAATAGCATGCATAAGGAGTTTGTAGGGGTTAGGCACTTCCCCTTTCTTCAATGTTGGTTTGTTCACGCTCCCTTTGTAGCCCATTCTGAAGAAACATCTTCTAACCATCTTTTCATCAAGATAAATTGGATCGTCTTTGTTGTCGTTGAATTGCAGAATCCGTCGAATATCATCTTCAGTTACAGAAATCTTCTTAACCTCATTTCCAACTTGTACTGATGAATTAATCATTTTCTGATCATCACTAAGCTCCGCGTTCGTCCAGAATTGGAAAGTATGAGATCTGTATGACACTGTGCGTTCCGTGATAGCCCGATGAATAGGACTTTCTTCCAAAAACTTCAAGATACTCTTGTACTCCTTCTAAGATGGACATATCGATTTTGTCGAGCGTAATACAAGTGTTGTGAGTCTTAGAAAACTCTATCAAGATTGCATGTGCTGGAGCTTGAGCCTGAAAAAAAGATGCAAAACAATTAGCACGCTTATCGAGAAAAGTTTCACAAAATATTTTCTTAACACTTACATCAAGTTCGGGTGAACTTGATATGTGTTACACATTCTGTTTTCTTCAAGTTCGCCCGAACATGCTTTAACAACATGTTCCTTGTACACATATAAGTTCGGGCAAACTTATACTTTAAAACAATACTCAGATTTCAATATCACAAGTTCGGGCGAACTTCCATTAACTTTATCAAAATTAGATTTAAGAAGTTCGGTCGAACATGCTATTGATCATTTATTCAGATATGTTAACAAGTCCGGTCGAACTTGATAACAAGTTCGGCCGAACTTGTCATCATCTACAACCAAAACCTGTACAACACAATAATGACCATTTTAAATCAATTCCTCATGACTTCATGGTCGTTTACTTTGTTTATGTCAATTTTAAGTTCGATTTGGTCCAACAACTCCTAGATCTATTAGATTTTAAAGGTTCAGATTCAAAATCTTTGATTAAGATCCAAGATACGGTTCAATGTCCAAATACTCACCTCTGTCATTGTCAATGGTGTGCCAATCACCTAAAACAACCTAAAATCAGGCAGTATAAGATGTATATTTGCCAAAATCACAACTTCGCTCAATCGTCAGTAAGTTCGCTCGAGTGTTTGTTTGCTGATAAATGAGTTCGCCGAACTTGCTTGGTACTTATACCATTGCAAGTTCGGGCGAACTTACTGAGCCCAACTAACAAGCCCATCAAGCCCGGAAAACTTATAAATAACTATCAGCCATTTTGCAAGTTCGGTCGAACTTGCTGAAAGTTAAACTTGAATCAGTTTAGCAAGTTCGGCCGAACTTGCCAAACCACAATTTCAACCTTTTTTTCAATTTTTTCAATTTTTCAATTTAACCCCTGAAGTTTCCAACTTTTTACCAGTTATAAAAATCCACTTGGTTGACCAAGTCCAAGCTAATAACCTTGGTTAACCGATTTTTCTGCCGAGTCCAAGTTAATGACCCGGTTTGACCCGTTACGAACAAACTGTCGATATTTCAAAATCAAAGTTTCTAATTAATGAACTTTTTATTGTTTTGGCTTATTTAGATTTAATAGATTAGCTCCCAGCCTGTTGTCAAAGAGATTCCCACCAGTTCTAGCATCTTACCAGACTTCGAAGACTCGTTCTCCAACATTGGTTTGCTGAAAACAATGTAGAAATAAAATCTTTTTGTATTTTTGTAAGTTTATGCTAAAACACACTGAAAATCTTTTTGGATTTAATCTGTAAAGCTGATAAACTATGTACAGGACAATGTAAACTATGTACAAACATATTTACAGACATATTTTTGTGAATTCGTGTCTTAAAGGATCATATAAGTTAATTGAGACATATCACCAGTTCTGTTGACCTTTAACAGACTTTAAGTTTTAAACTCGTTTACCTAGATTGTCGATATGTTTGTCCACTTAAGCTTTACCATATTTCTCAATTGTTTCAAGATATGTTAAGGTATGATTTATGAAACTTGACTTTAACTGCGGTTCCCACTTCTTGAATATACTCCCGTATCCAGATTCCCTAGATTTCATCTTACAGGTGAATATAGCGTAATTGATATCTGTATCTGGGTAATGCAAGACCTTGAGAGCTCAGGTTAGTACTACCGTACAGACAAAGAGATGAAGGGTCGACTTTGAGGTGTGTTCCACTTAAGGAATCTTTTCAGCACTGAAAATGATTAGATCTTTTGATTCTTTTCAAAATTGCATGAAGTTTAAGGTTTATTTAGCAAAAGTATTATAGAAGTTCTAGGATATTGCTTCCGCAAAATCAGAAGAACTTGTATAATAACCCAGATATCAACTATCTATAAAGACTCGTATCTCAGAATCAGGCAATCTCTCAAATGAAATTTCGGAGTACTAAGTCCATATATCCAAGATGTGTTAATCCACAAGATTAAGAGTTGTTAAATTTAGTGTATATCTCGAAAACAGTTTACTGAACGTGTTAAGCCTATCGACACATCCACATAAGACTTGTTTATCACTTTTAAACTTTTCATTTCTTTAGTATACTTTGATAGCCCACTGATGTACTATCATTTCCTTTTTGTGACATCGAATTCTTTTTATCTCTTTCAATGTTTTTGTACATTTTTGAATTTTTCAATGTTTTTGAATTTTTAAATTTTTCATATGTTTTTGTATTTTCCCAAATATTTCTCCCCCTAAAATCAAAAACATATTTTTGGATTTTAGATTTTTAAGAGATACTAAACTAGAAAGATATTTACAAACCATACAAACCAATGCGGATTACGTGAATTCATCGTCCGATCCGTATTCAACCTCAGCTTCCGCACCTGTAAGCAAATTTTTAATATCGTTAAGCCGCGTTAGATACTTAAATCTTATTAATGAAATGCTTTGGTATAAAAATCAGCCCTTTGTTCGTCGATGTGGATTTTTTCTATTCGAACCAATTTCTTTTCGTAACAATCATGAATGAAATGGTAACGAATTTCAATGTGTTTTGTATTGAGTGATGAACCGGATTTTTAGTTATATCGATGGCTGCTTTGTTATCTACAAATAAAGGCGTGTCAAGAAACTGCAGACCATAATCCTCATATGTTGCTGAATCCAGAGGATTTGAGAGCAACAGCTAGAAGCATAAATGTATTCCGCTTCACAGGTTGAGAGAGAGACCGTAGTCTGTTTCTTACACTTCCACGTTACCAAACGTGTGCCAAAGAACTGGCATCCTTCAGTTGTAGATTTCGAGTTCAGTTTGTCCACTCCGAAGTCTGAATCAGCGTATCCAGTGAGATAAAAAATTGTCGTTCTTGGGTTACCACAGGCCGATGCTTTGGCAACCTTTCAAGTAACGGAAGATTCGCTTGCTATCTACAAGTGTGACATTCGAGGACTTAACTGATATCTCGCACATAAGCATGTAGGATACATGATGTCCGGGCATGATGCCGTCAGATACATCAATGAACCTATCATCGTCGATACAGTGTTTCATCAACTTTCATTCCTGTCTCATCTACGTAAATCCCATGGTTTAGTGCCAGCGGTGTCGAAAGCGGCTTCGAGCTATCCGTTTCAAACTTTTTGAGAATGTCGTGCACATACTTAGTCTGATGAATGAATATCCCGTCTGGAAGTTTGATCCACTTGAAGACCTAAGAAGAACTTCATTTCGCCCATCGAGAACATCTCGAATTTCTTCTTCATGATCTTTTCAAACTCTTTGCACAGATTATCATCCGTAGAACCGAAAATGATATCATCCACATAGATTTGTACTATTATCATGATGCGATCCAACTTCTCTGGTAAACAAGTGTGTCCACTGTGCCTCGTGTAAAGCCATTTCCTACGAGATGTTGCGATAACGTCTCGTACAAAACTCTCGGGGCTTGGTGTAAACCGTACAAGGCTTTGTCCAGAAGATATGCTTTATTCTTGTTCAGTGGATCGACAAACCCCAGTGGTTGGCCGACATACACTTGTTCACGAAGTTTACCGTAGAGAAATGCAGATTTTACATCCAACTGGTACACCTTAAATCCTTTCCAAGCTGCGAACGCTAGGAAAATGCGGATAGACTCTAATCGCGCAACCGGTGTGTATACCTCTGTGTAATCTATACCTTCCTGCTGGTGGAATCCCTTGACAACCAGCCTAGCTTTGTTTCTGACTATAACCCCCCGATCGTCTCTTTTACACTTGAAGACCTACTTTGTATCAATAGCTTTTTGCTTCGGTGGCAAGTTTACAAGCTTCCAAACACCCAACTTCTCGAACTGTAAAAGTTCCTCTTGCATTGCTATCACCCAATTCTCGTCTGCCAGAGCCTCATTAACATGTCATTGGCTCTATTTGAGAAATGAAACACAAGTAGTAGCAGTAATTCTGAGTTGGTGCAACTCGGGTGTAGAAACAGCTAAGTGCTTTGTTAATTTGGTTTAGAGTACGCACACCAGTTTGTAGTTCTCCTATGATATTCGTTGAAGGATGGTACGAATATGATCGCGGCATTTCTTTTGTTGGAACATCAACTGAGCTTTGCTGATTTGAAACAATCACATCACTGTTCACATCAACATTAGGAGTACTCGTTGAAGCTTCGTTCTGATTTCCCGAACTAGTAGATTGATTCAACAAGTTAGGAAATCTGCTCAACTTCTTCATCCGATGAAGTTTCATTATCAGCATCAAATGTCGGTGCTTCATCTGAGTCAGAATTCTGATTCTGAGGTGAACTGGGCACTATTGTGTTTTCTGGTTCATTAGAAGCATTCACTGGAAGTGTAGCAGGTGTTACTTCTGCTTCAGAAGTATTTTCAACTTGAACACCACTACTATTGCTTGGACCTGCTCCGGAACATGAAGAATCCAATGTGGGTTGATTAACCACAATTGGTCTAATGATTTGATCTTGATTCGCTGACTGGTGAAGATAATATAACGCTGCAGCTTCTTCGTCAGATGGTTCTTCCGGCAAGTCAAATGACTTCCAAAGGTCTTGATAGTTAAAAAGCCATGTGTCACATCTCCTTTGAATAGGATCCGTATAGTTGAAACAATCCACGAACTGTGCTTCAATAACCTTTCTCAACGAAGGAACATATGCTCTTCTTAACGGACTCGCATATCTGACAAAGAAACCTTCAAGAGATTTAGCTCCGAATTTGCCATCTTGGTCTATTATAGTGCATGGCGCACCAAATGGTTCTAAGAATTTCAAATTTTGCTTCCGTCGGTTTATCATCTCGAAACATGTTTTCTTTGTTGGTTTGACAGTGAGAACTCTGTTAGCGTTGTAGCAAGCCGTAGCAACCGCTTCACTCTAGAAGCTGACTAGAAGTTTAGAATCTGCAAACGTGGTTCTCGCAGTTTCAATCAAAGTTCTATTCTTCCGTTCAGCTACTCCGTTTTGTTGTGGAGTATAGGGAGCACTAAACTCGTGCAGAATCCCTTTTGCGTTGCAGAATTCCTTCATTTTGTTATTCTTAAACTCTGTGCCATTGTCACTTCGATGCGTTTGACGGCAGATGATAAAGGTTCTCGAGTTTCTTGAATAAAATAACCAAGTTCTCGAACGTTTCGTCTTTTGATTCCTGAAAGAATACCCACGAATATCTCGAATAGTCATTGTCACGACCAAGCAATATAAGTCTCCTGAGATGCTTCGAACATTTACAGGACCAAATAAATCCATGTGGAGACGTTCTAATGGCAACTTGTGAGTTTAGAATTTTATTCGGATGAGATTTCTTGATCTGCTTTCCCTTTTTGCAGTCTAAGCAGTGATCAGACATATGAAAACCCCGAAGATTTACACCTTCTACAAGATCATTATGAACCAAGTAATTCATTTTTCTTAAATGAATATGCCCCATCTTACGATGCCAAAGAATAGAATCCGTTTCAGTAGCCTTTGTCACAACACATTGTGCTGATTTTGATGAAGTGGTAGCGACGCCCATATCAAGAACATATAGATCATTCTCTCGAGGTGCTCGCATCAGAATCCACTCATCTGGTATTTTGAATCCCGACTTCAAGATAATACACTCTATGTCGTTGAAATGCACCGTGAACTTCTTGTCACAAATCTGCGATATGCTCAGAAGATATTTTCCAACTCTGCAATATAATTTACGCGATCGAATGAAACAACGCCATTGGAGAGTTTTCCCTCGGCGACTATCCTTCCACCCTGGTTACCTGCAAATCCAACATATCCACCATTGATAGCTTTTATGTCGAATAGCAATGCTTTCATTCCCGTCATATGCCTGGACGCTCCACTATCCAAAATCCACTTAGAAAGTACGGATCTCTGGAGCCCCTGCACATATCAACAATCTATTTAAAAAGCGAGACCCAAGCCTTTTTGGTCTTGGGTTGAATTGGATAACCATCATCAAAATCAAATTCACATTCATCAGCATAATCGAATCCACACTCATCTGCATAATCAAATTCACATTCATCATCAGAATTTTCTATGATATTTATGTTTGAGAACTTTACTGTCTTTTTATCTTTTGAATTGTTACCACTTGTAGTTTTGACATTTTCAGATGTGGTTTCAATTATGATTTCAGATTTTGATTCTTTCATGCTATCACTAGTCTTAACAAGCTTAGACTTAGTGATCTCAGATGTTGTTGACCGTTTCTTTGCAATCCAGGCTTGAGATTTTATGTTAGCCTTCTTGATGTATAACTTGTTTTCATTAGCTTTTGAAGATTCACCTTTTTGGAAATAGAATTCTCAAATTTCTTTTCAAAGACTTGTTTCATTTCATCTTTGTTAACATTTCTTTTTAGAATTCTTATTTGCCTAAACTCTAGGTTGCTTCGGTTTCACAACATTTGAACTTTCTTTCCTTCGAAGATAACCCGGCTTTGATTTTGGACCATTGGCATGCAATATGACCAATTTCGTTGCACTTGAAACAAGTCCGACAATCATGTGGATGTCCTTTTGTGGGTTTTACACCACTTGTTTTGGCACCACTTGCAATTTTGGCTTTATCTCGAAGTTCTTTCTGTTTCTTGAACTCATCGTTTAATTGTTTCCCGATCAAACTTTCCTCATGAACCCTGTTCGTCCCATATACAAAATTCATGTTTTTATTTTTGTATTCATGAAATGGTGACGTTTTCTTTTTAGGTTCATCTGATTCCTCTAATCCCAACCCAGCTCTCCGGTTTTCCGGATGATCACCACCATTCCTTCGGTAGTTTTTTCTCTTAGGTTTGGAATAAAATTTCTTTTCATTGATCTCCAGATCATCTGATGTGACTTCCATGAGTTTAAAGAATTTGTCTAACAATTCTTCTTTCACGTTCTGAATCGGAAAACTGTCATCAAAGTATAATCTATCAGATTCCTTAATCTTGTACATTACAACATTAGGATCATCACATAGATCATTCTCCGATGATGTATCGTCATCTTCAGACTGTGAATCAGAATTCTTTGAACTCGAGTCGGCGCGTTTAAAGCTGCCTTCATCAGAATCGTTCAAAACATTTTCAACAACCTTTTTAACCACAGCATTGTCATCATTTGTTTTAGTATAGATTACATTAATGTTCTCTGGCAACACTGTTTTCTTTTCAGATAATAACTCAATGTTGAGTTCCTTATCCATCCCATCAGCGGATTTGTGACAATACTTCTCGCATAGGGGTGGAGGAACATTGCTGTATTCTTTACCAATTTTCTTTTTGGTTTCTCTTCCGATGGAATTGTCGAAAGGATGTGATCAATGACATATGCGTTACAAGTGTAACTTCTCAAAAGTTGTTGAACATGCTCTGTTTCAATTTTCATATCTTGGAGTTGTTGCTTAGTTTCAGCAATGGTGTTAATATAGATATTAATCGCTTTTTGCTTATCCATTACTGTTCCTTTTAACATCCTTATGTATCATGTTGTTCGATAGTATTTCTATCGAGCCTATCATAATCATTTTTTATTTTGTCATACGCTTCCTTCATTGTGCGATAATCGTATTCAAAAGTTCATTATGCACATTGTTTTCACCGATGATCTTTGATTTTTCGGCACATTTAGAACATGGTTCGGTACATTTTGTACAAGGTTTCTCAACCTCTACAACTTGTACTTTGACAACTTCATTTACCTCTGGACCTACCTTGGTTAGATTTGCCATCAAGGCTTTGTCGGCAATGTCCTTGAGGTTTTCGGCATTCACCTCTTGAGTAACATCAATGATTACTTCATCAGTTGATTTATTCTCGAGAACTTGTTCCTGAGAACTTCCATCAAAATGACCTGAAAATTATTACACAAATTAGAAGATAAAATTCCTTGCTTCTGCAAGTGGATATACTCTTCTTCTTCACGTTGTTGTGGCAGATATTGTTCCAGCAGAATATTCTCCAAAGCCGCTGCTTCTTCTGCAGAAGTATCTTCAACAATTTCAGCCATTAACGCAACTCTGGTCTTTTTACCAATGTAGGAATTCCACTCGAAACTATCATCTTTGTTTGATGCAACCATAGCCTTTTCAATGTTACTGCAATTTGGTTTCTCTTGGATTTCAACCTGAGTCTTCTTCGGGAAAGGCTTGCACTGAAGTGACTTCTTGTAATACTCGTTGCCTCCTCCGAATGGACTTTGATTTCCGTTGCTTCAGGGTTTTTACACTCTCTCTTAAAATTCCCTTTTGGCGACATCTGAAGCACATGACTTTTGTCTTGTCAAAACCTAGTTTGTTGCTTGAATTTCCGATATCTCGGCCAGTGAGAGCAACGAACTTGGTAACCCTTCGGATAATCGAAGCTAAACTCCACTTAATATCCATCAACTCGAGTTCTTCTTCATCCACTTGGTCAAGATCTTCTGCCGTCATTTCGGGATTTCCAATTTTACCGGCTACAAGACTTTCGTATGATTCCAGAACAGTGGCAAGAAGCGACATATGCTGTTTAGCGACTTGTTCCAAAACAACGTTGTTCAAATTCACTGCGATGTTGCACTTGTATACATTAGAATCAGAATTTGTTTGTTGATTCTGATTTGCTTGACTTTGATAAGATTTGAACCAGTACTTGAGAATGAAGACTGTGGACTTTGATCATATTGAAGATATGACTGATTCTGATTCTACTGCGAATTGTTCGAAGAATTCACACTTGCGTTGAATGTTGTCTGAATCTTTGGACTTGAAATATTATCTTGCATTCCCCTCTTGTAGTACAAACCAACGTCTTGAACAACATTAGGTTCTTTGACTTTGCAATCTTCAAGAGTTCCATTTCATGGCCTTCGAGTTTATCGATAAATGTTGACAGCTTGAAGAATTCCCATTTATCGCTTTCATTCTGAACCGTTAGATAAGTAGTCCACTCTCCATCTGGTAGTGCGTCAGCAAGCTTGTCGATGTACTCTTGTTCCTTCTTCTCGAGACCGCGTCTTCGCATTTGGACTTTAAGATGACAGAAGCATTCAATCATCTGCTTCATGGTCTCACCCTTCAGCATGTTGAAGATATCGAACTCTTTCATAATGAGAGCTTTCTTGCTCTTTATCATCTTCGCGCTTCCTTGATACTTCTTTTGAAGTGAGAGCCAGAGATCTCTTGCAGTTGTATATTCTGGTAGCAAAACGAGAATATCTTCTTTGACAGATTGTTGGATAAGACTGATCATCTTTTTCTCAGCAATGTATTCTTCTCTCTGTACAGTCGTGTAGTTGTACTTTTCCAACACTTGCTGGTGTTCATCCACCGGAACAGTGTAACCTCTTTCAATCGACACCCAACCCGCAAAGTGCATGGATTGAACCCAATATGTAAATTTCTCTTTCCATGCTTCATTCTCGTCCATGCTTATTAGCTTGGGCGGTTTAACAGTCGTGCCCATTTCGTTATCAAGATTGACTTGATGGATCACGTTGGCATTTAACGAACTGGCTCCGGACATGAAAGCTCTTTGAATATCATCCATTGTGAATAACAAGACGTGTACACTGAAAATACTCAAAAACTTTTGAAAATATTAGTTCTACTACAAGTTCGGTCGAACTTGTAGTTGAAATGAAGAATTCAGAATTATTCACAAGTTCGGTCAAACTTGTGAATATTGATTTGAAAATTTTCTTTTTAATAACCTCGGTCGAACTTGTTGATGGATGTTGTAAAGATTTTGTAAGTTCGAGCGAACTTAGCAAATGACGTTTTATGAAAACTAGCAAGTTCGGGCGAACTTAGCTAAAAATCTTTGAAATTTATCAAGTTCTGTCGAACTTGATAAAAATTCATATAAAAATCTAGCAACTTCGAGCGAACATAACTAATTTTCTTCAAAAGTTCACTCAAGTTCGAACGAACTTGGCAATTTTTTCTTAAAAACACCTCAAGTTCGAGCGAACTTGGTAAAAAAATCACTGAAAAAGTGAGTTTTTAGCACAAGTTCGGCCGAACTTGGCTAACAAGTTCGATGAACAATGTTTTGGAAAACATGGTTTTTTCAAATTTGACATCAATTCGATTGATTTTGGTCTCCAATCTTTCAAGGGTTTATCTTTGTTGTATTTTACATGATATATTCAAAATGGAAAAGATTTTGACCGTGAATTCTTCATTTTTGATGAAAAAGTTAAGAAAATAGAAGAATGGAGATGAAATAGAAGTGTCTTGTCTTGATACTATCAAATCAAGTTGTTCTAGCTCTGATACCACTTGTAGGACCGATCCTCGATGCTAAGGAACCTAAATTTGATATCTAACGTCCATAATAGCGGAAATATTACGTCGTGTTTACCAATAGACAAGAATTAATCAGTTAATCGTCAGTTTTATTGATCAAACGTCAAGAGTACAAACTGACAGAGCTTCGCCTCCAAAATGCCAAAGTTACAAATGAGGAGGGATAGCTAGGTTTATATAGAAGTGCAAGTTCGCTCCTGGAGAACCTAAGTTCACCCGAACTTGCCATAGCAAGTTCGGCCGGACTTGGCCTAACATGAACATATGGGTGAACTTGTCTTCAACCTACATAAATACATTGTTCAGCTAGCCTAATCAGCTCTATACTATACAAACTCGATATAAGAATAAGACATAGACATTATGCACCAACATTTTACCAGGCTCTTAGGCTTGTTTTAGTCCATACAGTGCTTTGTTTAGCTTGCAGACATAATCAGGATGGAATGTGTCTTTGAATCTTGGTGGTTGACACACGTAGACCTCTTCTTGGATTTTTCCATAGAGAAAAGCACAATTTATATCCATATGATAAACCTTTATGTTGCGGTTGACAACAAAGGCCAAGAAGAGTCTTATTGCTTCCAACCTTGCTACAGGAGCAAAAGTCTCATTTAATCAAATCCATCTTCTTGAATGTAGCATTGAACCAGAAGCCTGACTTTGTTTTTTTTATAACAATGCCTTTTTCATTATTGTATTTTTGAAAACCCATTTTGTACCAATTGCACAAGTGTCCTTTGTTAATGGCATAAGTTCTTATACTTGTTGTCTTTTAAACTAAAGAAGCTCTTCTTACATGACTTCTACCCAACTTCTGTCTTTTAATGCCTCTTGGTATTTGACGGGTTGGATTAATGATAATAAGCCTGCAAATAGGCAGACATTTGAAGTTTAGCTTCTTGTGAGCACTCCTACATTGATGTCTCCTATAACTTGTTATGGTGAATGAGATCTATGGAAGATAGTGTTACTAGTGTATGGAATGATGGAGTTTTGTGGTGAGACGCATAAATGGGAATTTTCTGGTGAAACCCATGTTGCCATTGTAATATGGTCAATAGTGGTTTCAAATGGTGGTGGTCGGTTTGGCCAATAGGAGAATTTGATGTAGAGGATAGATTAATGGTTTGACCACATGAAACATCAGTGGATTGAGGTTAACTTTGGTCAGCAGTGGTTTCAGTTGTTGTGGACTGACTGTTGTTTTGAGCAGATAAACTTTGTGGATCAGAAGAGACTTTGTGTTTGGTTGGCATCTCAATGTCAAATGTGTAATCCTGTTGCACTGTTTTTTTGTTTTCCTTTATCGACCTGAACCTTTGCAATAACTTCTTCACAATCGAAATTTATCAAGATCGAATAGTTCTGCATGATTTTTTGGGATTTTCAAAGATGATAATTCATTAAAGTTTACATTCAATGTTTCTTCTATAGTCATTATGTTAAGCACTTTATAGGCCTTGGTTGTAGAAGAATATCCCAAGAAATATCCACAATCCCTTTGGCTGCAAATTTTGAAAATTGAATCTTTGAGATTTAAAATAAAGGATGGGCATCCAAAGATTTTGGAAAATGAGATTAATGGTTTTATTTTGAACAAAATCTCATAGGTATTCTTTTGATGCCTAAGATTTATTAAGACCCTTTTTGAACATAGTATGCAATATTCACAGCCTCTGCCAAAAATGACAATGGAAGACCAGAATTTGCAAGCATAGTTCTTGAGTCTCAATAAGGTTTTTATTTCTTTCAACGACCCATTTTGTTCAGGTGTCATGTGTCCTAGGAATACTGAATTGTGCATTATCCCTCTAGATATGCAGAATTCATCAACCTATTAGTTTCTGAATTCTATCCCATTATCACTTCTGATGGACTTCACAGGAAGATCATATTATTTTTCTATTTTATATGATAAATTCTTTTAGAATTCTTGTAGTCTTATATTTTGAGTGTAAAGAAAAATATCCATGTAAACCTAGAAAAATCATCAACTATGACAAATCAATATCGTTTTTGACTTAAGCTCATTAGTTTTACTAGGCCAAACAAATCCATATGCAACAATTGCAAGCGTTTGGTTGTTTTCGACTCTTCAATGGGTTTGTGTGATGCCTTGTGTTGTTTACCTTTTAGGCAGGAAACACAATATTTGTCACGCTTGAATCATTTGGTTGGTAATCCTCTCACAAGTTTTAAATTAACAGGTCCCATTCTTTTATGCCATAACTCTGTTTTTCTTTTGTTAAAGCAACATAAAATAAGTAGACATTGGATTTTGGGTTTTCTTTGGACATATGCACTACATAAACATTGCTACTTCTATGAGCAACAAGTTGTGTGATGCTTTCAGCTATAATTTTGTCAATCTTTTTAACAACCTTAGGTCCAACGATTTTACTAGTTGTCTTTGTAAAAAATGAGCCACAACCTTTGTCACTCATTTGTGAAACATTGAGTAAATTAATTTTTAAGTTGTCTATTAGATTAACATGTTCTAAATTTATCTTACCAACCCGGATTGTCCCTGACCACCATCACCTTTCCTTTAGAATTGTTTCCAAAGGAAATGTCACCACCTCCAAAAGTATGGCAGTTAGTCAGTAGAGCTTTACATCTAGTCATATGTCTGGATCCTTCATTGTCTACATACCATAGGCTATCTAGGGAAGTAGATACTCCCATTTTGGTGGCCATGAATGCACATTCACAATTATTTTCATCTTCAGTTAGATTTCAAGGATCATTAATTTTTACAACCCCATCATTTCCCTTTTTCGCAAACATAAGTCTGCATTGGGTTAGATGTTCTCTCAGCATTTTGTATGCTGAGAGTTTTCTGATTGTTTTCATCAATCTCATTGGTTCTAATGAAACTCTCTTTCAACTCATCCCATAAATCTTTTGAACTATCATAGTGTGATATCTCTGCATAGATCTCATTTGGTAGAGCCTTTGCAATTATGATGAGTGCTTTGGCATCTATTTCAAACTTTTTGAAATCAAGCATAGAGTAATCTTTTAGTTTCTTTGGCTCATTTACATTAGGATTTTTGACACAAGGTGTCATTGGAATAGTACATTACAGACCTCCAACATCCTATGTTTTGTTGAGCCACATAGTATACCATTATGGCGCTGCCAGATATTGTAATTTGATCTACCAAACATTGGTGGTTTTCTATCACAACCGAAGATAAAAGAATTATAGTTATTAAGGTTATTCTCCTTTGTTCATTTTAGAAGAAAAATAGAGTATGTGTAAGACAATTTTTGAGTTCTTCACTTTCTACTATGAGCTACGAATAGTATTGGATCTTTGATGAGCTGATCTTTGTATGTTAAACTGATTGTGAGATCAAGTTTAACGTGACCAAGCTCTGATACCAATTGTTAGTATCTGAGTTTTAAAAATTTGTAAACCAATATTAATTATTACAATAAAGTTTACAAATAGAGAGATATTATCAATAGCTATTTTTCATTGATTCATAATAATCAATGGTTTTATAGTGATGATTCTACAATCTTCCCCTCAGACTGATCACTCACTAGAACTATTCGTACAAAAGAGAATGTGTGAAGTGGTAAAATAGATCTCTAACAGGTGAGATTTATTTATACTAAGTACTAAAGCTCTATTCGTGATAACTGACGTCACCCTGATAGTGACATCTAACATTTTTACAAGAAAAGATTCCACAAATGTTGTACACATTTGTGCAAATTCTGTCATCTGTTCTAACTAGTCTAAACACTGATACATGATAAATAATGTTACATTTGGGAAAACATTGTCTAAGCTATCCTCTGTTGTAGTTATCCAAACATTTGTTTAGCCATACAGATGTTTGGTCTTCTTCATCAGACCTTTGGCTTCAATAGGCTTTAGCCTTCAACAGATGTTGTTTCTTCTTAAATAACGGTTCCAAGTCTTGATCAGATGTTTGCTTTGTTCTTGTACAGATGTTCTGGTTAGGTGTTCAGGATTCATTATCTTTAGGGAAAGAATTGCTTCATCAACTATTTATTTCTTGATCCTTGATTCATATTTTGGCTTTTGAATATCATCTGTTCTTTTGTAGGTCCAACATTAATAATCGAATCTTGTTGCCTCTTCATAGTACCTTCATGTGCCTACACTATAACTTTCAATGATCAACATATCCTTGAAGATTAACCACAATATTCTTTAAATGAACTGAATTAGATTTTTGCAGTTGTTGTGGAGTTTTGAGAGTACCACCTATTGAAGGAAAAGATAAATTCTCCAAGTCCATCTCATTTATAACAGCAAACAGTCTGTCCTGGGAATTAAACGGTTTTCAGGTATGTCAGTTGCAATGGTTATGCATTAGTGGTCACCAGTACTTCGGTAGTTGTTGTAGCTGTTAAAGTAAATGAAGCTAGTAGTAGCAGTCCCATGCACTTCAGCTTTAGAGTTAACATTTATAGAACCTGAAATTCAAACAAATGTTGGCTTAGATGTTGCTCAACATTGTACCGGATCCACTGGTACGCTGGTTGGAGATGTAGGATTGAGATTTTGAATATTCAGTGTATGTTTTCCCATCCTACGAGGAGACTTGGATCTTCTTCTATTTTATCCTCATCTTCAATAACCGGTTGTTTTTACTGTGAACGTTTGGAAGAACTAGACGAAGCATCTTGAGAAGTAGGATCTTTTTTTCATATTACAAGTGTCCCATTTTGAAATTAACAAACCATACCATGTGGGCTATACGTATTAAGGGAATACTTGAGGCAAACAGACTCTAGGTGATGATAGAACCAAATACTAATATGCAACCACAGATTAAGAAGGCTAAAAAATCATTACCAAGTTCGCATTATTGAAAAGGAAAGAGGAAGATACGATAGATGCCTTCACCACAAAGTTGAATATTATATAGGTAGAGTTCTAGAGTGAACCTAGTGTTATTTGTGAACCGTGAGAACTATTCTCAATCATTGATCTATTTAAGATAAACGGTTATAAAAAAGGCAATAAAATAAAGAGGTTAATGATAAGGGTGTATTGGTAATTTTGCTATCCTATCATAATGGAATGTTGATTTTTTTTTATTTTCGCTGAGGTTATGTGTACACAAGTGTACATGCCGTTTTTCCTACAACGTACACAAGTGTACAAGCAGTTTGTACACTGTTTTACATTTGTGTATTGGAATCATGTACACTTGTGTATATAAACAGTAAAATACTGAAAAAACGAAACTTCATATGTTTTTCTTTTTTATTAAAAAAACTATAACAATATTATACTCAAATTAAAGAGAGAAAAAAACCCGTTTTTATAGTGTATTTAAAAGAAAAAAATATTAACATATGAAAAAAGTTATAACGATTTAAAGATCGTAAGGGGTAGTTAGTTTAATGTTATAACTTCCTTACTTAAATTGATTAATTACCATCATATCCTTTACATCTAAAAAATGATCAATGACTCAGATTTGTTCACAAACAAGGATGTGGTTCACTCATGAACCTCATCCATTATATAATCTCCTAAATTTTGTGCCAGATAGGTTCATTCAGATTAATCTGTTCTAGATACAATGATTCTAGATGAGGCTATTGGTAGACTGACGCCCATTGAAGAAATAATCAGATTGAAAAAGGAAGTATAAGGCTTACCGTAGTGGGGCGCCATGAGGGCGGTCTGGGAGCCGAAAACGCCCCATAGCGCCGCCCACACCATTACGTGGGGCGCTGTGCGGGAAAAAATTGTGAGGGGCGCCTTCATGAAAGCGGCGTTTTGCAAATTGTTTTCAAAATTCGACCGTTGACAAACGGTCATATATTTAAAAAAAATACTTTTTTTATTTTAAAACTCAATAAATACTCCTCCATCTCTCTTTTTTTTTTAAAATTCAACACACTTCTACTTTCATCCTATTCTTTCCCTTTTTTATAAAAATTTACAATCTTTTAACCATCAATCCTTTTAACCGGGGTTTCATTCCTCCACGTTCGAGCGCCGATACGAACCAACCAAGCACTCTACTCGTCCTGTTTCTACGATACCCACTCGGCCCACCCCAAATGGGCCGACGTCCCTACGGTAGGAGCGAATTCTGGTCGGTCGGCGAATAAAAGGCCGTCGAAGAGATCAAAAACCCGGAACACCGACTTCCGACGCTCGAAACATCGACGTAAACGATGATATTCCGGAGGAAGAGCCGGTTGAAGAGCTACCACGACCCGCCGGACGAACCGCTTCAAGAAGCGGTGCGAGATCGAAATGGCCCGAGTCATCGTCGATGTCATCCGACATGACTAATGCATTTTTGGAGGTAAACCGACGCCTTTAAGACATACACGACTTAGGGACTAAACGTATGGAGGAGAACCGGGAAGTGATCGAGATTTATGCGGGATAGGCAATGGGCCTACGACTTTGAATTCTACTCGAAACCGCATGACAACCTAACCGGTAAAGCGTTGAAGATGGCGTTGGCACAAAAGGAGCGAATCGAAAAAAATATAATCTTTGAGTGTTTTATTTTAGTTTGATGTTTTTTTTTTATTTTTAGTGTAACTTTTTAATTTTTATTTCGTGTAACTTTTTTATTTTTACTCAGTGTAATGTTTTTTTAAAATTTTTAGTGTAATGTTTTTATTTTAATGAAATTGTTTTTAATTTTATAAAGTTATAAATTAATTATAAAAATTGGAAATTAATAATTGAGTAATGATGAGGTAGGGGCGTTATGACTACGGCCTCTATTGGCATAACGCCCCATAACTCCTACTGCTGGCGTGACACGCCACATGTCGCAAAACGCCCCTTTGGGAGCGTTATGACTACACAAGGCCTAAGAGACAATCAACAGAAAGTGTGGTATACACGTCATGACAACAATTCAAGCACGTGGGAAACATTTTGGGAATCGTGTACGAGGAAGGTTTAACCCTATACGAGGAAACTTGCCATATGATAAGAACAAACACAATGAGAAAGAAGAAATGCCCTCATACATGTCAAAACCAACCAACTCCAAGAGTTGTAAAAAGTTTTACAAGAGATACAGATAAAGTGTAATGTTTTAATTGTCCAGAGTTCGGAAACTACAAGAGTTTCCATCAGAAGGAACTATACAAGAACAATTAAATCATGTACGAAAAGTTGAATAACCAACCCTTCTAATCATGGTTACTGAAGATAGAGGGGAATGCGAAATACTCTTTAACGATAAACAAATTTGGCCTGGCAGGTCTACAACGAGTACCATATATCACTACCAATTAATCATGAAAATATAACAAAAATATAGTAAACTATAAAATAATATCTTTACCAAAAATATAATTTCTTTGGTTATGAAAAACTGATATCCCAAGCCGTCCAAATTAAAGAGTATATTTTCTTTAATCATTAAGGTTAAATTAATTCATATGTATTATGTTTGACCTGCAATGGGAACTTAAAAAAGACAGCCCACCCCGCATTGCAAGTTATGGATATGTCAAACATGGGTCACAATAAATTAAATGGGTAAGTATTTCGAAGATTCCTTCATTAGCTTATTGACTCTCTCTGACGCACACAAACACAAACACACAATCACACATGTACACACAAAAAAGTAGCAATTATATATATATATATATATATATATATATATATATATATGATATTATTTTGTAAGGGGGCCAGTAATTACAAAAAATGAAGAGGGTAGGTAGTGGGGATAGTTCTATATAAAATGGGTAGGAGGATAGAGGCCAACTTGTCAAAGATTCAGTAAAGAGAGTTAAGCCCCCACAGCCATCAATTATCACTTCTATTTTAGTTAACATGCTTATTATCCCAAGAGGCCTTTAAATACGGATTTTGTTCATCTTGTAGCAAAATATATTCTGCCGTTGCTTCTTTAAGTTACCTGATAAAAATCATTTACACGAAAAGAAACAAAGATATGGACTCAAGGAGACAAGAACAGAAAGGAGATAGCCTTTCTGAAGAGCTAACAATCGATTGGAGAGGCAGACCTCGACTTACGATAAACATGGTGGCATGAGAGCTGCTGCGTTTGTTCTTGGTGCGTTTGATCGAGCTTGAGCTCTCTCTTTACTTCATACTTCATGGTACTTTTTGATTATGTATAGTTGAATAAATATGGTAGCATAACTTTTTGCAGGGGTACAAACGTTTGAGATAATGGCTATAGCAGCAGTTGGTAATAACCTTATAACATATGTGACAAATGAGATGCACTTTTCGCTTTCGAAGGCAGCAAACATAGTAACAAACTTCATTGGGACCGTCTTTATCCTTTCCCTCTTTGGTGGCCACCTTTCGGATTCTTATCTCGGTTGCTTCTGGACCATGCTAATCTTTGGATTTATTGAACTATCTGTAAGTTGAACTTAGGTTTTATTTCTTCTTAGCATGTCATATTCACTAAATCTTATTTTTATTTTTATTTTCGTATTTTCTCATTGTAACTATTGTAGGGATTCATCCTGTTATCAGTCCAAGCCCACCTCCCTCAACTGAAACCACCACACTGCAACATGCTAACAGATGGCGATCGATGCATAGAAGCCAAGGGAGTGGAGTCTTTAATATTCTTCGTGGCCCTCTACATGGTAGCACTAGGGAGTGGCTGTGTGAAGCCAAACATGTTGGCTCATGGGGCTGATCAATTCAGCAGGAGCGACTCTAAGCAGTCCAAGAAGCTCTCCACCTACTTCAATGCTGCCTACTTTGCATTCTCTGTTGGCGAACTCATTGCTCTAACTCTCATTGTTTGGATCCAAACACATTCCGGTATGGATATTGGGTTTGGGGTGTCTGCTATTGTCATGGCAATGGGCCTGATCTGCTTGGTTTCTGGTACCACATTTTATCGAAACAAGCCTCCTCAAGGAAGCGTTTTAGTCCCAATTGCACAAGTAAGATTAAGTATACGTTAGATCTTGTTAATTAGCATTTTTATGAGTTATGCTGTTTAATGTAGGCATGGTATCACTATAGACCATATATATGTAAAATAATGTCTCCTTAAAGAAGAAGATTTCTTAGGAAGGAAATTTTTGCTTCTCTCTATCTCTCTCATGCTTTTGACAAGAGAACAACCTTCTACAATATGTACAATAATTTCTAGTTTCTTTTATCATGGTTTGTCTTCTAAAAGAACTCAAATTTCAATTCTCTTAACCAAGTAGGGACACGACTTCCCTTTGATGGTCCTTAATTAGTTGCATGATTTCATATATTTTATATTCCAAATTGATATTTATTTGTAGAGATTCTGTATGCATTATTTATTGCTTTGTCATGCAAATGCATGCAAACTTGTTTGCATTTACTGTTATAAAAGTTAAAAAAATCCTTATTTTGCCACGTACTGTGTTCTTTAATCAGAAAAGCAACATAGTGAATTCTGACTTTACTTATAATCCTCATAGATTTTCTCCATTCTTGACCAGCCTTTTCTCTTCTGTTTTATTAAATTGATTTATACTTGTGGTTATACGTTATGCAGGTTCTTGTTGCTGCATTTTTAAATAGGAGGCAAGCGTCCCAATCTACTCCTCAAATGCTTCATGGAAACCAAAATGAACACTGGAACAGGATTTTAATGACAAATGAGACTTCAAGTCTTAGTCACGCTGACCGGTTCAGGTAAACTTCAACATCAATTAATCATATTCATCTAATAGTAACTATAACATAAACTTAACACAATGCTCATGTAGTAATAGAAATTTGTGGCAGATACAAAAAAACAAGAGAAATGGTATAAGCCATAAATACATTGTAAACCTCTTATGTTTAATGTGAGAAATACTATTTAAATTTTCTTTAATGGTTTTCTAGAAAAAGCCCCCTGATCAGTGCTTACAATTTTCAGGTTTTTAGATAATGCCTGCATAAGAAAACAAGAAGGGAACAACAATAATGCAAAGGAAAGCCCATGGAAGATATGCACTGTAAATCAGGTTGAGCAAGTGAAGATCCTAATCTCAGTAATCCCAATATTTGCCTGCACAATTGTCTTTAATACAATCTTAGCACAACTGCAAACCTTCTCAGTGTCACAAGGAAGCGTGATGAACAACCAAATCACAAAATCGTTCCATATTCCACCTGCCTCGCTGCAAGCCATCCCTTATATCTTGCTAATCTTCGTAGTTCCTCTCTATGACTACTTTTTTGTTCCTTTTGCGCGAAAAATCACTGGTCATGATTCCGGAATCACCCCTTTACAGCGTATTGGGGTCGGCTTATTTGTTGCCACCTTTTCCATGGTCTCAGCTGCCCTTATGGAGAAAAAGAGAAGGGATTCATTTTTAATCAATAATCAAACATTACCCATTTTTTGGATAGCCCCACAATTCTTGATATTTGGAGTATCTGAAATGTTTACAGCTGTGGGGTTGATCGAGTTCTTTTACAAACAGAACTTGAAAGGGATGCAGTCTTTGTTGACAGCTATGACTTACTGTTCATACTCCTTTGGATTCTATCTAAGCTCAGTGTATGTTTCTCTGATAAACAAGATTACATCCAGATCAAAGGATGGTGGTTGGCTTGGAGATAATGATTTAAATAAGGACAGATTAGACCTTTTCTATTGGGTGTTAGCAGGTGTAAGTTTGATAAACTTCTTTAACTATCTCTTCTGGGCAAGATGGTATAATAATTCACGTAAGCCCTCTTCGTCATGCAAACTGGATCGTCATTCAATTGAAGAAGGATTTCCTAATACTTTCAACCCTGCTAAAGTAGTTGAAGATGGTGATGTTCCTTAGTGTTTGACTTCTGATTAATGTGTATTTATGCAGTCAAGTATTGTAGCTCATAATAAACAAAAGTGCCAACTACTGGATAGTATTGTACGTATTTATAGTATAGAAACATTTACAGGTGTCATTTCCTTATGTATTAATTATATGGGTATATGGAAGGGAAAGCTTTCAACTTTGTGAGACTTAGTTTATGTGTTGTTCCATTTGGTTTCGAGAGATTAGTTAAATTAATGGTGTATTTTCTAGGTGTTACAAACAAGGATTGTGCTAAATGTATCATGAACCCCCATTTTTTATTTTGTGCATCATGTTGCTCAACTTGTCACATCAGTATTATCTTTACATCTATAATATCTTTAAGTTGAAGAAAAAAACACTTTTGATTTGATGTTTTCATGTAGTTAAATGAAAATTTAGAGGGTTGTGTCTAAACAACACTCCCTCCTTAAAATACCCCTATGTAGGGGGGAGGGGGGAGTGGTTTTTTAAGGATGAGTTCTCCCCCAATTTTGTAAAAGAGTGAGAAACATTTAACAACACTCGTTTAGAGATAGACCTAGACAATCCCTTCAAGTAACTGGAAAAAGGGCTGACTAAATTGTTTTGGCGCCAAAACAGGAAAACCAAAGTGGTTGGGTTAGTGCTTTTGCTTTTACTTAAATGGGAGAAATATGGGTCCCTCTTCCCTCATATAGAGTTTTGCTTCTATACATCAAATAAGTTTATTTACAGTGAGATGCATGTTCATATGAACACAGTGGAAGTGCTTTTCCTAAAGTGAAAAGAGAAAAGTTTTATATGTGATTTGGTAAACCTCTTTCGGTGATCTCTATATTTGTCATTTGGTCAAGAGCATAAAAAGAAGAAGAGTATAGTTTATTTATATTGCGTTCCTTATAATATTTACAACTATAAGAAACAAATACAAAACTAGTGATAAATTCTCTATAAATAGCATATCCTCTGGTAGTTCTTGATAGAGCTTCGTGAATGGTGCGCATGTTTGTTTTAGTAACGTTAACTTAAAACGTGTTGGATAAACGGTGTATATGAAATTCGGATAGGTTAGAGTTTGTTTATGTGATTTCAGAAAATATGAACATGATTGTGCAAAGTATGAAACGAAAAAACACCATAACACATTAGGGCAAAGTAATTGATAATATAGAATCTGATGATCCTGGTGAGAACATCGCATACCATCTTATCTATATATACCCATTAATGGATGGTAACATTAGGTTGAAAACGTTGTTTGTTACCGTCATACAAATTTTAATCGAGCCTAATTTCACAATAATAATAATATTATGTACAAGTTACAAATAATAATAAGCATAATAAATGTTTATATTTCTCTTACATTACCCTAACTATGATTAGGTTTTAGGAGAGGTCTTGTTTGTTGGAAGGCTTCAGTTTGCATCATTCAACGCCTCAGGAGTATTAGACGAATAAGATTCATAAGCTAGATTATATAATCAGATTAGTATATATATAATAGATAAATTATGTAACATTATTATTATTATTCCTTAACCTAAGTTGAGGCGGTTATCCGTATGGAGCCCCTCGTATATATGTAATATCTATGTATCGAATTTATTTACCAATTCAATTCAAGAACAATTTATTTTCTCTCATTCCGGAATCCAAACTAATTGCGAATTCATTCTAATAAAGTGGTATCAGAGCCACCGATCTACAAACACAAATCTAACAGTCATTCGAAAATTATCAAATTTATAACCCTACGTTCGCATAAGGTATCAATACATGACGACAAGTTGGAGGAATTCACATCCAGATTCCAAAACTACTGGGATAAAATTACTATCAGTGGAATATACAAATGAGAGTCTTGTTGGAATCACAAGATTTATGGACGATTGTGGAAGAAGGATACACTGAAATTGCTTCCGGCGCACCAGAGAACGAACAAAATATTCATAAAGAAAAGATTAAAAGGGACAAGAAAGCATTACACATCATGTTTCAGGATGTTAACGAAACAGTTTTTGAACGTGTTGCAACATGCAAAACTTCTAAAGAAGCATGGGAAGTTCTACACAAAGCGTACAAGGACGAAAATAGGGTAAAAACGGTAAGACTTCAAACCCTAAGATGTTAATTCGATGCTTTAAGAATGAAAGATAGTAAATCGATAGAAGATTACATCAATCGAACAACGGTAATAGTAAATCAATTACGTTTAAATGAAGAACGAATAGAGGAACAACGTATTGTTGAGAAAATACTCAGAAGTCTGACTAGGAAATACGAGTCAGTGGTAGTAGCCATAGAAGAATCCAAGGATTTAAATACAATCTCTACGGAGGAGTTACTTGGTATTCTTCAATCACATGAATTAAGATTAAAACAGTATGATGACGCACCAACGGAACAGGCCTTTGAAGTTCAAAGCAATACTTATGATCGATCTAAACAACCTAGATCAGAAAACGCAGGAAGAGGACGTAGTAAAGGAAGAGGAAGATTTAATGGACCGATTCGTTGCTACAATTGTTAGAAATTAGGACACACGGCATGTTTCTGCAACAAAAGAGATGAGAACGATAGATCTGGTAATGTTCTTCTACATAAAGACGACACAGAAGACGAAAATGACGTAACCATGTTCATGATTTTCAATGTAGAAGAAGTAATAAAGAACGATTGCTGGTATTTAAATAGTGGGTGTAGTAATCACATGACAGGTGATATGAACTTGTTCATAAATTTAAATGAATCAGAAAGAAGAGAAGTGAGGACCGGAGATGATAAACGGCTTGAAGTACTAGGCTGTGGAGATGTAACCATTAGAGTTAAAGGGCTAGAAAAACAAGTTCCAAACGTACTTTATGTGGAGCGATTAAAACACAACTTACTGAGTATTGGACAGCTAGTTCAAAAGGGATATGATGTGAGGTTTAGCAATCAGGAATGCACGATTAAAGACCCATTCGGGATCTGTATTCGAACCGTCAAAATGACAGGAAGTAAAATTTCCCACTGAATTTGAATCATGACATAACACCTCGAATATGCAACATGACAACACAAGACTCTTCGGCATTATGGCAACGGCGGTATGGACAGTTAAACTTTGATACTTTATATGATATGGGTATGAATGAAGTAGTTAAAGGATTACCAAAAATCACTAAATCACAAAACATTTGTGAAGGATGTATTTTTGGTAAGCATGCCAGGAAGCCATTTTCTAAACATGCAATATGGCATGCTAGTAAACCACTACAGCTTATTCATTCAGACATATATGGCCCTATGAGGACTCAATCTATAGTAGATTGTAGATACTTTATTACTTTCATAGATGATTTCTCAAAGAAAACATGAGTTTCTAAAATTCAAGTCAGATGCTTTTAGTTATTTTAAAACTTTTAAAAAACTCGTGGAAAACTAAGTAGATTACAAGATAAAAAGTATACGAACAGATAGATGAGGAGAGATTGTGGCCATGTATTTCAAAACTTTCTCAAGGAGAATGGAATACATCATCAACTCACCACTAGTTATACACCTTAACAGAACGGGGTGGCCGAAAGGAAAAAAAGGACCCTTATGGAGTTGAGTAGAAGCATGCTAAAACTGAAGGATATACCGAACTCATATTGGGTGAAACTGTAGCATGTGCTACATATTTACTGAACCGGGCAATCACCAAAAGTGTACCTAACGTGACACCACAAGAAGTTTGGAGTGGAAGAAAACCAAATGTTGAACATCTTAGAGTTTTCGGTTGTATTGCTTATGCGCACATTCCAAAACAAAATCTAGCAAATTAGATGAAAAAATTGAAAAAGTTATTTTCGTTGGTTACAACGAGAATAGCAATGCCTAGTAAGTTGTATAATCCAGTGACGAACAAGATTATCATAAGTAGAGATGTTATATTCAACAAAAGTCAACATTGGGCTACGAATAAAGAGAGTCAAGAAATGCCATATGTAGAAATAAGTAATGCAAGTGACGATAATCAAAGGATGGCAGTGGAAGATCAAAGTGAACCTGAAACTCCAGTGGTGGGTGATCAGAATGAGAATCAATTCAGCAACCATGATGACGAGGTGTACACCAAAGATAATGAAGATGCAGATTCTTCGTCTTCATCAGAAAATGAAGTAATAAGAACTCGAACTGTTGCTGATGTGTATCAAAAATGGAAGCCACTCACAACAGCACAAGTTGATGAACTTTATGAAAATAATTATGGCAACACCAAAAATGTAGTAAATTTTGTTCTCTTTGCCGATACTGATCCAACAACATATAAGGAAGCAAGCAAAGAAAACAAATGGAAGGAAGCTATGGATAAAGAGATGGAATCAATATTGAAGAATGAAACCTAGGAATTGGTGGATCCGCCAAAGAATCAAACACCGATCGGAGTGAAGTGGATAGATAAAACAAAATATGATGAACATGGAATCATAAGTAAACATAAAGAACGGTTAGTGGTAAAGGGTTATAAACAGAAATATGGTATTGACTACCAAGATGTTTTCACTCCAGTAATAAGGTTCAATACAGTTAGACTTGTATTAGCATTAGCTGCACATAATGGATGGCACAGGCATCAAATGGATGTAAAACGGCTTTTCTAAATGGCAACTTAAAGGAACAGGTGTTTATCGAGCAACCCGAAGGGTATGTCACAAAAGAAGAAGAAAGGAAAGTATGTAGACTAAAAAAGGCTCTATATGGTTTAAAATAAGCTCCGAGGGCATGGTATAGCAGAATAGAAGGATATTTCACGTCACGTGGTTTTAAGAAGTGTGTCTATGAGCATACCTTATTCACTAAAATATCCAAGGATATGAAAATTATAATCTGCTTGTATGTAGACGACCTCATCATAGCTAGTGATTCCTAAACAATGCTAAATCAATTTAAGGAATCGATGAAAACAGAATTCGAGATGACTGATATGGGAATTCTGCACTATTTTATTGGAATGGAAGTCTCATTTAAGAACGGGAACATAGTTCTTACACAACAACAATATGCAAGAAGTCTGTTAGACAAATTCAAAATGACAAATTGTACTACTATCTCAACCCCAATGGAGTATGGTTTGCGTTTATCTAAACAAGATCCAGAAGGCGAAGTAGACCCGAATATCTACAGGAAATTAGTTGGCAGTCTTATGTATTTAACTAATACAAGACCTGACATTATGTTCGCTATTAATAAGATAAGCCAATTTATGGAACAACCCAAGAGATGTCATTGGGAAGCTGGGAAAAGAATTCTAAGAACATAAAAGGAACTCTAGATCAGGACTCGTCTATTCCAAAGGAGGCAAAGGAACACTAATTGGTTTCAGTGATAGTGATTATGCAGGGAATGTTGATGTATTTCACCTAGGATCTGGAGTGTAGCCTGGAAATCGAAGAAGTAAAAGGTGGTAGCTTTATCTTCAACGGAAGCAGAATACATTGCTCTTTCTATGGCTGGATGTCAAGCACTCTGCTTAAAGGAATTCTGAATGAAGTTCAAGAAAAGACTGACTGTCCTCTAGTAGTTTACTGCGATAATAAATCAACAATCTGCTTGGCTAAGGATCCAGTATATCATGGTAAAGTAAACATATAAGAATCAAATATCACTTCGTTCGAGATTTGATCAAGAATAATGATGTAGAAGTTCGATTTTGTTCAACTAAACATCAAATAACAGATGTCCTTACCAAAGCTCTGCAACCAAAAGACTTCATACGTTTGAAGAATCATCTGAATATCGCTGCGTTCTAGCTTACGGGAGGGTATTAGGCGAATAAGATTCATAAGCTAGATTATATAATCAGATTAGTATAGATATAACAGATAAGTTATGTAACATTATTATTATTCCTTAACATAAGTTGAGGCGGTTATCCGTATGGAGCCCCCGTAAATATGTAATATCTATGTATTGAATTTATTTACCAATTCAATTCAAGAACAATTTACTTTCTCTCATCTGGAATCCAAACTGGTAGCGAATTCATTTTAATAAGGAGTAGCTTAAAATTGAATCTTCGTCTATTAGGCAGTTTCTTTCCAAAGTTCCAATCATAACTAATATAAAAAGCATAATCTCCCATATCTTTGGTTTTGGTCATTTTCCCTAGATCATATGCACTTATGCTCTTCCAGTGTAAATCATCTCATCATTAGAGTCTTTTCGTATACTTCCTTCGACTTTTCGTCTATCTCGTTCTTAATCGCCTATTCCTTGGTAATGTGGACCTATAGTTGTATTTGAGAACTTTCCATGTATTGTGTATAAAATACTTGCATATAGTCTCCATTTTCCCACTCAAATCATAAATCCGTTGCAACTAAACTCAAATCTTCTTGTGGATACAACCCTTTCTCCTCCTCTCGTAGCAACCAAATATAGATCAAGTAATTCCACCTTTTTGTCATCATATGTAACTGGCGGAAAAAGTATTTTGGAAAATGGTAGTTGTGTACCGGTATATCTTCTCTCAAAACTTGAATCGTAGTTGTATATGATAATTATATATAAATTCTCCATCATCCAATAGTTTTGAGAGTGTCATTCAATCTTTAAAGCTTGTGAATATGTTAGCATGGATGATAGTTTCATTCCAATCAAAACAAGAATTATCAGTGGATTGTGCTTAAAAGTAATTTTCTAAATATTCAGATATTTTTCTCAAATTCTTTTGATGATGCCGCCTCCCCTTCTTTAGTTTCACTTGGTTCCTTTGTATTAATGTATTTTCAAGAATTCATATAAATTGAATCATTATTTGAAAACATAAGAACAATAGTAAATTACAAACCTCCATGTGTACTTGAAACCCTTGAAGAATCAATTGTACAAGGCTAAGTATATTTCAATTTAAATCAAGCGTAGGAGATGCACTTTAATGAAGATAAACAAATGAAAGTTTTTGAAATGACTCGCAGTAAATGGTTTGTCAAATTTTTGAAACGACTCGCAGTAAATTTTTGAAAGATGAATGTGATGATGATGTTATTTCTATGACCTTTGAGAAGGATACTGCTAAGATTGCGAAAGAGATTGAGCAGGAAGTTGAGCAATAGGCTGGTGCTGATGCAGATGAAGAATCCACAAAGAGTGAACAAGATGTTTTAACACATAAAAATCCATATCCTAAAAATGGAAAGATAAAAATTGATAAACCAAAACGTATAGAGGATGATAAAGACGAAACATATGTTCCTTCTAAACTAGAAGAAGAACTAAAAACCAGTAAAGAAGGTTGCAGGGAGAAAGAAAAGTACAATCGTTTCGAGTGTTTAGAAAACTGGTTCTCCATTCGCAAAAAAGTCAAGAAAAACTACTAAAGCTGACTCAGTAGATACAAAACAAGAGGTGACAAGATGGAAATTGATCCAAAGACTGTCAAAGTGAAGGTTGGTACTCTGGTGGTAGAAGAGGAGGTAGTTGATCTTTAAACGACGATGAATATTTCGATAAAAACTCCTACTTCAACAGCATCACAACAAACACCACCACCTACATCACACCAGAAAGAACCTGATTAAGTTGGTCCTTCAACAACCAACACAGGATTTATTCACGAAGAAAGTCCATCGTTCCTGCATGTTGGTCCTATGGATTATGACTTCTTTGTAGATCCAAATGACAAAAAGATTAAAGAGTTGGAAGATAAAGTAGCAAACATGACGGTGATCATTGCAAGTTTAGTGTCAGAAAATGAAAGATTGTCAAAAGTAACAAAAGATCTTGAATCCGTCAAAAGAATACAAGCAAGCATGTTGATAAAGTGTAGAAATTGTTTCAAGGTTCTAGAGAAGAAGTTTGGAATTGATTTTGACGAAGAGTTCAAACTAATGGAAGCTGAGGAAGCTGAAGCTCGTGCTGCAGAGAATGTGAAATATGAAGTTGTGGTAGAGACAGTGGTGATTGATAAAGGTAAGAAGCCGATCGATGTTATTCCTAAGATAGTTCTGGAAGTTGACCGGGTGAAGTCTCCAGAGAAAGTGATTGAAATAGAAGCTGAAAATGTTGATATACCACTGATCTTTGGATTCATGATGTAAAATTTGTCCAAGAGCAAGAAGGTGTTATTCTTGGAGTTAACCAGCAAAACAAGTGTTATTTCGGTCTTGAAAACAAACATGAAGAAGAGGAAGACAAAGAGGACGAAAAGAAGGTTGATTACGATGGTTTCAGATCATGATGACGATGGAAAAATGATCGAAATGATGATAATGATCATGGGGGTGTAGGGGTTACTATTACCTAGAAGAATGATATTGACACTATGTTGGGATTGACCCCTAAAAAAGAACAGATGATAAAATGCCAAAACAGGTCTGTACTAAATGATCCAGAACAAGCAGTGTTTTAACTCACAACTTCCTTCAATGGCAAGATATCTAACATCTGATAGCTCTAACATCTGCTCAGTGCTAAGCTCTGTTGGTTGTAAAGACTGTTTGAAGACCAAACCTTGTTGAAGTCAAAAGTCTGCTGGAAGTCAAAGGTCTGATCACCCTTTGAAGAACATCTGATAAAGCTTCATCAATGGTTAAGCTCATCAGTGGTTAGCATCATAATTGGCTAGCTTTCAGTGTTTTGCATATGTATCAGAGGATAGCATTAGCAGTGGTTAGAGGTTGTTAGGTTTGTTAGATGTCATTGTATTGGTGACGTCAGCAAAGATGCCACAGAGGTTAGGATTAGTACTATAAATAGACAGTGCATGTACTGTTCTATTTAGCTCACCCACACACACACTTTATCTTGTACTATCTAACCTGTGTGAGCTCGGGCTGAGGGGGAGTTAGTGATTCATGCATGTAATTGTTTGTAATCTTTTCAATCTTTTATCAATGAAAACATTGTATGATGAAAGCTAATCTCTCCTTGATTGTGTTACAAAGTTTTAAATCGCATTCCGCTGCAGGATATCATGTGTTTTATCTTATTTTATGATCAATTTGTTTTAAAACAACACAATCAGGTCAAACTCAGATCCTAACAATTGGTATGAGAGCTTGGTCAGTCAAATTCGATCTAACAATCGATTTGACATAAAAAGATAAGCTCAATTTCTGTGATACTGTGTTGTTCATATTTGTTGGAAAACAAAGTAAGAGCCTAATCACGTTATATACGATTTCAGTGTTTGTGTTGAAATTTGTGATGATTCCATGATTGACGGTTGCTAAGGATTCATCTAATGTCTTTAAAAGACTGAGGTGAACCTAAACCTTAGGAACAATATATATATATATATAAAGGGACAAAAGTTATGAGAAAATTTTAAAAGAGTAAAATCCTATAAAGGTTATGGGTTGATATTTAGGAAACCAAATCAAAAGTAATGTAAATTTTAGCATAAGCATTTTGCAAAAATGACTAAGTTTCTCAAAACATTACTGTAAATGATTCTGGATTGATTATTCTTTTCTTAAAAGCCTTCTAGTGAATGCATACGACATCTGCCTATGGAAAGGTTAAAAGGGGAATAGAAGAAAAATCACAAAACTTAAAAGTGTGTTTATCTCAAAACTTTTGATGTTAAAAGAAAAGAGTATAAACTTAAAACACTTGAGAGTTCATAGGCTAGTAAAAAAAAGGAAAACCTAAATGAATCTCCATCTTTGCTCAAACATATGTTACCAAACAAGTTGAGTGCAACCATGTTTACAGGTAGGTCCATGTAACTGATGTATCTCAAGGTAAGCCATTGCTTCAAAGAGAACTTAGGACATCTATCAGGTGAAATTGATTCATTTATCAAGAAATTTTTACTTAATATTTAATAGTAAAAATTTCATGTAAATATCAGGACATGTAGTACTCCTTTCAATATTTTTTTGGAAAGTAGTACATCTTGAGCTTTTACCTGTTTTAGATGGTTAAATCTCAAAACCGGCCAGGAAGTAAAACCTTTCTATTTTTAGAGAGAAAGGAGTTACTTTTCCTTGATAATGGATCAAAAGAAATCTGTTGATGGTCAAGGTTATCTCATAATATGCTTGTCTTGGCAAAATTTGCAGGTACTTACATTTCTCATCACAAGAGCAGAAGATGTTTTAAAACAAGACTGTGGATATGCTATCAGGATCTTAAATTTCAACAACTCATCCACCAAAAGGAGCAGAAGATTCAAAACAGTCTAACATTCCACGACAAAATACTGTAGGACCGATCCTTGATGCTAAGGAACCTAAATTTGATATCTAACGTCCATAATAGTGGAAATTTACGTCGTGTTTACCAATAGACAAGAATTAATCAGTTTAACATCAGTTTTATTGATTAAACGTCAAGAGTACAAACTAACAGAGCTTCGCCTCCAAAATTGCCAAAGTTACAAATAAGAGAGGCTAGCTAGCTATTTATAGATATGCAAGCTCGCCTGAGGGAGACCTAAGTTCGCCCGAACTTGCCTTAGCAAGTTCGCCCAAACTTGTCTTTAAATGACAATCATGGGCGAACTTGTATCAACATTACATAAATACTCCGTAGACTCGATATAAGACTAAGACATAGAAATTATGCACCAACAGACTCCCCCTTGGATATCGACTTCGTCTTGTATCAGTCTTCAAAACTCTGTCTTCATAATAAACATTAACGCACATGACCGAAGAAGTTCTAGTACGGCTTCCTTCGTCGTTCTTGTTTAGGATCCGGCGTCTGGTCTGTAGGAGGCACTTTGTTCATATACTGAAATCTTCTAATACTTGCCTTCCTACTTTTCTCATGAATAGCTTCGAGACGCTTCTCCTCTTTTAAAAATTCAACTCTCTCTAGATCCCTCCACTTTGTCTGCCACATTTTCCCTAAATTTACTTCTCTTGCATAGCAAACATTCACAACTTTCTGATACTGCATAGCTTGTACCTTCTCACATTCTTCAAACACAATCTTGCTATAGAACAAGGTTTTGATATCTTCTCTGGAACAGTTAACAAGTCACATCGGATCTAGAATCCTGATATTTCTCCGTAATCCTCTCATGCCTTGAAATCCCAATACCTCAACTCTTTCCTTCGAAATATCCATGTGTTCTTCAAATCGTAACACAATAACAGCTTCACAAGTAGTTGGATCTATCTGCCACCACTTAAACAATGGATAGAAGTTCTGCTAAATCGGCATCAACAGCATGTTTCTCATTGCCCTAGGTCGCTTCATTATCAACGTAATGTCTTTCTCCCCTGTTTTCTTGTTAGTCTTGATTCGGCGACCTGGAATGAATGGCTTCCAATATCTGAATCCTTTGACCACTTCATACTTTATCAACTTCCACAATAATTGATCAATCACTTTCATGTGATATGTAACATTAACGGTCTGAACCAGCTCTTCACATCCCAATATGGTAAAGTCTTGAAATCAGCAAGATACTTGAAGTATTGCACTCCAAATTCTCTTTTGATTGCATATACATTAAGTTCCTTGAACCAACCCCAGCTTAAGATATCCCCCAATGACACATCTTTGTCTCTAGTAAAGAATGCTAGAGGACGCGAAACTTATGTTCGTGCGGCATCTCTTTAAACCAAGACTTTTTAGCTTGAGCTATCTCTTCTTTCGTCATCGGCTTTGGTACTTTACCTTCTCGAACTAATTCCTCAATCTTTTCTTTTAACATAGTCTTCGTCTAACTGCTTGTACATCTCCTCAAATGTAGGAAAACTAGTTGTATTTGGACCGACGTAAATTCGCAGTTTGATCTGTTTCATCATCAGAATACCAATCTTCCACAATCACTCTATTATACTTTGTCACTTCAAATCTTCTAACATACTGATAATCATTTGGCTCAAAAGTGTTAACATTCAACACATCCTCTTCAAAATCAAACTCTAGATTCTCAGCTTCAACTCCGATCAACTTAGCCGGATCTTCCTTTTTATTGTTGTGCACACACTCGCCTTCCTCCACATTATGCTCTAACATCAACAATAAGGGCTCAGTAGGTACTGCAGCAACAGGCTTTGCAAATCTACTAACATTCGCCATATCAACATCATCAGTTGGCCCTGTCTGCCCTGACTCCCCCTGAGTCTGATCATCCATCTTATTCGATTCATCGTCCATTAAGGAAGAAAAATCAACATCATCAAAAACTTTTCCTTCACTGATTCTAACACCAACTCCTCCCTGATCGTCATCATCATCATCATCAACAACATTCCAATCCTCATACTCAGAATCATCTTTCTGTTCATCATCCTCTTTATCCTCTTTCTCTGCGTCTTCATCGTCCTTATCTTCAGAAGCAATGATAGGATCAGAAGGCTGGACAGATTCGTCAATCTTTGGAATATCGGACTCAGAAGCTTTAGTAACATCTTCAACAGACTTCTCTGTAGCTTCAGAAGAAGTAGGGGCTTCACCCTCAATACCTTTACCTTTTTCACTAGTAGCTAACTCTTTTTCAGATCTTTCTTTAGCTTCCTGACGATCCAGACGGTCGTAATCAGAAACGAAATCAATACCCAGAGTGTTAGACAAAACTTTTTGCATCCTGGTGAATCTACGATCATTTAGGGCTTGAATAGACTGTAACTCTATAATTTCTGTCTGCAGCTTCTCATTTGCATCTTGCAGACTTTCAATCAGTGCTTTGAAATATTTTTGTTCATTCTCTAACACTTTGACCTTATCGTCCAACATCTCTTTCTCAACTGAACTCTGATTCACTTTCTTTATCAACTCAGCTTTTTCTGCTTCATTTTGTTGAACTTTTTCTTCTAACACTTTCACACGTTTTTCAAGAAGTTCAACATTCGTTTCTGGAAAGAAATCATTCAGATCTTGAAGACTTATTGGATCATTATGCATATCACCAAACAGATTTGCCTTTGGAGTAGCAGTCGGTGGTGTAGTCTTCTTTGGAGAAGACATAGAGGTTCTTGTGTGGCTCCTTGCCTTTCAGCTTCAGATGAGATAATCACAGGAGGTTCTTGTGTGACTCCTGGACGTTCAGCTTCACTTGTAACTACTACAGGAGGTTCTTGTGTAACTCCTTTCTCCTGTGCGCCAGAAGGTTCTTGTGTAACTCCTGCGCTCTTCAACTTCCCTTTATATCGTTTACTGACTACCTTTTGAACTTTCTTTTTCTTCTTGCCCTTTGTCTCAGGAGACCCTGTAGTTTTTGTTGATGAAATAGTAGCAGACTTCACATGTTTAGCTTTTTTCTTTGGTCTTTCCTCATCAGACTCTTTCTCGAGATTTGGATCAACATCAGCATCCATTTCTTTCTCCTTCTCTGCTCTAATTTCATCTTCTGACTTTTCTAATTCTTTTACAGGAGTTTCATCGGAATCTTCATCATTTTCTGATGTAGCAGAAATAACATCTTCTAGTGTTGACTTTTCAATCTCTTGACTTTCAACAACTACCGCAGCACTCGAACCTGCTTCAGCTTGAATATTTTCTGGTTCTTCTTCATCTATGAGCATTGTATCGACTTTCTTTGCAGCTCGTTTCTTTTTCGGCTTTTCAACTTCAGCCTTTAAGAACCATTCACTCCGAGACTTAGGTTTGAAATCTTTGAACCATTCTTTTTCAGCGTTTAACTCTTTCTCATCACCACTACCGTCTTTCCTCCACTTGTTGTTAGACAGCGCAACATAATTTGAATCTTTAATCGCTCCAAACACTGGCTTAGCAACAGGACCTGTCGCTTGCTTCTGAAACTTTAAGAGTTTCTTCACCGTTGTATCATCAAGGTGACTAAAATACAGCACATCATTCGGATTCCGTGCAATATTAGTGAATTTCTCATCTATTAACATTTGCACGAACCTCGGATAAAGACATAACCTTGAATCATCCATGTTTTTCACATAAGTGTGAAAACCAGCTTAGAATAGTTAAACGGCTTCTTCAAGATCAATGTCATTGCCATACATGCCATGTAGTCTTGAACATCATCTAGACCTACCTTGCGGTGACTGAAAGTATGTATGATTGCATGCATTAGGAGCTTGTAGGGGTTAGGCACTTCCCCTTTCTTCAATGTCGGCTTATTCACGCTCCCATTGTAACCCATTCTATAAAAACACCCTCTGACCATCTTCTCATCAAGGAATATCGTATCGTTTTTATCATCGTTTAACTGTAGGATCCGTCGAATATCGTCTTCTGTAACTGTAATCGGATTGACTTCATTCCCGACTTGCACAGAAGATGTAATGGTCTTTTTATCATCACTTAAGCTTGCTTTCATCCAGAAATGGTACGTGTGAGATATATACGACACTGTGCGCTTCGTGATCGCTCGATGAATAGGACTTTCCTTTAAAAACTTCAAGATACTGTCGTATTCTTTCAAAGATGGACATATCGTCTTATTGAGCGTAATGCACGTGTTATAGAATTTCGAGAAATCCATAGCAATCACCCTTGCTGGTTCTTGAACCTGAAAACGACGCAAAATACTTAGCACGCATTACGAGAAAAAGTTTCAAAATTTTTCAAACACTTTCATCAAGTTCGGGCGAACTTGATAAGTGTGTGACAAAACTGATTTGATCAAGTTCGCCCGAAGATGCCTATCTAACATGTTCAACCTTCAGTTATAAGTTCGGGGAACTTATATACATTACAATTTTCAGAAATCAAATCATAAGTTCGGGCGAACTTCAACAAAACACTTTCACATTCAGTTTTTATGAAGTTCGGTCGAACTTCTGTTTTGGAACTGATTTGTTTATATTTGATAGCAAGTCTGGTCGAACTTGATAACAAGTTCGGCCGAACTTGTCATCATCTACATCCAACAAACCTGCTATTAATAACACCAACTATTTTAAACAAATCAAACAAGTTTCTATGGTCGATTTTATTTGGTTATCATGATTTTATGATCAATTTGGTCCAAAACATCCTAGATCTATTCATTTTAACATGTTAGATCTGAAATTCCAATTTTAAGTTCATTTATCGGTTAAAATCTTGAATACACACCTCGGCCATTGATAGTGGTGTGCTAATAACCAAAATCAAATGAAATTAGGGCAGTATGACGGTATAATCTTGCCAAAATCACAACTTCGCTCAAAATACTAAGTTCGCTCAGAGGTTATAGGTTGCAGATGAATGAGTTCAGCCGAACATGCTAGGTACTTATACTCTGACAAGTTCGGGCGAACTTGCAAGCTCATAACAAAGCCCATCCAAGTCTGGGTGAACTTATAACTACCAGCCATTTATCTGTAAGTTCGGTCGAACTTGCTGGAAAGTTATACTTTGATTATTTTGACAAGTCCGGCCGAACTTGCCAAAACCAAATTCAAATTTTTCAATTTTTTACAATTTAACCCCTGAACTGTCTAACTTTTACCAGTTATAAAAATCCACTCAGTTGACCAAGTCCAAGTAATGACCTTGGTTAACCAATTTGTCTGCCGAGTTCAAGTTAATGACCCCGGTTTGACCCGTTACGAACAAACTGTTGATATTTACAAAATCAAAGTTTCAAATTAATGAACTTTTTATCGTTTTGACTTTTCAGATTTTACAGATTAGCTCCCAGCCCGTTGTCAAAGAGATTCCCACCAGTTCTAGCATCTAATCAGACTTCGAAGACCCGTTCTCCAACATTGGTTTGCTGAAAACAATGTAGAAACAAAATCTTTTTGTATTTTGGTAAGTTTATGCTAAAACACACTGAAAATCTTTTTGGTTTTAATCTGTAAAGCTGATAAACTATTTACAGGACAATGTAAACTATGTACAAAAATATTTACAGACGTATTTTTGTGAATTCAATTCTAAAGAATCATATCAGTTGATTGAGACATATCATCATACCGTTGACCCTTAGATGACTATAAGTTTTAAACTCGTTTACCTAGATTGTCGATATGTTTATCCTCTTAAACTTTACCACGTTTCTCGATTGGTTCAAGATATGTTAAGCTAAGATTTATAAAACTGGACTTATCTGTGGTTTCCATTTCTTGAATATACTCCCGTATCAAGATTCCATAGATTTCATCTTACAGGTGAATATAGCGTAATTGATATCTGTATCTGGTAATGCGAGACCTTGAGAGCTCAGGTTAGTACTACTGTACAGACAAAGAGATGAAGGCTCGACTTTAAGGTGTGTTCCATTTAAGGAATCTTTTCAGCATTGCAAATGATTAGATCTTTCGATACTTTTCAAGATTGCATGCAGCTTAAGGGTTTATTGTGAAAGTATTATAGAAGTCTAGGCTATTGCTTCCGCAAAATCAGAAGAACTTGTATAATACCCCAGATATCAACTATCTATAAAGACCTCGTATCTCAGAATCAGGTAATCTCTCAAACGAAATTTCGGAGTACTAAGTCCATATATCCAAGATATGTTAATCCACAAGATTAAGCAGTTGTAAAATTTAGTTTATATCTCGAAAACAGTTTACTGAACGTGTTAAGCCTATTGACACATCCACAGTAAGACTTATTTATCACCTTTAAACTTTACATTTCTTTAGCATACTGTGATAGTCCACTGATGTACTATCATTCCTTTTTGTGACACTGAATTCTTTTTTGTCTTTTTCAATGTTTTTGTACTTTTTGCATTTTTCAAATGTTTCTGAATTTTAAAATTTTCAAATGTTTTTGTGTTTTCTCTAACATTTCTCCCCCTAAAATCAAAAACATCTTTTTGTATTTTAGTTTTTAAAAAATTCTAAACTAAAAAGATATAGACAAACCAATGTGGATCACGCGAACTCGTCGTTCCGATCCGTATTCAACCTCAGCGTTCGCACCTGTAAGCAAATTTTTAATACCGTTAAGCCACATTAGATATTTAAATCTTGTTAATGGAAATGCTTTGGTATAAAAATCAGCCCTTTGTTCGTCGGTGTGGATTTTTTCTATTCGAACCAATTTCTTTTCGTAACAGTCACGAATGAAATGGTAACGAATTTTAATGTGTTTTGTACGTGAGTGATGAACCGGATTTTTAGTTATATCGATGGATGCTTTGTTATCTACAAATAAAGGCGTGTCAAGAAACCGCAGACCATAATCCATCATCTGTTGCTAAATCCAGAGGATTTGTGAGCAACAACTGGAAGGAGAAATGTATTCCGCTTCATAGGTTGAGAGAGAGACCGTGGTCTGTTTGTTACACTGCCACGTTACCAAATGCGTGTCAAAGAACTGGCATCCTGCAGTTGTAGATTTCGAGTTCAATTTGTCCACTGCGAAGTCTGAGTCAGTGTATCCCGTTAAGTCGAAATTGTCGTTTTTAGGATACCATAAGCCCGTGCTAGGACATCCTTTTATGTAACGGAAGATTCGCTTGACTATCTGCATGTGTGACATTCGAGGACTAGAATGATATCTCGCACATAAGCAAGTAGGATACATGATGTCTGGGCGAGTTGCCGTCAGATACATCAGCGATCCTATCATTGATCGATAAAGTGTTTCATCAACTTTTATTCCCGTCTCGTCTATGCAAATCCCATGGTTCAGTGCCAGCGGTGTCGAAAGTGGCTTCGAGTTATCCATTTCAATCTTTTTAAGAATGTCATGAACATACTTAGTCTGATGAATGAATATCCCGTCTGGAAGCTGATCCACTTGAAGACCTAAGAAGAATTTCATTTCACCCATCGAAGACATCTCGAATTTCTTCTTCATGATCTTTTCAAACTATTTGCATAGACTGTCATCCGTAGAACCAAAAATGATATCATCCACATAGATTTGTACAATTATCAGATGCGATCCAACTTCTCTGGTAAACAAAGTGCTGTCTACTGTGCCTCGTGTAAAGCCATTTCCTACGAGATGTTGCGATAACGTCTCGTACCAAGCTCTCGGGGCTTGGTGTAGTCCATACAAGGCTTTATCTAGGAGATATGCTTTATTCTTGTTCAGTGGATCGACGAAACCCAGTGGTTGGCCGACATACACTTGTTCACGAAGTTTACCGTAGAGAAATGCAGATTTTACATCCAACTGGTACATCTTAAATCCTTTCCAAGCTGCGAACGCTAGGCAAATGCGGATAGATTCTAATCACGCAACCGGTGCGTATACCTCCGTGTAATCTATACCTTCCTGCTGGTGGAATCCCTTGATACCCAGCCGAGCTTTGTTTCTGACTATTACACCCCGATCGTCTCTTTTACACTTGAAGACCCACTTTGTGTCAATAGCTTTCTGTTTTGGTGGCAAGTCTACAAGCTTCCAAACACCTAACTTCTTGAACTATAACAGTTCTTCTTGCATTGCTATCACCCAATTCTCGTTAGCCAGAGACTCATTAACTGTCTTTGGCTCTATTTGAGAAATGAAACATGAGTAGTAGCAATAATTCTGAGTTGGTGCAACTCGGGTGTAGAAACAGCTAAGTGCTTTGTTAATTTGGTTTCGAGTACGCACATCAGTTTGTAGTTCTCCTATGATATTCGTTGAAGGATGGTACGAATATGATCGCGGCATTTCTTCTGTTGGAACATAAACTGAGCTTTGCTGATTGAAACAATCACATCACTGTTCACATCAACATTAGGAGTACTTGATGAAGCTTCGTTCTGATTTCTCAGACTAGCAGATTGATTTAATATGTTAGATATCTGCTCAACTTCTTCATCCGATGATGTTTCACCATAAGCATCAAATGTCGGTGCTTCATCTGAATCAGAATTCTGATTCTGAGGTATGCTGGGACCTGATGTTGTAGGTCCTGGTTCATTAGAAGCATTCACTGGAGGTGTAGCAGGTGTTACTTCTGCTTCAGAAGTGTTTTCAACTTGAACACTGCTATTGCTCGGACCTGCTTCGGAATATGAAGAATCCAATGTGGGTTGATTAACCACAATTGGTCTAATGATTTGTTCTTGATTCGCCGACTGTTGAAGATAGTATAATGCTACAACTTCTTCTTCAGACGGTTCTTCCGGCAAGTCGAATGACTTCCAAAGGTTTTGATAGTTGAACAGCCACGCGTCACCTCTCCTTTGAATAGGATCCGTATAGTTGAAACAATCCACGTGTTGTGCTTCAATAACCTTTCTCAACGAGGGAACATATACTCTTCTTAGCGGACTCGCATATTCGACAAAGAAACCTTCAAGAGATTTAGCTCCGAATTTGCCATCCTGATCGATAACAGTACATGGGCACCAAAAGGTTCTAAGAATTTCAAATTTGGCTTCCGTCGGTTTATTATCTCAAAACATGTTTTCTTTGTTGGTTTGACAGTGAGAACTCTGTTTAGCGTGTAGCAAGCCGAAACAATCGCTTCACTCCAGAAGCTGACTGGAAGTTTAGAATCTGCAAGCATGGTTCTCGCAGTTTCAATTAAAGTTTTGTTCTTCCGTTCAGCAACACCATTTTGCTGTGGAGTATAGGGAGCACTAAACTCATGCAGTATCTCTTTAGCATTGCAGAATTCCTTCATTTTGTTATTCTTAAACTCTGTGTCGTTGTCACTTCTAATGCGTCTGACCGGCAGATGATAAAGATTCTCGAGTTTCTTGAATAGAATAACCAAATTCTCGAACGTTTCTCTTTTGATTCATGAAAGAATACCCACGAATATCTGGAATAATCATCTGTTACGACCAGCAATATAAATCTCCTGAGATGCTTTGAACATTTACAGGACCAAATAAGTCCACGTGGAGACGTTCTAATGGCAACTTGATTGAGTTCAGAATTTTCTTCGGATGAGATTTCTTGATCTGCTTTCCCTTTTTACATTCTAAGCAGTGACCAGACATATGAAAGCTCCGAAGATTTACATCCTCTACCAGATCATTATAAACCAAGAAATTCATTTTTCGCAAATGAATATGCCCCATCTTACGATGCCAAAGAATAGAATCTTTTTCAGTAGCCTTTGTCACAAAACATTGCGTTGATTTTGATGAAGTGGTAGCGACGCCCATATCAAGAACATATAGATCATTCTCACGTGGTGCTCGCATCAAAATCCACTCATCTGGTATTTTGAAACCCGGCTTCAAGATAATACATTCTTTATCGTTGAAATGCACCGTGAACTTCTTGTCATAAATCTGCGATATGCTCAGAAGATTATTCTCCAACTCTGCAATATAATTCACACGATCGAATGAAACAACGCCATTGGAGAGTTTTCCTTCGGCGACTATCCTTCCACCCTGGTTACCCGCAAATCCAACATATCCACCATTGATAGCTTTTATGTCGAATAGCAACGCTTTTATTCCTGTCATATGTCTGGAAGCTCCACTATCCAGAATCCACTTGGAAAGTACAGATCTCTGGAGCCCCTGCACATTTCAGCAATTAGTTAAATAGCACGACCCAAGCCTTCTTGATCCTGGGTTGAATTGCATAACCATCATCGTAATCAAATTCACATTCATCAGCATAATCAAATTCAAATTCATCATCTGAATTTTCTACAATGTTTATGTTTGAAAACTTCACTTTCTTGTTATCTTTCAAAATGTTACCACTTGTAGTTTTGACAATTTCAGACTTGATTTCATATTTTGATTCTTTCATGCTATCACTAGTATTAACAGGCTCAAACTTAGTGATCTCAGATGTTGTTGACCGTTTCTTTGCAATCCAAGCTTGAGATTTATGTTAGCCTTTTTTGATGTAAAACTTGTTTTCATTAGCTTTTGAAGATTCACCTTTTTTGAAAGTTGAACTTTCAAACTTCTTTTATGTTTTAGGTTTAACTTCAGCTTTTGATTCATTTCTTTTCAAAATCATTACAGGTTTTACATCTCTGGTTGCTTCGGTTTCACAACATTTGAACTTTCTTTCCTTCGAAGATAAGCCGGCTTTGATTTCGGACATTGGCGTGCAATATGACCAATTTCGCTTGCATTTGAAACAAGTCCGAGAATCATGTGGATGTCCTTTAGTGGGTTTTACACCACTTATTTTGGCACCACTTGCAATTTTGGCTTTATCTCGAAGTTCTTTTTGTTTCTTAAACTCATCATTTGATTGCTTCCCAATCAAACTCTCCTCGTGGACCGTGCTTGTCCCATAAACAAATTTCATGTTTTTATCTTTGTTTTCATGAAATGGTGACATTTTCTTTTTCGGTTCATCAGATTCTTCTAAACCCAACCCAGCTCTTCAGTTTTCCGGATGATCACCACCCTTCCTTCGGTAGTTATTTCTTTTAGGTTTTGAATCGAATTTCCTTTCATTGATCTCTAGATCATCTGATGTGACTTCCACGAGTTTAAAGAATTTGTCTAACAATTCTTCCTTCACATTCCGAATCGGAAAACTATTATCAAAGTACAATCTATCAGAATCCTTAACCTTGTACATAACAACATTAGGATCATCACTTAGATCGTCGTCCGATGATTTATCGTCATCTTCGGACTGTGAATCAGAATTCTTTGAACTCGAGTCGGCGCTTTTAAAGCTGCCTTCATCAGAATCATTCAGAACATTTTCAACCACCTTCTTTACCACAGCATTGTCATCATCCGTTTTAGTATAGATTACATCAATGTTCTCTGGCAACTCATTTTTCTTTTCAGATAACAACTCAATGTTGAGTGCCTTATCCATCCCATCAGTGGATTTGCGACAATGTTTCTCGCATAGGGGTGGAGGAACATTGCTGTATTCTATACCAATTTTCTTTTTAGGTTTTTCTTCCGATGGAATTGTCGGAAGGATGTGATCAATGACATATGCGTTACAAGTGTAACTTCTCAAAAGTTGTTGAACTCGTTCTGTTTCAATTTTCATGTCCTGGAGTTGTTTCTTAGTTTCAGCAATAGATATTAATCGCCTTTTGTTTATCCATTACTGTTCCTTTCAACATTCTCACAGTATCATGTTGTTCGATATTGTTTCAATCGAGCCTGCCGTAATCATCTTTCATTTTGTCATAGCTTCCTTCATTGGGCGATAATCGTATTTTAAACGTTCATTATGCACATTGATTTCAGCGATGATCTTTGATTTTTCAGCACATTCGATACATGGTTCAGTTCATTTTGTACAAGGTTTCTCAACCTCTACAACTTGTACTTTGACAACTTCATTTACCTCTTAACCTACCTTTGTTAGCTTTGCCATTAAAGCTTTGTCGGCAATATCCTTGAGGTTTTCGACATTCACTTCTTGAGTAACATCAACGACTTCTTCAGCAATAGATTTCTCCTCAGCAACTTGTTCCTGAGAACTTCCGTCAAAGTGACCTGCAAAACTAACACAAGAGTTAGGAGATAAAATTCCTTGTTTCTGCATGTGGATATACTCCTCTTCCTCCTATTGTTGTTGCAGATACTGCTCCAATAAGATGTTCTCTAGAACTGGTGCATCTTTGACAGATGTATCTTCAAAAATTTGTGCCATCAATGCAACTCCGGTGTACCAATATAAGAATTCCAGTCGAAACCATCATCTTCGTTTGATGCAACCATAGCTTTCTCAGTGTTACTGCTATTTGGCTTCTCTTGGATTTCAACCTGAGTCTTCTTCGGGAAAGGCTTGTACTGAAGTGACTTGTAATACTCGTTACCTCCTCTGAATGGACTTTGATTTCCTGTTGCTTCAGGATTTTTGCACTCTCTCTTGAAATGCCCTTTCTGGCGACATCTGAACACGTGACTTTTGTCTTGTCAAAACCTAGTTTGTTGCTTGAATTTCCGATACTCGGCCTGTGAGAGCAACAAACTTGGTAACTCTTTGGATAATAGAAGCTAAACACCACTTTATATCCATGAGCTCCGTTCTTCTTCGTCCACCTGGTCGAGTCTTCGGCGGTCATCTCGGGATTACTGATTTTCCCAGCTACAAGACTTTCATATGATTCTAGAACAGTGGCGAGAAGTGCGATGTGTTGCTTAGCAGTTTGCTCAGAAATAGCATTGTTCAAATTAACAGCGATGTTACACTTGAATACATTCGAATCAAAATTTGTTTGTTGGTTCTGATTTTCTTGACTCTGATAAGACGAATTTGAACTAGTGCTTGAGAATGAAGACTGTGGACTTTGATCATATTGAGGGTATGATTGATTCTGATTTTGCTGCGAATTGTTTGAAGAATTCACACTTGCATTGAATGCTGTCTGAATCTTTGGGCTTGAAATGTTATCTTGCATTCCACTCTTGTAGTACAGACCAACGTCTTGAACAACATTAACGTTCTTTAACTTTGCAATCTTCAGGATGTTCCATTTCATGACCTTCGAGTTTATCGATAAATGTTGACAGCTCGAAGAATTCCCATTTTTCGCTTTCCTTCAGAACCATTAGGTAAGTAATCCATTCTCCATCTGGTAGAGCATCTGCAAGCTTGTCTATGTACTCTTGTTCCGTTTCTCAAGACCGTGTCTTCGCATTTGAACTTTAAGATGATAGAAACGTTCAATCATCTACTTCATGGTCTCACCCTTCAGCATGTTGAAGATATCGAACTCTTTCATGATGAGCGCTTTCTTACTTTGATCATCTCTGTGCTTCCTTGATACTTCTTTTGAAGCGATAGCCAGAGTTCTCTTGCAGTTGTGTATTCCGATAGCAAGACGAGAATATCTTCTTTAACAGATTGTTGGATAAGACTAATCATCTTTTTCTCAGCAATGTATTCTTCTTTCTGTGTCGTGGAGTACTTGTATTTCTCCAGAACTTGCTGATGTTCGTCCAACGGACTTGTATAACCTCTCTCGATCGACACCCAGCCTAGGAAGTGCATGGCTTGAACCCAATATGTAAACTTCTCTTTCCATCCTTCATACTCGTCCATGCTCATTAGCTTTGGCGGTTTAACAGTCGTGCCCATCTAGTTGTCAAGATTGACTTGTTGGATCACATTGGCATTTGACGAACCCGCTGCTGTCATATATGCTCTTTGTAGATCATCCATCGCGAATAACGAGACACGTATACTGAAAACACTTGAAAACTTGAAAACAATTAGTTCTACTACAAGTTCGGTCGAACTTGTAGATGAAATGAAGAATTCAGAGATTTTTCACAAGTTCGGTCGAACTTGTGAATACTGATTTGAAAATTTTCCTTTGAACAACCTCGGTCGAACTTGTTGAATGGATTTTGTAAAGATCTTGTAAGTCTGAGCGAACTTAATTTAAATATTCTTGATATTAATCAAGTTCGGTCGAACTTGATATAAAATCAGTGAATATTTGGTAACTTCGAGCGAACTTGGCAAAACTTTCCTCAAAAACACCTCAAGTTCGAGCGAACTTGGTAAAAAATCACTGAAAAAGTGAGTTTTTAGCACAAGTTCGATCGAACTTGGCTAACAAGTTCGATAGTTAGGGTTTTGCAAAACATGGTTTTTTCAAAATTTTGGCATCAATTGGTTGAATTTGGTCTGCAATCTTTCAAGGGTTTATCTTTGTTGTATTTTACATGATATATTCAAAATTGAAGAGATTTTGACCGTGAATTCTTCATTTTTTGTGAAAAAAGTAATGAAAAATAGAATGGAGATGAAATAGAAGTGTTCTTGTCTTGATTACTATCAAATCAGGCTGTTCTAGCTCTGATACCTCTTGTAGGACCGATCCTCGATGCTAAGGAACCTAAATTTGATATCTAACGTCCATAATGGCGGAAATATTACATCGTGTTTACCAATAGACAAGAATTAATCAGTCTTTACATCAGTTTTATTGATTAAACGTCAAGAGTACAAACTGACAGAGCTTCGCCTCCAAAATGCCAAAGTTACAAATGAGAGAGGCTAGCTAACTATTTATAGATATGCAAGTTCGCTTGAAGGAGAGCTAAGTTCGGCCAAACTTGTCTTTACATGACAATCATGGGCGAACTTGTATCAACATTACATAAATACTCGGTACAGCTAGCCTATTCAGCTATATTCTATACAGACTCGATATACGACTAAGACATAGACATTATGCACCAACAAATACAGTGTAACTCAGACATCGCCTTGTGAGGGATTACTATGAAAAGGTTTGATTTCTCTGCATCATGTTCTAACTAGAGATCAACTGGCAGATGTTTCAAATCCGAGCATTAGAAACATCCACCTTCAAAAGTCTGATTTCTAGGTTTGAAATGCTAAACATGGAGTAAAAACGGTTTTCTGGTGTTCCATGTGTAAATAGCATAAAAATGTTTTCAGAAAATCAAACAAAACCTTAAAAATAGTTAAAATTTAAATTTTCTCAATAAATCTCTAAAGTCTGATGAAACCATTGTTCTATCTTCAAAAGTCTGATTGGCATAACTATCCACTGCCAAAGTGAATCCTCTATCTTCTGGTCAAATCTCTATGTTGACCTTATCCACTGTTTCAAAACCACTGACAGAGGTAAAACTTAAACAGTTTACAAACACTGATGACACACATCAGTGGTTTTACAAAACAACTGTCATCCATTCATAGTCAGAAGATACAGATGGAAAGGCAATTGTCATCAGATCTTGCTGCGTGTCAAAAGTTAACCGTCAGATGTTTGAAACCATGGATAAAACCCTGATAAAACCCTCAAGCAAGGTTTTTTTCATCAAAATTCAAAATTTCTCATAAACGATCAAATTTCTCAAATCCGCTCATGGCTCTCATCATCAAAAATCCACACAATTACCTCTGTACCTTCGAAAAGACGTAGAAAAACACAGATTTTCACCATATCATCGATATCCTGTCTTCATCAAAGTATAAAACTTTGCTCTCTTGTAATGCTCCATTCTATCAAGACACCCTATGAGATTTCTTGGCTAATGCAGAACTTGAAATTCAAAATAAAAAGCCTTGGGCAATCTCATCTAAAGTAGGAGGTATCATGGTTCCAATAACCCCACAAACCAACTCAGAAGTTTTTCAGATGGACGATCTTGCAGGTAAAATCTATTTCCCTAAGGATGAGTATCAAGTTGATTTGGTAAATAGAGGGTATCTAGGAAAACTAACAAAAGCTACTATGAAAAAGGGAAAGTTCCCTCCTCCTATGAAATTCCTGTTTCACACTTTACTCGCCTGTGTTTCAAATAGAACAACTGGTTTTGATGAAATATCATTGAAAATTCAATACTTGGGGTATGCTATTATGTCTAAAACTGAATACAATTACTCCCAAGCATTGTTTAATGATTTAGTAACAACTTTGGAAAATATGAAAAACAAAAAGTCACATGCTTTCTTATTATTTCCAAGATTTTTACGTTATTATTTACAATAGAAAATTCCAAAAGAGAGTGTACATGTTCTTAAGCAGGGCATACCGTTTCAAATAACAGCTTAACGTCTGAAACATTTACTAGCCTTATGGCGAAAGAGTTAAAAGTTTCTAAAACACAAGCAGGGGAGTCTGAGCAGAATTTGGATGAGTCCACATCTACTCCTCAGACCTCAAGTGCTGAGCCCACTGCTCTTGGTGACCACAGTAGCTTAACCACTTATGCGCAACCCACACCAAAAATACCAAAAGAACCAAAAAGAAATCCATCAAGCCCACCAAACCTACCAAAAAGGGTCTTCTGGAAGATGAGATCCTAGAAGTTAACCCTGTGACAACACAAATGTCACAAGAAACCACTGTTGCTACTTCCTCACAAAGTTGGAAAGATCCACCCAAAACCACAACTCCTCCTGATTCCTCACAAAAGGAACATGTTGTAAGCACAGGGACACCACAACTTGAAACATTACCCTCATTTGAGAGTATGTTGAACTGTCCTTATCCCGGGGCAATTTCTCATTCCACATCACTCCCCACATCTCAAATTACATCAACCCTGGTATCTCTGTATGAGGTCATTGAAAGTCAGACACAAAACAGCCTCTCTCACCAACACATTACTGAGAATACAACTTCCACAATGGCTGTGTCTGATAAAATTTCTTTTGACTAACCCACAAACAGTTGAGGAGGTTACACCACTTGAATTTCATGAAATTCTTGTTAGTAGTTCAAGTGGAGCAGCTACTACAGATGTTGAATCCACTGGTTTACATCTGGACAGTAGTTTCATAAATAAGTCTCCCTTGAAGGCAATTTCTACTAAGGCTACCATGGCAACCACTGCTAGTATTAAAACCACTTTTGAGTTTGTTAAGGAAACCTCTCCTGTAGAAAGAAGTCCCCAGTACCAAGAAAAAGGGGCATCTTGTTTGAAACAGGGGTTGAAACCTCTATTCATGATAACATAGATATACTACCACTTCTGGTAGGAGTTCAGATGATCCTATTAAGTTAGGTGATGATCTAAAATCTAAAGATTTGATGGGGAGAGTTAAAAAAATTGAGACATCAGTGGCAGATATCAAAAATATGCTGCAACAGATGTTAGAGTCTTCAAAGTCTCAAAACACTGCTCAATCCTCTGCTCTTCAAACCACTGATATAATCAAACAGGTATATCCTCTGTTTCAACAACAACGCCAACATGCTGACCACCAACATGAAATACGTGTAAAAATGTTCAAAAATGAGGTTGCAACAAGATATAAGAACATTCAGGTATAGCTTAAGGTTATCAAAGAAGCTCTCACAACATTGCCTGGCACTACCCTGCACATATCTTCGAAAGAGTTGATGATGCCAAAAGGGGGAGAAAAATAAATCTATGAAAAAGCCAGAGCCTGCAAGAGAGTCCTCAGTAACTTTTGCTGAAACATCTGTCAAAGAAAAGAAAAAGGGAGGTGATGCAACCCTGAAATTCAAGAAGATGATGAAGTTGCAACAAAGAGGATGATCCAATCTTCTCAGATGAGACAAAGGAGAGGGTTTTGAAAAGGGAGCAAAAGAAGTTGAAGAACACTGCAACATATTTGATGTTTTAAAAGGCACAACAGTGGTTTCCACAAACACTTCTAAATTTCTATCAGAACCAATATTCACCCCTATAACCCAAACTCCTACAAAAACTCCTTCACCAAAACTAGTGTATACAAGAAAAAGAAAGGTCACAATGAATGATGATGATATACCTGTACATAATACTTTATCATCTTCACCATTTATCCAACAAATCCATAACCTTTCATCAGTCAACCATCACCAACATCAATCATACTCACTCAATCACCTACTGGTCACAATCCTTCTAGAAACATACCTCAGGAAACAACATACCCTCTAGAATGGCTGCAATTCAAAATGAAATGTTACAATTTTATACAGAGGCTGATCCATCCAAAAGAACCTTCCACCCTTCATGGCTACAAATTCCAAAAAGCATTGATGAGTATCTGAAACTGAAAACCAGACAACTAAAAACATAGCAAAATAAGAGGGAAAAGGGAAGGGTGCACCTACTTGTCAAGACAAATGCAGCATGAGCTAAGCAAAGTCAGGAAATTGGAAGACTATGCAAGAGACTTAAACAAGAAGATGTCTAATGCTGATCCTCAAAAGAAGCTAACGGAAGATCTGATAGGGCTTATCATGAGAGACAAACCATATTAAGCCTATGAGCATCAGTTCAAAGATTGGCCTATCACAGCTCTCAAACAAGAAGCAAACAGATGTGAAAGGATGAAGAAAGATCCTCAAATAAGGAAGAGTGCACCAGACTGAACAAGTTTAAAAATTACTATGCAGATCGTGCCTTAGAAGCATCCATCCAAGCCTTGAATCAAAGAAAAAGGCAGTTACAAATGGATGATGAAGAAAAACAGAGAGAAGTGACATTAGTAAACACGCCAACAAAAATCAATCTCTGCATGAATTGGAAGATGGTTCATCAAAGCCTCAAGCTCAACCTGCTGAAACTGTAAAAGGGCTATCAAGCAGTTTACCCCTCTCAAACTCATCACAAATAAAACTTCTCACAAGAAACCATTGAACTCAAAAAGACTAAAGTGGATGTCTGATAAATAGACCCTTGTATTGACTTTGCTCAAGTCCAATGGGAAAGTTGAATATATAACAAGGAAGGATGCACTAAGCCTGGGTGTAGCTGACCTTCAAGATCTTCTGGAACTTCAACTGTGCAGGGATGAAGATGATGAAAATTCCCGGAATTTTGAACTACAGTTAAAGAGACAAATCAGGGAAAAACTGATGAGAGAATAAAGATCATAAATAAGGAAGAGTTTTGGCATCATCTGTTCTAGGGAGATTGTTGGGATTGACCCCTACAAAAGAACAGATGATAAAATGCCAAAACAGGTCTGTACTAAATGATCCAGAACAAACAGTGTTTTGACTCACAACTTCCTTCAATGGCAAGATATCTAACATCTGATGGCTCTAACATCTGCTCAGTGCTAAGCTCTATTGGTTGTAAAGACTGTTTGAAGACCAAACCTCTGTTGAAGTCAAAAGTCTGCTGGAAGTCAAAGGTCTTATCACCCTTTGAAGAACATCTATAAAGCTTCATCAATGGTTAAGCTCATCAGTGGTTAGCATCATAATTGGCTAGCTATCAGTGTTTTGCATATGTATCAGAGGATAGCATTATTAGTGGTTAGAGGTTGTTGGTTTGTTAGATGTCATTGTATTGGTGACGTCAGCAAAGATGCCACAGAGGTTAGGATTAGTACTATAAATAGACAGTGCATGCATTGTTCTCTTTAGCTCACACACACACTTTATCTTGTACTATCTAACCTGTGTAAGCTCGGGCTGAGGGGAGTTAGTGATTCATGCATGTAATTGTTTGTAATCTTTTTAATCTTTTGAGCAATGAAAACATTGTATGATGAAAGCTAATCTCTCCTTGATTGTGTTACAAAGTTTTAAATCGCATTTCACTGCAAGATATCATGTTTATATTTTATTTTATGATCAATTTGTTCAAAACAACATAATCAGGTCAAACTCAGATCCTAACACACTAAAGCACTAAAAACTCACACTGAAGCAAAACACCTTCAAGATGATGTAAATCAAGAAGTGTTTGGTGGTGAGGGGGAGCAGGACGATGAAAGCTTTAGTGATGATACTTCAGGAATCTTCACAGATGTTGTTCCTATCACATTTGTTCCTACAAGTCAAAGTATTATCTATTTGTGTCATAATGTCGAGGAAGGCGAGTTTGTTCACAACTACACAAAAGAAGAATTGGCGCAAATGTGTGGAGTTGATGATGATACATTTGAATTTGATTTTGAAGAAGAGCTGATGAATATAGAAATAGATGAACCAGATGATTATGACTACACTTCAATCCTGATGTGAATGATTATGACAAAGTGATAGTAGAAGATGATTCTGACGAAGAGCCAACTTGTCATGCTAGTCAAAATACAGATGGTTTTCTAACATTCACGAAAATGTTTGCAAATGAAGCTGGTGATATGTTTTGAGAATAATTGAAGATAGAATCAAAGATGGTGAATCTCCAAGGCTAAATCAAGATGAAATTAAAGATGCTAGAAAGAAATGGTTTAAGGATTTTGCCAGCAGAGCGTAATTCAGAAGACCACTGGCTTTCTTTACAAGAAATCAAGATATTTCACTTGGAGACATATTAGTTGGGGCTGGATTCTAGAGTTGAACGTTTTTGCTATCAAGAGAGAAAATTGGGTATATTACTTTAAACATTTGAATGATATAAAGAGTCTCCATGGTGGGATGTACAAGAAATATGTAGAACATACCTGATTAATTATCAAATGAAGTAGTATGATCAAAAATATATGGACGTTAATCAGCTACAAAGTGAGACATAATTTCCAACATGGAAAGGAAAAAGCCTAAAGTGTCACTAATTTACGAAAGACCGAAAGCGATGAATAATATGCCACTGATGAAGATGGAGCAAGATTCTCACGAAGAATTCATTGGTAACTTTGTGATTCCAAAGCGAAGCTCAGACAAATTTGTCCTGTGAATCCAAACCTTGTTAAAAGTTAATGAGAACATAGAAAATTGGAGAATTCGTGTGTTTATGCTTTCGTATCATGAATTCCACGCATAATACCTAAGTTTAGATATCATCGAGACATCAAAGTTGTAACGCCTCGTATTTTCGTTTTCTTATTTTTTGAAAACCGTATTCGCATTCAATTTTTAGAAATCTTACATCCGTATTCAATCTCACAATTCGAGGCGTTAATCATAATGGAAATTCATTTTTATATATTTACGTAGCACTTTTTATATATTTGTGTTATATACGCAATCAATCTTTAAATACGTGTTTACGCAAAACCAAGATTTAAAATACATTTTTGATACCTAGAAACAAACTAAAATACAAGAATACGACATAAAATAACCTAGTTACAAAATACAAGGACTTAAAGTGAGCAAAACCAAAAGCTTTTCCACATCCCTTCTCCTTCAATCACCTTCCACTTTTTTTAAGCCAATCATATTTCATTCTTCTCCACCTCCTTTCTCCTCCAATCACCTTTCACCTTTTTTAGCCAATCATATTTCATCCTTCTTCACCTCCTTGCTCCTCCAATCACCTTTCACCTTTTTTTAGCCAATCATATTTCACCATTCTCCACCTCCTTTCTCCTCCAATCACCTTTCACCTTTTTTTAGTCAATCATATTTTACCCTTCTCCACCTCCTTTCTCCTCCAATCACCTTACATCTTTTTCTAGCAAATCATATTTCACCCTTTTCCACATCCTTTCTCCTCCAATCACCTTTCACCTTCATTAACTCCCAAACCCTAATCCCCACTATAAATACAAGCCTCCACCACCTCCTAAACACATTGCACACTAATCTACTCCCAAACTCTCTAATCCTCTCAAGAATTCCAAAGAAAGAAAGAATACTTTCAGTGTTCTAAGGTAACTTTGGTGCTCTAATCTCAACAACTCGTCAACTCGCGTTAATCGGAAGACTTAGCAATTTTGTGAGTACACTTGACCCTTTTTTCGCTTTAACACACTTTGGGGGCAACATGTCTTAACTTGTCAAAATGCACAATTCACGCAAATATACTTTATTCACTCAACCCGTTATACATGCTTTTGTTATGCTTAGGTTCATGCTAGAGTTCATGCTACTTGTTAGCACACCTTAACAATTATAGCGCTATAGGAGTAGCACACCCCCCGACGGGGTTTTGTTAAGTTATATTCTTTACGGTCTCGATTACTTCGGTATCGAGGGATGCTTATTATTCATAAATAGTCATGTTACTTTTGTGGCGAGGGACACATATAATTCTTGCGGACACTTGGGTTTAACTTTTGGTTATGCATGCTAGTTTAACTTGTATACCAAATTGCTATGTTGGATTTGAGAAATACTTTTTATATGTATGCCTTGTGTCTAAAACTAGTGTACTCGCCAATATGTTTGTATTGAAGTATGCTCTTAAAACATGTTGCAGGTTATTGATGATGTTGATGATGCATGGAACTTAGTAGGATGCCTAAAAACACATTTTAAATTTTGTATATTTATTTTAATGTAATTCTTTTATTTCAAGTTATTGTATTTGATCTCAATCAATATAATTTACTCTTTAGCAATGAATTAAAATGCATTATTTAATTACATATCGCAAATTTTAGCGTTATGTGTAATTAGCAATCTATTTCGTCTCACTTTGATGCTTCCGCCATCGGTTGGGGTGTGACGGATTGGTAGCAGAGCCATAACAATAGGGAATTAGGAAAAATTGCCATGATTTGACCTAGTCTATAGTCTAAGTACTCATACTTGTCCATTCTTGACTCATGCTTCAATTACTTAGAATTCTTCCTATTTGCTACTCTCTCATCTTTTGTCTTAAAAATGCGTATGTCTTTTCCTAAAACAATTTACCATACACACATGAGGACGTGAAACACTCGTATTATACAAACGAGACGATTCACCAAAACAGGAGTGAAACCCTCACTTTGGTGAAAGACTCTCAATCCACATTCTCGATTTTTTCACAAAATTGTACATCAAGTTAGGAGTGACATCTTTACCTTGATGTAATTTCCCATACTCATTCTAGGACCTTACCAACGAGTCGGAATTTGCTCCATTTTTTAGTAAGTACCAACCACACTTAGGGAATGATGTTGTCAAGTTAGGGTGACACCCGCATCTTGATAACCAATCCCACTCCTCGATTTCCAATCCCGCCAAAGTCTCGAACTTTCGATTGACAAGGGACATGTAGTTGCCGGAATGGTGAATACCGTTAACTGAAATTTCAGCGTGAGTATTCTACCTATTAGGCCAAAGCATGCTTCCCAAACTCGAAAAGAACTTTCGACCACTTTAGTTTAGTCAAATTTACGTTTTGAAACAATCCAAGTTTTAGTCAAAACCACGATTACACTATTATCGATTTTATGCATAACGTAGTTCGAACATTTTTTCCCAAAATTCAAATTATTTTCAACATGACTACTCACGTATCATACTTATACTTTTCATATATCTTGCACGTTTAACGTCACCCACAAGATAAACTCTACTCGTATTCCCAAAAATGGAATCCTATAATCAAGATCGGAGTGGTTCCCTTACCATGACGACTGACTCCGCACATTTCTCGAAGAAATCTTTTCCTTGAGATAGGAATGATGTCCACACCTCAATGAAAGATAGAATCACAACTCGACCATCTTCATGACAATCACTTGATTTAAAAAACTTATACTTAAACCTTTTTATCATTGTATTAATTTTCTCATTTATGCATAAATTTCGAACCTCATTATTTTATCAAACGTGTTTCTCACCCTACAATTTATTTACGTAAATCACATACACCAAACTCCTAATGATACTTTAAAAGTTTCTTTCACGATTTTTAAAATTTTATGAGATGCTACCCACCAAGCTAGTCGGTCTAATGAATCTCTTGCTCACAATTTTCATAATACGACAATCATTAAAACACACCTGCACTATACTATCATCCTAGAAGACATTTTGATCCCAATAGGGAACCAAACACATACGTGTGAATCTTATAGATGTCACTTTGTCAACCTCGCTTGGTTGGTAAAACGTAATCAACCCATAGCCAAGCGACAAACACAAATGACCAACCATACACCTTCGAGACTTTAATTTTCAACAATAGCTCCTAAAATAGAACTACCTCTCCTACCGGAAAAACCATCAATCCCTTAGAACTAGAATAAAACTCTTACAAACCTCGCCTATACCCACAACCCAAGAAACCCGATACGAACCATACCTAGGAAACCTTTCAATACCTATGAACGATAACGCCCTCGAACACCGTACCATTGTGCCCTAAGCGTCGAACCTCCAACATTTAGTCAGAACCCGACACCTTACCATCAAGCTATCATTCGATCGACCTACCACAACCATCTCATCGGTCAAAACAACTCCCAATACATACACGAGACATTGTAACCCTAAACCTACACGCCTATACCAACGTAGTTCGACTATCTATAAGTTCTTTTACTAAAATTCCTTTCAAAACCAAAGTTTTTCCACTAAAATTCTCAAACACAACTTTTCTTATTTTGATATAAAATACTTTCAATGAACCAAGCTCGGTGTTTAAAGACCTTTCTCAAAAATCACTAATACGCAATTCTAAATCTAAACCCGTGGGCATGGGAGACTCATTAGGTTATACAATCTATGACATACACAGATCCAAACTTGTAAAACAAAGGTAGCATTTCCTTTTTTTTCAAACCATATCTTTCATCATAAGGTAATACTTTCTCAACATGCACTCGGTATTCATAAATTGGGTCCTTCATTCCCAACAGACCCGACCTATTTTGTTTCAACAACCCAATCCTTTGAATCAAACAACTATGCACATGCATATTATCATACACGTTTCAATTTTTGCAATCAGTATTTCATGAAAATCTTATACATATTATCTTTACACTTCGTATTTTACACACTCGAAACTTCTTGGTAACTTATGTATGCTTAAATTCATTTTACTTCAACTTATACATTCCATATTACATGCTAATATTATACAAATTCGCGCCACTTGGTAGTCATACTTGAAATCTATAAGTGGGCAAGCCCGAGTGGTTTCTCCTACGTTAGATACACTCATACTTACATACAATCATGCTTTCATACTTAATTCTTATACGTTATCGCGCGCACACATTCTCACTTGTGATACTTTTAAAATGTAACCTGACCAATACACTACTAGTACAAACTATGCGGATCATGCACCAACCAAAATAATCGCGGGTGCACACAGGATTTTATTGGTAGGCGCATGAAAACCATAAATGGGTTCTACTGTGTATCGTAACACCTAACGTAACATGACACCGAATAGCGAAACAGACGTAACATGGTGTGAACATGGTGGATACGTCGCTGATACTTCCTATATATATGTGTCTCTACCATGTCACCAAACTTTCGTAAAACGTGCCATGAGAAATTCGGTGATTTTCCCGAACCTTGTTAAATACATATGATTCATAACAAACTTTGAGGACTCAACTTCGAAATGCTTGACACCCGATTATCCATGACAAAATCTCGTTCTCAAAATCGTTAGCTTTAACCGCTACAACAATCACTAGCAACTCTCAACCCTTTGCGATTCGTATTTTATTCGATATCCGTACCATACTTACCCTCGCTTACACCTACCGAATTGTCCCATCGCTCTCATACCACCTATACTCTCAATTCTTCCTTTAACATTTCATCCAAATTTTTTTATAATAGATCAGCCTAAGCGTTCAACCCATTTTTAAACATCCTCACCAGTTCGAGTCGGTAAAAATACTTTTAAAACATCTTTCGTTCTTTATTACACGCAAACTTAAAATTAGACGACCTATTACAAGTAAAACTTTTTAACCTACTTACCATTCTAGTTTCTCACCTATAAACATTTTTCTACAACGTGGATTTTATTAATACGCATTTGAACAAATGAAAAATTTTACTACAACCTATGGTGCGGGCCGCACATTTTATTCAAACTACATCCTTACTTTCACAAAAACTTGTATTCTTAGGTCACATTCATTCTCTTTTAAAAACATTCCTCCCAACCAAATTGTCAACCTCGACACATACACGTTTTACTTGTTCTTACACTCACTTACGTTTGATACGTCAAAACATCCTATTCAAATTTTTGGCTTTTACAAAACCTAACTTTTGATCCCATGCAATTTCCAAACATTTCAACTCTCTTATACAGAAACACCGCATAGAAACTAGAGTTCAAATTTTCAACCTTTGCTAAACATTTTAACCGATTATCACTCGTATCGAACCAAAATACCATCTTATCCTAAGTCTTCCTCTTAAATAAATTTCGGGATGAAATTTCCTAAAGTAAGGGAGACTGTAACGCCTCGTATTTTCGTTTTCTTATTTTTTAGAAAGTTCGTATTCGCATTCTATTTTTAGAAATCTTACATTCGTATTTCAATCTCACAATTCGAGGCGTTAATCAAAATGGAAATTCATTTTTATATATTTACGTATCACCTTTTATATATTTGTGTTATATACGCAATCAATCTTTAAATACGTGTTTATACGCAAAACCGAGACTTAAAATACATTTTTAATACCTAGAAACAAACTAAAATACAAGAATACGACATAAAAGAACCTAGTTACAAAGTACAAGGACTTAAAGTGAGCAAAACCAAAAGCTTTTCCACATCCCTTCTCCTTCAATCACCTTCCACCTTTTTTAAGCCAATCATATTTCAACCTTCTCCACCTCCTTTCTCCTCCAATCACCTTTCACCTTTTTTTAGCTGATCATATTTCATCCTTCTTCACCTCCTTGCTCCTCCAATCACCTTTCACCTTTTTTTGAGTCAATTATATTTCACCCCTCTCCACCTTCTTACTCCTTCAGTCACCTTTCACCTTTTTTTGCCAATCATATTTCACCCTTCTCCACCTTATTTCTCCTCCAATCACCTTCCACCTTTTTCTAGCCAATCATATTTCACCCTTTTCCACATCTTTTCTCCTCCAATCACCTTTCATCTTCATTAATTCCCAAACCCTAATCCCCACTTATAAATACAAGCCTCCACCAACTCCTAAACACATTGCACACACTAATCTACTCCCAAACTCTCTAATCCTCTCAAGAATTCCAAAGCAAGAAAGAATACTTTCAGTGTTCTAAGGTAACTTTGGTGCTCTAATCTCAACAACTCGTCAACTCACGTTAATCGGAAGACTTAGCATTTTAATGAGTACACTTGACCCTTTTTTTCGCTTTAACACACTTTGGGTGCAACATGTCTTAAATTGTCAGAATGCACAATTCACGCAAATATACTTTATTCATTCAATCGTTATACATGCTTTTGTTATGCTTAGGTTCTTGCGAGAATTCATGCTACTTGTTAGCCCACCTTAACAATTATAGCGCTATAGGAGTAGCACACCACCCGACATGGTTTTGTTAAGTTATATTCTTTACGGTCTCGATTACTTCGGTATCGAGGGATGCTTATTATTCATAAATAGTGTCGTTACTTTTGTGGCGAGGGACACATATAATTCTTGTGGACACTTGGGTTTAACTTTTGGTTATGCATGCTAGTTTAACTTTGTATACTAAATTTCTATGTTGGATTTGAGAAATACTTTTTATACGTATGTCTTGTGTCTAAAACTAGTGTACTCGCCAATACGTTTGTATTGAACTATGCTCTTAAAACATGTTTCAGGTTATTGATGATGTTGATGATGCATGGAACTTAGTAGGATGCCTAGAAACACATTTTAAATTTTGTATATTATTGTAATGTAATTCTTTTATTTCAAGTTATTGTATTTGATCTCAATCAATATAATTGACTCTTTAGCAATGAATTGAAATGCATTATTTAATTACTTGCCGCAAATTTTAGCGTTATGTGTAATGAGCAATCTATTTCGTCTCACTCTGATCTTTCCGCCGTCGGTTCGGGTGTGACAAAAGTTGATCCGAATCGATCCTAACAAAAACTTTGTACCTGTTTTTTACCTACTAACTTATTAGGAAAGGTTGTAATTTTTTCAAGAATGTGACTTTGGAGTTCTATTCCCTTTCCATCTATTTTCATTCCTAAAAAGTATATTTTCTCTTGTAACAGACTAGTTTTCTTTTTAGATAAGGCTAATCCATGTTTTATACACAAGTCTGCGAAAATATCAAGATGTTTTTTATGTAAATTAACATCATCTAATAAAATTAAGATATCATCTATGTAAAAAAATAAAATAATAATTTCTAAATATTATAATCATTTTCCTTTGGAATATTTGTGGTGCATTTTTTAATCCAAAAGGCATTACAACCCATTTATATTGTCTTGAGAAGTAGAAAATGTTGTGTATGCAATACTATCAGGATGCATTTTTATTTGCCAAAAGCCACTTTACAATCAAACTTAGAAAAGATCTTCTTATTTCTTGTCCAATTTATTAGACATTATTTATTAGGTAAAAAATACCCATTAAAAACAGTACTATCATTTAACTTTTTATAATTTATCACCATTCTTGTCACACACGCTCATAGGCGAAAGCACGAGATGTGATCTGATTAATTCTCATTGCATACAATATTAGTGAACATACTAAATGAATAAAATAAACTCCAAATGCCATTGCTATTGTCGTTTCCAAAATGCAACATAAGTTATGTATATCGTTTACAATCCATCAAATGAAAATAAGTTGTCAAAGTGTTGTACATCAAAATGCAAGTTTTAAAATGTTAAGGCTTTGACCACTATATCACCGCGAGGAGGCGGTATATAAAGGGAGGCGGTATACAACGGGCAAACCCTCAAAAATATGGCATGGAATTCCATCACTTGCTTTCTTGAAATGAGATCACCGCATGGTCAAATAATTTCATGAAATACATGTTAAGTTGAAAAGTCAACAAAAGTTGGCGAGTTCATGTGTTTTAGCTTTATGAGATGAATCGTTAATATGTGAGATGTATTTGTATAAAAACTGGTATGTAAAGCGTCAATGAAATCGTTGATCATTAATGTTTTGCAAGAACATTAATATGTGTGAAGACATAGGAAGCAATCCAAACCTAGATGATTTTTGTGTCGATTACCCTCGACTAGGACACAAAATGCACTCTTTCGTATGGGTCCATGACCAAGAGTGGGGCTCGCCAAAACCCGATAGATCTACCCCTTTCGTTCCTTGGTCTAACATAATTAACGGTGCTTAAGTACAACCCTATTTGCACATGATCTAAGTTGTTTCATTACTTAGCTTATCATACCATTGTACATGTATTTCCCCTGATAGTTGTAAAGCTGAAAACGTTTAAAATGAAAAGGGGACATGAATTCACTGAAGTGCATCCGTAAGATGTGGCTCACGTGCGGTTTCCTTGATTCATAACACAACCTACAAACGTCCTAGATTTGTTAGACACTTCGGTCTTTGTAATGACTTGTGTATAAGTCTTCCATCTGGAATATTTATTAAGAATTGTATGGAATTATTATTATTGAATTGTTTTTTAGATGAATTAATTGATAAGTTGTTAATATATATTCCACCATATATATATATATATATATATATATATATATATATATATATATATATTTTGTATCTTGTGAGTTGTATGAAGGGGCCTAGCCCTCTTGTGACCTCGTGCCTCGCACGAGTAAGATGTGCGTGTCCTCGACATCTTGTAGTCGGGTCTTACACGTTTGTCTCGACGATGTCGTTAACAGATATATTTTTATTCTTAAAATATATTTTCTTGTTTAATGTGATTCTCAATCACCTTCTATGTGTATGTCTATATATATTTTCCCAATAAATATATATGTATATATATATATATAAAGTCCAAGTTCGATGGATGTTAAAAATAATATATTTTTAACTTATTCTTGTATGCATATACTTATACTATTTCATGTATTCTTTTCTTTGATGTGTTTGACCAAGTCAAAGTAGATGTATAGTTCTATTTGTTTTCTAAAATAAATATGGATGATTTGTTAAATAATATCTCTAATATTATTTTTAGTATAAGTACATTTGTATTTTCACCAAGAGTATACTTAGTCAAGTATACATGTATTTAGACATAATACCCATGTATTTTGTATTTTGTATTTAGTGTCAAAATCATTGCTAATGATTTTCCGGAAATGATATTTCTTAAAAATAATATATTTTTAAGACTTGCTTGTAATATCTATATTTTCATCATTCTAGTGTTATATATATATATATATATATTATCATCGGCCCGATTTTGTATAATTTTCACTAATTCTTGTAGATATATTTAATTTGCTCTTAATATATATATTTTGTCCATGTATTTTTCCAATGTCCAAAGTCCATAGTTTTTTATAAGGAGATGTATATAAATATATATGAGTAAACTTCTGTTTCGCACCCTGTGTTTGGTCGTTTTAATGGTTTTGCCCCAGTCCTTTAAAAATAGCCATTTTACTCCCTGATGTTTTGATTTTATCTTTGGTTTGCTGCACGCCCTTAACTCCATCCATATTGTATATTAACTAGAATAGTATTCGTAATTTCAAATATAAAATAAGGGTACTTTGGTAATTAATATTTAAATGTAAACTATTAACATATATATTTAAATGTAAATTATTTTTATTAATATAGGTATAATATATACACACATAACAAATATTGGTTCTCTACTCTCTCTCTACCAGATCTCTCTCTTCTACACCACCACCCACCAACTGACATCATCGCCAACGCCCGCCACCCACCACCCCGGCGCCACCTCCCACCACCATTCACCACCTCACCCGACATCACTACCACCATTCACCACCACCCCAATCACCATCAACGACCACCTACCTTACAAACCACCAATACCTTGAACCATATTGGAACAATGACCCAGAGCCTTCCCTGTCTGAACCCTAAATTCATGTGTAGCGGCAACAGATCTGTACAACCCATTCATCCATCTCTAATTTCCAGATCTGAACAAACCTTAGCTAGGAATAGATTATCATGAAACATCTGAGCAAACCCTAGCCCCTTCTTCATCAGATTAGATAAAATCCATTAGTGTATAAACTTCCAGTGGCAGCCAGATCTGGCAACCATAGAGACGTTGAGAAAGAGAGTGGTGGTGGTGGTGTTAGATGTAGAGAGAGAGACGTTGATGGTGACGGTAATGGTAGCGGTGGTGGCGACGGATTATGTTGGCAGCGGCGGATTATGGTGGTGGTAAGATTGTGTGTGTGTGTGAGAGAGAGAGAGAGAGAGAGTTTTGGTGGTGGTGACGGTGGCGGTAATGGTGGTGCTAATGGTGGTGGTGGATGATGTTTGAAGGTGAGAGATGATTATGATAAAAGTGGGTGATGTTTGATATGTGTCTGTACATATATGAATAAATAGCAATGATTTTATTTTTTTTATTTTTATTAGTTATATCTTTTAGTAATTAGTAATAGGTAATTAAATACTCATATTTAAAGTTAACGAAATGCCCCTACTTTCAACTGAATGTTTCAACTGAGTTAGAGCCTTGGAGCAAACTGGAGACAAATTCAAAACGTCAGGGAGTAAAATGGCTAATTTTTAGAGGATTGGGGCAAAACCGTTAAAACAACCAAACTATAGGGAGCAAAACGGAAGTTTACTCAATATATATATATATATATATATTGTATCTTTATCCATACACCCATTTTTGGGTAATCATGTATGTAATATACTTGAATACTGTCCAACGTATTTTTAAGTATATTTGTATTTGTACTCCTTTGGAGTATTTAATGGATTACAAATCCCAACATGTATACTAATAGATAATACACATAGTATACATACAATCACACAATTTTTGGTGACCACTAAATATATATATTTTACCATATATATATATATATATATATATATATATACCTGTTTTAATCTTTAAGAATAACTTATAATTTTTGTATAAAATAGGGGAAAACTATGTTTAAAATGTGTAAACATTTAACCTAGTAAAAAAGTCTTGAAAATGTATATTTTTCTAAGTGTTAATATTTTACAAAAATTTTTGCCATAGTTTCCCTTGCAATATAGACTTTCCCCATGTCTAAGACATGTGTTTATATATCCAAAAGTTCGTAAAATCATCCAACAAGTTTCGCAAGACTTTTTATGTAATAAAATCTCAACATATGCGCATGAACTTGTAGTAACAAATCAACTTTTAGATCTTTGCTTTTCTTGTATTTATAACCATTTTAAACAAGTTTATGTGAACTTTGAAAGAATATTTTTTCAACAAACAATTTCATCAACATGACCATTACATACTTTCATATGTTACACTTTAAAAATATATCATTTTAATCAAATTTTCAAGTTCACAATCTCATGTTGGTGGATCTTGCTTGATCTAACATTTTTTTATGTTAGATCTATACTTTTAACATAATATTAACAAGATCACTAGTCCATAATAACCATCTTACATGGTCTAACACAAAATCAACTTAAACAACCAAGTAAACAACTTGTATTTTTAGTGTTCTTTTATGTTTACCAAGTCTTTTAAACTGGGCATCAAGATGGTGATCTTGTATTTTATGAACAACATGAAATGAGAATATGTACAAGTGTTAGTGGACTTACTACTAGTATTTGTGGCTAGGGAAGAACACTATGAGAAGATGAGAAAAAGATGAGACTTACTACTAGTATTTGTGGCTAGGGAAGAACACTATGAGAAGATGAGAAAAAGATGAAGAAGATGATGCTTGAAGGCTTGGATAAAAGCTCTTGAATGTGGGTAACATATTCCTCACTTGCTAGTATTTTCTACCAGCATAATGCACCTTAAAGTACACTTTACTGATCTTGAAAATGGCTTGAAGGTGAAGAACTAAAAGAGTGTGGGTTTTCACGGTTTTGAGAGAGGAAGAAGATAGGTTTTTGATATTTAATTAAGTGGAAAATGTGGGGGGATAATGTTTGTTATCCATCATCTTATAATCTCCCTCCAACTTAATAACCAATGGATCAAGAAAATGGCATCTTTAACCACTAACACACAAGTCAACATGAAGCTCATGTGGGTCCCCATGGGGACGGTCACAATGGGGGGTCTTGAGTTGCTTGAAAAGGTTAAGTGTTATTATGGTTAAGAAATGTTAAGTTTAGTTAGGTTATAATTTGCATTTAGGGGTTCTAAGTGTTTTGAGGTGTTCTTATGATTTCCACTAGCTTTGTGATATCAAAATTTGTTAACTAGTTGATATACAATGTCTAGTTAATGTTGGGACACTTGTTTGGTGCTAGTTTCGTTAACAGTTCGTTAAGTAAGCAACTTGACTAAATTGTACGGTACGATATGTTCTTGTGCTTTGATAATATTCCCGATACTTTTTAAGTTGCTTATGATGTTTAACCTCATTTCTGAATATTGTTTAAATTACCCAAATGATGAATTTTGCGAACACTTTGCTCGTTGTGGTCCAAATCGGACATTTTTAGAGCTAGTGCATTTTCTGGAAAGTATTAATGTATATCCTCGTTTTCCCACTTAGGATTTATTATAACATTAGTGTTGGACTCAAATCTAGGTCCTAAATTTGTTGTTTAGCTGAGTACTGGAACCGTGCTGACACAACTAGTCTAACGGTAAGTCTACTAGTTGTTTCATTGTATTGCTTAAACTGTTTCGAGATGCGACAAATAAAATGAATAATATGCACCATTAAGATGTATTCTGCAATATTTCTAAATGTATAAGATCTAAGCATCCAGTATGACGTTTAAAACACATAACTATATAATATGAATAACTATTTAATTGTACGGAAATTACTAGAAAGTGCCGGTTGTCACAATTCTAGGCTTGCCTCTTATAATTTCTGCATGTTTTCTTACCATGAATGCAAGAGAGCTATGAGGGCTATGACTAGCTTTGATTAATTTTAAATCCAGGAGCTCCTATATATGGGAACTAAATTCCTTTCGGTCTTCTGGATTATATCTCATAGGCTTTAGTCTAATTTCTTTATCATTGTCTTTCATTTGTAATTTTGCTGTTATCTGATTTTTACTCCAAAATTATTATGGATTATATGTATAACATTGTTTTAACTTATATTTTATATTTTCTATGTGGATATCTATGTTTGTTAGATTTACTTGATAATCTAGTGGTTCTTCTAGATAATATTCCAGTATTGGTATACCCTTTTTCAAGTTTGTGGTTCTGTTTGTATCCTAAATCCCCACGTTGACTTGCGCATGTTGTAAAACTAATTAGGAATTTTCTCCCATATGCATTTTTTATTCTTTTTACAGTTATTAAACTGTGACATGGTGCTTTTAATATTATCTAATATGCTATTATATCAAAAGTTATTTTGTTAAATCTTTTTAGAAAATCATTCCCTAATAATACGTCTGATCCGAATTATAAAAATAAAATTGTGGACATTTTATCATATATGATCCTATTAATATTGTTGGATTCTTTATTCCTCTTCTTAAAGAGATTATATTTTTTGAAAAACTAATGCCATTACAAGGGTTTAAATTTTCATGATATTCTTTTGGAAAGCAATTATGTTTACATATACATAACCTTGATCCACTGTTTATATAAGCACAATGTATTCCTTTATAATCTTTATAAGTTATTCTTATAGAGATGTATATACTTTTAGGGCTTGTCATTTTAGTATATAAATCATGTTATTATTAAATGTAATTTTTAACCCATAAGAGGTTATTTGATAGGGTTTAACATTTTTTAAAAAGGTTAAACTAGCATAATTTCTGATGTATCATTTTCATCTTCATTACCTACTAATAATCTTAATGGAACTTTTTCTTCACCAAATTTAATTATAGTTTCTATGCCTTCATTTATTTCATGTAACTCATCATTAAAGTTAGTATATTGGTGAAGTTTACCTAACGGATATTTTTGAAAAGGGGCAATTACATATATCCCCCTATAAACTTTATAAATTACATATATACCCAGCCTAAAATTTTATGTACATGTATCCCCTTCTTGAATCCTGAAAATATCAAATATACCCACTTTATATTAAATATATTAAAGAATGACTATTTTACCCCTTTTTATTAAACTTTTATAGTAATAATATTAGTAAATATAGATATGATCTCGGTAAACCAACAGCATTTTTCTCCATCTTCATCCTTTATCATCTTGGTTTTCACTTTTCAACATAATTATTCATTATCATTGTGATTTTGATTTTGATGTTCACAGTTTATAGTTTCAATACAACAAATGAAAGAAAAGTTACCAAGTTCAATCCATCTCTTTTTCCCTTTGATTTTTTACTTTAAAAATGAAATGTCTTTGAACTTTTCATGTATATACTGAACCACAAATATGGTAGAGGGTAAAGGAGTTCCAAAAGTCGGCAAACAATTAGCTAGTAGCATAAGACCGGTGACACCCTATACATATAACATCACACCCAAACATATATCAGCCACCATGGCCTCCTGAATCCAAATTCTGGTAACGAAATTTTCCGACTAGCTAGTCGTATAGTGACACCAAATACATATAAGATCCTAAATGTTCATATACCAGCCCTTATGGTTTCCGAAATCCCAAAATCACGCTTAGATATCGTTTACCCGCCCAAAGACCAGCCATTATGGAGAAGAACTGTTGCAGGTTACCGTCAACATTCAATGGATGCCTCCGATTACCGTCAACGTTCAATGGTTGTCGCCGATTAGGATTTTGAAAACGATGGTTGGTCTCCATTAGGTTCTCATCGTTGGGTCTCTTAACCAGTTAGGATTTGTGGCCGGTGAAGGATTTGAAAACCGCTATGTCACCGCCTGGGAGGATGAAATGTAGGGGAGTTAAGTAGTTGTAGGTAGGAGGAGGGGGAGATATGCTTGCAATGAAAATAGTTTGAAAGAGTTTTAAGGGTATTTTGGTCAGGTTGTTAAATAAGGGGAAATATGTAATTTAAATTTTGAGTTGGGTAAATATGTAATTAAGGTTTTAAATAGGGGATAGATGTAATAATCCCTTTTGCAAATGGTCACAAGGTTTGTGATTTATGTAATTTTCATTTGCACCTGTATCTATTAGTATATTTATATGAGAGAATTTCTTTCCATTGAAATATTCTCCTTATATTTTATAATTTCTTATGTTATCTTCTTTTGCGTCACTGATATTATAAAATCTACTATAATTAGCCAACCTTGTAAAGGGATGGCTGACTACACCCTTATCTGAGAAGGATAATCTAGGGGTGATCTGATTAGTTAATAGAATCTAGGAGTGATCTGGTTAGTTGATAGAATCGGTTTATCTTGTAAATGAAAACGTAATTGTCTTGAATCTATTTCTTCTATTTTAAGTAGGTCGGTATTGGCATTTGTCATACTTCATTAAATAAAAAAGGAAAATCGATAGTATCTTTTATACTAAAACAATCAAAATGGTGAGCATTCGATATAGTATATGTAATAGAATATGGCCCATTTTGTTGTCTAAAGAAATCTTTTCTTTTAAAATCTTGTAATAAACTTAAGTTTTATTAAAATCTTTGTCTTGGATATAGTAGGAAATTCTTGGATATATATTGAACTTTAGTTTACCATATTGTAAATTTTCTTTTAGTATTTCTAGACATGTTTCTTCTCTGATTTGGATTCTATTATCCATAACTGTTAATTCCATCGGGGTATCTATACCTTCTTTAAAGATGGATTTTATTATTATTTGCATAGCTCCTATGTGTACCATCCTAAAGTATTTCTTATTTCAGGTTTTATCCTTTGTAGTTTTTCTTGGATATCCTTTTTGAACAACAATGGTATCATTACTTTGTTAGATGTTATCTTATAATCTAAAGTTTGTTTTTGAATATTCAAGCCATAATATAGATGATGATTTCTTGGTTTTATCCTTAACCTTTGTAAAGTATTTATTTTACATCCCGAATAATTTCATGTTGTATATTCTCATAGTTGATCTTCTTGACAATCTATTATAGCATTATATGTTTAACTAGTAGTAGCTATATTAGATTTATTCATTTTCAGACGACGTATATTTAGTTCAATTATAATAAATACACTTATATCAAATCTATATTATGAAAATCTTTAATTTCTACAAAATCTCCTTCATGTATCTTTTTTTCAATATCTTCATTTATTTCAAATACTTTGAGATTTTTATTAAACTTCTTAGGACACTTATTTGGATAATGCCCTTACTCATGACAAATACAACATCTAGATTTTATAGGATTTTGTTTTCTTTTGTATGTAGGCCTTAAAAGTCTTTTTGTATCCTTTTCTTATATAGTATCTAGTTTTACATTTTTTAAAATATCTTTTCTGAAAGTGGCTTCGTTTCTTGTATTTTCTTTTTATCTTTCCATAGTAATAAGAACTATTGCATGCTATCATTAAAGGCATTTTAGGGCTACTACAATATAAATAAATCTTTCTTTTTAAGCCTTTACTAATTTTAGCTAATATGGCATCTCCACATCACTCGCTCAATTCATCTCTAGCATGTGTTATTCTTTTTCCTAAAGTATTAGCTATCCCTGGTTGTATGTACTAATTAGTTTTTGCCCCATAGGTAGATATCTTTGCAAAAAATAAGGGTAAATAATTACACGTATCTGATACTTTATTATAAATATGATAATAATAATCCTGAAAAACACAAATACATCTATCAGTCTCACAAATATCACATAATTGTAGACGTAATAAAGTTGTCAAATATATTTGTATATTTGCTTGAGTCTCTTATTATATTATCTTCCCCACAAAACTCTAATCTAAAAGCTTCAACAACTTTTGTTATTATATTAGCTATATTTTGATCTTCTAATTCAAATATTTAGTTTTTTACATCATGGCTTATGTTTTTCCAGTATCTTAAAGCACTGTTTAAAAGAGTTGTTTCTAAAAATCGTTTTATAGTTTCAATGTCCATTTTATTATCGATTGTGTCCTCGGTATTATTCACACAATCTATTTCTAAGTATATTCCAAAAATGATTAATTGGTTCATTTTTCATAACCTGGTTGACCTATAATTATCTTCTTGTTTCATTGTTGACTTTATTGCAGCAAATCACAGAGTAAGCATTTGACATTCATTTCTTATTGGTATATTTCTATCATTACTTGTACTAGGTGTATCATTTATATTAAAATTTTCATACATTTTAATATTTATAAAATTTTCATTTAACTCAATATCCATTACTTTGGTTACTAAGTTGTCTACATCAGAATCTTTTAAGTTAGTGATTATATTATTTTCATTTTCCGTATCTGAACTACGTATTTTCATGTTTTGTAAGAGTAAGATCAAAGGATCTTGAAATCTAGTTACTTTTTCTTTATCTCTCTTACTAGGATAGGCATCCTCTAATAATTCCATAATTTTATCTAATCTAAAAAATATTTTATCTCATATAGTTTTTGTACTTCTAACAAATCTTTATCTATTTTTAAAAAAAAATCACTTTCTTTTAATTTATTAAAATTGGTTGTCCATTAAGATGAATTATATTGTCAATCAGTCTCATCATATACAAAGTCAGAACTAGTCCTTTCATGTCATATCTACTTAAATTAAAGTCTTTGTTTAGATATATAATTTTCATAAAAATCATCTTTAGAATTTAAATTTTTGTTTTCAATTAAATTATTTTGTAGATTGAATGTAAGAATGCTAACTGTATTATTTATAAAGTTTAGATTTAAGATTTTTAATTATTAAAATCAATGTCATGTAAAGTATCATCTATGTCTAAAACCCCTGTGAAGGAAATCTGTGTGGCTCTGATACCATTCAGGGCGATATTAGCTGACATATTTTGTCGGTTCAAAATGGATAACTCAAGTAGGTTATTATCTATAAAAATTTTTCAATCTTAAATCGTCTCTTTTACCCTACACCGGAGGTAGAAAACGAAACCAAGTTGTGTTAAATATTGTTGAAAGATCCAAAGGAGAGTTTCCTAAGGCTTCTGTTTGGTTTGGAAAACCTAATGGCAATATTTTGGTCAAAACGGCAAAAAGGTATGGAAACATGTTGGAACCTTGTTCTTTTTAATTTTGAAATATTTTTAAATAATTGACGCTCTTAGTTTGAAAATTTTAATAAACAAATTCAAGAAAAGTTTTATTTTATGTTTGTTATAATAATCTTGAATAATAAGAAATAAAGAAATTAATGTTACTTTTTAATTTTATAGGCTTTCTTATTTTTTTATCAAATAGAATAGATTTAATATGTGGCTTAAAAAATAATAAGCTTAAACAATTTTGAGTTAATCTTTAAATCAAAGCAAAATAATAATAACTAATTTTGGAGCATGTGATTCGCGTCGGGGTCATATAAGGTTACTTGCAAAGATGTACTTGTTTCATGATATGTTGATGGGTTGTTGTGAGAACGTCCACGAACAGCTCGGGAACCTAAATTTGTTATCTATTGTCCGATTAGGCAGAAACTAATGACAAGTTAACCAAATAACAAGAATTACTCGTTTAATAGTTGTTTTCATTGATCTAAAGTTCAATACATTCAAGATTGGATCCGACAGAGCTTCGCCTCTGAATTGACAAAATTTCTGAAGTTACAAATGAAATCACCAAGGCACCTATTTATAGACTTACAAGTTCGCTGGTGAGAGAGTGAAGTTCGCCCGAACTTGACCTAGTCATGTTCGGCCGAACTTGACATCATTACAACCATTTCCAGCGAACTTGGCCTCTAAACACTTAAATACACTTTGTTTCTAACTGATTAACCTTATTCGCTCAGACACGATACATAATGACGTTAATGACGAAGGCAACAGACATATGCACCAACAGACTCCCCCTTGTATGTTGCCGTAGTCATCTTGATGTAAACATCCTTTTGATATATGCACTAACAGACTCCCCCTTGGATACTGTCCCAGACATCCTCTCTTTGGATATTGCTGTAGTCATCCTTGACATTTAAAATCTTCTGAGTCTTCCGATCTTTTTAGTTCTTGAATAAACTTTAACGTATTGATCTTCAATCTCCATCTTTTTCTTCAAATTTATCTTGATAAAACTTTTAAGTTCCAAGCTCCCCCTAGCTGTGACTGTGCTCTCCCTAGCTTTGAGCTTTATCTTCAATCACGTTTCATCATGCTCCCCCTAAAACTTTATTCCTGTCTCAAAGTACTTGGGAATTCAAATAAACATTTCAGATTCTAACTTTGAAATTTTGTTCCACATGAATTACATACCACCTGTACAAACCTTGTACTTTAAATTTTAACCTTCATTTTTCAGTTATTTCAAGTTCAAATTAATGACCTTGGAACATTTTACGTTTAAAACATTCAACTTTCAATTATTGAAATAAAATCCACTTAGTTGATCAAGTCCAAGTTAATGACCTTGATTAACTAATTTTGTTTACCAAGTCCAAGTTAATGATCTTGGTTAAACCCGTTGTGAACAACTGATGTTTTCGTCAATTTTAAAGTTTCAAATTAATGAACATTTTCTTTCCAGACTTTGATGATCCGTTCACCAACATTGGTTCGTTGAAAATCTTTTTGGATTTTAAAAAGTAAGTAAAGTATTTACAGAACTTTTAACAAGTAAAGTAAACTATGTACAAACATATTTACAGACATATTTTTTGTGATTTGCGTCTAAGAATCATATCAGTTTGTTTGAGATATATCACCAGTACCGTCGACCTTTTTGAGACTTTAAGTTTTAAACTTGTTTATCTTAGATTGTCGATATGTTTGTCCACTTAAACGTCATCACTTTTCTCAATTGTTCCAAGATAGTTAGATATGATTTATGAAACTTGACTTAACTGTGTTTCCCACTTCTTGAATATACTCCCGAATCCAGATTCCCCAGATTTCATCTTACAGGTGAGTATAGCGTAATTGATATCTGTATTTGGGTTATGCGAGGCTTTGAGAGCTCAGGTTAGTACTACTGTACAGACAAAGAGATGAAGGCTCATCTTTCAGGAGGTTCCACTTAAGGAATCTTTTCAGCATTGCAAATGATTAGATCTTTCGTTTTTTCAAGTTTGCATGCTATTTTGGAGTTTTTAGCAAAAAGCATTATATAAGTTCTAGGCTATTGCTTCCGCAAAATCAGAAGAACTTGTATAATACCCCAGATATCAATCATCTATAAAGACCTCGTATCTCAGAATCAGGCAACCCTTCAATCGAAATTTCGGAGTACTAAGTCCATATATCCAAGATGTGTTAAACCACGAGATTAAGCAGTTGTAAAATTTAGTTTATATCCCGGAACAATCTACTGAACGTGTAAAGCCTATCGACACATCCACAGTAAGACTTGTTTATCACTTTTAAACTTTACAATTCTTTAACATACTGTGATAGTCCATTGATGTACTATCATTTCCTTTTTGACAACAAATTCTTTTTGTCTTTTTCATGTTTTTGTACTTTTTGAATTTTGAATTTTTCAATGATTTTGAATTTTCAACTTTTTCATATGTTTCTTATTTTTCAACAATTTTTAAAATTTTCTTACTCCTTCTAAAATCAAACACATATTTTTGGATTTTAGATTTAAAGAAATTCTTCTAAAAATGTAACAAACCAATGCAGATCCCGTGACCTCGTCGTCCGATCCTTTTTCTCAAACCTGTATCTGCAATTGTTTAACAAACAATCATTAAACTCATTTACTACTTGTAAAAGTAGTTTAAACTTGTAAGAAACTTTGAAATCAGTTTTTCTGTTCAACGGTGTGGATTTTCATAATTTTGACTTTTCAAAATTTTCCTTTTTAACAGCCACTTGTAATTTCAAAAACTTTTCTTTTTAACTACTCCCCCTCAAAATGACAAAGATATGACATTTCTGGATAAGTTAAAACAAACTGAAGCTTCCTTAATCCTGAATCATCTCTGATAAAGTGGATCTAGGAACTCCTGCACACGAAAGTAACTAAGTGAAGAGTGAAACCCAAGCCCTTTTGGTCTTGGAATGAATCATGTAATCGTCATCTTCATATTCACTTTCAAATTCATCATCATAATCAAAATTTCCATCAAACATTTCGTCCAATGTTAATTTTGAAACTTTATCGACCTTTTCTTTTTCTGTTTGTTTTAGAAAATCATTTTTCAACTTTGAAAGATCATTTATAATTACTACTTCATTTGATTTGACATTTTTAGTTTTAGTAGTAACAGACTTTTCATTTTCCTACTTCTTTTTAGCCACCCAGGATTGTGACATACATCTAGCTTTCTTGATATAAAACCTCGAATCATCGTTTGTGTTTAACTTTGATTCATTTTTGAGTTTTATTTCAGAAACATATTTAGTCTTCGATTTCACAATCTCTGGTTGTTTCTTTTTTTCAACCTCAGAATAACCACTCATTCGTGGATACACAGGTTTTGACTTCGGACACTTGCGAGCAATGTGACCAACTTCATTGCATTTAAAGCAAGTCCGGTTATGATGTGAGTGTCCACTAGTGGGTTTTTACCACTTGCCGATTTAGCCTGGTCACGAAATTCTTTTTCTTTCTTGAACTCATCGTTTGATTGCTTACCAATCTTACCTTCTTCTTGAACCGTATTCGTTCCATACACAAAGTTGATCTTTTTACCTTTGTATGCTTGGAATGTCGACTTTGAGTTCTTCATCGGTTCTTCTTCAGCTTCTAAACCCAGTCCAACTCTCCTGTTCTCTGGAAAATCACCACCTTTTCTACGGTAATTGTTAAAATTCCGTTTGGATTTAGAGTAAAACCTTTTCTCATTCTTTTCAAGATCATCTGATGAAACTTCCACAAGTTTAAACAGTTTATCAATTTGATCTTCTTTTACATTCCGAATCGGAAAACTTTCTTCAAAGTACAATCTATCAGATTCCTTAATCTTGTATAATACAACATTAGGATCATCACATAGATCACTTTCTGAAGATGTATCGTCACTTTTGGACTGTGAACAAGAACTGTTTGAACTTTCATCAGAATCATTTCCTAAAACATTTTTCACCACATTATTTACAACCGCTTTAATATCATCGTTTGATTTTGTAAAGTCCACATCAATGTTCTCAGGTAATTCATCTCTCATTTTTGACAAAAGAAGAATGTTAAATGTCTTTTCAACTTCATCATCTTTCTTGCAACAATAATTTTCAAGAAGTGGTGGAGGAACATTTTCGTACACTTTACATTTTGATTTTTCACCATTTTCCTCCGACTTCATCATAGGTAAAATGTGATCAATGACATAAGCATTAGTGGTATAAGATTTTAGCAATTGGCTTACCCGTTCAGTTTCAATTTTCATAGCATGAAGCTCTCTTTTTGTTTCAGCAAGTGTGTTAATGTACATGTTAATTGCCTTTTGTTTATCAAGTACTGTGGCTTTTAACATATTTTCATTAGCACCAAGTTCAAGATTAGCTTTTTCGACATTTTTATATTTGCCTTGTATCTTGTCATAAGCTTCTTTCATGTTTCTGTAATCATAACGAAAAGTTTCATTATGTTCAGTTAATTATCTTATGACTTTGACCTTATCAAGGCATGGTTCACAAGGACTTGTGCACTTTGTGCAAGGTTTTTCAACCTCCACAACTTTCACAACTCCCTTTTCAGACATTCTTACCTCAGTTTTACCTTCTCAGCTTCCTCTGTTTTCTGCTTTTCGAGATTTGCAATCTCCTCTTCCTCAGCTGCATTTTCCAGAACAGCATCAACATCTGACGCTTCGGAATCTTCCATAACCTCAGCCATCATAGCAACTCCAGTTTTCTTGCCAATGTATTTGTTCCAGTCAAATCCATCTTCTTCTTGATTAGCAACAAGAGCTTGTTCAGTTTTCTTTAAAGATTTTTCTTCAATATCAACTTGTGTCTTCTTTGGATATGGTTTGTATTGAAGAGCTCTCTTGTAGTAATCATTGCTGCTACCGAAAGGATTTTGACTTCCACTTGCTTCTTGATTGCTACATTCGCGTTTGAAGTGTCCCTTTTGTCGACACCTGAAGCATGTGACTTTTGTTTTGTCAAAGCCAAGCTTGTTGCTTGAATTACCAATATCCCTCCCTGTAAGCGCCATGAATTTTGTAACTCTTCGAATGATAGACGCAAGAATCCACTTGATATCCATGAGTTCTAACTCTTCTTCATCCACTTGATCGTAATCCTCGGCAGTCATTTCCGGATTACCGGTCTTTCCATCAACAAGTCCTTCATAAGATTCAAGAACAGTAGCAAGAAGTGCGATGTGTTGTTTCTCCACTTTTTCAGGAAATACGTTCTTCAAATCTACCGCAATGTTGCACTGGAAAATATTCGAGTCAGAACCAGCTTGGCTTGTCTGACTTTGAAATGAAGGCTTGAACTAGAACTTAGATAACCAGCATAAGGAGAACTTTGATTCGGAGAAGAGTTTGCATTTGCACTAAAGGCCGTTTGAATTTTCGAACTTTGAATCGGAGTATCTTGAATACCTCCTTTGTAATAGACACCTACATCTTGGACAACATTAGCGTTTTTGGATTTCGCTATTTTCATCAGCTCCATGTCATGACCTTCTAACTTGTCAATGAAAGATGACAATTTGAAGTGTCTCCAAGATGGGCTATTCTTCAGAATCGTCAGATATGTTGTCCATTCTCCTTCTGGAAGTGCATGGCCAATTTCTCAATATGTTCTTCATTTGACCGTTTAATATCATATCTTCGCATTTGGACCATGAGGTGACAATATCTATCGATCATTTGTTTCATCGTCTTTCCTTTGATCATTGTAAAGATCTCAAACTCTTTCTTTATCAACGCCTTCTTACTCTTGATCATTTCATCACTGCCTTTGAATTTGTTACAAAGAGATTGCCATAATTCTTGTGAAGTGGTAAACTCTGGCAACAATATCAAAATATCTTCCATTACCGATTGTTGAATCAAGCTAATCATTTTCTTCTCTACGACATAATTTGCTTTGTCGGTTGGTGAGAACTTGTTCAACGGAAGATCTTGATCACGTTCATTCTTTGGCCATTTGTAACCATCTTCAACCGCAATCCAGCTGTCGAATTGGTTTGCTTGTATCCAATTCACAAACTTTTCCTTCCATCCTTCAAACTCATCTATACTCATTAGCTTTGGCGGTTTATGTGTAGTACCCATTTCGTTGTCGATATTCATCTGGTTCGCCGCAAGAGTATTAGCGTTTGATGATGAAGCTACTTGTGACACGAATACGTTGTGGAAATCTTCCATTTTGATAATCTGATGGATTATCTGAGAATATGATCAAAAGCAACTTGGAAATTATTAGTAACAAGCAAGTTCGGTCGAAATTGTGTGAAGCTCAAAATTTTAATTTCACCTTTAACAAGTTCGGTCGAACTTTGGTATAATTTTCTAATTTTGTACAAACACTTCAAGTTCGGTCGAACTTGAAAAAATTTTTGAAAATTTTATCACTTCGAACGGACTTGATGTTTAAAGAAACAAAACAACAAGTTCGGTCGAACTTAAGACTCAGTTTCAATGTTTCAACTAAGTTCGGTCGAACTTATGCAATATTTCAGCAAATTTTAAGGAAGTTCAGTCGAACTTGGAGTTTAAACCTTGAAAAACTAACAAGTTCGGGCAAACTTGATTAAAATTCAATGAATTTTAGTCAAGTTCGGTCGAACTTGGTCTCAAATTCGATGGAATTGGTTTTGACAAACATGGTTTTTTGAACTTTTTGATATCAAAATGATTGAATTTGATGTCCAAACTCTCAGGGGTTTGTTATTAGTGTGTTTTACATGGCATATTCAAAAATCACTCATTTTTTACCGTGAAATCATCAACAATATGAAAATGTTAAGAAAAATGATAGAATGGAGATAAAATAGAGGATTCTTGTCTTGATTCCAGCAAATTTAGGTATCCAGGCTCTGATACCACTTGTAGGAATGTCCACGAACAGCTCGGGAACCTAAATTTGTTATCTATTGTCCGATTAGGCGGAAACTAATGACAAGTTAACCAAATAACAAGAATAACTCGTTTAATAGTTGTTTAAATTGATCTAAAGTTCAATACATTCAAGATCCGGATCCGACCGAGCTTCGCCTCTGAATTGACAAAATTTCTGAAGTTCCAAATGAAATCACCAAGGCACCTATTTATAGACTTGCAAGTTCGCTGGTGAGAGAGTGAAGTTCGTCCGAAGTTGACCTAGTCAAGTTCGGCCGAACTTGACATCATCACAACCATTTCCAGCGAACTTGGCCTCTAAACACTTAAATACACTTTGTTTCTAACTGATTAAGCCTTATTCGCTCAGACACGATACATAATGACGTTAATGACGAAGGCAACAGACATATGCACCAACAGTTGTCATAGACTATGCATGCTTTAAGCTAAACGCTGGTGATAATAAGTAATTAACACAGTTAAGTAAACATGTCTAGAGTTAAAAGTTAGCTTTAACTATAATAATGTAAATAAAATATAGTTATGTTTGTTACATGAGATATTAAAGGGTTAATATAGATCATGTATGTTTTAATTTAAACAGTAAAAATAAGCAAACAACACGATTATTTAAACATGTTTAGTGTTAATAGTTATATTTAACTATAATAAGTAAAATAAAAAAGAGTTAAACTAGATAAAAGAACAAATATTTGTTAAAAAGAGAAAAATTAACTTTAATAAATTTCAACGGTCATAGGATAACTCTATTAAAGTTCGGGAGTCAAAACTTAAATTGTTATAAAAAAAGGAATTATTATTAACTTCTGCTTGATAAAATCTAATAAAGTTAAAGAGGAATATGTAAATCATTTATAAAAAAAAAAGCTGTGGGAGTTCAAGGATCATATTAATAATTTTATTAAAATTTAGTGTTAGAAACATAAATTGATTATAGAAAAAAAAAACAATAATATCATAGCCCTATAATTATAAATTAAACTACTAAAGCCATAATATACCAAAAATATTGGTACTGTTCACAATTGGTTATGTTAGATACATAATAATAATAATAATAATAATAATAATAATAATAATTTATATTTTAGCATTTTTATTGGTAGTTAACGACCCACATTAGTCTTGTAATCATTTGATGTAACCAGAATATTGTTTGGGCCACTAATAGCATCTTGCCAGCACAACACAAAGTTGGTTTTTTATCACAATTTCATAGGTGCTTCAAAAGTCAAAGCATTCTTCTACCCCTTTAGCCGAAAGTAGTTATTACTGCCCTTGAACAAATTTATGTACGAGGATCATTTGTTGGCATGACAAGTAGAAATAGTCATCCAACCCACTAATGTAGTGAGTGCATGACAAAAAAAAATATGTGTATCAGATGCTTCTATTTGATGCACACTGCCTTGAAATGCGGTTGATGATTTATAACAAAATCGTGGCAAGATGCATGAACAAGGTTTGGTGAAGTGGAGGATGGAAATACCTTTGGTGCATAGCTGACCTGTTTTGAATTCAGTGGCGCCTTTTGTTGGTAAGAAACCACCCATGTGTTTGACTAAATTAAAAGACCAAACTGCAGTAATTGTATATAAATCTTATTTGCATGCATTTGCCGTTCAAAAAAAAAAACAAATAATAATAACAAACGGTTAATTACATAGTTCTGATTTTCTTAGTTGGAGACAAATCTTTTAAAGTTTGCATATCCTTTATGTTTAATGGTATTCTAGAAAGGTGTATATATAGTAGCAACTAAGTAGATGTATTTTTTCTAACAAATATTTAAAAATATTTACTAAACTGATATAGGCTTATTTGTTTCTTAATCAACATCTTATATTTCTTTATATCATTTTGGTCAATTAAGTCATATATCTTTCATTCACATTTGTTTTTCATTTAACTCAATGGACTTATGTATACAATTCCATATTTATGTTAACAAATATTAGTTCATTAAAACTATCCATAGTCGACTATCGGGCGTAAAAAATTGATAATAGTAATGATCTAATTAATAATCCAAATATTTAAAATTAATACGTATTGTTAAATTTAAATTATTTATTTTTCTTCTAATAATACTTTTGGTATTTAATAATACGTATTGGTTAGGTAACGTCGGGTCGGCATTTAAAAGGGGTAATTTTAGTTCGAGTTAAAATGGGTTCTGGTCAATACAGTTTAGGTTCTGGACATGTCACATAATATTCAATATCTATCAATTTTGTGAATTTATTAATATAATTTTTATTTTTTTTATTTTTAACATAATTTATAATATTTAGAGTTAATTGTCTGGATGGTCCCTGTGGTTTCACGTTTTTTCATGTTTAGTCCCCACCTTTTGGAAATAGCAGGTATGCACCCTATGGTTTGTTATTTTGTAACTCGGATAGTCCCCTGAGTAAATGTCAGGGGACTATCCGAGTAACAAATTAACAAACCATAGGGAGCACACATGTTATTTACTCAGGGGAGTATCCGAGTAACAAAATAACAAATCATAGGGAGCATACCTGCTATTTCTAAAAGGTGGGGACTAAACATGAAAAAACATGAAACCACAGGGACCATCCGGGTCAAATAGTTGAATTTAATATTTGTATAGTTTTCTTTTATTCATTTTTCTTTTAATAATATGTTTGGTATTTAATAATACATATTGGTTGGTTGAGTCGAGTCAAACGAGTTTGGATCAAAACATTTGGGGACAGAACATGTCACATAATATTAATATTTATTAACTATTGAATTTAATTTTTTATTTTAAATTTCTTGTAATAACACGTATTTATTATTTAATAATACATTTTATATTTAAAACACGTATTAGTCGGGTCGAGTCGATACCTATGTCGTGTCGGAATTGACCAAATAAAAAGGGTTATTTTAGTTCGAGTCAAACGATTTCGGATCAAAACAGTTTCAGTTTAGAACAATCACATAATATTTAATATTTATTAATTAGTTGAATTTAATATCTAACATTGAAATTTATTTTATTTATTTTTAATAATATGTTTGGTATTTAATAATACATATTGGTCGGGCCACTTACGCATATCGATCATGTCAAAACTACCAAAACCTGCAGCAACACGGGTGAACTGGTAGTGTGTGTATATACTATATTATAATTCATTTAAGAGGAAAAAACATAATTTTACATATCTTTTAGATTTAACCAATTACGAAATTTCAACCATATGACTATTTTTTAGTCAATTTTCCTCAACGATTTTTACATTTTTACATTTTCATACGTTAATATTTTTTTAATTCCAGCAAAAAAATAAGCAATTCTTCTCTTCAATTTGAATATGAAATTTCTATATTTTTTTTAATTTATTTAAATAAACATATTACGTGATTAGCAGTGTCTATGGTCTTTTATGACTTTTTACACTTTTTAGAAAATTTGGATTTTGTATCGAACTCCTAAGCTAAATAGGGTAGGAGTTATAAGAGAAGACTTGCAAGCCATTTTTTTACTTCTTATCGCACGTTTTTAAGAGGGTTTTTTTTTTTTTGAATTATATACATATACTAGGTTAGTTACTCGCGTGATACACGGGTTGAACTAATATGTTATGCAAATAGATGTTTTGGATAAAACTACATGAAACATTGATTAAAAAAATACAAAATTGTGATTAGAGTTAATATTTACAAAAGTAAAAATGTAATAGTAATTCATAACTCTCCAAATACTACTTTGTAACATACGGGTCAAATAATGTAAATTATATAATTCATAACTTTATAAGTGAGTGAACCAAATGTCACTGAATGGCAAGGTAATATTAAGCTTCCTAGCATAAACAGAAATCAAGTTTTTTTAAACGATAGGTAACTTTTTGAATTAATAGAATACAAAAGACAAAAATCAAGGAATGGGGAAAAATATAGACTTTTGTGACACTTTGACGTAATATATGCTTGTTTATTAGACATAAAATTAAAATGGTGATCATATATATAAAAGCCAAGGGAGAATTGAAAAAATGTGATTGCTTTTCAAAGGGAGAATTTTAGATATTCATTCCAAAATAAGCCTCTTTATACATGATTTATAAGAATGAGAAGAGCCAAGTAAACTGAGTTATAATGAACATAAAACTAATTATTATTCAAGAACCCATGAATTATCCATTGTGATAATAGCATGCTGTAAAGCATACCTTTGGTATGATTTTAAATATCCGCTTCAAATTTGGTTCCAAAATTCTATCAGCTTCATCAAAACCGCAAAAAGTACAGATATGGATCCGGGTCTCTGGGTACTGTAAAATCCATCAAAAACGCAAAAAGAATCAATAAAAAAGAAAAAATCTACAATAAATTATGAAACATTCGAGGCAGAACAATTTTCATTTAAAAGACTAATTCTTGTCTTTACAATAGAATGAAGTCTTCTTTACTTAATGCAAAACAAGGTGAGTCGTCACCAGCTAAAAAAACTTTAATTATTATTCTCTTCTCTCTTCACTTCAACAAATGACACATGCTAAAAACTTTGATTGGCGAAAAGTTTTCTGATGAGTAAATTCGCTTTTCTCTTTGCTTTGAGATTGGTCGGTCAATCCCGAAAACCAACCTACCAGAACTGGGACGGACCAAAACAGAATAAGGCATAGGTGGTCCGGTTTTCGGGCCCAGGTTTTCTGTATTTTTGGGTTTCTGCTGGGTTGGGTCGGTTAATGCTAGATGAACAGTTCTAATCCTAATCATCCTATATTATTTATCAACTAAATAAAGAATATATAAAAAAAAGGCATCAACTTTACCAGTGAAACGAAGTTGCTAACAACACACCATCATCCAAACACATCCTAGGACCATATGTGTTAAAAATACGCGTAATCCGAACCTGCAATAAAGCCATCGTTGTCACATTTCATGCTGCCACAATGGTGCTATAAGTTGTTCACAACGTTCATATCATAAAGGATAATATAAACAGTAAGCGATAAAAGTAAATCTTTATAAGCTGCAAATTGTGAGTTCCAAGTCTCTTTAAAGACATTGATGTATCATGAAGTCAATGTATCATGATGTTTATCCTTATATGTCATTGTTAATCCAGATGTCTTTCGCAACATTATGTAAACATTAAATATTCTCTGTTCAATCTCACACACCCTTACTGTGAGCCTTACAAATTTTCATTTTTCTAATGTAGACAAGACTCACAATTAAGATAGGTAACTGAAAGAAATTGGGCTAAAATGAAGACTAACCATAACAGATGCCTTCTTGGTTCATACTAATTAACAACCAAGCAGTCATCGATACAACAGTTTCTAAACTATTTTCACCTGCTTAATCCTTCACTTCGACATCTACTTCTCAACCCCGAAACTTAATCTTTTACGCTGGCGGATTTGGGGTTAGTCACAGACCTCACAGACTTGGGATAATATCCTTGAATATATCACGGCCCCCAAACAAAACATTATTCGTGAACGTTCATCTTCCCCAGTATGATGCAGGGAAACGCCTATGAGCTGCCGTCTCCCGTCCCGGGGACTGCTAGGGGACGGAAACGGCACGGGGACGGCCGGGAAACGTCCCCGGCTTGTTGGAGACGGCCTGGAAACGTGCTGCGGATGGGGACGGGGTTTGGGGACGTGCAGGAAACGTTTCCCTGAAGTTTCGGTTTATTTTTTTTGGTTTTTATACTTATTAAAGTTCTAACGGTGAAGTTTATTGATGCTTTGACCCATCAATTATCGTCCTAGTTAAAAGAAAGCAGAAGAGAAGAAGGTATTGTGAGTGTTACCTGATTCTCCGGTGGTGGGTGACGGTAGTTCAATGAGGGTGCTGGCCGGTAAAAGGTATTTTTCCTTTAATTACCGTTTCGGCCTCAAACGCATCAAAGGAGTTGAAAAAGATTGAAGAAGACCAGCAGAGGGGGGAGATGACGTAAGCAAAGGAAAAATAGAGCTTCAGTGGAGCCCTTGTGAACGTCAACAAACCTGCCGACATAAAATCAGGTCGTCTTCTCCGTTAACGCCGTTAGAGAGAGAGAGAGTGGGTGGGTGTTTTGCCTACTTACTATGTATCAATCGGTAAAAGGGTCTAGCTTACATTATCTTTTATATATATTTATTTTTTATATGTTTTTATTCCCGTACCCGTCCCGTCCCCGCTTCTAAAATTTTTTAGTTTTGCCGTTTCCCGTGCCCGTCCCCGTACCCGTACCCCGTTCCCGTACCCGTACCCGTACCCGTACCCGTACCCGTACCCGTACCCGTACCCGTACCCGTCCCAGTGCAACATAGCTTCCTACTTCGGAGCTCAAAACCGCAAAATAAAGTCTTTTAGCAATTACTTTAGCAATGATTAACTACAAATTATATGAAAAAAAAATATAAATATAGCACAAAATTTCAAATGTCACAATATAAGGCTCCTTATCTTGCGTTCAAAAATGATTTTAAATTATCGTGATCAGAAAATTACTTTTCTTCAAAGTATTTACATAAATTGAAAACAAAATTATTCAAGGGTCATTACTATCAACAACAAAACGTATACCGAAGCCGGTGAACTCATCAGTGATTAACCAATAATACGAATAGCATAAAAACGATAACGCAATGTAAATGATGAATGAAGATTTAGGGAGTTCGATTTATAGCAGAATCCAATACCTTGATATGATTACGGGTGTGTGATTCATATCAGAATCGTAACAATTAATCAGTAGAGTCAATAAAACGGCGAACAGAAAATTGGGGCTTCTTGAAAGTAGAAAAATTGAATATCACATGGCGTTGATTGTTGAAAATCGGTGGCTGGAGAAGGGTTTCCTTCATGTCGGCGGCAGTAGATAGGAGAAGGATTGGGAGGTTTCTCTAAATTAGAAACCTAATTAGAGATCAGAGATGCAATGGAGAAGGAAAAAACGCTTATGACACGTGTACGAAATTCGTACGTGGCAGCATAAGAATACATCAAGTTAGTAAAAAATTAAAAAGAATGAGACCTGAAACCAAACCAAGTGTACATCATTTTCATTTATAAGTATAGAGATGTAAATTGTTAATTCTTAAACTATATATAAGTGTATAGTATAAACATACATGTATAGTGCATATTTCTCAACTTTAAACATGTATTTTTCGCATATGTACACTAGAAAAAAACATATTTTGAGCCGTAATCTTCCTTCATATACATATATCTACAATCATGTATACACATTTGTACATTTATGTACATTAACAAATATAGATACACAATACTTATATTTCAATTTAAAACACATATATACATATATGTAAAGTTAAAGATTGGCAATATATACATTTTTATTATCAACTATACATATATGTATATATCCTAAAAAACGGAGAGATAAACCTTGGATTTTCTAAGAAAAAAGAATTGCATTTTTTTTGTATTTTTGCTTGGAGGAAAATGGATGGTTGAGAATGTTTTTTAAGTTTCTCAAATAGCCTAGTGCTTCTCACACGATTCTAACTATATAATTATATATATATATAGGCAGAAGATCATGAGAAAACTAAAATGTGACAAAAAAACTAACGAAAAAAGCATAAGAAACACATCATTTGTTTATATTTTTTGTCTGTAAGTCTAGCATTTAAAAAAATCTTATTATTACACATGTGTAACATATGTTATCTTGTACATGCAATTTAGCCTTAGGATTTAGGTTTTCGGTTTATTTTACCTTTTAGTGTTAGCTTTTTTTTTCTTTTTTTTTTAGAGGGGGGTGTTTAGGTTTTTTCGTAATGTTACACATTTGTAATACCATTTTTTTGTATTTTAAAGATGTTAATTTGCAGCCAAAAATGTTATAATAAATTGATATGTTTTTTAGGTTTCTTTTTTTGTAGTTTTTTAGTTTCTCATTTGAATGAGTTTTCTCATGATCTATCCCCCTATTTGTGTGTGTATATATCTATACTACTATATATGGAGATAGGAGAGAGAACTTAATTTTAAGGGATGTACAATTTATATAACATAAGGTACAACAACATATTGCACCCCTCTCTTTATCTATACAATTACATAATGTACAGTAATTTAAAGCATGCACCTCAAACCAGTTATATGGTACAAAACTTCAGACACTTCTGCCTTTTAAGTTTTCCTCAAACAAATTATCTTATTCAAAATTCAAATTCATTATATCTCCAAACCAGATTTCAACCCTGTTTCCACTAGGGTTGTTTTTGGCCCATCAGGAAGCTCTACTGGATACGTGTTTGTCTCATTCGCGTCAAAAGAAACAGCCGAATCTATAGTATCAACTTGAACGGGAAGGTAGTTAACCGTTCGGTTTCAAAAGAATCTTGTTGATTACTAAGAGTTCTTGTTCAGCTGTTCATAATGGATTGTTTCTTTCTGCAGGAATTGCTTGGGCGGCCTATTATTTTAAAATTTAGCGAAAAGCCTAGTGATAATTCTGGAACTAATGCGGAAATCAAAACCCCTTTCGACGAACAACATGGCGAATTGTAGATCATCTCGGGTGAGTGTAACTAGTATAAGAAGCAATGAAGGTTTTGTATTCTATTTAGTGATGTCAATTTTTAAGATTTTTGGTTTGGATATCGACATATCGTGCGTAAGTGAGACTAATCATATGAATTAAGTGTTTAGAATTAGTTATGATTTTTGGCTGTCGTTGTACTTTGCGGTTTGTTAATTAATCCACTTTGCGGTTTGTTAATTAATCTTTATATATATGTAACATAGGGCTGGAAATCGAAGGCTAAGAGGCCAGAGCGCCACCGGAGACAGCAGCAGGGTTGCGACGACAACCGCCTGATACGGGTTCGTTTTTGTTATCAACTCGAGCTTTTACTTTAAATTAATCATTAATTAGGGTTTCATATTGTGTTTGATCCTGAATGTAAACTAATTTTTTTTGTTCGCGTCCAGATTGTTTTATTTAGCGTTTCTAGGGTTTGGATTGGAAAATCAGGAACATGTTGTGTTGTTATTGTTCTTTTACTTGCATAAGGAACGGTTGTGATGGGTAGGATTCAGCAGTTATCTAAAGGACACCATATGAGTATATTGAATGTATAAATGTTGATTATAAATTAACAAGAGGGGAGTCTTTTAATAATAAAAAATCTTAATTGAAATGGCAATTTTTCTATAGACTTTTCCCCTTTTAGATAGATTGTTTTGGCTCATGTTCTTTTCATTTGCATATCTTCAAAAATGGTTTGTATTTTTAAAACATATCACTTCATTTGTATTTTTCATACAATTATCATCCATTCAGATGCCTGAAAGTTGTAACTAATTACTTGTTTTGTATATATAACAACATTTATATTATTTAAAAATATATTAAAAGTTGGTTTATTTACTTTTACGTTTTTCTTGTTTTTCTCGAGGAAGAACTTCTTAATAGAAGAACTGGAAATAATGTGGTTAATCTTGAAGAAACTTTTTTAGAACTAACAATAACTGTCGATGAAGTCGAAAAGTCTGAACAACAAGAAATTGTTGCTGATGAATTAGACATAAACACAAGCGTCCCAAAAGTAGCAGGACTCGTAAAGAACTTGACAAATACCTTTGGCATCTGGAAGGTCCTAAAGTCTTGGTAGTAGAAGTCATGAACGCTGAGATGCAATCTATGCTTGATAATCAAGTCTGGGTCTTGGTTGAGCTACCCCCCGAATCTTGGGTAGTAGGGAACAAATGGGTTTTCAAGAGAAAAATTGATATGCATGGAAATGTACACATCTATAAAGCACGGCTAGTTGCAAAAGGGTTTCATTCAAACTCGGGATATTGACTATGATGAGACCTTCTCGCCCGTTGCTATGATCAAATCAATCAGGATATTTCTTGTCATAGCTGCATACTCTGACTACGAGATATGCCAAATGGATGTCAAACCGCTTTTCTTAATGCACATCTCTCTGAAGATGCCTATATCGTTCAGCCAGACAGTTTTGTAGATCCAAAATATCCTAATAGGGTGTGCAAGCTGAATAAGTCCATTTATGGACTCAAGTAGGCATCTTGTAGCGGGAATCTCCGTTTTGACCAAAAGATCAAAGAATTTGGTTGTGTCAAAAATGAAGATGAGCCTTATGTTTACAGAAAGGCTAGTGATAACACTATATCATTCCTCATCCTGTATGTGGATGATATATATTGATCACTGGAAACAACATCCCTATGCTTAACAAAGTTACACACTATTTGGGAACTTGTTTTGCAATGAAAGATCTTTGAGAAGTAGCTTATATTCTAGGAATTAAGATCTACAAGGATAGATCTAAGTGGCTTCTATGGCTAAGTTAAAGTACATACATAGACAAAATAATGACACGCTTTAAGATGGAAAACTCCAAGAAAGGAAGTATTCCTATGACTAAAGGGGTTGTGTTGAACAAATCGCAATCTCCTTCAATGAACATATGCTTTGGCGATTGGTTCTATCATGGATGCTATGTTATGTACTAAATTCTGACGTCTCGCGTGCTTTAAGCATGAGTAGTAGTTATCAGCAAACTCCTGACATCGTCCATTGGACTGCTATCAAGAACATTCTAAAGTATCTAAGAAGAACTAAAGATATGTTCTTAGTATTTTGAGGAGTAGAAGAAGAGCTCAGTATAAGATGTTACACTAATGACATTTTCAAACTGACCGAGATGACTCTCGCTCACGATCAGGTTTTGTATTCACTCTAAATGGAGGAGCTATCTCATGGAAGAGCTCCAAGCAAAGTGTGATGGCCGATTTAACCACCGAATCTGAATATAGCATCAGATGCCGCAAAGGAGGCTGTTTGGATGAAGAAATTCATAGCCGACCTCAATGTGGTTCCAAGCATATAGAAACCCATCGAGATACTCTGTGACAACACAGGTGCTATTGCTCAAGCTAAAGAGCCCAGATCTCATCATAAGGCCAAGCATATTCTAAGAAAGTTCCACTACATACGGAAAATTGTGGAATGTGGAGACATCGTGTTAAGCAAAGTGAACACAGATCAAAACCTAGTAGACCCTTTTACTAAGCCCATGACTCAGGACAAGCATGATCAGCACATGGATGCTATCAGGCTTAGATTAGCTAGCTATACGTTTTGATTTAGTATTTGGATGTACGAACTTTTAATAGTTGTAATTTTGAATTCATTTTGATTTACTGGTTAAATGCAATTCTGAATCATATAACTGTGTTCGATTTTAATATGTTTAATCCATGAATCTTGTATTCTTAAATTATCCTAGTCGATCAGACATGTGGGAATGACTCTGAATTAAGACTAATCTGAATTTAGGCTCAAGTTGTTAACTTCCAAACTCACAGACCTCATTATGAATGACGTTGGATGCAACCAGTATCGAATCATCTTCATGGATCTTAGTCATAAAATTCTTTGATATTAGTATACTCATTTAGTATCCTCTGATTTGAGATACATACTAGAGCTTCCGTTTAAAAAGGATTATCTTGATTGTCCGTTGTCGCGTAACTGCCAGTCATAAAGGCTTTAATTTGGAATAGTTCTCAATTTCAATGGGAGTTGCATGTCCATAAAGATTCTGAACTCTTACATGATATGTAACAGTTTGACATTGTGGCGTCCTCATTGATTCAAACTGGTGAAGTGTAAGGCCTGACCCATACTTATTGTGTGTTTGTTTGGACCACTTTGACTCTTGATTGAATGGAACACTATATATATAAGAATGAACTTAATCTATGTCTCATTGATTAATTGATGTCTTATACAGAAATGATGAATGACAACGTTGCCATAAGTCTATTGGTCTTGATTGTTACAAATAGCAAGGTGTTTTGGTCAACGACTTTAAAGTGTCATACCTTGTTGGGTGCAGCCATGTGCAACTAAAGCACCTCTGAGTGTCTGCATTGAGGATTTTATCGAAGGTCGTCCAAGTGGGAGATTGTTGGATTTATATGTACGGGTTCTATAAGTCAGCGTTGCTGATTGAGCTATGACGGGTAAGAGTTACACCTTGGGCAACGAACATTAAATCCACTTAACTCGATTAACTGGTGGTCATGAACAATTAATAGGGACGAAATATAAAATTATTTATACTGGTTACAAATAATTTATCGTTTAATTATTTTTTAATTAAACTATATTATTCGGGCTTTGTATAGCGCTTGGGTTTGAACTTATTATATTGGGCTTTGGGGCCTAGGAGATAATTAGAGATGATTAATAGGGTTGTTAAATTAACCAAATATAAATTACTATATATATTTATAATGATCATCTTTGAGAAAATAATTTCAGCTAAAATCAAAAGGAAAAGGAAATTGCATTTTGTGAGACAATACAAATCCCAACTATCTTCCCTACTGTCGAACAAAATAGAACCATTTTGCCGCTGTAAATGAAGTAGCCTGTCTTTTTCTCATTTGCGACGTACGCAAACCGGGTTCCGCCACGAGCCTCATTCGTTCGTATCTAGCACTCGTTCATTGTACCTCGGTGTCTCACACGGTTAATTATTAACCACAAGGTATATTTAATCTCATCAGTAGATTAAGTTTAATTAGTGTACTGTATTTGAATGTTTGTAACCATGATCATGTCAGTTCGTTTTTGGTGTTGATTATTTGTATTTATTCTGCTACGTTTTAGTAATTATAGTAAAATTGACACCACTAAAAGCCAACAGTTTGTAGATGGTATGGGTTAAAAGAACCCTTGGCAGATTGTAATTTGTTTAGTTTTTAGAAATGTAATTTTTGACAACTTTTCTGTTTGTTTTCGGTTTACATTTTAAAAATAGTAAACAACATGGAAAAATAAGAAAATTTTCTAGTATACTAAATCACAATGTGCTTTACAACTTTCGTTTAAGAATATTTCTGTTTGGAACCCGAAAAATGGTATAAACCATCTTTATAGATCATGTAGTTTTGCACTTAAGTTTGGTTTTTAATGGTTGACTGTCCAAAAGAAGTATTTTTAGGTTTATTATACATCTTTGGAAATGTATTTCATAGTACTTAATCATGAAATAAGAATTTACTTCACTTGGTTTAGTTTTGACCAAGTTATGGTTGTTCAAAGTAAAATATACTTATGTGTTCCCATTGATATTTTTATTATGTGTAAAAATATGGATTCGGACAGAAATAAGCTACGACACTATTTGTTTATTGAAAGATCTAAAGGAAGGGAACTTACTACTACTTAGGATAATTTCAAAGGATTCATTCAAGAGGAGCTTACAAATTAGGAACTAGAGTGTTGATGCATATGTATGTTGCCTATGCATCGAATCATATCGAGTTTGTAATAGGACGAAATGTTAAGATTTTAGTAGGTATGTAGTTCACTTCGTACAAAGTGATAACTTTGTACAAAGGTAACATGTCACTTCGTACAAAGTGAAGTTCTCTTGTACGAAGTTAAACATCAACCTTGCACGGAGTGAAATGTCTATATATAGGTGAGCAACGTTAGCGTTAGATAGACGTTTTGTGTGGAAAGGACGGCAGAGCTCTGTCAAGTTGTTTCCAGGATCTGTAAACGTTGAAGTATTAAAGGAACATTAACATTGTCGCCGAACTCTAAAATGGATTACGCACGTTTAAGACTAGGTTATTCAAGTTAGTGCCTAAGATATCGGATCTTAGAACGAACCTACGTAGAGAACTCAGTCAAAACTTTATTTCTGTTTTGATTTGGTGTGAAGAAAATGGTGATCAAAGGATACTATTTATAGTGAAGGGAGGTTAAGGAGATTAAGACAAGTGTCCGTCGAGGCTTAAGAGTGTGATTAGTGTCCCTTGAGGTGTCATCACTAGAATAAGTGTGGAAAAGGAGAAGATAAGTGGCAAAACATGGGCAAGACAAGTGTTCATGGGTGTCTTAGTGAAGGTCCGTTGTACGGATCGTTCAGGTCCTAATTTGGCAAACCTAAGGTAAACGTGCGGAATCCGTTTGCATAGGCGACATTGGATACTAGTGTTTGTTCACTGTTTCATTGATTACTAAACGTTACAGATCCTAGGAAACACTTGGACAGAGCTTCGCCGTCCAGTACACAAAATCTGTGATTCTTACAAATGAGAGCTCAACTATCCTATTTATACTTGAACAAGTTCGCTTGAAAAGTGTCATGGTCAAGTTCGGGCGAACTTGTCTCATAACATACATAAACTTAAGTTTCGCTCCTAAACACAGACTTGACGTTATACGATAACGTAGGCAACATACATATGCATCAACAGGCTCCCCCTTGGATGTTGCCATAGTCATCATTCTTCAATTAAGTTCCTGAGTCTTTAATGTTCTCTTGAACTTTATTTCTTGAATAACTTTAACTTCCTTGATCTTCATAGCATCTACAATCCTTTTCTTTTTTATTCTCGAGCTGTCTTGATAAAACTTTAATCACCATGCTCCCCCTTGCTTTGAGCTTTCTGGTATCTTCAATCAACGTGTTTTATCTAGCTCCCCTTAAAATCTACTTCTGTTTCAAAGTTCCTCAAACATTTAAATAAACATTTCAGATTCAAACTTTGAAATTTCTAAACACCAACATTTCAAATTTTAATCTCCTCTTCAGTTTTTTAACCCTCTAAGTTATTCAAGTCCAAATTAATGACCTTGAATATCTGATTCATGTATCAAGTTCAACTTAATGATCTTGATTAAACGTTTTGACACTAAACTGACGTATTTATTCAAAGGTAAGTTTCAACTTAATGAACTTTTAAACTTTTCAGATCAATTTTCAAAAGTTTTTAGATTTTATTCAGCAACTTTAAACTTTGAAAATAGCTTTTCATCATCAGTGGTCGAAACTAAAAGATAATATAATCTTTTTGTTTTATGAAATGAATATCAAATACTAAGTATGTACAACTATTACAAACATATTTTTGTTGAGTTTGTGTTAAAGGATCATATATGTTTTTAAGACAAGTCACAAGTACCATTGACCTTTTTGAGACTTTAAGTTTTAAACAAATTTACTTAGATTGTCAATATGTTTGTCCATTTAAACTTCGACACATTTCTCAATTGTTCCAAGATATGTTAGGTAGAATTAAGAAACTTGACTTAACTATGGTTCCCATCTCAGAATATACTCACGTATCAAGATTCGTAGATTTCATCTTACAGGTGAGTATAGCGTAATTGATATCTGTATCTGGGTTGTGCGAGACCTTGAGAGCTCAGGTTAGTACCACCATACCGACAAAGAGATGAAGGCTCGACTTAAAGTAGTGTTCCAATTTTGGAATCTTTTGAACAACAATTGTAGTATCTTTCGATATTTCCAATTTAGTGCAGTTTTAGGGTTTTAATGCAAGTATTCTACAAGTTCTAGGCCATTGCTTACGCAAAATCAGAAGAACTTGTATAATACCCCAATATCAACCATCTATAAAGACATCGTATCTTAGAATCAGGCAATCTCTCAAACGAAATTTCGGAGTACTAAGTCCATATATCCGAGAGATGTTAATCCACAAGTTTAAGCAATTGTAAAATTTAGTTTATATCCCGGAAGCAATCTACTGAACGTGTAAAGCCTATCGACACATCCATAGTAAGACTTGTTTAAACATTTAAAACTTTACAATTCTTTAGCGTGCTGTGATAGTCCACTTTATACATACAAAACTATTTTTTCCTTTTTCAATGTTTTTGTACTTTTCGTATTTAATATGTTTTTGATTTTGTGAAAAAAATTTCTCCCCCTAAAATTCAAAAACATATTTTTGGAATTTTTGATTTTAAAAACATTGACCAACTGCTGAGAATTACTTCAATTCTCCATCCATTACTGCTTCACAATTTTACTTTTAAAGTACTTCTCCCCCTCATGATGCAAAAACTATGACACTTTTGAAATTTTCAACAGTGAGGGTTCTATGAAATTTTCAAATTTTCTTTAAAAAATTTGTCACATTTTCAAGTAAACGTTATTAAAACATTTTCGAAAAATTTTCTCCAAAAATTTTCAAAATTGTAAAGTAAACGTTATTTGAATTTCAAAATTTGTAAAAATGGCCTTTATATAAAATTTTATAATACCGGCCCGTCTTCAATATGTGCCACAGAACTCCATTCTCAGTAATTTACTTTCATCTTAGAAGTTCCTGCACAAAAATTCAAACAATTAGTTGAATAATGACACCCAAGCCTTTTCAGTCTTAAGCGTTGTTTCTTCAATCTTAATTTTGAATTTCTTTTCACAATCAGGTTTATTCTGGACTTTCTCAAGTTTCGGAAAGTCCTCTAAACTTTCAATTTTCACTGATTGTGTATCTTTTTTTCTTTTACCAATCATGTTTGATTTTTCTGAAAAGCTTTCTTGAAATACAATGTAGAAACTTTTTGTTCATTACTATTCGAGAATTCACCAGTTTCAAAATTTGAAAATTTAGTAATAACTGGTTTCACCTTGTTTGTCGTTTCCATACTCTGTTTCAAAACTTGAGTTGGTATTTTCAAATCTTCTGAATTTTTCTTATCAATATGAACAGGTTTAGGATTAATTTGTAGACATTTTTTAGCAGTGTGTCCATTTACCCCACAAATATGACACACCCTGTTATCATATCGTTTCCTATCAAACCATACACTCAAATCATAACATTGATTTGACGTGTGGTAGCCATCTTTCCTGCTTCGTCTGTAACTTTGATTTGACGTTGAAGCACTGTGGTCCGACGTGCACCACTTATTTATAAATTTTTGTGAGTTTTGATTTACAATTTTTTGTGAATTTTTATAATGATTGGATGATCGTACCGATGAGCTTTTATTTTTCTTTTGAAAGTTTTTAGAATTTTTAAAACTTTGTTTTTCCTTTTGTTTTTGTTCTTCATTCTGCTTAGAAGGTTTTTGCGTTGAGCATTCACCTTTCTCAGTAGATTGTAGAACAGTTTCTTGAAATTTTCCTTTTAATTTTAAAAATATTTCATTTTTATCATCGGTATCATCATCACAATCCTTAATTATTTCCTTTTTATTCTCATTGAACGGTTTTGGACATATCTGATCTAGAATCAATGAAGAGGTCACAAAACCTTTTAATTTCTTTTCCAAATCAATAATTTTATTTTTAGCAATCTCAACATCTTGTTCAAGTTTCCTGATTTTTTTAAGATGCGAGTTTATTATAAATTTTTTTTCAAAATCATTTTTATTTAAAACATATTTTTCATTTTCTAAAATTTTTATTCTATTTTCAAAAATCTTTTCATTTTCTTTTAACTTTTTATTTTCTAATGTCAAGATTTCCATATCTTTCAAAAGTTTGACATTATCAGATCTGGATTCTTCACAATTTGAGCACACAGATTCAGAACTTGAAGCTTCATTTGCTGATACATTTGATTCTTCATTCTTTGGAAGTTGAATCTATCTTGAATGTACCTACAGAAAAATGATCAAGTTCAGAATTATTATCCTTCTTTAGTTTTAAAACTTTCATATTCTCAATTACAAGAACATGATCCCAAATGTCGCTAATAAATCCATAGAGATGACTAATGGTAAATCGACATTTCTTTCTTGTCTCTTTCACCAAATCATCCCATTCTGATGGTAATGCATTTTCTAATTTCGAAAACTTATCTTCAAGACTGATATAACATCCATCAGAACGGTCTAAATACCTATACATGACATTAAAACGTTTTATTAGCTCAAACACCGATTCATCCTTTTTACATTTAAACATTTCAAATCTTTTTTTCCAAATGATCAAACGTTCATGATGATTCAAATCAGAAGATAATTCTTCCCAATCATTCATTTTTTCAAAATTAATATCTCTCATTTTCGATGGAAAAATGTAGTTTTCAGTAGTTTTATGCAAAAATCGACGATTTTAACGTATCGGGTCGCTAAAAACGTTTAAAATTTTTCTGAAAACTGTTTTTACCCGATTATATCTTTAAACTGTTTTTTAGAGAAACCTTTGTACAAGTTCGGGCGAACTTGTATTGAGATTTATGAAAATATCACCCTGAGAACAAGTTCAAGCGAACTTATGTGAAATTCAAGAGAAATAGCAAGTTCGACGAACTTATGTGAAAATTCAAGAGAAACAGCAAGTTCGGGCGAACTTGTAAGGAATTTCAACAATTTTTGATCAATTTCGGGCGACTTGATTAAATTTGACGAAAAACTGCTAAGTTAGAGCGGACTTGAGTGAAAATCTTTGAAAAATCAATCAAGTACGGGCGAACTTGATGAAAAATCACTCAAAAAGTGAAATTTTTCAGTCAAGTTCGATGCGAACATGTGTTTTCAAACATGGTTTTTTCAAATTTTCGACATGAATTCTTTTGTTTTAAGCTCTGATCTTTTCAAGGGTTTTACTATTATGGATTTTACGTATTATACTTGAAAATCAGTCCATTTTGTCCGTGTAATGTCCAAGAAAAGTCAAAATTAAGAGAAATGAGTAGAAGATGAGTTGTTCTATGTCCAATGTCTTCAAATTAGGTCAATCCTGCTCTGATACCAATTGAAGGTCCGTTGTACGGATCGTTCAGGTCCTAATTTGGCAAACCTAAGGTAAACGTGCGTAATCCGTTTGCATAGGCGACACTGGATACTAGTTTGTTATTGTTTAATCACTGTTTCATTGATTACTAAACGTTACAGATCCTGGAAACACTTGGACAAAGCTTCGCCGTACAGTACACAAAATCTCTGATTCTTAAAAATGAGAGCTCAACTATCCTATTTATACTTGAACAAGTTCGCTTGAAAAGTGTCATGGTCAAGTTCAGGCGAACTTGTCCTTCACAGGACAAGTTCGGGCGAACTTGTCCATGTACATCTCAAGTTCGGGCGAACTTGTCTCATAACATACATAAACTTAGCGTTTCGCTCCTAAACACAGACTCGACGTTATACGATGACGTAGGCAACAGACATATGCATCAACACTTAGGAGATGATTAGTGTGAAATCATGTGTTTAGAGCTTGAGTATGGTTAGGACTAGTGTCCATGAGTGTTTTAGGAAGTGATTAGTTTCTTGCTAGGTGGCACAACATGATAAGTTAAGGTTTTTGGTATTTTTAGTCCCTAGACTTTGAGTTTTTGTGTTTATGGCAATTCTAATCCCTCAATTAAATTTAGGACGGTTTTAAGGTATGTGATACTTAGATTTGTTCCGGTAATGACACTAAGTTACAATTATAATGTTCGTATTAACCATTTAGTAAGAATATTGAAGGCTCGAAATTTTCGTGGGGTTACAAGTTTGAATAGAAATCAGTACATATCATTTACATTTGAGGTCTTCAATTTATATTATATAATATGTTATCTCAAACACAAAGTTAAATCCAAATAACTTTTGGATTTTAATTTTGTTTCATATTATTTGTAAATCTATTAAGAAAATTTTTCATACATTCATTCCCATTTTTTAATGAAAATGTTTATTTTTAATTACAAAAATATAAGATGTTTAATAGTTTCTTGATATTATAAAGAGTAAATTACAAAAATCATCCTTAATGTATATATGGTATTGCAAAGTCTGTCATTTGTTTTTAAAGTTTACGGGATTTATATTTTATGTTTGCAATATGTAACACGTTATGTCCTTTACCCCAAACTCAGTTAATTTTTACAGTTAAGTCTGGTTACATGTGTCACACCCTCAAAAATCCACTTGCAGGGTTTTACCGCGAGGCGCGTGACGAACTACGATCACAGTCATTAGTCATATTAAACGACCACTATATGAGTTTAAAAAATTTCCTGTTTGCTCATTCATGAGAAAATACTGTTTATACAATTGAGTTGCGGAAGCGTAATCAATTACAGAACAAAATTAGCTAATGTAATTTTAAAGTTGTGTCTAAATATTTGATGAAATCAATGCGACACCATAATGCATCCTAGTCCTGATGTGTGCTACCTTAGCAACCTAAGAAAACATGTAAAATCAAGTGTCAACAATAATGATGAGTGAGTTCACAGGTTTTAGTTCACAAGTTTAAACATAAGTGTTTCCCCACTGGTTCAACCCTGAACCAGTGTCTCATAAGTTACCCTGATCCAACCCGAATCAGATTAATATTATGTAGTTTAGCAGTTCATGTTATATGTTTAGGTAGCTAGCCTAGGTCATGTCAACAAAGTGTTCGATCCGAAGCTAACGTTGCTGCCCCTGTTGTGCCAGGCCTATCACCAACCATGGCTAAAAAGTTAGGCAAATTCTAACTCGTGACCATCAACGTTCGGTCTAACTGGCGCGACCAGTTCGAGTGGGGCTTGTCGGGCCGAGTAGTACTACTAAAAATTCCCTTGCAATAATCCAATACTAACGACATCGAAAGTGTTAAGGGGACTGACATGTAATATATGCTCCTTTGTGACCATAACCGTATAACATAACTCTAAATAGAAAGGCGTTACTGTACCGTGATGTATGCCACCCATACATCATTGTAACGTGTACATGTTTTAAATAGAAAGACGTTACTGTACGGTAATATAATCAGCCTATATATCTCTGGTAACGTGTACATGTTTTCTCCCCCTGTGTTTAGTAAACGTTTAAAGATATAGGGGCTGTGAACTCACCTTAAGTTGCTCGGTTAGATAAATGCAAAAGAAGTACAGGATGGAACCGCTAATCACGTCCTATCATGTCAACCGGTTCAAAGTTAGTGTGTGAACGCACACTGACACAAAACCCTACGCGTAACTAGCACACCGTACGAAACACGTAATGACAAGTTCAAAACAATAATCATGCATGCAAGGTGTCACTATACAAAATAACGACCAACAACTTGTCACAAACACAGGATAGCACATACATCACTTAGATACACACAAATGTAAGTTGTCATGTTTCAGCTTGTACATTCATAACTGGGCTGTTTTCGGGAATTTTTATAAAATAGTTCCCGCATTCCAAAATTCCAATCTTTTTATAGAAGATGTCAATTAGACTGTAGAAGTTTGTATAAACTTTTCAAGTCTTGGTTCCTTACCAATTATTTCTAAGGAATATTTTTACTAGGCTGCAGTTAGATTCGTCGCTTTCTGACTGCAGTCTACGAGAAAAATCATTTAAAAATACTCGTTTGCTTGATCGACGAAATTCCAATTGGAGATTTCTCTGAAAATCTAGCAGTATCAACTTTATAAATTTCGTGACTTAATTCTTTTAGGTTTACAGGTTATGACAGAAAACATTACGTGAATTTTCTGCAGAAAAAACGCAGCTTCAGCTGCTGCACGAAATCACTAATTTAAAATAGCAAACGACTTCATAAAAATGTGATTCGGTGCCATTAGAAGTGTTTTTCGAAAAAAGTATGTTTTAGGCTTCAGAAAATCTATTTTTCGAGTTATAGAGGTTCATTTACAGCCAACTGAAGTTGGCTGTCTTCGCGCATCAGCTTCCTGTTTAACCCTAAGACTCCACCCGAAACCCTCCTAACGATCACCACGACTTATTATAACGATTTGCAGCAGGTTATACTTTAATAATCATGCATCTATAATCATAATATCAAAACTCTAAATATATATCATGATTTTATAGAGAAAAATGCAGCCTATGATTCTAATACCCAACCATATCATCATAAACCCTAAGAACCGCATATTCACCCGAAAAAAATCATACATAAACACTTTTCATAATATTATCATACATAACATGATCATGATCGATATCACACAAAATCATACGTGAAATCATAGCACGATTAAAACCCTAACCTTGAAACGATGATAACTAGCGATCCGGAACTTGCAATCGATCAAGGGAGAGGAGAGTGGGTTTGTTTGCGCGACCGAGAGAGGGGGGTATGGCTGCGGTCGCACACCAAGGGAGGGGATTAGGGTTTGGTTATTATTTTTTTTAAAACTCCATGCACACACATATATGCATTTTTATAAATAAGAGGAAGGGTGGGGGTCGTTTGGGCTTGCTTGGGCCGCAAGGGAGTGGGTTGGCGGGTTGGGTTTTGCTTGGTCAGAAGTCGCAAAGTTTCGCAAGCTCGGTTCAGTTCGGTTCTCGGTTCGGCTAATTTTTAATTCGTTTATTAACTACGTATATTACAACTCGACAATTTATTCGCAACACAGAATTTATAAAATATGAAATCAAGTAATTGGAGCGTGACGCGATAAATAACCAAACTCTAATAACACGTAGCACGTAATTCAGATACGATCCGATAAAATTCCCAAACATCGTGTATTCCTGAAATACTAAAGTTAGCGTAATTATAGCGTGTGCTAATTAATTCTCCGAATCTAATTAGTGTAGGAGTAAATAACGATAAAGATGCGCGTTTAAAATACCTGAAAAACCGGGATGTCACATTATCCCCATGTTGAAAGAACTTTCGTCCCGAAAATTGAGTAAACGCGGTTAAGAATGCAAGCACACGAAAGTTAAGTTGGTTAGAATGGTACAAGAAAATCCCAGGCTGCCACATCATTCCCATGTTGAGAGAATTTCATCCCGAAATTCAGCTGCGCTACTTGGATTTTGTGATTCTGTTGTAAAGAGGTGAGGATATTTGTCTCTCATTTGATCCTCTCCTTCCCAAGTGTATTTCGGTCCACCATAAAGTTCCAACGAACTTGACAATCGGTATTTTATATGTCTTCGTGTTTTGACCTTACGGTCCATAATTTCGATTGGTTCTTCAATGAACCGCAGTTGTTCGTCCACATGGATCTCATCCAATGGAACGGCTAATGTTTCATCTGATAGACACCTCTTCAGATTGAGACATGAAAAAAACATTGTGAACTCCACTGAGTTCATCAGGAAGGTTCAACTCATAAGCTACTGACCAATTTTCTCAGTGATTTTGAAAGGTCCGACATACCGCGGATTAAGCTTGCCCCGTTTGTCAAAGTGAACCACACCTTCCAAGGTGAGACTTTAAGTAGCACTTGATCCCTAACCTGGAGCTCGAGAGGTTTCCTATGCTTATCAGTGTAGTATTTCTGACGGTCACGAGCTGCCGCCATTCGTTGTCGGATTTGGGCAATCTTTTCTGTTGTGTCGATAACGAGTTTCTGGGCCAGTGATTTGGCTGTCGCCAACTTCTGTCCAGCATAGAGGTGATCGGTATTTTCGGCCGTACAAAGCCTCGAACGGAGTAGCCTTGATGTTGGCATGGTAACATTGTTGTATAAAAACTTCACTAAAGGTAGATGCCTTTCCCAGCCATTACCAAAGTTGATAACACATGCTCATAGCATGTCTTCTAGAGTCTGGATGGTGCGTTCGGTCTGCCCATCCGTCTAAGGGTGATAAGCTGTACTCATGTCTGGGCATGAGCCAAAGAATTTTGTGCATCGCCTACCACAAATCAGATGCAAAGCGCGGGTCACGATTGGAAACAATAGGAGTTGGCACTCCGTGCCTAGCGACTATTTCCTTCAAATCGATGTCTGTGAGTGTAGGAGACTTGTCAGTTTCCTTGATTGCTAGAAAGTGTGCAGACTTTGTCAGTCGATCAACAATCACCCAGATGATGTCATTTCCTCGCTGGGATCTGGGTAAGCCAGTGACGAAATCCCTGGAAATTTGCCCCATTTCCATGTTGGGATCTCTCGTTGTTGAAGTAGTTCCTGACGGCTTTTGGTATTCAACCTTAACCCTAGCACAGGTCAAGTATTTACTAACATAATTCGCTATGTTAGCTATCATGTGGGGCCACCAGTACAAAGCCTTGAGATCCTGATACATCTTGTCAGAACCAGGATGCACCGAGTAACGAGACTTGCGTGCTTCGTCCATCACAAGCTCTCGTAAGTTTCCATAGAATGGGGCCCATACACGTTCCATGAAATAATAAATGTCGTCTTCCTTGCGTTCAAGTTTCTTCTCCATGCCCAGCAGGGATTCTTCTTTGAGGTTCGCGAATCTGAGCGTCACGAATCAGGGTAGGAAGACTGGAGTGGATAGAAAGCTGTAACGCACGTACATGCTTAGGTTTGGTATCCTTATGACTAGGGCATCGGCCACCACGTTGGCCTTGCCTGGATGATACTAGATCACGCACTCATAGTGGTTGAGGAGTTCGACCCATCGACGCTGTCGCGTGTTCAACTCCTTCTGATCGAAGATATGCTGGAGACTCTTGTGATCGGTGTAGACGGTGCACTTGGTACCGTATGTGTAATGTCTCTCTATCTTGAGTGCAAAAGCTACTACTCTCCAACCCCCAAACCGTGGGTAGTGTAGTTCTTTTTCGTGAACCTTGAGTTGGCGCGATTGCGTAAGCGATGACTTTCTCATGTTGCACCAACACGTATCTTAGTCCTTGGATAGACGCGTCAAGTACAACAACGAAATCGTCTACGCCTTTTGGTAACGAAATAATGGGTGTACTACAGAGTTTCACCTTCAACTGTTGAAACGCGGATTACTAAGTAGTCTTTCGAGTTAGAGTTGCGAGGGTTTGTGCCTATGATCAAGAAAAGCGGGCTTCGCAACGTTAAAAGTCCTTCGTTAGAAACTAAACATAAGGTTGTTTGTGTGGTAGGGGCTCCATGGTAAGGTGTAGGTATCGTTTGGATTCCTACTAGTTCTTGGAGTAGATTTGGATGTCGTCAAAGAAAACAAGTGGCATATTCGTCATGGTAGGCTAAATTCGAATGTCATGACTGGGAACCTGCCTCGTTCGTAACGAGTTCTAAGGACAGTTCTCGTGGTACCTCCATATCTGTGATATTCATGGCCCATTGCTCCTCGAGTAACGTTTGTAGAGAGTAATCCATCCAAGCGAGAGTTCGCGAAGAATGTGGTTAGGATAAGGATCATAGAATCCGAGAAGTATATCCCGAATGGATATGGAAACATACAAAAAGGGTAGTCGCAATCGATGCGTAAGCATGTAAGGATCTGTAACAAGGGTTTACTTGATGTCAGGGGTATAGCTGGTCGTATACAAGTTGCATAAAAAAATTGAAGAACGCCATTTGTCAAAAAGGGGTGTCACGTGGATAATCAATCATAACAAGAATTTACCATCCAAGAATGGTCGCCGCACGAGTTCGTAGTGTTAAGATTCACTGAAACCTCGTCTAAGTTGTCGGGCTCGCCCACATGCGAAGGAGGAATAATTCACCTTGATCCATGAACTTAGATAAGTGTGCGATTTAGTATGTCAGTAAGCAGCTGAATTCGGAGGAGTTTCCTTAGGTCGTGTGAATGAATCTAAAATATGCCTGTGGAGTCAAGAGGTTTCAAAGAAAGGACGCGAAAACATGTTTAAGGGGCTATGATCATATCAACAACTCGTCACCATCCTCAAGGTTTCAAGAAGTGGTCACCAAGGATAAAAAGATGAGTTCACCGAGTTCTTTAAAATTGAACACAAATTTGATGGGAGATTATGCGTAAAGTTTCGAAGATGTAGTGCGACCACGACAATGGAGTGAGAGATTTATCTACGTCGTAAACAGTAACTAACTGTCGCATTAAACAGTAAGCATTGATCAATGCAATGGATAGGAGATAGACTAGCTCAGAAAGGAAAACTGTTATGGAATAACTATCCTAGAAATAGGAGGAGTAAGATTATTGTTTATGTCATCGTGTTTATCTGGGTGTTGAATAACTTACATCTTGTCTTCTGATGTCTATAAGATGATTGGACCATTTTGTGGAAATCCGTGTGTAGGGTTGGATATGTTGCAATGTACATCAGGTTAGACTAAAGATTAGCGACAGGACCGAGTATAAGGGGTCAAAGGAAATTTTATAGTTATGGCAAGGGATAAGGTGTGAGCGTACGAGATATTCTTCATAATTCGTTTATATGTTGATGTTGAAGGGTTTACCCTACAATTTCTGATAGGGTTTCAATCGAGATAACAGGTTCTGATGAGAATCTTAGTTTCACTAAGACTCGTATATGAGAAAAGAAATAAATAAATAAATAAATAAATAATAATGAGGGATTCCATTGACGATAGCTCAATGTGTCTAAAAAAGATCTTAAATCTAATTGTTGCGTCCATCAACTGCTAGACAAGTTTAACGACACCAGTTAGTCGTTGAATGAGTTACGAGAGATTCTATGGACAGTGGAAGTTTTAAATACGAGATTCACAGGTTAGGACAATTTATCCACACACAGGGTTTCACAAGGACTTACATGCATTGCAAATTACTACTACGTGTGCACCCGTAATGATAATTTGGTTTGCATGTTTACCCTAGTTCCATCTATCTTGTGTCAAAATGTCTCTCAGATTTAATTTTTCGAGTACAAAGTGTTGTCAAAATGATAGGGTTATCAAAAGCTTAGTCAACAGTCCAAATGTTGATAAACTCATAGTATATCAGAAAGAGTAATGTGGGGTCAATTGATCTGAGGATCTACTCAAGTTGAAACACACCATGAGAATCCAATCCAGCGGATCGTAGAGGTAAAAGTGCGCATGGAACAAACATGCACATGATATGTGACTTTGTGAGATGAAACTGGTTCATTAACGTAGGTTACCAGAAAAAGCAAAGCAACCACTCCGCCATCCGAGTCAGATTAGAGTTCAGGTGTGCAATAGGCAAAGTGTTCTTAGCTTCGTGGTCAACCATTCTCTCGAAGAATATCAACCAAAGATGTAGAACGTGGCTCGGGAAAAATGATGACATCTCGATGTCAATGGTTTATGCAATAACGTGTGCAACGAACTGCCCTAACGTGGAGTGCCTCATGAGAGGCCCACGTGCTCAGGTTGAAAGAAAGTAGAACTAGTGGGGCCGGGGTAATGTCGTTGGTAGGTAGAGAAAGGACTCGTTTTCGACAAACTCAACTCCCAAGAGATATGCATCAATGTTGTATGCCGTCCCAATCATGGACTTGAGAAAGCTCACCATACCCGATAGTACCATCGGTAGGCTCAAGTTAGTGTTTTGCTCATCTGTGTGGTGTAGGAAGAAGTACAGGTGATTGTGATGGGAAACACTCCTCTAGAGGCTCCGTTGCCCTCAGGTAGGAGTAGATTCACGTTGTTGGCGATTCCACAGACATCACCACTAGGGATGAATATACAAAGTGTTTGGTGTGTTCCTCGTCAGTAAGGGGTTTAGTGGATGTGGAGACATCCGTGCAATTTCAATGTAAGTTTTGATGCCATGTCCATAGGCATATCATGTATGAGTGTTCTTGTATGTCAGGTATGAGTGTTTGTGTTGGTTTGTGACTAATGCATTGTCTAAGGCTATAGACTAAGTCTACTCTCTAATGCAAACCTAGTTCACTATAACCATTGGCTCTAATACCAATCTGTCACACCCTCAAAAATCCACTTGCGGGGTTTTACCGCGAGGCGCGTGACGAACCAGGATCACAGTCATTAGTCATATTGAACGACCACTATATGAGTTTAAAAATTTTCCTGTTTGCTCATTCATGAGAAAATATTATTTATACAATTGAGTTGCGGAAGCGTAATCAATTACAGAACAAAAATAGCTAATGTAATTTTAAAGTTGTGTCTAAATATTTGATGAAATTAATGCGACACCATAATGCATCCTAGTCCTGATGTGTACTACCTTAGCAACCTGAGAAAACATGTAAAATCAAGTGTCAACAATAATGATGAGTGAGTTCACAGGTTTTAATTCACAAGTTTAAACGTAAGTGTTTCCCCACTGGTCAGAACCAGTGTCTCATAAGTTACCCTGATCCAACCCGAATCAGATTAATATTATGTAGTTTAGTAGTTCATGTTATATGTTTAGGTAGCTAGCCTAGGTCATGTAAACAAAGTGTTCGATCCGAAGCTAACGTTGCTGTCCTTGTTGTGCCAGGCCTATCACCAACCATGGCTAAAAAGTTAGGCAAATTCTACACTCGTGACCATCAACGTTCGGTCTAACTGGCGCGACCAGTTCGAGTGGGGCTTGTCGGGCCCAGTAGTACTACTAAAAATTCTCTCGCTATAATCCAATACTAACGGCATCGTAAGTGTTAAGGGGACTGACATGTGATATATGCTCCCTTGTGACCATAACCGTATAACATAACTCTAAATAGAAAAGCGTTACTGTACCGTGATGTATGCCACCCATACATCATTGTAACGTGTACATGTTTTAAATAGAAAGACGTTACTGTACCGTAATATAATCGCCCATATATCACTGTAACGTGTACATGTTTTCTCCCCTTGTGTTTAGTAAACGTTTAAAGAAATAGGGGCCGTGAACTCACCTTAAGTTGCTTGGTTAGATAAATGCAAAAGAAGTACAGGATGGAACCGCTAATCACGTCCTATCATATCAACCGGTTCAAAGTTAGTGTGTGAACGCACACTGACACAAAACCCTACGCGTAACTAGCACACTGTACGAAACATGTAATGACAAGTTCAAAACAATAATCATGCATGCAAGGTGTCACTATACGAAATAACGACCAACAACTTGTCACAAACACAGGATAGCACATACATCACTTAGATACACACAAATGTAAGTTGTCATGTTTCAGCTTGTACATTCATAACTGGGTTGTTTTCGGGAATTTTTATAAAATAGTTCTCACATTCCAAAAATTCCAATCCTTTTAGAGAAGATGTCAATTAGACCGTAGAATTGTTTATAAAATTTTCATGTCTTGGTTCCTCACCAATTGCTTATAAGAAGTTTTTTACTAGGTTGCAGTCAGATTCGTCGCTTTCTGACTGCAGTCCCCGAGAAAAATCATTTAAAAATACTCGTTTGTCCGATTTACGAAATTCCAGTTGGAAATTTCTATGAAAACCTAGAAGTATCTACTGTATAAATTTCGTGACTTAATTCTTTTTGGTTTACAGGTTATAATAGAAAACATTACGTGAATTTTCTGCATAAAAAACACAGCTTCAGCTGCTGCATGAAATCACTAATTTAAAATAGCAAACGACTTCAGAAAAATGTGATTCCGGTGCCATTAGAAGCGTTTTTCAAAAAAGTATGTTTTAGGCTTCATAAAATCGATTTTTCGAGTAATAGCGGTTCGTTTACAGCCAGCTGAAGTTGGCTGTCTTCGCGCATCAGCTTCCTGTTTAACCCTAAGTCTCCACCCGAAACCCTCCTAAAGATCACCACGATTTGCAGAAGGTTATACTTTAATTATCATGCATCTATAATCATAAATTCAAAACCTAAACTTATATCATGATTTTATAGAGAAAAACGCAGCCTATGATTCTAATACCCAACCATATCATCACAAACCCTAAGAACCGCATATTCACCCGAAAAAAATCATACATAACAACACTTTTCATATATTATCATACATAACATGATCATGATCGATATCACACAAAATCAATACGTGAAATCATAACACGATTAAAACCCTAACCTTGAAACGATGATAACTAGCGAACCGGAACTTGCAATCGATCAAGGGAGAGGAGAGTGGGGTTTGTTTGCGCGACCGAGAGGGGGGGTATGGCTGCCGTCGCACACCAAGGGAGGGGATTAGGGTTTGGTTATTATTTTTTTTAACTCCATGCACACACATATATGCATTTTTATAAATAAGAGGAAGGGTGGGGGCGGTTTGGGCTTGCTTGGGCCGCAAGGGAGTGGGTTGGCGGGTTGTGTTTTGCTTGGTCACGAAGTCGCAAAGTTTCGCAAGCTCGGTTCGGTTCGGTTCTCAGTTCGGCTAATTTTTAATTCGTTTATTAACTATGTATATTACAACTCGACGCGACACGGAATTTATAAAATATGAAATCACGTAATTGAGCGTGACGCGATAAATACCAAACGTCTAATAACACGTAGCACTTAATTCAGATACGATCCGTTCAAATTCACAAACATCGTGTATTCCCGAAATACTAAAGTTAGCGTAATTATAGCGTGCGCGTAATTAATTCTCCGAATCTAATTAGCGCATGAGTAAACAACGATAAAGTAGCGCATTTAAAATACCTGAAAAAACTGGGATGTCACCCACGTGAGGGCATTATTGTTTTTTCCCATCGCCTTTTGATTTCCCTTTATAAAACCCCACCACCAGCATATATCACCACCACCTCCCACAACCACCACATCCACCATCGCTCCTTCCTTCTTCAAATCCGGCTACCACTACGCCACCATTATTTGAAACCCACCACATCCACCACTGATTAATAACAAACAAATAACCAAACCCCACTACTTCCATAACCTGTCACACCCCGACACGCAGCGGAATAAGAGTCGGGGCATAATTGGGTTATCACCAAAGCTCATGATGTTTACTAATATGTTTCATATTTATTAAATCCAAATTACATTTCAATGTTCCAAGTCAAATTCATACAATACAAGGAAAGAAAAAAATTTAACTAAAACAAATTCCATAATCTAAACTGGTTTATTCTTCTAAGCCGTCCTATATGTTTCTTGCTTCAACTTGATCACCTGTATCATGTGTAAAAATGGGAAATTTTGGGTCAACAAAAGTTGGCGAGTGAACCTTGTTAAAAACATTTGTTATCGATTCATTATTGTAATTAATTTAGGAAATTGTGCAATAATCATATACGAACAAATGTATGTAACATAACAATCACAAACCACCTTGCTTAAGCATAAAATAAGAATGACAATATATATGTTGGCAACGTTCCATTCACGCTCATAGGTAATGGGGAACGGACGGCCTATGCTAATGTATGTGAGATCAAGGCTCAATCAAACGGAGCCGATCTTATGTTGGCAACGCCTGGTTCACGCTCATAGGTAATGGGGAGCGGCGGCCTATGAAATGTATGTACTGAAATGATAAATTAAATCTAAACTTTAACCACACACAAAGGTTACATATTGAATACACATGATCATGAATATGATGGATGCACAAGTGTTTAATTAAAATAAATAAATAGCGACACATGATACACCCCAATATGTGATTAAAACGGGGAATTGGTAGAGATTCACTCACCTTGGGTGCGTTTGTTTAAAGGTGTTGAATGCGCACGAGTTTAGAGGATTGATCGATGAGAGATAACTAACCAAATAAATAACGAAAAGGTACGGTAAGTATGTGGATGTTATTAACTATTTTAATACGACTTTTGGTTATATTTTTGTGAGTTTAAGGCTACTTTCTAACTTTAAAAACGTTATTTTGAAGTATATTTAATTGATTTTTAAATTAAATAAATAAATAAAATAATAAAAAAATTGTTGACTTTTTGACTTTGACCGCTGACGTTGACCGTTGACCGGTTCGGTCGGTTATATTGTTGCACTGAGCGAGGTTTGAACCGGTGACCTCCCGTACGCGTGCACGCAGCTCTACCAACTGAGCTACGTGTCTAACCCGAAATATTCTGTTTTTAATTATACTTATATATATTATTTAGTTTAATCCGAAAATCATTTCTTTTTAAAAAGGATTTTAAATGTATCGAACCGGTGCTGACCACAGGTCTCGAACCCGGGACCTGTGAGTTAGCGTGCACACAGTCCACCGCTGGACTGTGTGTTTAACCTGGTTATTAACTCGGTTTTTATTATACTTAACATGGTTTGTGAGTTAACCCGGTTCAGTTAAAAAGGCAATTTTTTATTTCGAGAGAGTAAAGCTGGGACAGGATTCGAACTCGCGTCGCATGTGTATTTGTTGCACACAGTCCACCGCTGGACTGTGTGTCTAACCTGTTTATAAAACTGATTTTAATTAATCTTATGTTATAACCCGACTTCGTCTTCTTCGTTAGATTTTACCCAGAAACAAAGTCCGACTGCTTGGACTGATTTATGCCTAATCTGGTTTTTAAACTTTATAAGTAATTTAAAGGTAACGAATGGAGAGAGTTTGGGGGAAAAAGATGTACCGATCAGTGTTGTTCACAGAATTCCGGCAGAGGTCCGTCGGTTCTGAAAGTGAACTCCGGCTGTCAAAATCAATTAACAATTCTGTTCGATTATTTATGAAGTTGAGATACTTAATCAAAGTTTAACAGAAGTTTGAAGGATCATACCAGCTCTCAGTGTGTTTCCGGAAGTTTCAGAAATTTTCCGGCGAAGGTAGGAATTTCGACAAACATTGACTTGGATTGATTCTGATGGTGTAGTGTGTTAGTGACAGATTAATCAAATGATTGAAACAGAAGCAGTTGAAAGAATTACCGTGTGGATGTGAGTCTTGGTTTTCCGGCGATTTGCAGGTATTTTCCGGCGAGTGAATTTTCGTCGAGAAGAGGTGCATTTTGAGCGAAAAGGCTCCTAGTGGATTGTGGGTGAATTTATAAGGAAGAATTGCGACGTATGGAGTCGGATTTCAGTCTTGATTCAAAGTCAGCCGTTCTCCGACGGTTACGACTGGTTTCGCGGGTTCAGACGTCGGTTATAACCGTCGTTGAAGTTAATTTTTCGGTTAAATTGGACGAAAACGTTAATTATCGGCGAATTCGTCGGGATTTCCGACGACTGTTAATTGGGCGCGATTTGACCGGATTTGTTTATTAATTATGTATCGTTTAAAATTAAAATAAGTCATAAATAAACAACAAAAATTTAAAACTGATTGTTCGGTTATTAAACAAAGCGGGTTTCGAAAAACCGTTTTTCGATGGATGTTACAGTATCCCCTACTTTTAGAAATTTCGTCCCGAAATTTAGGTAGTAGTAGATACAGGAAAAAGATGTGGGTATTTCTCGTGCATTGAGTCTTCACGTTCCCAAGTAAACTCAGGTCCTCGTTTCGACTCCCAGCGTACCCTGACAATTGGAATGCGGCTTCGTCTTAAACGTTTTTCCCAGAAGTCCGTAATTTCTACCGGTCTTTCAATGAAATGCATAGATTCATCGACTTGAATGTCTTCTAGAGGAATATGGAGATTTTCATCAGCAAGGCACTTCTTCAAGTTCGATACGTGGAATGTGGGATGAATTCTGTTGAGTTCCTCCGGTAGGTCAAGCTTGTAGGCTACAGGTCCTATCCTTTCGAGTATCTTGAAAGGACCTACGTAACGTGGTGCTAGCTTGCCCTTTTGGCCAAAACGAACTACTCCCTTCCATGGTGATACTTTTAAAAGTACTTGGTCGCCAACGTTAAACTCTAAGAGCTTTCGTCGTTTGTCAGCATAGCTCTTTTGACGACTTTGTGCCGCTAAAAGGTTGTTTCGGATTTGATGAATCTTGTCTGTTGTTTCTTGTATTAATTCCAGACCGGTGATTTGAGCTTCTCCAATTTCGTGCCAACATATAGGTGATCGGCACTTACGACCATATAATGCTTCAAAAGGTGCCATGCCGATACTTGAATGAAAGCTGTTGTTGTACGATAATTCAACTAATGGTAGGTGAGCGTCCCAATTCCCTTTGAAGTCTATGACACATGCCCGAAGCATGTCTTCAAGAGTTTGAATGGTGCGTTCAGATTGACCATCAGTTTGGGGATGATAAGCGGTGCTGAGATCTAATCGTGTACCCAAAGCGGCTTGTACAGCTTGCCATGTTCGTGAAGTAAAAAGACCATCACGATCTGATATAATGCTTAACGGTACACCATGACGGCTTACGATTTCACTGATGTAGATACGTAGTTTCTCATTCCTGAAGTCTTCGCGAATTGGAATGAAGTGAGCTAATTTTGTAAGACGATCAATTATTACCCATATAGTGTCGTAACCACCAGAAGTGCGAGGTAACCCGGTAATGAAGTCCATGGTTATGTTTTCCCACTTCCATACAGGTATTTCAGGTTGGACCAGAAGTCCTGAGGGTCTTTGGTGTTCAGCTTTCACTTTAGAACAGGTAAGGCACTTGGAAACAAAAACAGCAATATCCTTCTTCATGCCAGGCCACCAGTAGGTGTATCGAAGGTCCTGATACATCTTGTCGGCTCCTGGGTGTACAGAGTATCATGTTTTGTGCGCCTCTTTCATAAGGGTATCGCGAAGGTTGTTATGATCAGGAATCCATATGTGATCTAGGTAATACAGGATGCCGTCAGATTTTGTTTCGAGTTTGAGTTCTGCTCCGCAAGATAACTCATTGCATATGTCGTATTCTGTTATGGAAACATGTTGAGCTTCTCGGATTTGGTCTTTGATGTTGGTCATGATTTGCGAACATAGAAGACGAGTGGAGTTCGCATATCCCTTTCGACTGAGTGCATCGGCCACCACATTTGCTTTGCCAGGATGATACCGAATTTCACAGTCGTAGTCATTAAGAAGTTCGACCCATCTTCGTTGCCTCATATTCAACTCCTTTTGGTTAAAGATATGTTGGAGGCTCTTGTGGTCAGTGTAAATCTCACACTTGGTACCATAGAGGTAATGTCTCCATATCTTAAGAGCGAACACAATGGCTCCAAGTTCTAGGTTGTGAGTAGTGTAGTTCTTCTCATGAGTTTTAAGCTGCCTAGAAGCATAGGCTATCACTTTTCCCCTTTGCATTAAAACACAGCCTAACCCCTGTCCTGATGCGTCGCAATAAACTACAAAGTCATCGCAACCTTCGGGGAGTGTGAGGATAGGTGCGTCACAAAGCTTTTGCTTAAGGGTTTGGAAGGCTTCTTCTTGTTTAGGTCCCCATGCGAAGGGTTTTCCTTTATGTGTCAAAGCCGTGAGTGGTACAACGATACGAGAGAAATTTGATATGAAACGACGATAGTAACCAGCCAAACCAAGGAAAGATCTTACTTCGGTTGGGGTACGTGGCGCTTGCCATTCTTGTACTGCTTTGATCTTTGCGGGGTCGACATGAATTCCCTTGTCATTGACGACATGACCAAGGAACTGTACTTCTTTCAACCAGAATTCGCATTTGGAGAATTTAGCGTAAAGCTTTTCGGTTCTCAAGAGTGTGAGGATGAGTCGAAGGTGTCGTTCATGATCAGTCTTAGACTTTGAGTAAATGAGAATATCGTCGATGAAGACTATAACAAAGCGATTGAGATAGGGTTTGCAAACTCTGTTCATTAGGTCCATGAAGACGGCTGGAGCGTTGGTTAGACCAAATGGCATAACCATGAATTCATAGTGACCATAACGAGTTCGGAAGGCGGCCTTTGGGACGTCTTCTTCATGTACCCTGAGTTGGTGATAGCCGGAACGAAGGTCGATCTTTGAAAAACAAGTGGCACCCTGGAGTTGGTCTAGGAGATCATCGATGCGAGGTAAAGGATAGCGATTTTTGACCGTTAATTTGTTGAGTTCCCTGTAATCGATACACATGCGAAACGTCCAATCTTTCTTTTTTACAAACAGAACAGGTGCACCCCAAGGCGATGAGCTAGGACGTATGAATCCTTTGTCGGTTAGTTCTTGTAATTGACTGGCCAGCTCTTGCATCTCGGATGGGGCTAACCTATAAGGAGATTTCGCGACGGGTGTAGCGCCAGGTATAAGATCGATGCAGAATTCGACTTCTCTCTTGGGAGGAAGTCCTGTGATGTCGTCGGGAAAAACTTACGGGAAATCTTTCACTACGGGTATATCTTCGAGTTTCTTCTCTTTGTCTCCCTTCTTGACCACGTGAGTTAGAAATGCTACATAATTCTTGCGGAGATATTTTCGGGCTTGAAGACAGGACATCAGCTTGAGTCCTTTCGAAGGGGTTTCTCCAAAGATTCGTAGAGTTTGACCGTCTGCAGGAGGAATTCGAATGAACTTCTCACGGCATACTACTTCAGCCTGATGTTGGCTGAGCCAGTCCATGCCGATAATAATGTCAAAACTTCCCAACTTCATAGGAATGAGGTCAACAGGAAAATCGTGATCGTTTAGAGTAAGAGTACAGCTTCGGATAATGGAGTTTAATGAGACTGGTTTTCCGTCAGCAACTTCTACCGTTATGGATTCCATAAGTTTATCGCGAGTTTGATTGAGGATGGGTTCAAATTCTAAGGACACAAAACTCTTACCCGCCCCAGTATCAAATAACACGGATGCATAACTACCATTGACGAGAAACGTACCGTTTACCACGTTGTTGTCGGCCCTAGCTTGGTTGGCGTTGATGTTAAATGCTCTTCCTCTAGCAGGTGGAGGAGCTTGGTTAGCTTGATTCACCGGATTTGCTTGAGCTTGAGCATGTATGATGTTCACCAAGCATGGACACGTGTTTCTAAAGTGGTTTGGGTCTCCACAATTGTAGCAAGCCCGCATGGGTTGCATCATGGGGTAATTGGGTTGATAGTAGGTTTGGGTTGTATGTTGTGTAGGTGGTGGTAGTAGGGGTTATTGGGTTTGACCCATTATTTGATGGTGGGTTTGAGTTGTGGGTTGGTTGCGGTTCATTCGTTGCAGTGAGCGGCAGGCTTGGATGGTGTGACCTGCACGGCCACAGCCGGTGCAATATTGACAGGGGTATTCGGGGGAGTGATGGTATTGACAACGGGTGCACTTTGGATAAGGGCCAGAGTATTGCCTTTTGTATGGTTCGGGTGAAGGAGTAACTTGTGTGATGGGTGTAGCAGGGATAGGGAAATTTGTTTGGGTGACAGCAAAATTTCTGGCATTTCGTTTCCTCTTGTTTGAAAATTTTGAGGAGGAGGTGGAATGGTTGGAAGTTTGGCCCTCAACGGGGGCTTTCTTTTTCTCCTCTTTGACTTACCATTTCTGATGCGGTTCTCGGTAAGTTCGGTGGCTAATTCCATAGCAGCTTCGAGGGTTGCAGGCGAAGTGCTGAGGACTGAGTCTTGAATCTTCGAGGGGAGGCCTCGAATATAGTATTCAACCAAACGGTATACTGGGGTGAACAAGTTAGGAACCATCTGGTTCAGCTCCAGAAATCTTTTGTTGTAGGAAGTATGGTCCCCTTCCTTTTGCTTCAGCGAGTGGAATTCGTCTTCCAACTTCTTGAGTTCGCTTCTTGGTCAGAAGCGTTTTGTCATTATTTCCCTTAACTCTTCCCAGGTTAAGGCCATCGCGTCTTCTACTCCTCTCTTACCCTTCTCGGTGTTCCACCAGGTCAGGGCTACCCCAAATAATCTCCCGGTTGCGTAACGTACCTTGAGATCCTCGGGACAATCGCAATTTAGGAAGGTGTTTTCCATTTCCTCAAACCAGTGGAGGAGAGCGGTGACACCTTCGGTCCCTTCGAACTTTGGGGGATCGCAAGACTTGAAGTGCTTGTAGGAGCACTTCTTGGAGGAAGGGTTGTCGATGTTTTGATCCTCTTGATTTGGTGGGTTGACAGGATTTGCAGTGAGAGCTTGCTGGACTTGAATTACCATATCAGGAAGTACTACGGCCATTTGTTTTGCAATCTGAGTGGCCAAGCGTTCGTTTGACCTTCCTGACTTTCGTCCTCCACGTAGCTGCCTAGCCGACATCTACAGGAACATACATAGGAAGATTGTGAGTTTATGGAGTCTTTTTAGGTGTCATGTGTCTTAAAGAAAATGAAAATAACATAAAATATCAATAATGCAACTACATCCATAGGATGTCTTGGGTTTGCTCATGCTGGGCCTCAAATGTCCCCCATACCTTCACCTGTATAGTCATGTGGGCCCCCATGACTATTGGCTTGGTAGGATTCACATTAGTATTGGCGATTTAACACTCGCATGACCCGAATGAAAACCACAAAATATGTTTACGAGATGTATGGTCGGAATGTGTCCAGGTGTAGACACAATGACAACTCAAAGTGGGGTTAGCTCACACGACGTTTGGTATAGCATGCTTTGGCCTAATAGGTACTTCGTACTCTCATCGTTAGTCCCCAGGTAGGCAAACTGGTCCTTTATTTTGGATTTATACGAATGCCAAGCCTAGACAGGACGTTCCGACTACCGGTACTTGTACCCTTCCAGTTACTACATGCCTGTCATGAGAACTCACTTTGATGAGATTTGAAAATACAAAAATCATTGTAAAAGCAATCATGAAAATGATGTGGTGTGTGCTTTCATGGGTATGATATGTTATGAGAATATGATTTATGATAGCCATTGTATAATAATATGTACTTATTACATGCTTGCATAACATTGAATGTAACAATAAACATAAAGCATATAAACATCATGAATTTTGCATGTAACACACAAAAATTTAAAATTTCTAAGCAACTATAGTATAGGCTCTAAGGGTCTAATAACCTATCCTATATCCCTATAGTCATGGCTCTGATACCAATCTGTCACACCCCGACCCGCAGCGGAATAAGAGTCGGGGCATAATTTGGTTATCACCAAAGCTCATGATGTTTACTAATATGTTTCATATTTATTAAATCCAAATTACATTTCAATGTTCCAAGTCAAATTCATACAATACAAGGAAAGAAAAAAATTTAACTAAAACAAATTCCATAATCTAAACTGGTTTATTCTTCTAAGCCGCCCTATATGTTTCTTGCTTCAACTTGATCACCTGTATCATGTGTAAAAATGGGAAATTTTGGGTCAACAAAAGTTGGCGAGTGAACCTTGTTAAAAACATTTGTTATCGATTCATTATTGTAATTAATTTAGGAAAATTGTGCAATAATCATATACGAACAAATGTATGTAACATAACAATCACAAACCACCTTGCTTAAGCATAAAATAAGAATGACAATATATATGTTGGCAACGTCCCATTCACGCTCATAGGTAATGGGGAACGGACGGCCTATGCTAATGTATGTGAGATCAAGGCTCAATCAAACGGAGCCGATCTTATGTTGGCAACGCCTGGTTCACGCTCATAGGTAATGGGGAACAGCTCACGCTCATAGGTAATGGGGAGCGGCGGCCTATGAAATATATGTACTGAAATGATAAATTAAATCTAAACTTTAACCACACAACAAAGGTTACATATTGAATACACATGATCATGAATATGATGGATGCACAAGTGTTTAATTAAAATAAATAAATAGCGACACATGATACACCCCAAAATGTGATTAAAACGGGGAATTGGTAGAGATTCACTCACCTTGGGTGCGTTTGTTTAAAGGTGTTGAATGCGCACGAGTTTAGAGGATTGATCGATGAGAGATAACTAACCAAATAAATAATGAAAAGGTACGGTAAGTATGTGGATGTTATTAACTATTTTAATAGGATTTTTGGTTATATTTTTGTGAGTTTAAGGCTACTTTCTAACTTTAAAAACGTTATTTTGAAGTATATTTAATTGATTTTTAAATTAAATAAATAAATAAAATAATAAAAAAATGTTGACTTTTTGACTTTGACCGCTGACGTTGACCGTTGACCGGTTCGGTCGGTTATATTGTTGCACTGAGCGAGGTTCGAACCGGTGACCTCCCGTACGCGTGCACGCAGCTCTACCAACTGAGCTACGTGTCTAACCCGAAATAATTCTGTTTTTAATTATACTTATATACTATTTAGTTTAATCCGAAAATCATTTCTTTTTAAAAAGGATTTTAAATGTATCGAACCGGTGCTGACCACAGGTCTCGAACCCGGGACCTGTGAGTTAGCGTGCACACAGTCCACCGCTGGACTGTGTGTCTAACCTGGTTATTAACTCGGTTTTTATTATACTTAACATGGTTTGTGAGTTAACCCGGTTCAGTTAAAAAGGCAATTTTTTTATTTCGAGAGAGTAAAGCTGGGACAGGATTCGAACTCGCGTCGCATGTGTATTTGTTGCACACAGTCCACCGCTGGACTGTGTGTCTAACCCGTTTATAAAACTGATTTTAATTAATCTTATGTTATAACCCGACTTCGTCTTCTTCGTTAGATTTTACCCAGAAACAAAGTCCGACTGCTTGGACTGATTTATGCCTAATCTGGTTTTTAAACTTTATAAGTAATTTAAAGGTAACGAATGGAGAGAGTTTGGGGGAAAAAGATGTACCGATCAGTGTTGTTCACAGAATTCCGGCAGAGGTCCGTCGGTTCTGAAAGTGAACTCCGGCTGTCGAAATCAATTAACAATTCTGTTCGATTATTTATGAAGTTGAGATACTTAATCAAAGTTTAACAGAAGTTTGAAGGATCATACCAGCTCTCAGTGTGTTTCCGGAAGTTTCAGAAATTTTCCGGCGAAGGTAGGAATTTCGACAAACGTTGACTTGGATTGATTCTGATGGTGGAGTTGTGTTAGTGACAGATTAATCAAATGATTGAAACAGAAGGAGTCGAAAGAATTACCGTGTGGATGTGAGTCTCGGTTTTCCGGCGATTTGCAGGTATTTTCCGGCGAGTGAATTTTCGTCGAGAAGAGGTGCGATTTTGAGCGAAAAGGCTCCTAGTGGATTGTGGGTGAATTTATAAGGAAGAATCGCGACGTATGGAGTCGGATTTCAGTCTTGATTCAAAGTCAGCCGTTCTCCGGCGGTTACGACTGGTTTCGCGGGTTCAGACGTCGGTTATAACCGTCGTTGAAGTTAATTCTTCGGTTAAATTAGACTAAAACGTTAATTATCGGCGAAATCGTCGGGATTTCCGACGACTGTTAATTGGGCGCGATTTGACCGGATTTGACTTCCGTGTTTTATTATTTGAATTAATTGATTTGATATGATATCAAATAACTAAAGTGGCGGAGTGGTTGATTGTGTGAATGTTAAGGCTTTGGGGATTTCCGGCTGACCCGGGTTCGACTCCCGGCAGCCGGTTTTCCTTTTTTTTACAGTTATAATTTATATCTTCTAATTTGTTTATTAATTATGTATCGTTTAAAATTAAAATCAGTCATAAATAAACAACAAAAATTTAAAACTGATTGTTCGGTTATTAAACGAAGCGGGTTTCGAAAACCCGTTTTTCGATGGATGTTACATAACCCACCTGCCACCGTTGGTTAATCGTTTAATCAACCAACAAAACCACAAAATTAAACAAATACCCACTAAAAGTCAAACCAAGATCTGGTTGTTTTTTTTTTGTGAAACAAACCCACATAAACCGATCCATTGAAACCCCTCAACTATGGTCCACCTCTACCACTCCCACCATCCACTACCACCCTTAGCCACCACCACTCCCACCTCAACCATAGGTATCACCGGCCACCCACAACCTAGCCCCTTTACTACCACCACAACTCCCATCTCAACCACCCTCCACCACTACTACTCCCACCTCAACCACCATCCACCGTCACCCTTAGCCACCATCACTCCCACCTCAACCACCGTCCACCGCCACCCTTAGCAACCACCACTCCCACCTCACCCATTATATGCACCACCATCACAAAACTGAGTCAAAGTTCCGATCTGTTTACACTCCGTCAGTAGTAAAGGGGTTAAGTTTAAATATGTTTACACTTCGTTGGCCGACCACTATCTTTGCCGATTCTGAGCTTAGAGGAAGGAAAGAGAGAGAGAGAGAGAGATAATGGGGTGGACGTGGGAGTTCTTCGTCGCTGGAGTTGGTGCTTCTTTGGAGAAGCAAGACTAGATGATGGGGGCGGTGGTGTGGTGATATGGGTTTAGATGGGGTTGGGTTGGCCATGGGAGCTGGTGCTTCATTCAAGAAGAAGAAAAACTTGATTTTTAGAGAGAGAGAGAAAGAAAAAGACAAAGATAATTAAGAGAGATAAAAGTATTGAGAGAGAGGGGGGGTTTGGAATATTTATATTTTGTTTATTCATTTAAAATGTATATTTAAAATAAAAGAGTCAAATGACCAACTTGTCCTTATTTGCTTTGCACATGACCCAACTTAATGTTTTAACTTAAGTGAGTTAGGCCTGAAGAACATAACATGTAAGATTTTGTGAACATACATAAAGCACGACTTTTATAATTTACTTTATTGTAAATCGTAATCATGAATAACAAAATAAAACTATTAACTCCATATTTTCATATAAACCGTATACTAAATACTAAAAATGTTATCTATATTTCTATATAAATTGAATAACCTACTTGAATGGTTTAGTTTCAACCTTTTGAAAAATTACGGATTTAATTGCAACATTTTGCAACGTTTTAAGGTATCCAATAACACTACCTAAAGTTATGTGAAATAAATCCCAAAGCACTTTCTATATCTTTATCTATACCTCAATTATTGTCCAACACTCCCCACATCCAGTCAGCTATCAACTACCTCCATCACGACCTTTCAATAAGTCTAAAACAATCAATGTGCAGGTATTGATAGAAATATCTGGATGATACAATTCCTCTCAAGTTAAAATATGTAAGCAATCATAATTGTACCTTTCCATTCAGGTTAGTCCCAAATTGGTTATATCTTTCCTCGATAAACATGCAATAGAATTTCTAGAAAAGTGATGAATGTAATGCTTACAAGCAACCGATTAATTCATCCACGATTCCTATTTTAGTTCAAACAATTTATCCACAAAATATGATATAAAGCTAGTAATTGAATTTAGGTTATTGAATAAACCTGTGAGAAATCTTGAGATAATGATACCAATCTAGTTATGCAGGTTTGATAACACAAACGAACAATTTTAACATCATAACGCATGGTCGAAAAGAGGGACGACATGGAGAATTTGAAGGTCAACAATACTCATTGGAATCACTATTCTATGTTGGTTATTAACTTCAATGGTAGTTTATACATATATCCAATTCAAGTCCACATAGATATTGTGGCTTCTTTAGTTATCGAAGATAAACACCTAAACGAATAACAAATAGGCCAAATGACTGGTTGACAATATATTGTAAGGCTTGGATAACAGATTGCTTAACGCAGTGGGAAAGTTCATCATACTTTGTATTTAAAAAAGCATCATACGGTACTGTCATGTACATTAGTTATATAGATCGAACACACTGCAAGAGTGGGAAATCTCTAAACCACTTTGTGAAAGGCAGTCTTCTATTTATATATGACTTTGAAAATTCAAAAAATTACAATAAATAGAGAATACAAAAGGTTACAACAAATAGACGATACAAAAGGTTACAATACATACAAAATAATTTAACTTTTTAATTTAGTTTCGATAACATCCCTTAATCGGAATGGTGGCAGACCAAGACGAAGCATAGTGCGAAAGCTTTCAAATTAAGAACGAGAAAGACTTTTGTTGAAGAAATATACCACCTGGAGATTGGTCGTAACGAATTTAGTAAATAGTTTACCCGATGCCACTAACTCTCTAATAAGATGATAATTAAGATAAATGTGTTTTGTTCGTTTATGAGAGAAGGATTTTGAGTCATGAATAATGCACTTTTATTGTCATATAAAAGTGTTGTATGATCTTGCTGTAAAGCATATAACTCACAAAGAAGATGAGTAACCAAACAATTTTTGCAGTTGTGCTAGCCATGACCCACTAGTCAAACACTTTGACTTTATGATATACTTAATAAAATAACCCTTTTAATTTATTATTTAAATAATAAATTATTACTCGTTTAACTCTTTAAACGACACCGATTGTTGCCACTAATTAATCGTTTCGCAAAGAATTAATATTTCTAGTATTTCACTAAATACTAATTCTCCAGAATTAATCCGCTTTGGTGATCAATAATATTTAGCACTTAGTTATTATACTTTGTTTGTCGTTCAAAGTGTAACTCTTTGGATCATACCTTAATAACCATGTTAAATAATCGATAATTAAACACAAATTCCAACAAATTTGTAGCCCTTAGGTTCAGTTTCCATAAGTAGAGTGACATGAAAATGTGTTGAGATGCAGGCTAGTTTGGTAATATGTCTAGGGTTCAAAATATCGCTTTTTAAACTTGTGATTGATATGAGCTAAAATGCACGTTTTTTATAACAAATTGTTACCCATTTTTAATATGTTGTGTTAACGAAATGTTCAAAATAAGCTCAAAATGGTTTATATTGAATTTTCAGGACAAAATAACACAAAAATAACAAACGAAGCAAAACCAGGTAAAGAAAGAGTAAAATGGAATAAAATGTCCTGACACGCCCCATGCCTCGATTAATGACCGGGTCAACGGCTGGTGTTGCAATGGTAGGATGGCTTCCTGAACCGGCAGTGGATCTGTTTTATTGGGTTGGCAAAGAGACATGGTCCAATGGAGGGGACATTAGGCAGGACATCAAAAGGTTTTTTTGAAGATGTTTGTACTTGTGGATATGCAGCATAAATAGAAGAGTCGTCTAGTTAATAGGAGAGGTCAATATATAAGAGATTCACAGAGGATAAAACACCCGAAAAAGGAAAGCATGTCTCATCAAACTAAGCATTTTGTGCAATATAATCATGAGAATTATTGTTTTCAATACAACAATAACCTTTGTATTATGGACTGTATCTAATGAAAACACATGAAATACAACATGGAGAAGTTTATGTGTTGTATAGTCTATTAGATAGGAAAAACTCTACATCCAAATGTGCGAAAGTTACTATAAACTAGTACCTGAGAATAAAGTAACTCAAATGGAGACTTGTCATCTAAGACAACAAGTAGCCAAGTGGATGATAGTATGGCATTGACCTAGTAAGAGGCAAGAACATGCGCGTTGAACAAAATTGATTTCAACAATGTGACTCCCTTTGAGCACGCCCATTTTGTTGAGGTGTTATGGACACAATAAAAGATGAAATGTGCCATTAACCTCAAGAAGTTGGTGAATAGTATGGTTAGAAATTCTTTGCCACCATCAGTCTAAATGATTTTCATCTTCCTAGAGAATTGTGTCTAAACAAAGTTGATGTGTACTTTTCTTTTCGGTGGAAAAACCAATTGAACCTTGAGTAGACATCCACAAAAATGACATAATCATGATAATCATCAGCTGCGATAACTAGTGAAGGCCCCCATAAATCACAATGGATTGAATCTATCATTGCGAAGATCAATTCTCATTTGTCTCAAATGGTAAGTTTTTGTGCCTTAGGAAGCTAACAAGCATAACAAACATTGGGTTTTGACAATAATGAAGTAACAACAAGATAACCTGACTTGATCTGCTTGGAAATGATAGGGAAAGCCACATGTCCCAATTGATTAGGCCATACTTCAAACAATGCCCGATTATTGAAATTAGAAACTGCGGTTTAAGCTTATGGTCAATCTTCAAGAATATAACCCCTTTTCACATATGCATATGGCAAAGACTCGTTTGGTTTTTCTATCTTGAATCTAAAAATAGGATTGTGAAAATAAAACATCCACATATTTGTATGTTGTGAGTTTTCTAATGTACAACAGGTTCATTGTCAGATTCGTAATAACTAAGAGATCATGTAAGTTAAAACTACTAGATACTTGTGAATTTTCAGTATGTGATATTGGAAGATTGTAGCTATTACCAAAGCACCCTTGCGTACCAAAATATGGAGTTGGGTTGTGCACATCAGTTCGGTACCAATATGAAATTTTATTATTTTTGTTTTCAATACACTAACATCATATCATACCAAACAACATCAACATGTATTCATTTTTATGGTTTTCGCTTTTGATAACTTTTCATTTATACAACTCTTTCTAGATGGATATGAATATCGGTACAAGTACCTTAACGGTTTGAACTGATTGATACCATTCGAACAATATCGGTATCGCTACCGGTATCGGTGTTCGTTTTTTATCATTTTCAGTCGATGTAAAACATGTGTTTATTTCTATATTGAGTGCATATATCATACCGGTCTTGTAATGAATAAAAATAAACAGATAACATCGCGACACGCGAAAAAGTAACCTAGTTATGTAGTAATAATCAAGTAAGCATATGTTTATATGTATGTAATATAGTATACTATAATATTCAGCACATTTATGAAAATATTTTAAAAATATAATTTATTAATTAATCAAATTAGATTGAGTCATGTGAATAATGTGAAACCCTTAAAGAGAAACATTTATTACATTTGAAAAACTATTAGAAAGGATTTTTGAAAGATTTATTTAAAAATAGAATGTTGGAATTTTGGCGTGTACTAACATGATAGGTAAACCACCTTATCTAAATTAAGCCCCTTTCATCAATAATAAAATAATTTAACATGTGTTAATTATGTTGGCTTTTTAATAATGCAAAGAGATAAATAACTTTAGGGGCATGAAGGGTTTAAGGCATATGTTACGAGGCACAAATGGGGCGTGGAAGGGGCCATGTGGCTGAGGCACCACTGGTGAACTTTGCGACACACCTGCATGAAAGGAGGTTCGGGGGCAAGGTCTTCAAGCTAATCGTGGGCGAAAAAGGGGATTATGAGAGGGTGTGGGGGGGGATAATATAGCTCTTAGACTTACAAGGGGAATTCCCCAACCCGTTGGGATTATAAAAAAATTGAAAAAGAACTGTTTTTACCTATTTAAACATTTCGTTCAAATAAGTTTATACTCTCCATTTTTTATAAGCTACTATAAACCTTCTAATACAGATTTGTCATACTCGTCAAATTCAGAGGGAGACGAGTTTTTCATGGAGGCAGGCAAATTATCAATCGGGTTTTTATGTAATGCGTCGAAAGTAGTTATTGTTCGTAATCGTTAATAAGATGACAACATCTTGAACGAGTTCATGGGGCAAGTAAGGAACGTCTAATACGTGACTATTTTTGTTAAAATCTTCTTTATGATTCAACTCTTTTTAGGCGACCTTTTCACATGAGTCGTAAACTTTTTGTACAGATAGTTGGAGATTTGAAGCAAGTGAATCAATTTTTCCAAGAAAGAAGTGACAATAGAGGGAAACATGGTTTCTTGGTTTTCCAAAGTGTACGTTCGCTTTTCTTCAGTTTGCGTAGGTTATACCCCCAAGTTGTATGATGAATACTTGAAGACGTTATAAAAAGATATCACGTATGTATTACAAGCCAAAATACCTCATCATGACCTAATTTTCCTTAATAATATATGAGATAACTAGGTCGTAATCTGACTTATCTACATCTATACTACTATAATGCATTTTAGATGGGCAACATAATAAATTCATAGTCTATGTTAAGACAAGTTTAAAACAAAGCATTAATTCCAACTACCAATTTAATAAAGTTAACTTTATTAGATATGCAAAGAAACTACTAGCTACAAGAGATGATCTTTTAAGCTATTCATTATATTTTCATTGAACTCATCTACTGTTTTCTTTGTTATCTAATTTAATTGGACCATGATATAGGGTGGACTTAACCTTTGGGCTATAGTGTCGCCCAAAACTACCTTTTTAATCCCTCTACAACATTATTTTGGTTAGGTCACTGCTACTTAAGTCGGAAACAATTGTCGTCATCTTCTGTGAATCACCATACTTGTGTTGTGTCACTAACGCATTGTGCGGGCACCCTTCTAGTTACAAATTATTTTAAATCATTAACACTTACTAAGGCCATTAAGACCCAACATAGAAAATTAGAAAATGCATCACCGGTATAACTCATTAACACAAAATAAGGCCCATTATAGCCTGTCACGGTAATTTAGGTTATTTATCACCTAGTGTACCTTACAACCACCCAATAACTCATTAAGGCTAATCACAGTTACATAGATAATGTATCATTGTATATAACTCATTAAGACCTAACAAGACTTATTACTACCTAAAACATCTCACTAAGGCCTAATATGAATTATTACAAACAAATATAACCTATCCGTACCTAATAATGTCGTTCAAGGCCCTTAACGGTCACGTTGGCATCTAATAAGGTTTTACTGATACGTGAACTCGTGAACATCAAATGCAAGAAGTAAGTTCAGGTACAGTTCACATCAATAACTTGAACTTGATTTTTTTTCTAGAATTAGGTTAGTTGGTATCAAATTTGAAGATTAGGTTAGGCTCTACTACTATTATCATCATTTCTTAATAGTTGGTTAAGAATTGTCATAATAATTACTAGTTCTACTAGTGAGTTCACTTATGATGGGATTGAAGATGTTATTCTAGGCGAAGACATCCGATGAAATAATTCAGGTGGATCATCAGGATGTTCTTAGAGTGTGTCTAATGAATGATGTTGCATTCAACATTAGAATGAAACCACAATGCGTGAGATTATGAATGCAATTTCTAGTATGTACGAGAAGCCTTCAGAAACTAATAAGGTTTTCTTGATAGGTGAACCGAGGACACAAAGATGAAAGAAGGAAGTTGGCATCAAATTTGAAGATGAGGTTCAGGCGCTACTACTGTTGTCATCATTCCTACTAGTTGGTCAGGGACTGTTACATCGACTAATAGTTCTACCAAGGAGTTCACTTTTTTGATGGGTTTGGGATGTTATTCTAGTTGGAGACGTCAGACAAAGAAATTCAGGTGGATCAACATAATGTTATTAAATTGTCTCTAACGACGACATGTTGCGTTCAATAATCTATAGGAAACCACAATGTGTGGGATTATAAATGCACTATCTAATATGTATGAGAAGCCTTTGGCTAATAAAGTTATTGTAATACGTGAACTAGAACTAGTGAACACCAAGATGAAATAAGGAAGTTCAGTTATAATGCATATCAACAACTTAAATTTGATTTTGTCAAAACTTGGGTCAGTTGGTATTGAATTCGAGGATGATGTTCAGGCTCTACTACCGTTATCATCATTGCATGATAGTTGATCATGGTCTATTACAAAGATTACTCGTTCTACCATAGAGTTCACTTTTGATGGATTCAGGAGGCAACTATAGGCGACCACGTCAGATGAAGATATTTGTTAGATCATCGGGTGAAGTAATACATGTTGGCAAAGGAAGGAAGAATAAAAGGTGTACGAGAGCAAGAAGAAAATAAGAGGAGTCAGTCGAGGGCTTAGAATGATGTAACTTGCTGGAATTGCAAAGAGGTTGGACATTTTTGGAACTAATGTCAAATTATAAGAAAGAAATTAATAGTACAACAGACCATTCAGAAGATGAAGTTTAATCTATAGTGTAGAGAGTAGTTTAGATTCTTGGGTTATGGACCTGGATCCTGGTGCTTCATTTCACACTACCCACAACAACGAAGCATCACAAAATTCGAAGGAAGGTTATTTTGATAAGGCAGGACTGGCAAACAATGATGTTATTGATGTTATGAGCATGGGTGACACAGATTTAGTTACTTCAGTCGGTTAATGGACCTTGAAGGATGTTAGGGTGATTTTCAAGGTTAAAGAAATAATAATTGCTGCTGGGTAGCTCGATGAACATGGACATGAGGTTAAATCCTGGAACATGCAATGTGAAGTTGTGAAGGAAGTTTAGTCATAGCTTGAGGAACAAAGAAAGGTTCGTTTACTTGGTTATTTTAATGTCTGAGGATGAGACCATGCCAGTTCAAAAGCAGACCAAAGTTAGCTTCATAGAATCTAGTGGGTAAAAGAAGGTTTGGTTTGTAGGAGATAAATCCAGAGTTACAGGTCAGATTCGGCTTGAAGATGCTAGGATAGCTTCTTAGAAACCAGTCTGGGGTTTTCGTGGAAGTGGGAGCACTTCTAGTCAACCAATCAGAGCTTTAGCTAGAGTTACCAAACATTTTGTTTAGAAACCAGTTGCGGTTAAAGTCTCTAGAGATTACCTGCTACATATAGATAGTGTTGTTTGTTCACAGGGTGTTCTAGTCAAGACTGATGCGTTAAAGTTCGTTAGAGTTTCCCTGGATCTTCAGGCTAAGTGATGAGAAGGCCAATGTAACCAGGATATGAGGAGGATTACGAGAGGTACAAGCGTTCACCGAGGAATGCAGTTTGAATATTATCAAGCCTCCAAGTGGAGAATGCTGGATTTAGTGAAGCCTTGATTTAGGTCTGACTAGAAGGTAAATCCAAGTGGTAGATTAAACTCCAAATAGTCTATCTCTCTCTCTCTCTCTCAATATATATATATATATATATATATATATATATAGTGAAAGTGTAAAATCCAATATCCCTTAATGTACAATACGTACGAGATGAAATTGTAACATGCGTAATTAGTTTTATAACATGCCTGATTAGATTTTTACCCCATGCGTGATTTCTGATTTTGTACATGCGTGATTATGTTCATACATGATCCTGGTTTTCAACATGCGTGATTATAGTTTGTTAACGTGCGTGATGAGGGTTTTGAGTTTTATTACGTGCATAATTTCATCCACTATGCATCCTACGTTAAGGAATATTGTACGTTAACCAACCCATGTATATATATATATATATATATATATATATATATATATATATATATATATATATATATATATAATAATATATATATATATATATATATTGCACATGAAATTCCTCACGGTGAGGCGCGAAAAACAATAATAAAAGTATCATGGTTGCAGCCTGTGGATGTAGGTCACATCGATCGAACCACGTAAATCTCATGTGTTTGTCATGTTTGTGTGTGTTGTTTGACCGACCGAATCCTAACATATGGTTCATCATGCAACAATATATCTCGCATGTGACGACAATCTAGTAACGTTATAACATCTTCTCTTGAACTGCAAAATGGCTTTAGATATGTTGGATTTAATTTTCTTTATACAAAAAAAAGGAGTGGACCTTGGACAGCTACACTGCATTGTAGTGGATACGTTAGAACTTAATGACGTTTATAGAATGTATTATAATGTAGTGGTTCATACAGGGTCGGCCAGGAGGGGGTGCGGGATGTGCGATGGTTCAGAGCCCAAACTCTTCGGGGCCCGAAACGTTTTCATTTTTATATATTTCACGCTGTGAAAGTTTTTATATATAAGATATGTATCAACAAACAAACGCATGTCCTGGTGGTTGCTATACTGCTTTAGTTACAACAGGACGTGGGTTCGAATCCTTGTGCATCTTTTCTTCCGTTTTAATTTTGTTTGGATAGTTTAATCCCTGCATCTCCATTACTTTCTAATTAGTTCCAAAAAAAATAATTCTTTAAATGCACTTAATTTCTAATTATTTTCAAAATTTTGTATTCTTTAAATGCACATGGCATTGATGGTTTTGTGAGTTATGTCTTTTCTTTTTAATTATTTCCAAAATTTTTTTTTTAAAATTATGTCTTAAATTCTTAAATTATTATTGTCACTAACACAATATTGTTATAGTGGTCATTACAACCATTTTAAAAGATCCAAAATTTAAAAAAATCGAATCTGTTTTAATACATAGAATCGCAACTCTTTTAAAAGTTCTAAAATTTGACCTAAACTAAATACCTAATGGTAAAATAATCCACTTGGTTTTAAAAGACCTAAATTTTGATAATTTTCCTACACTATTTTTGTTTTATTTATTTTATAACAGTTAGCGTTGTATTCTAGGTTTTTACTTTTTATATATGTGACTGATGAGTTTATATTACAGGTCAGGTGAGGCCCAATTTTTTTAATCTCGCACAAGGCTTAGATTTTTTTAATCATTTTCAGAGACGGCCCTGGTTTCATATCACTCTATGAGTCTGATAGTGACATAGAATGAGGTGTACTTCAACTCAAATAGGAATACCAGTGATATCCTAGTAGATGATTTAAAGCAAAACTCTTTCATTTGGATTTGAAGTAGAAGTAGAAATGTAAATATCAACTTGATGGAGTGGGCTTGTAATCAAAGTTTCACTTGTTCAACTACACTGTAAGACTTTCATGCTTACCATTAGCAATTTGATAGGGTGCTTTGCTTTAATGAAGTAACTTTATTATAAATAAAAACACAAAAGAATATTGTGGCTGGAATGATCGACCATAATCTTGGACTTGAAATGTGATGGCCGGAGGAGTCTTTTTCGAAGTAGATAAGAACAAAATGCAATTTTTTGGACCACCATAAAAGTCAGCCCACGAAACTCTCCATATTGACTTTGTTATGGATTTCTTGTGCTTCCTCCACTTTAAATTCTCACACACATTCTGAAATAGACTTTTAGAAGTCCTTTTTAATTATTCATAAGATGCCCAATGTATTGTCAAGGATGAGTATAAGGAACCAAAGTGGTTACCTTTTTGTAAACTTTTGTTGAACATATATTTGAATGGTCCTTGTTAGACCGGGTGTATGGCTTAGTACCCCTGTTATCTTACTGTTTTTGACGCCTCATGACGTCCCTCTCCTATTTTTTAGGAGTTTATTGGGGGCTCTATCCTTCTCCTCGCAAAGTAAATAACGGGCATCAAGCATTGATTTCGAGAGAATATGACCGTGTGGAAACGGTCAAATTTTAAAAAGTTTTAAATTATTATTATTATTATTATTATTATTATTATTATTATTATTATTATTATATTTATATGGATATATATATATATACATACACACATGTATTACACAAAACAATCACAAACTCATTCACTAAAACCTACAAATTCTCTCCAATTATTTTTAAAAAATGTCATTCGACTCTTCATCCGAAGGAGTGATCGAAGATATGCGTATCACAATGACTCAGGAGACGATTCAGTATTTGCGAGCACTTATGATTTGATCGTGGATAGGGAGACGATGACCAGTGATGATTTAATTTTAAGTTTAAAATTAAGTTTTTTTTGCGGGTTTGTATCTTTTTAAGTAACTTTGTATTTTTTTAAGTGACATTGGATATTTTTATTAAAATTATGTTTGTTATATTATATTTATGTTTTTAAATTAATAATATTTAAATTTAATTAAAAAATAATTAGGTAATGATGATGGAGCTTTAATGTATATATGTATGGGCGATCGAGGGGCAAAAGTGAAAGTACACTAATTTTAACGTTATTTTATTAATTTCATGAAAATAATGTTAAAGGAGGGAGATGGTTAATCATGCATCATGTGGTGGCGTTGATAGCCGAAACACAAGGGGGTACATGCACTAATCAGCACTTGTCTCAATTGATGAGTGTTATGTGCCTTATTTCCAAGGCTTGATGCAAAACTACTATCGAGTCGGGGGTCTCACTGGAAGCAGCCTCTGTATCTATACGAGGTAGAGGTAAGGCTGGCCACATTTTACCCTACTCAAACCCTACCTTAGCTTTGCTATTGGTGGGATTTACTGAGTATGATGACGATGACGATGCTTTGACGATGACGATGACGATGATAACGATGACGACGACGATGACGAAGACGACGATGATGACGATGACGATGAAGATGCTTTAAACCATTTCAAGAATGTTAAAGGAAGGGGCTTTAAATCCTTCAATAAGACGTGGTGCTGACGTGACGGTATAAAGCCCCACCACCTAGCATCATGGAAAATTGATCGTCTTCTATATAGTTTTAAGAAATCAACAAAATACTTACATAAGTTTTATAGAAACATTTTATTCAACAAAATACTTACATAAGTTTTATAGAAACATTTTAATTTAGAAAAAAGTTGGTTTTATGAAATGTATGAATTATAAGAAAAATATAGAAGAGCCCCTTTCCTAAGACGATTAGGCCTTGGGGTGTACCTTAACACATGGGGTGTTAAAGGTGACATGTCATGTTAACTGGCCTTGCATACCGTTCCCTTCTTGTGGTATGGATGTTAAAGGGATTACTTGTAACATGTTAACCCCAAATGTAAAAGATTGAATTAATTTTCTTTCTTTTTTTAAACGAAAAAACCACTAAAAAATCAATTTAGGTGGGGTTAGCAGGAGTAGACCTTTTCCTTGACTTGAAGTGAAGTGAAGTGAAATGAGGAAAAACGGGTGATGTGGCACCCAGATGGAGTTAAGAAATATTAAAATATACTCTAAAGCCTTATTGTCTAAACAAATTTGTGTGATCATATGATCATATATAAATGTGATTACACCAATTTCAAAATAATGAACATAAATGGAAAGGGTCAAGGGCCAAACAAATTTGGTCAACATAAGTGTGATTACACAAATTTACATATGGGAAATAAATGATAAAGGGTTAACATGCATCCAAATCATTATAAATCATGTGTTTTGTGTGTTGATAACTTTATTTGTTGAACCTAGCTTGTTTACAAAATTGCTTTTAAGCTCAAATTCCCCTTCAAGAAACATTTAAAAGACATCTCTAAAATTAAAAATTCTAGGTTCTTATAATACTGATTGCATTTTGAGAGACTGTAGATCTTTCCCTAAATTTCATGGTACACGGTTATGGTTGATCTTGGCCACTATAATCAGGTTTGATCGAAAATGTTAACATGTGGAAGGTTTACAATAGCAAAATTCTACAACAAATTATGTTCTAAAATAGTGTTGCAATCTTGCATCGACAAAAAGAATAAAGTGACATTCTGAAATCCTCTTTTTTTTTTTTTTTCAAAATTTCACTGATACAAATTTGTGGTTGAACCAATAAGCATCCCAAAAACATAGTTCTATTCAGATCATAAATTATGATCACAGTAATAGTGGTAGTTGTTCACGCCACATTGAGGACCACCACTATTCACTATAGGTGAATGAATTGGAAGTACTTACTAGAAATGAGAGTAGTTGTATTTCTTTTGTATATTGTTTTTCTCATATTTGTAGAATGTAGTACAATAAGTGTATCTTTGGTGGCATTGAATGATGTACCTTTCAACTCAAGAAAGAAGAAGAGTGATATCATAGTGGATGATGTAATGCTAACTTTCAAGAGGTAACACTCCACCTTGACCAAAACTAGTCATGGTTAGGATCGGAAAGCATGGTAATTGGGTCACTGACTGTTGAAGTAAAGTAACTAAGAAGTATGAGCTACAAGACCCTATTCTCCAAAAAAGGAATATGACCTAAAATAGATTTGGGACATCATATCACATCAGCACAATCGCCTAGAGATCTCTACGTTGTATATACATCACATGTGAGCTCAAATAAAGGGATTAATATCTAATAACTATAGCTTAAACTCATTAGGATCTCTCAAGTACTAAACTTATTATCATGTCGGTGTCATATCACAGGGAGAACGTTTGGGATATAGTGGGAATCTTCTTTTTGTAGTATGGTTAATCAATGTTTTGGAGTTGATTATAGCAATCGTTCATCTAGTCACTACAAGAAAACAGGGTAATAGCAGCGACATCAGTTGCCGCTAAAGACCCTGATCAGCGCCGCTATTGATAAAAGCGGCGACATGTCGCCGCTAAAGGTTGGCTGATATTGCCCGTCGTGTCACCTCTATTGGTATATGTCGCCATTAAACCCCATCCGTTGGATGAGGATAATAAACGAGTGGCTAGGGTTTTACGTCGGACACCGGGTGTGGATAAGGGCAATAGCGGCCATGGGCGTAGGGAAGGGGTCGGGGGGGGGGGACCCTCGAACTTTTCGCTCAGTAGTGTTATATATGTAGTTTTCGTTTAGAAAATTTTTGGTTATATACGTCTTTGACCCCCCGGTTCTATAGAAAATTTTGGGTGTATACGTTTCCAACCCCCCCCCCTCCTTCGGAAATCTCAAGTTTCGCCACGCATAGCGGCGACATATTGGATGTCATCCCTAATAGTGTTGCTGCTATTGCCCTTTATTCTTGTAGTGAGTCCTTTTCACCACCGGTAATGGAATTCTTTAGCTTGGTTAGCCTTGTATGACTATCATGCATAATCACAAACAATTTAGTAGGGTGCTTTGTTTTAATGAAATTAACTTTGATATTGAAATAAAAAAAATTAAAAAAGAACATGGTGGCCGGAAGGAGCATCGTCTTGGACTTGAATTGTCAATGGCTTGGGATTCTTTTGGCGAAGTCCAAGTAGATAAGAACAAGATGCAAATTTTTGGACCACCATAAAAGTCAGCCCACAAAACGCTAGTTATTGACTTAGTTATTGATTTCTTATGGCAGCTCCACTTTGATTCTCCCTCACATTTTAAATTTGACTCCTTTTAAATTATTCATCAAAAATAGTTAACTTTAATAAACACATGTCCTAACCGGATCAGAACAACCAAAAGAAAAATACATAATTACATAAAATTGAGACTACACTTTTTTCACGATTGCAACGTAATTTTTTTTATCTACTCTTTATCCGTAGTAAATAACCAAGAGACTTGATGTTTTTAAAGATTTTCTCCGCTATTGCCAGTTTTTTTTATTGAAGATTGCCATATTCCTAGCACACTAAATACACGGACAAGCAATAGGAATAATAACTTGAACCATTTTCTTTCGAGTATCGTCTTTCCTAGTTGTTTGATGCAATCGAATAGGATCTGGAATTGAGAAAGCAAAGAAGATATAGGGTGTGTTACACCAAGTACTCACCAACTGCCAAATTACAACCGTAAAGTAACATTAAAATAAACAAATGGTCCGCCGTCTCTGAAGCATCACCACATGAAAGACACAATTGAGAGGGGGCAAATATTCCTTTTATACAAAGCAACTTGAGTTGGCAATGTTTCCATCTCTACTCTCCAGCCCAAAATGTTGCATGTTATAAGAAAAGAGGGACCTATGTGGTAGCCTCTTTAGTAAACTTTTTGGTTTTGTTGAATATAACCAAGTTAAAATATAGTCCCGAAACACAGTTGAAAACCTGTTTGGCAAATAGTCATTTTTAATTCGATATGATAAATAAGAAAATCAGGTTCCCTCACTCAAAACCATTGATTAAAGCGATTTTTGCAAAATATATGTATTGACTTTTATTGTGGATGCAATAATTTAAACTAAGAGTTGGCTAACTACCAATATGATATTGTTATTTTAATTCTAGATGTATAAGGTAAATACATTCTAGATTTATTTTTGTTGATTGTTTAGATATAGTTATCTTAAGAAACAGATGTTCATAACTAAATAGATCATATAGTATATTACATTTGATCAGATATATTAACTATGAATTTGTTACATAATGTTAAATATATCAACTAGTTAAATGACTGGCGTGTTATGTTTCATTTGCTGAAGAAAAAAAATATATAAATTAAGTAATAGGATAAATAATCTGCTACATGAATATCAATTCCGCTAAAGAATTGTGGGCTGAACGAATCACTTTGTGAGTTGGGATAAAAAAGAGCCCAAACTGTCTTAAAAACCTTATCTATTCCATTCACAATTCAATTAGCCGGCCGGCCTTTAAAATTGGTCTTTTCTATAGTTACTCGCTTATTTGAGTAAATTCCCCCCTCGCTTATATCCACAACCTTTATTTTATATGAAAGTTTAGTGTTATTGTCGTGTTATCGAGATAGATGGAAAATGGGTAACAAGTTGCGCCGTTATCACTTTTTGAATAGCAAAATTAACAAGTTGATATACCCCCTCCCCCTAGCCACCTACGGCCACTCCAACCACTCTCCATGTTGTGGTGACTTCTTTGAATGACATTATTCATACCTTTGAAGTTTTTAAAATAATAATTACCATGGATTTTTTATTTGACTTCAAATATCACATATTCCGGGGACTCACCGGCAACTTTTCCCCCTCCGGCAACCTTTTTCCGACGACCCACCGGCCAATCTGCTGTAAGATTCTTCACATTCCAACTCAATTTTATTAAGTCGTTTCCCACTAGCCACCCACCTGCTTGTCTCTTTCTTACTCCATCCCAACATTTTTTTACTCCCTTTAATCCTATTTTGTTTTTCTTTTCTTTCACCATTTTTATCCTCTGTTTTCCTTTGTTTTTTCAAATCATTATCATCATTTCCATCTTCTAGATTCAAAAGTATGAGTGTTTTTTTTGAAAGAAAAGTAGACCCACTAGGTGTTTGATCAAATGCATTTGGAAAACTTGTTTTTTTAGCAATCTTGTGAAGTGGGTATTGGTTAAGGCGATTTGATCTTCTAATTCAGATTTGATTGTGTTAAGCTTTAGCTACCCGCCATAGGGTAAGGGGTTACATGGGGTACCATTTAGAGGGTGGGCAACCCGCGGTTGCTGCCCTCTTTCGTCTTGTATAGGGTTTTACCGGTTTTCTCCTCCCACAACTCATCTCGAGTTCGGTGTACCGTTAGTGTGTTTTTTCTTCGTTGACAGTTAACATACGTGCATGGCTCCTACGAGGAGGGGTCGGAACGTTATGTTAGGGGCCCTGTGCAGCGCTCTGCTAGTGGTTTAAGTACCTGCCCTTTCAAATTTTTCCACGAATGTAAAGATGACAAATCGGGGTCGGGGGTTTTTTCCGCCAACTTGAACACATGCAAAGCACCTATCTCAAGACAGAAAACCGAAGGCTATCTTTGAAGGAGGCTATCTCCAAGGACATGGACCTTTTTTTAGATGTTGCGCAAGTTCTTAGAGCAGGGGATAAATGGTTATGTGGAGGTGTATGGTGATGCATGCACTCAGTAGGGGGTGCAAACATGATGATGAGGTCGTGTCATTTGCCATGGTCTTGGGGGATGTTGAAGATTTAATTGTTGGGATCCGGAAACCATGTCAAGTTGATTGACACAAACCCACGTCACCTAGCAGGGCTCGAGGGCGATGTTAACATTCTCGAGCGTGTTTTCTCCCTCCCTATTCGGACTTTGAAAAGCATTCCCCCAGTTGTCGGTTGTTGTTTGCTCAGGTTTTAACAACTGCTTTGCGTAAAGTGGTAGCGTCGCTAGGATCGGTCAACAATTGGGTCCAATTGCTCTTAGAGCAGAACCCGCAAAGTGCCACTAGAAGAACCCGAGCGCTTCCTAAGAAAAGACTCCAAGCTAAAAACCGACAAAAAGCCTCAACCCATCAACGTACTCTCATGCATTACCTACGACCTACGGTTATGTCGATGCCAACAACTTTGAGCTTCGACCACACCTAATCCAAATGCTCCAAAATTCCGCCGCCTTTCACGGTCTACCTGATGAAGATCACCATCTACATATTACCAACTTTTTGGAAATATGCGACATCTTTTTGGATCAACGAAACCTCCAATGACGCTATCTGGCTCCGGTGATCCAAGGACCGAGCTAAGGCTTGGCTCAACACCCTCCCAAATGGGTCCGTACACACTTGCCCAAAAATTTCTCTACAAATACTTTCCTCCCGCTAAAACCGCAAAACTTATGACCAAAATTAACTCATACTCTCAGCTCTTGCCAGTTTTTTTATTGAAGATTGCCATATTCCTAGCACACTAAATACACGGACAAGCAATAGGAAAAATAACTTGAACCATTTTCTTTCGAGTATTGTCTTTCCTAGTTGTTTGATGCAATCGAATAGGATCTGGAATTGAGAAAGCAAAGAAGATATATGGTGTGTGTTAGTAAGCCGATTCGAGATGGCTAATCTCCCGATAGATACCCGTAGAGTAGGTTAAACTCCAAGAAATAGATAAAGAACAAGACTCTAATTTTGCATCAATTTTCTTCTCTACTTTCATTAAACTCAAAACAATTCTTAAATACAAAATGGAAATGGAAAATAACTAACTATTGTAAACATGGGAAATAACTAACTATTGTAAACATGGGATAATGCATGGAAACGTGCAATGATGGTTTAGCATGAACCTGAAACGTGGGTGTCTTGAGTTAGGTCCGTTGACCCGTATTAACCCGGGTCGGAACGTATCAGTGTGTTACACCAAGTACTCACCAACTGCCAAATTACAACCGTAAAGTAACATTAAATAAACAAGTGGTCCACCATCTCTGAAGCATCACCACATGAAAGACACAATTGAGAGGGGCGAATATTCCTTTTATACAAAACAACTTGAGTTGGCAATGTTTCGATCTATGCTCTACAGCCCAAAACGCTGCATGTTATAAGAAAAGAAGGACCTATGTGGTAGCCTCTTTAGTAAACTTTTTGGTTTTGTTGAATATGACCAAGTTAAAATATAGTCCAAAAATACAGTTGAAAACCTGTTTGACAAATAGTCATTTTTAATTCGATATGATAAATAAGAAAATCAGGTTCCCTCACTCAAAACCATTGATTAAAGCGGTTTTTGCAAAATATATGTATTGACTTTTATTGTGGATGCAATAATTTAAACTAAGAGTTGGCTAACTACCAATATGATATTGTTATTTTAATTCTAGATGTATAAGGTAAATACATTCTAGATTTATTTTTGTTGATTGTTTAGATATAGTTATCTTAAGAAACAGATGTTCATAACTAAATAGATCATATAGTATATTACATTTGATCAGATATATTAACTATGAATTTGTTACATAATGTTAAATATATCAACTAGTTAAATGACTGGCGTGTTATGTTTCATTTGCTGAAGAAAAAAAATGCAAATTAAATAAAAGGATAAATAATATGCTACATGAATATCAATTCGGCTAAAGAATTGTGGGCTGATCGAATCACTTTGTGAGTTAGGATTAAAAAGAGCCTAAACTGTCTTTAAACCTTATCCATTCCATTCAGAATTCAATTAGCCGGCCGGCCTTTAAAATTGGACTTATCTATAGTTACTCGCTTGTTTGAGTAAATTTCCCCCTCGCTTATATCCATAACTTTTATTTTATATGAAAGTTTAGTGTTATTATCGTGTTATCGAGATAGATGGTAAACGGACAATAAGTTACATCGCTACCCTTTTTGAATAGAAAAATTAAGTGTTTTAAAAACTACCCTTTAAGCCCTGATAACCAGCACATGTTTATTTCATTTGCTTTTGATACTTTTGGTTTCCTGGCGTCAAATGATGTGGACCTATTTAGTCGAGTTTAAAGGGTCATCCACAACTATTTTTTTATGAACAACTGTGTTATAACTAGAGATGCACAAGTCGGGTATTTTAAATAATGGTTCCAGATATGAAACTGGTTTCGGTTTTTCGTTTTAAGGGTTGGAACCGGTTATTGCTATAACGTTCGGTTCGGTTCCGGTTCCGGTTATTTGACAAGAAAAACCATACCCTATGTGCCCGGTTCCGGGTAGGGTTTGGTTCCGGTTCTTAAGAAACCAGGTATTACTATTTTCGGGGTTTTTATACCCTATTTTCGAGTTTTTTATTTCTATATTTCATATTTTTTAATACTCTATTTCGGTTTTATAAGCCTACTTTCTCGTATTTTTTGTTTATTATTATCAAATATGCATTGTAGAGAAAATTAAAATAAATGCACTATCATAAATTAAAAGAAAGATATTAGAATCATGTATCGGGTATAATCGGTTCCGTTTCCGGTGCTTGCCTGGTTTCGGGTATTAATCGGGTATGTTCAGTTCTGGTTCTGGGTCCAGGTATTGAGATCAAAATGCATACCCTATCTATACCCTACGGGTAGGGTCGGTTCCGGTTTCGGGTATAGAATACCGGGCTATTAAAAAAAACCGGTTCCGGGTTGTTTTTAGCTGGTCCGGTTCCGGGTATAGTTTTTTTGTGCACCTATAGTTATAACCTAGGAACTTTCCGAGCAAGAAAAATTAATTTATATTTATCATAAGTGTTTAACAAAAGATCCCTTATATAACCTACAATGTAACCAGCTTCGTCTCTTGCGTTCTTTCTTTCTCACATATAGATTTATACAACTGAATGACCCATCCATCCAAAATACCAGAATATTAGTTGACCAGAATTTTTTTCAAACATGACAGCCTCCTGCGTCGGTGGAGAGGCGGATCCCCATGCGATGCGTCTATGCATGTACCGGTTACACGTGTCCATTTCGTTGGAAGAAGTGGCGGCCGGTGCATCAAAGCCTAAAAGGTACCCGATATCGGCGCATCGTCTTGGCTTGGAGGTGGCTCGACACTTGTGGCTCGGGTGGCTTGGCTGAAACGGCTTCGGCGGATCGTGGTGGCTTGGAGACGCATCATCAGTGTAACAGCCAAAAAAATATATATACAAAATACGGATAAACATACCTTTTAATTATTATTTAAAGTAAAATAACTAGGAGAAAATAAACTAGTTAGTATTTAGTAAATTTAGAAAGAAAATATGGATGGAAAACATCAATTGTTAAATGAAAACAAACTTAAGGGACTAAAGTGAGAAGAATGGAAACGAATATGATAAAAAGAAAAATTTACACACAAACACACACATAAGTGTGTGTGCATGCGTGTACAGAGATAGAGAATTAGGAATGAACTTGTGTTCGTAAAGAATCACCAAAATTCCCAAATCCAACTAAAAATCAAGAAGGTTTTGATGCATGTTTAAAGAATAAGAACCTATATTATTATCATAACACAAGGTAAGTTGTAATTTTAGTTTTTATGATATATGATGTTGGGTGAAACGTGAATGATTGGAGTTCTTGAGCAACTGATCGATGTTGTGACATGAGAAAGGTGTAATCTAAACGTGGGATCATAAATCCTAACTGAAATTAGATGAAGAATTTATAAAATTATGTGTTGAGATGTTAATGTGTTGTGTGAAGAAGTGGGCTTTAATTCGAGTATGAAAAACCCCATGTTTATACGAATAATACGTAATGACATAAGTTTGTTGAAATTAGCATGTTAATATGATGTGTAATTGAACTTATTGAGTTGAGATTCTTGGTTAGCCAAGGTTTAAATTGAACTAAAGTGGTTAGCTAAAAAGTATGCACATAAGATGCTTGATGAAATGCCTAAATAAACAGCCAAACTTTAATTAACGAATGGAAAATGTTGATGGAAACATGAGGTAGTGTGTTTGGAAAATTTACATGCCTTAGTAATGGGCTGAGAGGTTCTAATGACATTGGCTTGTATACTTTAGGCAACACAAGTGAAACGTCAGGAAGTCAAGCCGGTGCGGACACACATTTGAAAGGAAAGCTTTTAGGTATGTGGCTTTAAAGCTTCGTATTATTTCGTTAAATAATTATGTAATTGATGTATGATGGATGATGAAATAAAGAACAATAATATGTTTGGTTAGTTCACAAGTGGCAGATTTCACATGAGCGAACCAAACGGGTCAAATAGAGTATTGCATAAAGTTAGATGTTCATAAGTGACGGATTTCACATGAATTAACCAATGGATCGAATAGCGTAAACCAAGTAACGGGAAGGCGGATCCTAACATGGAGATTCCAAGAAATAGATCAAAATAGATAGAGGATGTGAATTCCTCAAGATAAATAAAGCTGAAATCTTCGCTTGGTTAAAGTTAACCAAACGGGTAAAAATAGTGTGGACGCAAACCGTGTAAACGGGAGGGTAAAATGCAAGTTATGTAAGCCCGGATAACGGGTAAAGATGGAAGGAATTAATCCTTACAATAAGATACGAGAAATATAGCTTTAATGCTTAAACAGGTGAAAGGTGAAACGAGTCGAATAATCATACGCATGAACCGGGTAACGGTGGCGTATGTCATAAAAATAAAGAATCCGGGTTAAGGATTTTGAGTAAATTACATATGTAACTGTTTTACGAACAATTAGAAACAAGTTTCGTGCAAAACGGACGAGTATATATGAAGATATGGAGGTTTTAATATAAAAAGGGCAAATTGGAAATTCTGCAGCAGCTCACAGTAAGCTACGGTGGCCTACCGTAGCTTACGGTAGGCAACTGTTGTTTAAAACAGAACCCTCAGGCCGTAAGCTACTGTACAGAGCCGTAGCCTACGGCGGTTATTTGAGAATTTTTTTTTTGTTTTTTAGTATTCAGGATTAATTAGCTACCTTATATGCTCGTATAACTAATGTTATTAATAATGTTGAAATCTAGGTGATTATTATGGAAGTACGGATGAAGATCAAGCTCAGTGAACAACCGAACACGATATAAAAACCAAGTTTCCGCTTTTGTTTAGACTTTTGTGAAACAGGTCATCATTAGTATGTTGTGATGTTTCAAAATACTTATGAACTTTTAACTAACTTTGAATTTCGAGTATTATGTATGTACATTATGCTTATGTTAATGCAAATCTTTTATAAAAAAACATGTTTAAAGGGAAATTTTAATATGGGTCTTAAAATCAGTTATTTTTTTAATCTTCGACGAAATTTAAGCTAAATTTCTCAGGGCTATAAATCACAACGAGGATTTATTGTTAAGAACGAAGATGGACTTATTTTTCAACGTGACCAACAAAATAGACGTTTTTTTTCAACATGAACAAAAAAACCGTGTTCATTTTGTTTCAGTATGACGTTTTTCTTTGCTTTAAAATTGCAGGTACCGATTTTCTCTCTAGGGGGTTTGGATCAAGTTCCTCCAAGTGACTGTATCTTAATCCAAGAAAAAGTCACTTATTTAAGGATCTTAGAGATGAGAACGTGTCAATTATTGTTTCCCCCTTTTTTCGGTTTTTGTTATTTGTATGTATGAAATAGATTATCCAATGTAATTTGTGTTTTCAAGAAATAAAATTACTTCATGATTTGGTATTAAGTTAAATTCTGACATAACACTATAAATATACATAGCTGCAACTGCGAAATTCTCATATTTGCATATTTGTCTTTAAAAATCACTCCAATTTCCTAAAAACTTAAAAGTTATGCGTGGTTGTGAAATTGGACCTTCAAACCTTAGGCAATCTTCTCATCGACGTTCTACCCCTAAAACTTGTCCACATTCAGTTACCAGTACATATGCAATAATCAACCGCGCACAGGCTGCATTACCCATTCATATGCAGTTACACGTTATACCATAGAACCCTCCACCACTGCAGCCTATCAGTCACTGCTAGCAATCGCACCACGGTCACTCCGTTTAAATCCTCATCTTTTTAACCCGAGACCTACATATGAGTATGATGATTGGGATGGTGTCACGGATGATGAAGCAAACTTTCTGTACAACTACACCATGGCACAACTTGAATTTGATTGTCTTTGAATTGGTGGGAGTCAATCAAACAACCGTCTAAGGCAAGACATATTCGCATGGGGTGAAGGGTACAAACAGACTCGGGGGAGGACCACCTATCACCGGTGCAGGTTGAACCTTCCCCTCTAAGTCTCGAATTGGGACGCATACCTCATGACTATAGGTCGGACGGTCGCGACAGTGATCGGAGTGTGTCGCCTCTACTAGAGAGCTTTTTTCGTTGGGATTTTAGCACTTTTAATATTTTAGTTAAGCCCTAATATGCTATGTATAATTTAAAGCTTTTATGTATGTGTAATAAAATAGTATTTTCATTAATATCAAATATGAATATGAATACAAACTCAAAATATTAATTAAACACTAAACGGAATTTAGACGAGGTAAACACCGCCAAAAATACAGTTTAATAGCCATGAAGGGTCTATATGAAATAAATTTGAGGCTTCGAAAACAAATTTCTATTGTTTATTTTTGATGCGTCCGGCGACGCAATCGATGCGCTTATGTTTGTATGTTTAATGCATCGGTCGACGCATTAGAGGTGTCTGTCGACGCGTCGGATGCGTCAGCCATTAAATGTATCAGATTAGATGTTTCACACGTGTACACGGGAAGGGTCTCATAGAAGCAACGCGGTACAGGGACCACCACTGTCGCATAATGCTAAATTCAATAATGCTACAATCTGGTAGGAGACCCGACCAGTATTTGGTTCAAAAAATCACAAATGAGGGCGACCCAACTCGTTTAATGCTGTCACTCTCACGAGGGACCACGCGACATCCTGAACCCGACTTTTTGGCAATACGGGTTACACCACCACGAAAATTGTGTAGATGACGGAAAGAGTGGCGAAAACTTCATGTCGGATATCAGTGGATTCTTTAAGGAAAATGTGCCTGAACCTCATGGGAAACCAATAAGCATTTCATTCTTTTGTCTATTGATTGTTTGTAATATGATTTTTTTTTTTTACTTTAACATCCCCATTTGTTAAAAACTTGTATATTCCATGTTTGTTGTTAATCTTAAGGCTCCTAACTTTAGAGTTAGAGCTGTCTGGACAACTGTAGACAGAATCAAGGAAAAAATGGCAGTCTTTAGAAAACAGGTTTAGGCAAACTTGTTTGGAAACTATTTGGACATTCAGTCGGTGATTTATGAAAGCCCCTTTTACATGTTGTTGCAGAACACCATGTTCCCAATAATAACCCTAGTGATGGAATATGTTATGCAAGGGCCGGAGACACTCTGTATTTTACTCCCGATCATTTTTTTCTAATCACCGGGTTAAGATTTGGACATTTACAAAATAGAGTATCTAAGGATTCAGCGAATTCATTCAATACACAATTTTTCCCGGGGGTACGAGTAGTTAGACCGCATGATCTTGATAAACTATTTTCTTCTGATTTGACAAAATACAACGAAAAAGGTTTTCTTCGAATTTGCCTTTTTTACAATACTTGAGTCAGGATTTAAAGGCTCCCAAAACCATCAAATTGTTGATGATATACCGTTAAATTTGATCGATGATTTCGCTGCATGGAACGAGTAGCCGTGGGGTAGTTCTCTATGGTAGCACATATATTCAACTGTTTATAATATGACCCTTCGACACCAAGAAAATTACAAAGGTTATTCATTACCCGAGTGCGTGTGGCCATTCAAGGTACAAGTTTTTCTTAAATAATTAATTCGGTTATATAATACATATAACATAGCTAACAACAAGAAGTTGGATCAACTATTCAAGTCCGAGGTAACGAGAATTTTTAATATGTCTATCCATCAGCTTGTTATTTATTACAACTTATATTTCATCGATCGTTACAGTTGGCAAATCCAAAGGTGTCGGCGTGTCAATCTTCTGAAAAGGTAAAATATTTTAACAATTAAATAAATAATAATATATAAATGAAAATTGTTTTTCAAATTAAATTATTAATTCACGTCGTTGCTGAAATGTTAATGTTATGTGAGCACCGACAAATAGTAAGCGTGTCATGATATAGTAAGTAACCATGCTATATAAAATATTCAGAAATTATAATTTTTGTATATGGAAATATGTTTAATCTTGAGGAATGTTTGCTGTAGTTTGAAGAAGAGGGGATGGAGGAGGTGAGACAATCCGAAAGGTTATTAAAGCCTACTGCATGTATGCTTTCACCTTTAGTTGTTTTGAACAAGGTGTCCCGGAGACAAAAGAGAAAAGAAGCAAGTATGATATGATAAAAAAAAATAAAAAAATCATGGAATGGTATCGAAATGAAGTTGCAGCTAAAACAAAAAAAAAATCAAGGCTTCGAAGACTTGGGCTTACATTGGACACAAGAGTAGGTCCAGCGTTTTCGACTTCATTGATTGGCGATGATGGGAACAGTTGGTTAACCGATGATGTAAGAAGATTTTTTTGTGGTTTCTTAATACTACTGGTTTCTTACAATACTGGTTTCTTATTTATATTTTAAATTTGTTAACAACATATCTATGCTTGCATGATTGACTTGTATCAATCAAGAGAACCGACCGGCCGTTGGCGAATGACCGACTTGTATTAATCATGAGAACCATGCTTAACCACGAGTCAAAGAAAAAGTTCAATTATTATTTCGATCGGTCAATTCAGCCTCTGCCACAACTTACGGAGGTTGACGAGGTAATTATTTGTTTAGTTAAAAGTTGTTATGTAGTTCGTCAATTTTGCTATTTGTGTAGGTTTACGTTCCGTTAAATATTAAAAACTTGCATTGGTTTTTTGGCGTCTTCAACATTCGCAAGAAGACTCTTACAAAATGTGACAGGTTTGTGGTATTTTTTAGTGTATATCCAACACATGTTGCTAAATAGGTTAACGATTTTTATCCAATTTTTGTGTGTGTTGTAGTTTGTTGGATTGTTTGGCACTTGACATAATTAGAACGGAAATCATATGTCATATAAATTTTAGTTTCGACATATGGTTGCACATGAAAACTACTATGAGGAGAAGCCATTGTCGTTGGCATTCCCGTTCAACATTGTTTACCCTGATAACGTGCCTCAACAGTCCGGAGTGTTAGGTGATTGCGGGGTTTGGGTTTGCATTTTTTGGAGAGGTTGATAAAGAAGCAACCGGTTTATCAAGAAGAGAACACCACCGAAACCGTATTCCAAATGAGATGCCATCTTGCTATCAAATTATGTGAGAGCATCCTACCATAAAATTTTGATATGGTATCCACTAGCGATGGTAGATGACATCCAGATTTTTTAGATGTAAAAAAATAGAATATTGTAGGTATTACAGCATATTATTTGGTAGAATGCCCTTTGTTAGTCTTATAAAAAAATGACCAAAAGGCCCACTTTACGAACTCATATATGCTATCCAAACGGTCTAACCCGGAAACTGACTCGGCCCATACGCAGCCCTCATGGGAACAAAACAGATCGTTGTACGCGTGACGACACACATTTGGCCGATTTAAATTGCCTTTTCAAGCACTTTTTTCGTCAAATATGGCCAAAATGCCAACTTTTCGGGTCGGTATCTCCTATCCAAACGAACCGACCCGGCCCATACCCATCCGGCATCCCACACGGGACGTTCAAGGAGATGAAAAAATGGGTCGTTGGTAAGCGTGACAACACACTTTTGGCCGATTTAAATTACCCTTTCCGGCACATTTTTTGTTAAATATGGCCGAAAGGCCAATTTACGGGTCGATATCTCCTATCCAAACGGTTTGACCCGAAAACTGACCCGACCCATACGTAGCCCTCACGGGGACTTCCAAGGATGAAAAAAAGGGGTCTTTGTACGTGTGATAGCACAACTTTGCCCGGCTTAAATTACCTTTTCAATCACTTTTTCTTGAAAATGGCCAAAGGGCCCCCTTCTCGGGTCGATATCTCCTACCAAACTTAAACGACCCATACGCAGACCTCATGGGGGACGTTCAAGGCAATAAAAAATGAAAGCATCACACTATAATACAAAAACATTTTAAAACTAAATTAACATAATACTTAATATAATTCTTCAAATTTTCAAACACCGAAAGGTGTTCAAAGTCCTCCTCTTAAAGATATCGTAGTCAAAGAGGGCCTTTTGAATATCTTCTTCTTCATCCATCTCGTTGTCTGGATTATCCACGTTCTTATACCTCCCGATAAATCTTGCACATTTGAAGCGCACAAAAGCGCATCGAGTCATCACATCATCCACACTACGGGTCGTCTCTCGTAGATGGATACAAAAATGGTGGAAAACCTCCTGCCAGAATGAATTATCCATACTCGTATACATGCTAGAATGAATTATCCATACTCGTATACATGCTGATATGCGCAAAATGCAACATATAAATTATATCAAACAAGACATAAAATCAACTATTTTATGTACTAACGTTGGAAAAAGTGTGTTTCTTGGTATACTTTTGATTTTCAGGAGTAAATGAGCTTAAATGTATAAAATGAAGAAATTAACAGTAAAAACCAACACAAATACAAGAAAGAGGAATTGACACCCCATTCCTACCCCCAAGCTACACCCCTAGACCAAAACAACAATCCAGAAAACAAGCACGGGGTCGTGCCATCCATGAAGATCAAGACAAACAAAGCAAACAAGGCAAGGGATCATCTCTCCAACACACGGGGCCATGGGCAACTCCCAGATATGTAGAATCTCATAAAGGACCTCACAAAGTTGACCACAGGGCCATGCCTACTGTTACACAGCCCGCGTGTGCATACGATCTGACACTGATCATTTAATGATGACAGAGAAGAAAGGGACATGGGGCCATGCTCCATGGGCATGGGCCATATGAAGGGTCTGATTTCCGCTATAAATAGAGGGGCTTGGTTTACTTCCAACCTATCCCTTGGCAAACCACTTCTCTCTCACTTACTACCATTCCAACACCATCATCCACCACATTCCTCCATTATCCACCTTTAGAGTGTGTATAGTAGTCTCGGGATCCAAGATTGATCGTTAGAGTTCTAGTCAATCAAAGGCCATGTTTGGCTAATCGTTTCTCACTTGGTGAAGAAAAATCTTTATTGTTAATTTTCATTTCCAAGTTTGGCTACTTTTAATTTGGCTTTGTATTAATGACTTTAATAACTAGTTTCTATATTAAAGTGATCTTTACACTATTATTTCTTTATGTTTTGTTGATTCACTCATTCGTGTCTTTACGGTCTATATAAAGCGTGTTAACGCCTGGCAGGGGGGTTAGAAGGGTGGTTTGGGTACAGTTCTTCCCTCGTTTAGTGTATAGATCATTGCTGCCTCAGACCAATATGGCCGAGGGTAGCATTGCCTCCAAAAGAGGGGACATGCGACATTTTGCATTAATAACATACTTAATTATCTTTCAATATCCAGCCTTGCGGGATTGTATCCCTGCTAACTCAGACCAATATGGCTGAGGGTAGCGTTGCCTCCATAAGAGGGACATGCCACAATAACTAAGATAATCTCTTAAAAAGACCAAAGTGCGAAATCATCAAATGATATATAAAAGTGGAGTCGGAACCAAGTGGTTCTATCTTGTTTAGTGTTTTTAAAATTTTTATTATATTTTTCTTCCTTTTATCTTTTTAAAAGCTACTAACATCTTTTCTCAAATTTATGGCAAGATTTGACGTTTTCGATATTCCGGTATTAAAAGCTCTTGTGTCCTTGGACGAACTCGGTATGTTACCATCTCGATACTACGCCAACGATGGGTGCACTTGTCCTAACGTGTTATAGAGAATGATTGTATTGCATCGTATTCTATATATTGAAAGCTTGATAAGAAGTAAAAAGTGCTAACGTCGTTGCCGGAGACACAAGGATTTTAAGAATTTTAGAATCGGCGGACCAATCATTTTTAATCTTCTTTTTTTTTCTTTTAGGTTGTTCTTCTTTTTTCTGCAATTTTCTTCACTTTCTGCAAATTTAGCACGGGTCATGCCTGATCGAACATGGGGCGTGCCTAACTTCCAGAAGGCTTACACGGGTCGTGTCTACTTAACACGAGGTCATGTCTATCTTACAGTACTGGAAAAATCTGTTTTCTGTGTTACTGAAATAAAGCATGCGGTCGTGCCTAATTAAGCATGGGTCGTGCCACATTTCCAGTATCTAGGAACCTGAAAATATAAACTTTCGACAGCACGTGTCGTGCCTATCTAGACACGGGGACATGCTTGTTAATTGATCAGCACTTTTTCTGTTTTTGTTCGTAGAAGTTTACACCATTCCGTGTAACCCGTATAAAATACGACCTGGTGCATGACCTCCACCTCCGACAGAGACATAAAAGTGCCAGTAGAAGAACCCGAGCGCTTTCTAAGAAAAGACTCCAAGCTAAAAACCGACAAAAAGCCTCAACCCAAAACCTCACCATGGCGGATCAACGTACTCTCATGGATTACCTACAGCCTACGGTGGGTAATCTTGGAGCCGTTATTAACCCACCTAATGTCGAAGCCAACAACTTTGAACTTCGACCACACCTAATCCAAATGCTCCAAAATTCCGCCGCCTTTCTTTCACGGCCTACCTGATAAAGATCACCATCTACATATTACCAACGTTTTAGAAATATGTGACATCTTTTCAGATCAAAGAAACCTCTAATGACGCTATCTGGATCTGTATATTCCAAGGACCGAGCTAAGGCTTGGCTCAACACCCTCCCAAATGGGTCCGTACACACTTGCCCAAAAATTTCTCTACAAATACTTCCCTCCTGCTAAAACCGCAAAACTCATGACCGAAATTAACTCATACTCTCAAGAGGATGGGGAATCTTTGTATGAGGGAAAAGTTCAGGGAGTTATTAAGGAAATTCCCACATCACGGTCTAGAGCTTTGGCAACAAGTGTCCATCTTCTACAATGGACTCTTACCACACACAAGGCACATCCTTGATTCAAACTCTGGGGGACTCTATGGAAATCGATGACCCATTGAAATATACAATCAAATTTAATAAATTGCTCAAAATAATTTTTAATGACACACCCCTATGGGCCCAAAATCCATAGCCCCGGGGCCCACAAAGTGGATGAAACCACTTCTTTATATCCAAATCGAAGCTTTAACCTCAAAAATAAAGAAGCTTGAATTGACAAAAACGGTTTCGGTTATGGCTTGTGAAGGGTGTGGCGGACCACATGAAAAATGGAGTTGCATGAAAGATGGGGATAACCAAACAGAAATGGTGAAATATCTCAATAACCGTCCTCGACCATCGGGCCTCCAAGCAACACCTACAACCCCGAATGGTGAAATCACTCCAACTTAAGTTGGAGAGAGCCATGAGGTAGCAACCAACAAAATCAAAGCCAACGCCCTAGCGCCACGCGAGAGATGCACTGTCTTGGCCAGGCCGACCGCCCTGATGCCATGCCAGAGATGCACTAGCTTCTGGCGCGACACACGAGAGAGTCCAATTTTGGGTATATAAAGGCTATCCTGGGACAAGTTCAAATCGCTCACATCGATTAAAAGCGATCATCTTCTCTCTCGAAGCTCTGTTCGAATACTGAGCCCCTTAAAACCTCGAAAATTTGCCCTGTTGTAAGTGTTTACCCTGGTCAGTGATTCAATACCCTGTCCGATTGATCCGAAACCCAGCAACGGATGCAAGAGTGCTTCCTGTATAAGACTATATTTTGTTAACTATGTTGGGGTTTTGATCTCGTGATGTATCGTTAAAGTTGAATTGGGTTAATTGATGTGTTTAGAATTATACACATTTTACGTATCGAACTCCCTACATTTTGATTGATTTGAGTACGGGTTTCTCGCGATTTTGATACTGATTTGAATAAATTGTGAATTAGCAGGAGTTGGTGATAAACTTGTTGATTTTGTGGTGAAAACGGAAGAAGCAAAGAGAGCATGGAATCGACTTTTGGACGATTTTGGAGCACTTTGGGGCTGGTTGAAGGTCTTGGAAGCTTCCAGTTCGAGTTTGGAGCGCTTTGGGTTTGTTAAACACTCCTTTTTCGCATTTATTCGCTTTGTACTATGATTTCTATTGTTTTCAGATTTGATTCAGTTGTGTTTATGAATATTATGAGTAGCTAAACGTTTAAACTACTTTGGTTGAGATGAACTAGTGATTATTACGTTGTTTTGACTTGGTTTTGGCTATTTTATGCGATTTACATAACTTAATCTTGAAATTGATATTGGTATTGCATGTTTAAGTGTTGTGTTTGATTATTGAGTAATGAATTCAGTGGTTTAGGCACGTAGAAATACACCCTAGACTTAGTATTTAATTTGAATCGGTTAATCTTAGGGTTTCCGGTTTGAATATTGTCTTTAGAAATAAACCAAGTTAATCAATTGTTAAAATCAACAACTAAAACTTGCATCTTCATCTATTGACTCGAAAGACAATTTTGGTGTGCTAGGTTATTAGCTAATCGTTGTTGGGTAGATTGGGTGACCGATAGCTCGGGCTCGTTTATTTCATCGCGTTTAGGGTTTCCTAGGATTTTAATTCTCAAGGTTTGGTTTGCTTCGCGAGTAGAGGGTTTTGGGGGTAATCTAGCTTTCATCACTTGATATTCGTGGGATTTGGTATCGATAGGTCGAGCCAGTTCGTTCTAGCACTTCGCATTTCGTCCCTATCTATCGATTGATCATCTCTAGCGGGAGGTTATTCGGGTAGATTAAGATATTTAGCCATCTTCATAGTCAAGATAGCGTTGCATGATTCTAGGGATTCGACACCTAGTAGTCTTTTCTCATCATATTTGACCGACACTTTGCTTCCGGGTTCGTTTACATATTGCGTTGCTATTCTCGTTCACCATTTTCTTAATTAATTACGTTATTAGATAAACATCAAAATCAACTTAAAATTGACTTTGTATTCGATAAAGGTTCAGTATCTAGAGTTTGCATATAGTTTCCAAGGATTGATATATGGACTTTCCATCTGCACTACACTGCGACCGGTGCACTTGCCAATTGTGTGTGGTATAGGTTGTGATTCCCTTTTAAAACTTGTCTGATTTTAATATACACATTTTCAGACATCATTAATACACTGATAGGTGTGCATTATGTGTATTTAATTAGGAACCCAAAAATTAGACCAGGAAGTTACTACTAAAAACCTAAGTCTGCAAAGTGAGTCATTCTTTCTTTTTACCAAATGCTTTGCAAAACCCTAAATGTTTTTCAGTTATTACAGTGATTAAGTCTTTGTATTCTTATTGGGAAACTACCGTCAGTTTTTATGTGGGGTTTTGTATACAATACTTGATAATATTCACTATAGGACAGTGGGTTAGCCAATAAGTGATATGACCACAGTCACAAGAACTGCCACCGAGTGATAAATACTATTTAAAATAGTTTCTTTACTATTGGACAATGAGTTAGCCAATAATGGTTTGGTAAGATAAACAAATGTAAAAACTCTTAATGCTATAAATATAAGAATGTGTCATTTTCTACAAATTGAATGAACTCACCAGTATTTCCTGCTGATAAAATGTTTTTAAACATGTTTCAGGTGATTACAGTAGATCTGAATAAGAGTTGTGAAACGGCACCGAAAGGCTTAAAGAAGTGGCTTACTTTAAATTAAGAAACGTTGTTTTATGAATTTGGGTTTATCCCTTATTAAAAGCTACCTTTATAAAACATGGGTTTTATTCCCATGTGTTTAAATAAAATCCGGTGTTTCTAAACTCTGATATTTTTCCTAACTACGGTCTTGATGAAATTTCCACCGCAAAATTTTCGAAATAACCACAGGTATCACTTGACTGTTCACGGCTCCCGTCCCGGGTGTGGTCGGGGGTTGTGACAGAAGTGGTATTAGAGCCACTTGTTTAAGTAATTAAGTGTTGTGATAATACCTAAGCTTCAACAAAAGAGTTAGGAAATTGATATTAACTGGTAGCACTCAGGATAGTATTTAGACTTGAACTTAAGAAAGATGCATCATTAAAAATCATGATTTGAAAATTCTATCTATGGGGAATACAATGATAATTACCTCTCCGGCAAGACTGGGTATGGTGTGGAAGACTCTCTAGCTTGTCCGGGTAAGATATGGTATCCTCTCCGACGAGACCGGGTAAGATGGGGTATATGTTATGTTAAAAAAAAGTTAAAGAATTCCCTAAATAATACCATGACCTGATGTCTGACCTGTATTTGTAAATATGAACTTGTTAAATACATTAACCTTCTGAATGGTATGTATATTACAGTATATGAAACATATGATCGTATAGATATATATAATCTATAAGGAAATCCAAAAGCAATTTAAGTGCTATTTTAAACTTAAACCATAAATGTTTTGTGCAATTTACTCTAAAAATAATTAAGTCCATGGCCTAATACTATTCACACAAGTTGCTAAATGTTATATAGCAAATTGCAATGAAAATTTTGAACCTTTATAAAACACTATATTTTAAAAAGTTAAGTTAAAACTAAAATATCCCTAAAATTATTTATAAACACTATAAAGTAATAAAATATCAAACAGCTAATAAATCTAAACGAAAAAATAAAAAAAATAATTAAATTAATAAAAAAGAAATCGAAGAGGAGCAACGAACCCAAATAAAAATAAAAAATAATTAAATGGGTTAAAAATCTAGAAGAGGCAATAAATTAGCGTCTTATTTTATTCTATTAAATATTATAATAATATACATAGTATTTTTAATACTTATAGTATTATAATACTAACGTATTCTTTACTTTTTAATATATTTAAACATGTAAAGAATAAAACATTCATAAAACAAGTTAATACATTTAAAATACATAACATATATTAAAAATTGAAGACAATGAATAGTCTATTAAATATTATAATAATATACATAGTATTTAAGAGGTTAATACAAAAAACCTATGTGTTATTTCTGTGAATATAAAATATATATGATTGTTTTGTTTTAATTGTTTTATGATATTAATACTTGCAATTCAGATGTCAAAAAGAAGTATCACATAATCAAGAAATTCATGCGAATAATGAAAATCCCTTAGACAAAGATGCCATAGAAAACATCATCGCCCAAGGAATAGCCAATGCTACCCCGTTAATTATTTAGGTTGTTAAAAATCCCGTAGAACATAAAAGGCTGCGAGTAGTAAGTGTACTCGTAGTAACAACTTTAGCCATGGCTTTAATGGAGGCAATGATGATATTATCAAAACCCCATTTCCTAAGAAAATGAAGGCAGTGACTCTCGGGTGTACCTACATAGAATTTTTAGCTTGTAAACCAACTGAGTTCGTAGGCACTGAAGGAGCTATGGCTGCTCTACGATGGTTGGAAAAGACGAAAGTTATTCTTAGGAATAGCAAATGTGCCAAAGAAGATAAGGTGATGTATGCTTCCAACCTCTTTAAGGAAGAAGCCTTAGAAAGGTGGAATACTATTTATCAGGCAAAAGGAAGTGGAAAGACCTATGCCATGAACTGTGGAGAATTCAAGGAAATGGAAGAAAGGAAATTATGTCCCCCTTATGAAAAGGAACAAATGGCTAACAAGTTCCTAATCATAAAATGGAAGATGTGAATTGTCGAGAATATACGAAAAAGTTCTTCGAATACACAAGAATGGTACCAAATCTGGCTTCGCCAGAATCCATACTAACTTCTAGTTATATTGGGGTTTAGTCAGTGAAATCTGAGATATGGTCAAGGCGGCTAGACCACAGTCTATTATAGAGACATTTGAACTAGCTAACACCCTGACAGATGGACTAATCCACACAAAAGAAGAAAACAAGAAAAAAGAGTTAGCCCGAAAATTACCGAAGAGTTTTGCCAGATGATTCCTATAAGAAGAAAGGAACTGAACCGTCATTTAAGCAACCTACATGCAGAAACTGCAATAAAAAACATTCAGGAAAATGCTACTTTAAGAGGAAACCCGACTGTAACCTCTGCAAAACACCTGGCCATAAGGAGGAACAATGCAAGAGGAAAAACACAGTGTGTTTTAAATGTGGAGAAACAGTCCATATCCGCCCATATTGCCCAAAACTGACGAAGGCACACGACAACAAGGCAAAAACAATAGACAGAGCTAAGAAGAACACGCAAACATTCATACTTAATACGCAGGAAGCAGAAATGATTCCACACGTGATCGCTGATATAAAATATCTAAGTTAAAGTATTACTTGACCCTAGTACAAATAAAAGTTTATAAATAATGCTTTCTAACAAATACTGCATCTATTCAGGACCATAATAGACTTGTTTGGTGTTCACATTCTTTGAATCATTTTTGGTTACGACGCCTTATGGTGGTGTTTTCACTAACTTGAGGCTTGAGCTAATCTCGTTCACACACCTGATATACGAGTTTATTTATTCTTAAAACCCATCTTAATGATTCATTGTCATAAAACAGTTTTAATACAATTATGTGTTAAGATAAGGGTACACAAATTCATGTTATTTTTCGGTGTACCTCTAACGGTTCTTTCATCATTTATCCAAAAGTCTATGATATTTATTTATTCTTTCATCATCAATTGAAAATCCTATGAGATTTATTTGAAATAAATATTCGAATTTACTTCATTAAACCTTTCAAGTGATTACGAACACGGTGAACTTGTCCATTCACCGTAATTATTTGAACTATTTTGATCATTACGAAACCTTGCGACGTTGGTATAAATTTGTAGCTTAAACCAATCATGATCATACAGATCATGCAAAACTACGTACGCCTTTCGTTCGACACATTATTGAAAGTAGTCTTAATACAACTATGTATTAAGATCATGATACACTAAATTATGTTCTGTTTCAAGTGTATCCATGTCATTCAATAATGTCAACACATTGATTTTTGCTCATGTCATGGTTCGATAGTTGAAACATCATCTTAGTGCTTCTATTCATTTGAGCTTGTTGATTCTAAGTCTTTCGTAATTGACAACACAAGGTAAGTTTTCCTTTGACAGTGAATTCTATTGTTTCTAAGACTCATTCACAAATTGTAGACATTCGATTTAGACATCTGTTGGTCATAAATCTCTTTTTGGTTTGATCCTGTAAACTTAGTAACTCTGATGATTATATCATTACACTTCTCTCATTTGATATCGATTATTGAAATAACTCAATTAAATCATTTAGTTCTATTTATTGTAAAACTTATATTCACAAAGCTTGAATATGTCCTGATCCGTTTACATCTTTCATTTACCTTAGTCCTATTAATATTGACCAACGCATAACATAAATCGAAAATGACATCATAACCTAAATCTCGAGGACGAGATTTAAAACAAGGTGGGGAGGATGTAACAACCCTCAAATATATTCCCAACGACAACCCGTAATCAAAGCCAAAAGTGCATGGGATGAAACTTGTATACTCGATCAGAAAACTTTGCGGTTAAGAAAACCTGGCGGTTGACGACCCAACCTCCAGAAAAGTACACTTATTAAACTCACAATTAAAAACCAAACCATTTGGGATCAAGACCCGAGTATACGCAATAAGAATCGGCACGGAAATCAAGAAAAACACACGATTGGACGAAAAAGGCGGTTGAGGACACGTGTCATACGGAGGCGCCACGTGTCAGACTTATGCTGGACACGGGCCAGGCTGACCGCCCTGGCGCCACGAGAGAGATGCACTGTCTTCTCCCGGACGCGCTGGAGAGTCCAATTTTGGGTATATAAAGGCCAGCCTGGGACAAGTTCAAATCGCTCACATCGATTTCAAAAATCGATCTTTTTCTCTCTCGGAGCTCTACTCGAATACCGAGCCCCCTAAAACCCCTAAACTCTGCCCTGTTGTAAGTGTTTTAACCCTGATCACTGATTCGATACCCTGTCCGATTGAACTGAAACCCATCAACAGATACAAGAGTGCTGCCTGTATAAGGCTATACTTTGTTATCTACGTTGGGGTTTTAATCTCGTGATGTATTGTTAAAGTTGAATTGGGTTAATACACTTATACGTGTGCATTATGTGTATTTAATAGGAGCCCAAGAATTAGACTAGGAGGCTACTAGTGAAAACCTAAGTCTGCAAAGTGAGCCATTATTTCTTTTTACCCAATTCTTTACAAAACCCTAAATATTTTTCAGTTATTACAGTGATTAAGTCTTTGTATTCTTACTGGGAAACTACCATCAGTATGTGGGTTTTGTATACAATACTTGATAATCTTCACTATTGATAATGGGTTAGACAATAAGTGATATGACCACAGTCACAAGAACTGCCACCGAGTGACAAATACTATTTAAAATAGTTTCTTTACTATTGGACAATGAGTCAGTCAATAGTAGTTTGGTAAGATAAACAAATGTGAAAACTCTTAATGCTGTAAATATAAGAATGTGTCTTTTTGTACAAATTGAATGAACTCACCAGTATTTCCTGGTGATAAAATGTTTTTAAACATGTTCTAGGTGATAATAGTATATCTGAATAAGAGTTGTGAGATGACACCAAAAGGCTTAAAGAAATGGCTTATTTTAAATAAAAAACGTTGTTTTATGAATTCGTGTTTATCTCGTATTAAAAGCAACCTTTACAAAACATGGGTTTTATTCCCATCTGTTTAAATAAAATCCGATGTCTTTTAACTCTGATAGTTTTCCTAACTACGGTCCTGGTGAAATTCCGCTTCAATAGTTTCTAAATAACCACCGGTACCACTTGACTATTCACGGTTCCCGTCATGGGTGTGGTCGGGGGCTTGTGACATCAAAACACTCCACAAAATAACCAACCCACAAACACCCCTTAAACCACAACCAAGAAAACACTCAATCCCAAAACACTGAACTTACCAAACACCACCGGTACCCTACCCCGGCCGTTTACTTCGCCAAAAGACCGGCGAGCCATTCACCAAGTTTGTAAACCTCCTAAAACAACTTCACATCAATCTTCCTTTTGTCGAAGTCCTCACACAATGCTAAAATACTCTAAATTCATGAGAGAATTCCTCACCCACAAAAGGAAGATTGAATCGATTCAACAAGTTAACCAAGTGAAGAATGCTCGGAAGTACTCTTCAACAAACTTCCCCAAAAGAAGATTGATCCCGGAAGCTTCACAATTCCTTGCTCCATTCGAGGATAGCCAATAAGCAATGCGCTTGCAGACTTAGGGGCTAGCATTAACCTAATGCTGTAATCTCTATGTGCGACCCATCACCAAAACATACTTGACCTCTAACCTTTTTCATCTAATTCTATAAAGTGACTTCGCACACTTGTCATGTGGTTGCTTGCCCCGTTGTCTAAGTACCATAGACTTTCATCTTCTGTGGCATACCTTGTTGGTTCTATGCGTTCTTCGTTTAGTAGAACCCTTTCTTGAACAACGTTTTCTTCTTTGTTTGCCATTGGTAATATTGGTGTCTTCGCCTTCCTCGACGAGATTTGAGTGTTCTTGTACTACTTCCTTATAGGGACAATCTCTCTTAAAGTGTCCAAAGTTCTAACAATTGAAGCACTGTATCTTGCTTGTTTCTATTTGGTTCCTTGCAAACTTTTCTAATTCGTAGAATTTCCACCTCTAGGCCCGTATGAAGATCCCTCACTCTTAGTGTTTTGCTTGTGTTTATTGTCTCGCCAGCTTCCACGCGGTTGGTTAAACTTGCCACGCCCGTAGTTTCCAAACTGTCTTCCTTTGCCAGAATTGTTGTCTTGATGTGTAAACATCAATTTGTCTTAGTTATCTCCCATGCTTCCTTTCTTTAACCATAACCTTTCTTTATAAGTCTTAAATCTTCCGACTGCTTCTTCTAGGGTCATTGTATCTAGATCGGAGTATTGTTCCATAGAGGCGACAATATGAGTACACCTACCTGACACAACATTTGGGAGTTTGCGTACGGTTGACTCATTGTCGTTCCAAATTCACTTGCCCATGTAACAATATTGTTTATCTTGGCGGAGAAAGAGTCCACAGTGTCGTCTTCCTTCGTTTGCAATAACTCAAACTTTGACATGAGTGTATGCAAATGAGCCTTTTGTACCGAATCAACACCAACGTGTCTTGTTTTCAACGTGTTCCAAATTTCCTTTGCAGTTTTACAACTTGCAATACAACATCTTCCGGTATTGCTTCGAACAAACATGCAATTGCGGACTTATATTTCTTTTTATCCGGTTGTGTATTTTCTGACGGTTCAATCGTTTCCCAAAGTCCATTCGGCTTCTAAAATCATTTTGATGTGAATTGCCCAAACCGTGTAATTTGTCGGTTTCAAAGCTATACAATGAAATTGCGATAGAGAACTTCCTTCCTTTTGAATTACAATTTGTGGATTTGATCCGGTTGTTACTGACATGATTTCTGACCGAAGATTTTCACTTTAACAAAAACTTGCAATCAAACAACCTTACTTTCTTGTTTATAAAAAAAATTCCTGACCACCAAATACTAACTCCTATAACGGTTAACTTTGACTTTAATAAACCTTCAATCTTTAATCTGCGAAATAACCGACGGCGTAATACCAAAATAAGGACTATCTAATTCACACTAAACCCCGAAGATCAAAACCCTAGATTTCGAATAACCCTAGTTCGACTCCTAAACTAAAAAACTGAAACTGAATTAGGAATTGAAAATTAAAATTGAAACCTGATTGCGAATGACTCTTGCGATTCCTTGATTGCGATGCCTAGAGTCTGATGCTCTGATACCAATTGTTGCCCAGAACTGAACTTTGATCTCTAGAACATGAATAACTTGAATATATAAAGTGAATGTTCAAATACATGTGGTGATCATAATAGAGAAATCTAAACCCTATTTATACTAATTGAAGAGTTGCGAGTGAAAGGACATGTCTCTTCGTGAAACGTTGCGTCTCCTTGTTCCTGTATTGAAGCCATCGATGTGAACAGGCGCGTCTCCAGCAGAGGTGCCTTTTCATTAAATGTAGGTTATTAACTTCCACTGTGTCGCATCTAGTGCTCACACTTATTACACTAATCCAATTCACAAATTAAACTAACGAATAATAATTTACAAACCCTTAGACTTTGGATGTGAGGGATTAGAACTTCTTTCACCTTGCTAGTTTTCTAGGAGCGTGCTTCTGGCACCATTGACTACAACTCTGGTGGGATAATTGTCTGACTGAAGTATCTATCAACCTAAATAAATTGATGTATTCAATCACCTGTTGGATATCCTTATTTGATCTGTTGGTTCTCATGTAAATGGATTTCTTAGTCAGATCCATTAAGCGAATTGTGGCAAATGGGGCATTAAAACAATTCCTTCAATTCCTTACGTTAGTGAATTTCTTTTCAAGGTGAAAGCTTTGTTTTCAAGTGATACGCTACTACAATGAAGATAATTTTTATCAATCTTATTTGTCACTGATTTTCTATAAAATTGTCCTTACCAGCAAGATTCATGACAAACTTAAAATGTTCTGGTGTCATTTAACATATGGCATTGCTACTCTTTATTTTGGCAAGTTGTGGCATCTGTATAACCATTTGGAAAATGGCCAAATTAGGTGATGGCACAACTAACTCTCCGTTTGCATCCTCAGCCTACGAATTGAAAATGACCAAATTAGGCGATGGCGCACTAAATTCCCCGTCTCCCTCAGCCTACGAATTGTAATATGCCCCTCGCCATCACACCACTTGCGTTACTGTAGTGCAAAGAGAATAATATGCTACAACTAGATGTGGGATGCTTTACCAACTTACTTATGAATGAGAATATTTTGTATCTTTGTTGGGGTAAAAAAGTTACTAGGTAAACCCAATACAATGCAACTTTGTTTTGTCTTTTGCCCAGATTCAAAGAAATAGAAAAAGATATATGTACAACTTGTGTATTTTATCCGGGACGGGTAAATCAACTAGTAATTCATTAAAGCATCTGATGTAATTAGTAAGCTTTTTAGTAAACTTTTATTCCAACTAAGAATCACTACCTTCACAAGGAGTCACGTTGATTCAATATGAACACTTAAGACTATTTACATTCCATGAAAAGTGGTTGAGAAAACATACAGACACTCATATTTCATATTTCATGTCATCTCCAAAATTATAAAGAAAACACACATGTTATTTATTAAAACACAGACTACAAAACATAAAGTTTAATGTGTTACATACTGTTCACATAATTCACGTGTAAGATATATGCACAAGGACACTTCATTAAAAACATAAGCTTAAACATGTTTCATATCGCCACACTATTAGGTATACCCCTTCCGGTAATTCCCTCTTCACTGGTGGGGTATAATAATGTGTATGGTACCTTTGCAAGTCCATTCCTATTCTTCAACCTCTCATCATTGTTCGTCTTCACAATTTTTTCCTCAATCTGTTTCAACGTCTTGCCAAACTTTTCAAACGCCATCAATGGCTCCACATCCATTGTCCACTCAGGACACTCTCTTTGCCCAAGGTAGAGCTCATCAGATGTATGCCTTGACAATATTTCTATCAAAGAAAGACTCAAAAGTGATTGTAGTTGAGGAGTGACGGTTTTCAAAAAACCTTTTTTGGGATCATCTTTTAGTTCATCATACTCCGGTGTGTTTGGTTCGGGCATAAGCCTACGACTTAGCGTGGGACGATTAGGGGGATAACCTGCATAAGCATATTGACCATAGTTTACAGCCGCATGAAGAGCCGAAGCCACCCATATGATTATGGTGCAATTATCAATAACATCTTGAATAGAGTTCATTTTAGGCCACCATGGCTCATCTTTTAGGTCACCATGTCCATCCTCTCGTAGTTCCTTCCACCATGACTGAAGTTCCGTATCATTTTTCACCATGTCATTGGTTTTGTAATAAAATTTACAGTAATCATCCACCCATGTTTTAATGGCTGACCATATCTCAAGCCCATCAACGGCATATGGATAATCTTCAATCGTTAAACGGAGGCCATGAGGAGAGCTTGAGTCCTCAATTGCCATTCCCCTGTAAACATGTATTACTAAATTGTCATCCGCGTAAGAATATGTTAACTACAACAATGATTTGCATCTGCATTTTTATAACTTTTTGCGTTAATTATACATAATTTTTTATTAGTTTTTTCTTTCTGCAACATTCGGATATAAACTTTGAAAACTAAGTAGAAGAATCGTATACCTCAATACAAGATCCACCGGAAGAGCTTGGTTAGGGAACACCCAATCCTTGTATATCTTGAAGGACATTTCAATAGAATATTTTCCAGTAAAGAAGCTTCTTTCAAGAATTCCTTCACTATTTATCAAGATATTTCTAGCAGTGGCATTGATGTTCATTGTATCACGGAAATGAGGATGGAGAAGCTTATTGATCGGATGGAGAACACTTAGTTGCCGGTTTGTTGCTATAATAAATGGCTCAATAACAGCATGTGTGTTCAACCTACAATGAATGAATTTGACAATTTTCATTAGAAAAGTTGTTAAAAGAGAATTTATTACAGAGGGTTTTTTGATGATTTGATTATAAATTAGAATAGTTCTTAAAAGAGAATTTATTAGAGAAGGTTTTTTTTTATGATTTGATTATAATTTACCAATGGCTGATGAGTTGATGAACTCCAGAATCGTTCACAGCTACATATGCTTTAGCCAACTGCCAAATTGCAGCTTCCACTCCATCTTTAGCAGGGGTGTACACTTTGCTAACAGCACCAAGTTCATAACCATCTGGATGAGGCAAACTTAACTCAATGGCTATTGGTTTCAATGTTCCTTCATTTTGCAAAAACAACAAAGTTCTTGTGGCATAAATTTTGCTAGGTGTAGCGTTAATCCGCTCCACATATGGCATCAGTGCGTCATGATGATCCAATATAAATAGCCTCTTTGCTTTTAGTGCCTGTATGACAAATTGATAAGATGGCGAACTCTTACTTAGACCAGCTAGAGCTAGGGGCACATGAAATAACATGTCTAAACTTAAAAAGAGCATAACTTAAGCTATTAGTACAGTTATGTGGCCAACTGTCAGACCCGAATTCCATCTGTTGGACACGTAAATCACCAACTGTATTAATTTACTTGTTTATTTATGTATATAACTTCAGCATTTATGTCTGTGTTTGTAAGTTCAAAAATTTGGCAATACCTGTCAAATTTAGAACTCTCTATAAAAGAGCACCTTGTGAATTGATTTGGATATTCAGTTTTATATCAATTAATTAAGAATCTATCTATATTATTTGGTGTTTCTTCTATGCCTTATAAACAAACAGCAAAAGTTACCTCATTTACTTCTAGACCTTCTAGTTGTTCCTGAATGTGATGTGATCTTATTGAGCTGTTTTGGTTGCCATAGAGTTCCACATCTAGCTTGCTTATTGGTGGGAATACCTGAAATTTTGAATTAGACATGTTATTAATAACAAAGGCAGTTATCTTCAATCTGTTTCCCCAGACAGGCAGGAAAACTTAAACAAGTGAGTAATCAAGTTACACAAGTTTACTTTTAGTAGTTGAATAGAAACCGGATTGACCCCAGCAACCATTTCTCTTGCAAATTCTTCATCAGTGCTCCAAGTGGATAAGTCAGCTGGATGCAATACCATAACATATATTGGAATCAGTATTCAGTAAGATTTTCATTTTTGGTAAAAACATAAAAAAAAAACACATTTGTGTATTTAATAATGTCGTCTTAACAATGGTACCTTGGATGACCTGTGGTGTTGAGTATTTGAGAAGTCCTTCGCCATCGGATCGGAGAAGTTCTTTAACAAACTGTATAGGAACTTTTTCTAGAAGATTGTCGAATAATGGACCTTTTGGAAGCTTGATTCCACCATTGTAAAGCTTCAAGAAATCTTCAAATGTGTCATATTCATCAATGGTGTCATCAAATAGAGCCTCAAACTCCGGAAGAAGGAATTTAAGGATGGCTTCTAGTCCTTGAGCCAGAAAATCAGACATTCTTAAGTGTCCGAATCGCTCATCTCTTGGAACATATATATTCAAATACTCTATAAGAGAAAGCCTGCTCTCAGTTTCTGGATCTGCAAAAACAAAAAACAAGACATCTTAGCATATCTTTAATTTGAATTAAAAGATTAAACACACACACACACACAATGTAATGTAATGTGATGTAACAATACTTTTTTTAATTGTAATATCAATAAAGTGTGAAGCCTTAAATGGATCTAATATAGACTTTAAATTATTAAATGATATATTGGAAGGAAAGAAGGTTTGAAATCCAGTCCAACCATTATCTAGCCAGTTCAATTATGTGTCATGTACCCGGTCTAACCAGTCCGGTCTTAAAAAACGCGGGTAACTTAAACTAACCTGTTTCAGTTGGTGGTCTTCCTGTTCTACCCCTACGAGGGTAAGGGTACTCGGAGGACCCTCCAATAACTGGGCGCACTTTATCCTCATCATCTGGCTCTCCCAAATCATTATAAAATGCATAGTCATAAACCCTGTCCCATTCCTCCAGCATCCCTGTCCCATTTCCTCTCAGTACTACCATCTCTTCCTCTCTGTATGGACGCAGCAATTCGGGTGTCTCACTAGGAAGATACGCCTGCATTACATGACTCGTATGTAACTATAACCGTAACATTAATCTTTAAAAAAGATTTATGTTACCAGAATTTAGTGTTAAGGGTGGGTACCTTATTAGCAAAGAATATACGATCTTTTGTGTACTTCTTCGCGGGGTAAACCCATGAGTTACAAACAAAATGAACTTGGCCATGACCAGGAACATTTTCAAGAGTGAGTGTCATAAGATAAAATTCACTGTGGTGAAGATTTTGGACAAGAAAGCCTCCTGGTACTCCAATCTCTTCATCCCAATCAAATGTGACTTCATATGTTGATTCCCCAGCAGCGAGAGGGCTAACAGTGCTAATCCAATCTTCCAAGATTGCTGGTTTTCCAAGCTTTCCTCTCAACCTTTTTTCTGTAATAGAAAATTCACATGGTAGGTCATAAATTTCCAGCTCAGAATATAGGGTTAACTTCAAAAATAAACTATAGTACAAAAGAAGAAAACTTCACTGAATATAACAAGTTTCTCAAGTTTTTAATTCATTAGACTTGTGAATTTTTCTCTATGTGTTTAATTTTCTTAATATTAAATTTGGCAAATTAAACATTGAGATAAATGTCATTTTAGGCCCTGTGGTTTGGGCCATTTTGGCTGTTTAATCCAAATATTTCATTTTTCGTCTGTGGGTCGAAAAAGGTTTCACCATTGTCATTTTAGTCTACCGGGTTAACTTCATCCATTATTTCTTTTAACGAGAATGACAATTTGGTCATTTTATATGTAATTATGTTAACTAAAAGAGCAATTCGGCCATATAAATGACCGAATTGCCCTTTCTCGTTAACATAAATAATTGATGAAGTTAACCTTTGTGGACTAAAATGGCAACGGTGAAATCTTTTTGAACCCACAGGCAAACAATGAAACCTTTGCACTAAACTGGTAAAATGGCTGGCATTTAACTCTTAAACATTAAGTAATCTCGGTAACTAATAAGTGATGAGTATGAGGTAACAGTAAAGAAAAAAATTCTCTAATTAAGTAATAACAAAGTCTCATAATTGTTCAATTTAGTTCACATAATAATCGCTAACTACATAGTAACCAAATTCATATTTCATTTGTCACACATAATTTTATTTCTTTTATAATATTTATAAAAGAATACACATGATTTGAACATGTAATTAAAGTAGCTTCAAATGGATAAAATGGTTCAAAAGTTCAAGTAAAGCATTCATAATCAATTACTAAATGTAAGGATAGCTAACAAAAAAAATGAATCCTTAGTAGGATACTATAATTTATGAACAATAACAGATCAGACACAACGTTTTCACTAGACTCTAAAATTTATATTCTTTCTTAGCAAGCGTGCATATTAACACGAGACTAAACTTTTTATTCTTTATAACAATTACTCTATATATGTCGAAGTGTGGTCCTCTCTCTAACAGAAATTCTTTTTTTTTAATTGAAGCATAATTAAAAAGAAGAGATAATTAAGTCCACTTGGTGGTGGCTATGTATCTTATTACATACACATGCATACCAAAGCTAAAACACTTAGAATACCGTTAAATTAAATATATTAGTGGACAAAGACTTGAAACAAGAGTCATCATATTATAATCATCTTGGTCAAGCGTTTTCATATGTAGATGTGTAGTTGCATATAATATCAAAAATACTTTAGGAACATCAAGGCAATATTAAATATTTAAAATAACAGTGACCATGAAGGCAAAAACAAAACTATCGAATGAATATTCAAATATGAAACGTCAGGCTAAGGGTGGGCGGGGCGCCCATCACTCACCACCCACCTATCACTCACAACTTCCAATCAAGTTTCGCCACGTCATCGAGCTTTATTCCATCACTGGTGATGGATTTTAGTGGAAATGCCCATCACTCACCACACCCAACATCATCAACGGTGTATATAAAAAACCCATCATCATCAACGGTCAATAAGCAAGCAACGTTCGAATAATTGTTTTCAAAACGCGTTGCCGGGATAACGAGTTGTTCATATCACGCGTGGTCGACACCACCGGCGGTGGTGTATAACGCACTAAAACGCATTATGTTTCTTCGATCACGGGGCGCCCCGGGTTACCTAATAGCTGTTAATCTTTGAAACACAAGGAGTAGGTAATTTATGTGCAAAAAGTTATATACTAGGAGCAGGTGTATGTATATGTCACGTATCTTAATTAAAGATTTATATTGGTCATCAAGACACTAATAAAACAATTGGCATCAATGGAGTAGGTGATTACTGATGAAAGCACGCACCCCTTTGTGAAATGAAGATTTGCATGTATTAGTCAATATGGAAGATCAAGTCAATCTTTTATGAAGAAAAAATTGCATTAGGATTTGAGTCCATAAATTTCATCTATACCGTAATGAATGCCAGGGTTATTAAAAAGTATACATTAGGCCTTTCATTATAATACCCTTTTGTGTTGAAAATCTAGTGTAAAAAGTATGAAAAATAGACATAGTTGACCAAATATTCTTCAAAATTTATGATACTTTTCAGCTTTTCAAACCTAAAATTGCCACCCAAAGTGCACTATGTAACCCTATAAGGCAATTAACCGGTACTTTATGCCAGAAGTGGACACAGAATTTTAGAATTTTCATAGTGAGATGACCTTTAACCTGCTAAGCCGGATTAGCTTGCTTAGCTAGACAACCTTCACTAAAATGTGTCTTGTTACTTGTGCCGGCTTAGCCAATACTTTATAATATTGTTTAGTCGGATAAGTTGGCTCAACTAGCTAAGGGGTACCTCACCTTGAAACTTGAAAATTCAGTGCCAACTTCTGATCAAATGTACTGGTGTCTGGCTAATTGCTGGCTAAGGTCACGTGTCACACTTTGATTGATTAGTTTAGTTATAAAAAGGTGGAAAATTTTGTCTATTTTGAAAACTTTTGATGAACTATGTTTATTGATGTAACACCCATGGTTTTATAGCCTAGTGGTATCTTAGAGGTGGGGTGAGGCTTTGGGACCAATAGGTCCTGGGTTCGAATCTCATAGGGGGGTTTTCCCATATTTATTGGGTTTTCTCCTGAATTGGTGTATAGGCATAATTTCTAGTGGAGATGGATATGTTCGGGTGGTTCTACTGATGGCACAATGATATTTCAGTGGTCCGTTAGTGATCCAAATTTGTCGTTCAAAAAAAAAGAAAAATTGTGAAACTGGATTCAGACCTTTAAGAGAGTATCGTAGGGATGAGCAAAATGGATCCGGTACCGGTACCGAATTTACCGAACCGGGTACGTTTTCGGTACCGACTTTTGACATTTTCGGTTCGGTACCGATATTTATCGGTTTTTACCCTCAAATACCGGTACCGTGCCGGTACCGGTACCGAACCGAACCGAACGGGTATATTCGGTACCGTTACCGGTACCCACTTTTGGAGATTTTCGGTACCGGTACTTTCGATTCCGGTACCGGTCGGTACCGAGCTCAGTATCCTTAAAGGCTTTCTTAACAACTAAAATTTTATACCATAGCCTCTACTATACATCTAAATGGAAAATTTTCACACAATTAACCATATATGTTTCATTAAAGCCATCTAATTAATTAAAAAATCTTATCATTTTTTTTAAATCACAATATTGAAACACATATCAATAATGAAAGTTGAGTGATTTTAAAGAAACACTTGATTACCATTGTGTGAAGATTTTTTAAAAAGAAAAAGAAAAAAATGAACTTATTATGTATAGTGTTCATGGATCGTTTGTAACAAACCGGATTTTAACACCTTCATTCCTTGGCCCATGAATTATATGATGAACACCTAATAGGTAATAGTCGTGTTCCGACAGAGAAGATTTGTTTCTGTTTTTTTTTTATCAAACAATGAAGATTAGCTACACTGATAGATGTGAGCAAACATGAAACTAAATCTTTGTGCTGATGAAACCGAAGTATATATAAAAAAAATAAAACAAACCTGAGGATACGCTATCAGCATCAGTTGCACTAATGAATTGAATTGATATGTGTTTTCCAAACAACTCATGAGCTCTATCCAGAATCGACGCACCCAAGTCATTGAAATCGAGCACGTTCTTCTTCATCAAAACCACTTTCCCATTAACTGTCGTCTTGCTTTTCCCATGATTCTCTCCCAACACAAAATTAGCAACCTTGTGCAACATGGTATCCATGCACGTACACGCCTTTGTGTGTTTTTAGAGCCTTAATTTGTTACTATAATTTCTTCACTTCTTTCTGTGCTTTCTTTCTGGAGATCAATGAACTAAGCCTTAACCTTGCAGATGAATGTAAATATGGTATAAACCCAAAAGACTTAAGTTGATTTATAGGATTGAACTATATGTGGGTCCACTTTTGAGGCCTTGAGGGTAAGTATGACCGTGTCTCTAAATGTATGAATTGCTTCCAGGAAATGACCTTGTAAATGATCTTGTCTTTGGATCGCAGTCTATAATAGTGTTCTATCTTAATTCATTTTTGGCATGCTTGTCTTTATAATATGTTACAAGTGGACATTAATAGAGAATAATGAATCACATATCAGAATTTTCATCCTTATCCAGCTATTAACGAGAGAGAGAGAGAGAGAATAATAAAATTTTTATCAAGAGGATTAATTATTAAACATAAAGAAACATAATCTAATAATGACTTCTAATGATAATAAATCTCATCTTATTTATTTATTTATTAATTTTTTTAAAGGAAAAATTTATTAAGTCTCATCTTATTTATGCAGTGTGTTTAAACTAGATTGATGCCAACCCATGACTTTTTTTACCTATGTGGTGTAAGTGCCACGTGGTGCTTCAATGGTTATCAACCCGACGTCTAAAATTTTCAGGTCGTTAAGTTACGTAATAAAATGTAACTAGCAAAAACAAATGCGTGCATTGCTGCGCGGGTACATTGTATACATCGAATGAATTAGTTCAAAAGTTGTGTGATGCATTAACCATATGAAAACGCGCGTTTCGACATATCTGATTGAACTCACCTGTAACATCCTCCCCCGATAGACTTCAGTCCACTCTTGAGGAATAGGATGATCAGATAGGTAAATCCCCGCTAACTTACAAATCTGACTACCTGAAAGGGCCTTAAATGTGAGGCAGTAGACCTGTGTGGCTTGTCTGAAAAACTCAACGACTTCCAGGCCTCCATCCACTCTCGAGATTCGTATTGATCAATTGATCTTTGCGTCCGGCCAGTTCACTAAGTAGACTCACTCTACCAAGGGGCAACAAAGGCTGAAACCTGCCTTCTTCGAATAGCCGGGGTCCGACTTTGATTTCTGATTTCAATGTCATCTCCAGGTTTTGGGCGGCCCGTCTGGTTAGTTCAGCTATCACTGCTGGAAGCCCCTACGGTTGTTTGGTTGCGTACTCCCCGTCCGGCTATCTCATACTCCTAAAGCAGATTTTTTTTTCATATTTCATTTTCCTTCGCCCGTCCATTCCTTTCAAGCGCCCTTAGACTCGTTACGTTGTTCAATTGAACTCGTTGGCTCCGCGCTCTATTCGGTTGGAACCTGATTCGTCGAGAACCATCTCTCATATATTCCCTTCACCAAGTCATCGCCAACAATCCGCTCTTATCCCTTGGTGTCAAAGAGCGAGTTCCTTTCTTGTCTTGCCCAAAAACTTTTTTTATTCTCATTGGAGAAAGACTCTCCCTCTACTTTATTTGACAGGGGCGGAGAATACCATTCTATTAATAACAAGAAAAAAAAAAGTAGCAATTCTGTTTCAAATGGTTTGAGCTTGGAAGCAACCTGCTCTCTAATAGATAGGCGAGAACATACTACTATTGGCTGCTTCGCCTATCGATTCTATTATGGCCGGCTTGGAGACATCAGAGAAAGACTATCATCTCTATCCGGGTACGATCATAGCATAGCTTCATTCATTCGTTGAACCTTGAGGATAACCATTAGCATTGAGGTCAATCACCACACCACCTCTATCATACATACGACATTACACAACGCAAGAGTGCATGGCCAACACACACCTAAAGCGCCTACGTTCCGCTTGCAGCCAATACAACCACAACCTAACTTGCACGAGATTCAACAACCGAAGCTACTGGTAGTCCCGAGGGGATGGAATCCTCCAATAATAGTTAGCAGTACTGAACAAGCGAGTCATCGGTCCGGGGAAAGAAAAGGACTGCCTTTGAAAAAATAAAAAAGGAACTCGCTTAACTCGCTAGGCCTTTGGAACAAAGGCGATTATGAACCTTTATAAGCATTGTGATTGGATCAAAACATAACGTTAATCAAATTTATAACGTACGATCATAACATATTATATGTGACCCGAGTCATACATAGATAATGTAACGGGTATAACAAAAAAGTTGGCACGTATAATCAAAAGAGATTAATTAGAGCTTTTAAAAAGGAAAAAAACCACAATTTGACTCCACTCGGATGAAAACAAATTTACAAAACATTCATAAAATAATCACAAAAACACATTATATTTGACATCATTCGTTTCCCAAAAAAGTTTACGTCGAAACATACGCTAACTCGAATTTATACGAAACGTACATAAAAATATTCACGTAAAAAATGTTTTTTTAAGAAAAAGTATTATATTTAACCTAACTCGTTTACAGAAAAAGTTTACGTCGAAATGTAGAGAAAATGAAATTTATACAGATACGTACATAAAAAATATACACATAAAAAATTAGTTTCTCTTAAGTAAAGGAGGTATACTGGTAAACTTGAAACAAATTATTAGTAAAAAAACCTAATGGCCTAAATACGTTCGTAAAATCGTACCAAGTAGCAGTAATGGCACACCACTACCAACGACCACCAACATCGGAAGAGCTCGTATAAATAAAATAAGTAAAAAATAAAAAAGAATGAAAAATAGACGTAAAATCATTGAATCATGCACGTCCGTTCTGGTGCGTTAATGCGAAGAAATTAGACATAAACGTAAAACGTAGAAAAAATAACTAAGTCGACTTAGGACCCGCACGTTGCGATGAACTTGTCAAACGGAGAAAAATAGACGCGTTGCGACTAGCGTATTAAATGGGAAAAAACAGACGAAAATACGTTGAACCCTACATGCACGTTGTGGCGTGTTGACTCACAAAATTTATGACGAAACGTAAACCGGAAAACTTGCAAAAGATGAAAATATAAAAGTGTTAGGGTTAAATTGTAAAAGATAAAAAGCTTTGGATTAAAAGGAAAAAAGTCAAGGGGTTAAAATGCAAAAGAAAAAAAACCTTTTTAGGTTAAAAATGAAAAATGCAACTTTTAAAAAAAAACCCAATCCACATGTTACAACAACAAACGGAGAAAAATAGACGCGTTTCGACTGGCCTGTTAAACGGGAAAGAACAAACGAAAATACGTTGAATTCCACATGCACGTTGTGGCGTGTTGACTCACAAAATTTAGAACAAAACGTAAAACGGAAAACTTGCGAAAGATGAAAATATAAAAGTGTTGGGTTTAAATTGTAAAAGATAAAAAGCTTTGGGTTAAAAGTAAAAAAGTCAAGGGGTTAAAATGCAAAAGAAAAAAACCTTTTAGGTTAAAAATGCAAAATGCAACTTTTTTTTGAAAAATCCCCAATCCACATGTTACAACAACATAATGCATGAACATGATGCTAATTTATAGGTTGGAAATATTGTTTGAACTAAGTGTCTTAGATATAATTATATTATATTATTGAAGGGTATTAGATATAACACAATTATCAACTTTAGGTGATTAGTGATTTGGGTTTTTATTTTCTTTTAGTTTTTGTCCTTTTGCTTTTCCTTTTTGTCTTTTTGTAATTTTTATATTCACACCTCTCAACTTTTAGCATTAGTATTTATAACCCCTCAACTTTATAAAGACTTTATAATCGAGTTTTACGCATTTATTTTTATGTACATGTGAGTATAAATTCAAGTTGAGAAATTTTTCGACGTAAATATGTATATTTTCCTGGAAATGAGTCGGGTAAAAAATAATTTGCTCTTATGCTTGTTATTATGTACGTTTTCGATTGTTCTACGTTTTGACGTAAATTTATTTTTTCTGAAAATGAGTCGAATTAAATATAAGACGTTTTCGTGCTTATTTTTATATAGTTTTAAGTTGGTCTACGTTTTGACATAATTTTTTCTCAAAACACGACGGCAATGCGCAGGGCAATTTCCTGGTAACACTATATACTTAGAATATCTATTTACAGGGACTATGGTAATCAGAATCAGTAATCAATAACAATTCAAGGTTTGATTTGGTATCAGAGCAAAATCAAACCTCATTTTTTTACGGCACCAATAACAAATCTATTGCTGCCACCAACAAAACATATTGCCGCCACCAACAAAATCAAACCCAGGTTTTGCTGCAAGAAATCTTGGTTCTGTCTCCTGCCTTCTGCCACCAATAACCAACAACCCTACTGCCTTTTACCGCCAATAATCAACAACCATCCTGCTGATCATCCAGGTTCTTTCTTTGTTGCATCTCTACTGTTGACACCCAACTGTTGTTAAATCACAGCCAACAACCCAAGTATTGTTAAATCACAGCCAAAGCCCTACTACCGATCACCCAATTTCTGTCTCTATTTCATCTCTACAGCCAACAACCTAACTGCTGTTAAATCACAGCCGACTAACATGGTTGTTGTCACACCCTATACAAATCGATAAAAGGTTATCCATAACTCACATCAATTCAATTTCACCCTAAACCTACAAATTGTGGATACTTGAAACAAATAGTTGAACCTTTTCTTGCTTCCCATAATCTTCTTGGGTATGTGGACGACACTATTTCATGTCCTTCAGACAAAGTTATAACTAGAACTACTGCCTTTCTCAACCCTAGCTATGATCCATGGGTTGTTAGCGATGCACATGTATGGCTGCTCATCATTAACACAATTTATAAAGAATCTTTTCAACATGTTCAAGGAAAAACTTCTCGTGAGGTATGTTTTTTTCACTAGAACGAGCTTATGCACCATTTTCTTCGTCTTATGATTTTACTCTCAAAAGTTAGCTGTGTGAATCACAATGAAAGGTGATGAAAAACCTACTAACTACTTGGCAACGGCCCAAGAGTCTGCTACTACTCTAGCTAACATAGGAGACCCGATGAAAGATAAAGATCTAGTCATGTTAATTGTTAGAGGACTTCGTGAAGAATACAATGGTAATAAGGCAAATCTCCTAGCACGATTCCCTCTTGTTTCCTTTACATGGTCTTTTAAATGACTTTGGTTACATAAAGTCCACAACCTATCAATACCAATGCCACACAACACCACCCCTCAAGCCTTCATGGCTGATGCTGCTAATGAGGCACCTGTGACCTCCACACTAGCCTCACCCTTAACCCTAGAGGCAATTCAGCAATAGATCATCAATCTTCAAGTTATGGCTACTCAACGTGGTAATCAAAATAAACCCTATGGTTCCCTCTAATTCACTCTCACATGCATATTTTACTTCTCGTTCTTTCAACAACAACCATGGTGGTGGTCGAAGCTCTCAAGGACACGGCAATTCTCATGTCAATAAGAACAATCGTCGAGATAACACTGGTACCACGTCAATTTTCTTAGGTGGCTGCCACTCAGAATATTGTTTAGAGTCATTGTAACAGGTGTGGTATTGGTCATCTTCTGACTTAGTTTCCAAATCAACAAGGGTCATCGCGTGCATCCCCACAAGCTAACTATGCAGCTCAATCAGATTTTGGTTCTCAAACCAACTTTACTTGATTCCTTGACACCAAAGCAAATGGACATGCCTCTCCCGACTTATCTAGTCTCGACAAATCTGAGGAATGCTATGGTAATGATTCTCTCCTTGTTGGTAATGGTAATCTTTATCCATTTGTCATATTAGTTCCACCAAAATTTACTCACCCCATAGAACCTTTAACCTAAATAACATACTCCATGTCCCTGAACTAAAAAAGAACCTTTTATCTGTTCAACAATTTTGTCATGATAATAATATCTTTTTTGAATTTCACTCTTCTTTCTTTGTTTTGAAGGATGAGGTCGACTTGCACCTTTTTTCAGGATCTGTACTTCATTCGCCTACTTCGTTTTCAATTACTTCCAAATGTTTCCTTCGTCGTGGTTAAAGCTTCTTCAACTACTTGGCATCAACGTTTAGGCCATCCTCATGCTAGAGTTTTTCATTTCGTTGTTTCTCATTGTTCTTTACCTATTTCTGATAAACTTTCGTCTTGTCAATTAGGCAAGTCATCAAAACTTTCTTTACCAAAATCAACTTTTCATAGTACAAATATGCTGGATTTGATTTATTCTAATGTTTGGAGGCCTTCGCCTGCCTTGTTTGTTGATGGTTTTCTCTACTTTTTATTATATGTTGATCATCACTCTAGATACATGTGGTTTTATTTGTCAGCACAAAAGTCTGATGTACATTTTGCGTTAACTAGTTTCATAAATATGGCAGAAAGACAATTTAACACTAAACTTAAAAAGCATTCAGTCTGACTGGGGATGAATTTCACAATCTTACTCCGTTTTTCAGTAAACTTGACATCATTCATCGTCGTCCGTATCCTCACACAAGTGAACAAAATAGGACTGTTGAACGACGTCATCATCATGTTGTGGAAATTGGACTCACACTCCTGGCCAGTCCAATCTTCCTCCATGATTATGGCAGTTTGCCATTGAAATTGTTGTTTACCTCATTAACCGACTTCCCTCCCAAGTCCAGTCCAACAAGTTGCTTATCGAATATATTTTTCAACGAAAACCCGATTATTCTTTTCTTCGGGGTTTTGGGTGTCAATATTTTCCCTATCTTCGTCCGTACAATCCTCACAAAATTGACTTCCAAGCCACTATAGGTTTACATTACCTGACATGTTTTCTTTAATGAAAAGATATTTCCCTATTACAACCCAGTCATTGCACCAACACCGCCTAACTCTGAACCACCCTATATCTCTATTTCCCCTAACCCGACCTATATCCCATCCGACTCTCCTGCCACACCCAACCCTGACCTTACCACCCCAACACCTTCCCCCACGTCCTCGCTAAACCCACAACTGAATCCACCAACTGACCCACCATCCATTCCCACCTCCACCAGGACCACGACCCCCAACCTATGCCCCAATCTAAAAATGACCAACTCATACAATTCGGCTTCCCTATACTGCCAAAACTTTTACATCCTTACCCATCGAGCCCACCTCAGTTACAGCTGCCAACAGTTCTTCGAAGTGGCGTCATGCCATGGCTGAAGAGTTGTAGGCACTTTATAAGAATGGGACTTTGCCGCTTGTTCCCCGTGTTAAAAATACTAATGTGGTTGATTGCAAGTGGGTTTACAAGTTAAAAACAGACCAAATTGGGAAGCTTGGTCGTTACAAACGGCTTATTTCTAAAGGATTTCATCAGCATTTACAAAGGAACAGATCATAGAAATCCAAAACATCTACCAGATGATTGATCCAGAATAACAGACTTTTACAAGCTCTGATCTAAACCACTGCCCAAGTTACAGTTTGCTTTACAAGCACTATTAAAACCAAAGGTCTGATATTGCAAGCCCTGATGAAGACTAAAGACAAATACAAACCAAGGTCTGATGAAAACCAACAGAGGATAGGCTCATCAGTGTTTTGTTTATAATCAGTGTTCTCAATGTAATAGTGTCTGTGATAGCAGAGGTTAAGTTTAGCAGTGGTTCTAGTTAGTTATATTTGTTAATGTTGCTTTTACCTCTGACGTTATCAAAAGATGCTCAGAGGTTAGGATTGTACTATAAATAGACAATGCGTTGTACTGTTCTATTCATCTATTAAGTTTGAAAGCATGATGATGATAGCAATCTTTCATTAGTTGTGTTAAAAGTTTTCGAAGTTCCGTTGCATTTCACTTTGATAAAACTACTTTCATTGATCCATTTTACAAACATACATAACTAATTCAAACTCAGATCCTAACAATTGGTATCAGAGCTAGATCAATCAAATTGACGTAACCATCAATTTGATTTGAACAGATCAGCTCTCCCTGCTAATTTGTTTGTTTGTTTTCATTGGAAGACAAAGTTTATCTACGTTTCAAAGTTTTTAAACAAAATATGTTTGTAAACAATCAGAATGTTGCAAAACACACAGGATTCCAACAAAACTGGATCCATGTTTAAACCTCTGATGCTTGTCAGAAATTAGTATTACCTATGGCAACATCGGAAGGGTCATATTCTTGCTCAGCAAAACATCGGTTGCTGGAGGTTAGTTGTATTTGGACCACATGTTCCCATGGTTCTAAGTACAGAAGCCCAACAAAACAAGTGCCTAATACTCCTGAAAATTACTCCAAGCAGGATTTCCAAAAAAATGAGTTAGATGCTAAGGCTTTTAGCATTGTTGCTTCAGCTTTGCCTAACGAAATCTATGCTGGACTGTTGCACTGCAACAGTGCAAAGGAGTTATGGGATGCCTTAAAAGAGCAATTCAGTGGGACTGAGGAAGTAATACAAAACAATAGAGAAGTCTTAAGTCAACAATACAAAACTTTTTGTCATGTCAAAGGAGAGTCTCTAACCCAACAATTTGAGAGATTTAGCTGTCTCATAAGTGAACTATAGCTGGTTAATGTTGAATTTTCTAATTCAATAGTGAACAGTCGTTTCCTTAGATCATTACCAGATAAGTAGGACAATATATCTTTTGTGAATCAAAACTCTGTTGGGTTTAAAGAAATGAATCTTACACAGCTTCACGGTAGGCTCTTCACATATGAGAGAGAGATGCTCAAGAAAAAGAAGCTGCAGGAATCTAGCAAAGTTGCTGATGACTATGCATTTGGTAGCGCAACACTTCTAGGACAAGAAGAGGGTTCTGGCAGTGGTAATGATCAGGGTTATGATCATTTCATTGATATAACCTCTGGTGGTAACTCAACTCTGATTCTTACTCACCCAACTATGCATTTGCTGCTAGTGGGGAAGGCCAAACCTCTGATAACTTATCCTTTGAGTTGAATGGTCTTCAACACTTTGAACCATCTGATTTAGAAGAAATGGACATTCTGCACCAGATGGCTCTACTAAGTGTTAGAGATAGCAAGTTTTATAAAAGAACTGGTAGAAAGTTCTCAGGGTTGCATGGGGGGTTAAAAGTTGGGCTGGATAAATAAAAAATTAAGTGCTATAAGTGTAATAAGCTAGGACACTTTGCTAGGGAATTTAGATCTCAAACTTCTGGACCTACTGTGGACACATCCTGGCCCTAGACCTCAACACACACAAAGCACTACTCATTATTCCCAATATACCCCTGCTCCTCATATGCAAAGCACTACTCATTTTGCACACCCTGCTACCACTGTTTATGTGCATTATGTTCAAACCACTGTTCCACAGATTCCATATATTCAAACACCATATCCTCAAGTGCATGTGCAACCTGCACCTCATGTCACTCAAACTACTCAAACCACTGCTTCGGCAGAGGTTAACCAGCAAAGCTTTTTCACACAAGGTTGTGTTGATTGGAGTAGTTTGCCTAAGGAGTTGGCTGATGAAAATTTTGCTCTAGTAGCTAAAAATGATTTTTGCTTTATGGCTCTAGATACAATAGTTGAAGGTGATGAATATGTGGAAGAAGTGTCCAAGTCTGATGTGTCTGAAGTTTATGATGAAACAGTTGTTACAAAAGAGGATGTTGATGAAGATGTTAAACCTCTTTCTGATCCATGGGATACGAGTGTGTGTGAGGGTGATTGTGACTGTGCCATGATAGCTGCTGCTAATGTATCACCTCAGATCCTTAAAGATCTATGTTCAGAGAAATGCGTAATTGCTTTTCCTAACATAAAAAAGGTGAATGAAAATGTTAGAAACAAAATTTTAGATGATGAACTACATTTTGAAAAACTCACAAAAGAGCTGAAATCAAAATTAGTTAACAAGGAATCTGAAATCAGCAGTCTAAAACATGTGGCAATCCAAACTATGATAGAAAAATATCAAGGTTGCAAAAAGGAGTTGGAATCTACCCAGATCACTTGTGAAAAGTGGGTAGAATCCTGCAAAGGTTATGAGGTCATGCTTGAAAATCAAATCAAAAGTAACATAAAATTTGGCATAGGATTCAGGAAAAATGACCAAATTTCTGAAAATGTTACTGTTAATGAATCTGGTGTGGTAGAAATTGTACCAACAAACTTGGCAGGTGAAGAAATCAAGGTCACTGATAAAAATGGAAACAAAATCATTTTAGAAAAACATGAGGGATCTTCAACATTTGAGGAAGTTAAAAGATCTCAATTCAAACCCACATGGTCTGATGAATGTGACATCCTTGAAAACTTCAAGCCAATGGATTTTTCAACCATTGATGGTGTTAAAGCACCAAAGGCAAGAGTAATCCCTATCAAAGATCTTCCAGCAGATGTTACAATATCTATTGAAAAGAAGTCTGAAAAAGGGAAGAAGAAGAAGAAGAAAGAAAAGGTTAAAAACTTGTTTTATGATTTTTGTGAAAAGAAGAATCATGTTACTCAAAACTGTTTTCTTCTAAAAGCTTATGATATAAACAAAACAAGTATAATACTAAAGTCTTCAAACTGTATCATCTGTGGCAAAACCTATCACATAACTCATGAGTGTGTTTATCTTCAAAACTTTGACATCAAAAGAAAAAAATATTAATTAAAAACTCTTAAGAGTCCAATTTCAAGCTCTGTTAGAAATAATTCTAACTAGACCTTTGAATCTGTTCAAACAACTGTTACAAAAGCTTTGAACAAACCCTCTGTTCCTAGAGAGGTACAAGTGACAGATGCACCACCTGCAAGCATGTACCCAAGAGGATATGGCCAACCTGTGTATCAAAAGCTTCCTCTTAGTTATGAGGGTTACAAAAAACTCTCAAAGCCAAGAGTTAACGGCATCCTCATGGTTACCAACATCTGATAGGAAATGGTCCACAACAGTGGTTACAAAAATCTGATCCAACCACTGTCTATCTTCCTGAATTTGAGATTGGACACTCTGTGACCCCATCCAAAGCCATTTTGGCTTTAGAGACCCACCTAAAATAATTGTTTACTAATGTGCATGGAGCTTCTATTTGCCTTGACAGTTTATGGTATGTAGATAGTGGAGGCTCTAGGAACATGATAGGATGTAGAGCCCTTCTCAACGACTTCATGGCACATAGAAGGGGTGATATATCTTTTGTTAACAATTCAAAGGGGAAGGTGTTATGGTCAGGGACTGTTCAGGCTGGGAAACTCAAATTTGAACATGTTAATCTCATTGATAATCTAAATTCAACTTGTTGAGTGTCTCATAAATGAGTGATAAAGGATATGAATCCTTCTTCACAAAGAAAACATGTCAAATTTTAGGACTAGAAGTTGTTCAAAAGATTGATCAAATCATTGCTGAGAGTAAAGAACAACTTGTTGCTCATAGGAGTGGCAATGTGTATGTGGTTGATATGTTAAAGGATAATCCAATGTCTAATGCATGCCTTGTAACATTCGTAAAAAAATGAATCCTAAAACCCGACCCATTTTTTTAACTCGATCCGTTTTCATATTCCACGTAATTTTGTTTAACGTTTAAGCAATAAAATGTCTTGGATTCTATGTTTTGATCAAACATGTTATCATATCTGGTGACTTATAGTCTTATACATGTTTTATACAACCTTGTAAATTAATTTCCATGTATTTTGAAGCAACCCTCCATATCTCTAAGGTCTAAAACTAAGGTTTTCCTTAAGTTAATCAAAAACTTTTAAGACTTCGTGAACATACCTAGCACATCATATCCTAACCTTCTTATCATCCTAACTTCATTATATATATGCCTTAAGATAAGACATTGTGTTTTGGAGGGTTTAGATGTAAATGATAGCAAAGAAGCTCTACATGTCGTACTCTTAGTTTTGTCATAAGATGACTTTCGGGTGACTTTCTTTCTCCATCCTTGAGCTATCATTCTGTTCCATTCAAAGCTCCAAGATATACTTGATATACTAAGGATCAAGTAGGTTCAAATTATGAATAAAACTGAGCTCCAGCGTAACGGGAATCACAAACACAAGTTTTAGAACATAAACCTCGACCCGCATCTAGACCCAAGGTTTAATCCCAATTCTCGACATCATGGATGTTGGATTACTCTCTTCCATATGATAGTACTCTAAAAATAATGGACGTAGGCGAAAACCGTGCGCGAAACGGAGTTATAACGAAGCGGGAATCGCGAAAACAAGTTTGGTGTTTGTTGCTGATTTGAAAGACGCGAAAATCTTGTTTTAAGGTCATCCCACATCGCCCCAATCACCAATTTGTAGCTCCATTTCACACCTATAAATACCCTTGCTTGGTTCTTTATAGCTTGCAACTCCTAGTTTGAGTATAAAAAGTGGAATAACCAAATTTGGTGGCTCCACAAGCACAATACCCCTTTGGGTGTGGTGTGTAGTAGTTTTTATTTCCACTTTCGACGAGGAGGTGCCGTCCTTCAAGCTCTTCTCATTTTGTAAAGTTTTTCTTCGAGGTAATCTTCCTTTCTTTGTTCTTTTATTTTTTTATTTTTATTTTTGTTTTAATATTCATTTATTTATTGCTTTCTTAGTTTAATTAGTTTAGTTTAGGTTCTTAGTTAAGGAGCATTAGGCTCGTTAAGGTAGCCTAGTTTACGCTCGCCTTTAGGCTTGTCGTACCCTTGTAGAGGTTTGTTAGGCTCAACGAGTCTAACATATCATGTTCGTTCATTTAGCTATGCTTAGCATAACGTTTACTTTTTTTGTTGCATTCGTTTGTCTAGCTGAAATCACGCTTATCAATTGGATTTTCTCCTTATTCTCGTGCGGTTTTTCACTAAGGATTAAAAACGCAAACAGTGTGAGTGAATTCTTACAACTTCCCTTTTTTATTCATGTTTTGGGGTGTATCATGTGTCGTTAACATATTTCGTTTATTCAAACAATTGTGCTATTACCATTATATGATCTAACGTGTGATGTAAATGTTGTTTTGTTGTATTGCGTGTTTACATTTTTGTCAGTTGCGTGCAATTCATTCATTAGGCCCATCAGTTCCTCGTTGGAGACGAGTTGAGCATCAGGTGCCTCATTAGATCAGCTCCGTTTGATTGAGCCTTGATCTCATTGTTCATCATTTGTCATATTTGTGTGTGCATTGATTTATAATATGTGGCTTGTGGTTAGATTTACATATGCGGTTACTCATATTTGGTTCATGCACATTTTTATTTAAATAACCAATATAATTAATTTTTTTCCAATGTTTAAATAAGATTCACTCGCCAACTTTTGTTGACCCAAAAACCATTTTTACACATGATACAGGTGAACAGGTTGAAGCAAGGAACACCTAGGAATTTGCCTTAGAAGAAAAATAAAGAGTTCATGAATGTTGTGTTTAGAACATGTTGTGCTTGTATGTTTATTGTAATTTCTCCTTTAAATTGCAAATAAATATGAAACTTTATAGTAAATGTCATGAGCTTTAATGAAACCCAATCATGCCCCGACTACCATTTTCCGCTGCGGGTCAGGGTGTGGACAGATTGGTATCAGAGCTTTTGACTATAGGGATATAGGATAGGCTATTAGACCTTTAGAGCCTATACTATAGTCGATTAGATTTTTAATTGCTTATGTGGTTACATGCAAACTTATGATGTTTATTTGTTTCATATTTGCGACACACACAAATGCATGCAAGCACTTCCACTATCATTTTGTGTAATACTTAATGAGTTAAACATATTGTCAAACATAACATGCTTACATATACATTCATCACGCACGTTTCAATTCTCACATATTCAAATCATTCTCATATTTTCTTTATTCAAGATTTTGTGATGTTTTCGTTTTTTCGATCTCATCAAAGTGAGTTTTACGATGGGCATGTAGTAACTGGAAGGGTACAAGTATCGGTAGTCGGAACATCCTGTCTAGGTTGGCATGCGTATAAATCAAATATAACGGAGTAGTTTACCTACCTGGGGACTAACAATGAGAGTACGAAGGACCTATTAGGCCAAAGCATGCCACACCAAACGTCGTTCGAACTAACCCCACTTTGAGTTGTCACTATGTCTATACCAGGACACCCTCCGACCTTATACTTTGCAATCATGTTTTACGATTTTCATTCGGGTGGCGCAAGTGTTAACAGGCCAACCCCAATGTGAACCCTACCAGAGCCCAGTAGTCATGGGGGCCCACATGACTACCAAGGCCAAGTATGGGGACATATGGGGGCACAAACATGAGCAAAGCCCAAGACATCCTATGGATGTAGCAAATTTATTTTTTTCATTTGTTTTGTGGATGTTCATTTTATACGACACATGACACCTATATGTCAAACTCATACTCTCGATAGGTATTCCTTGTAGATGTCATCTAGTCACTCTCGTAGAGGTAGGAGATCAGGAAAATCTCGCGAGCGCATGGCTGCCCAAATCGCTCAAAAAATGGCTACCGTAATTCCCAACACCATAGTTCAAGTCCAACAAACCCTTGCCGCTAATCCATCAACCCAATCAACCAAGAAGATCAAAATGTTGTCAACCCTCCCCCAAATACCACCAAGTGCACCTACAAGCACTTCAATTCATGTGACCCTCCGAAGTACGAAGGTACTGAGGGAGTCACTGCTCTCCTTCGATGGTTCGAAGAGATGGAGAGTACCTTCCTCAACTGTGATTGTCCCAACGACCGCAAAGTAGGCTATGCTACTGGACGCTTGTATAGAGTAGCCCTCATGTGGTGGAATGCTGAGAAGGGCAGACGAGGCATCGAAGCCACTGTAGCCCTAACATGGGAAGAATTGAGAGAGCTTATGACTAGACGTTTCTGTCCAAGAAGTGAAATAAAGAAATTAGAGGACGAGTTCTATTCATTAAAGAAAAAAGAGGGAGATCACATAACCTATAACAAGAGGTTCCTCGAGCTGAATCAAATGGTTCCAAATTGTTTCACCCCTCTCTACCGCCTGATCGAGCACAACATTCGGGGTCTTCCTCCAAAGATTCAAGACCCTGTGATGAGTACTACACCTGCAACTTTGGAAGCAGCAATGGAGCTAGCTACAAAGCTCACCGAAAACCACATTACGAATAGAGACTTCAAAGATGAGAGGAAGAAAGAAAAAACACCAACCGAAACCTCAAACTCAACCCAAACTGAATCCTCTTCCCAACCCACTACTAAGAGAAAGCGAGACGGGCAAAATTTTGCTATCACTCAAGGCAATCAACCAGTCCCACAAGCCGTACCACTTCAAGCTATCCCAATCACTCAAGTAGCACCCAACTCAGCTTACCCAAATAAGAAACCCTACATTCGACCTCACCCTCAATGCAACACCTGCCTTAATCTCATTGTTCATCATTTGTCATGTTTGTGTGTGCATTGATTTATAATATGTGGCTTGTGGTTAGATTTACATATGCGGTTACTCATATTTGGTTCATGCACATTTTTATTTAAATAACCACTATAATTAATTTTTTCCAATGTTTAAATAAGATTCACTCACCAACTTTTGTTGACCCAAAAACCATTTTTACACATGATACAGGTGAATAGGTTGAAGCAAGGAACACCTAGGAATTTGCCTTAGAAGAAAAATAAAGAGTCATGAATGTTGTGTTTAGAACATGTTGTGCTTGTATGTTTATTGTAATTTCTCCTTTAAATTGTAAATAATAAATATGAAACTTTATAGTAAATGTCATGAGCTTTGATGAAACCCAATCATGCCCCGACTACCATTTTCCGCTGCGGGTCAGGGTGTGTACATGCCTGTTCTTGGTTGCTTTAAACAAAGAGACAAAGTTATGGCATAGAAGACTAGGACACACAAATCGGAAAACTATCACCACACTCTCAATACAAAATCTTGTAAGAGGTTTACCCTCAAAACAATTTACTTGTGAAGATCATTGTGTTTCCTCTTTGAAAGTCAAACAACATAAAAGTTCTTATAAGTCAATTGAAGAGTCAAAACAAGCCAGTGTTTGTCACTGCTGCACATGGACTTGTTTGGCCCTGTAAAAATCATGAGTCTCAAAAAGAAAAGATATGGTATTGTCATTGTAGATGATTTTTCAAGGTTCACATAGACATTTTCATGCACTCTAAAGATGATACTGTTGGCATTTTGCAAAATTTTGTAAAACAAGTTGAAAAGCAATTTGACCTCCTAGTAAAAGTTTTTAGAAGTGACAATAGGACAGAGTTTAGGAATAAGGAGTTGGATGCATTATGTGGGTCAAAAGGGATAGTTAGACAATATAGCATCCCAAGGACTCCAGAACAAAATGGGGTGGTTGAAAGGAAAAACAGACATTTAATTGAATCTACAAGAACAATGCTTGCGGACTCAGGTTTACCCTTATCTTTTGGGTAGAAGCTGTAAACACTGCTTGTGATGTGCAGAACAGAGTTTTAATCAATCACAGGCATCAAAAGACTGCCTATGAGATTTTAAATAAAATCAAACCTCTGATCTCATATTTCAAAATCTTTGGCTACGTATGTTTCATTTTAAACATAAAAGATTCCATTTCAAAGTTTTCAGCCAAAGTAGATTGTGGTTATTTTCTAGGATACTCAACCACTGCTAAAGCTTACAGAGTTTTTAACTCTAGGACCAAGTGTGTTGAAGAAACTTTGAATGTAAAGTTCAATGAACTTTCCTCATTAAAAATCCCAGCAAATCCTGCTGAACTTTTTGACCTAGACAAATTTACATTTGAAGATGTGTCTATCAAGACTGACCCTGCAGGTACATCACAATCTTCCTATCAAGATTAAGGATATGACAGTGTGCTTCCACATTTTAGAGTCAATCCATCCATCAGAGGAGCAAATGTTAACAACAACTGTGAAAACTCTGCCATTGTTGGCTCAACAGTGGTTGACCCACAAACCTCTGCCAGCTCACAAAACCAAACCATTGTTGATAAAAGTCCATTCTCTGTGAACAGTAATCAACCATCATTTACACCCATTCCACCTATACCTCCACCTCCATTTCAAACAGATGTTGGCACTTCAAAATTGCCAACAGATGTTAGCTCAGATGATACCCATCTGCAGTCTTCAACTCAAAATGCCATCATACCAGATAAGGGAGATCTAATCTACCTTAAAAGTTATCCATCTGATCAAATCATTGGCAACATCAATGATGGGGTGCTAACAAGAAGCCAATCCCAAACATTTGTCTTTTTGCTGGTTTTCTATCTCTCACACAACCTATCAAGTACCAAAAGGAACTGAAAGACAGTAGTTGGGTAGAAGCTATGCAAGAAGAACTCCTTCGATTCAAAAGATAACAAGTATGGGAACTTGTACCACTGGGTAAGGATGTATGTCCAATTGGCACAAAGTGGGTCTTCAAGAACAAAACTGATGAAAGGGGTATTATTGTCAAGAATAAAGCTAGGCTTGTGGTTCAAGGTTATAGACAAGAAGAAGGCATAGACTATGATGAAACCTTTGCTCCTGTGGCAAGATTAGAACCCATCAGATTATTCTTAGCCTTTGCTGCCAACCATATCATCAAGGTATTTCAAATGGATATCAAAAGTGCATTCTTGTATGGTATGATCAAAGAAGAGGTATATGTTTGTCAACCTCCTGGATTTGAAGCTGCATTTTATCCTGATCATGTCTACAAGCTTAATAAAGCTTTGTAGGGCCTGAAGCAAGCACCAAGAGGCTGGTATGAAAATCTTTCCACTTTTCTCTTATCCATTTGTTTCACAAGAGGTAAACTTAATAAAACCTTATTTTTGAAATGGAGAGGAAAAGATTGATGCTTGTCCAAATTTATGTGGATGACATCATTTTTGGATCCACATGCACTGCCATGTGTGAAGAGTTTAGGCAACACATGGCAGCAGAGTTTGAAATGAGTGCAATGGGTGAGCTCCAATGTTTTCTTGGTCTCCAAGTAAAACAATTGCACAATGGTACATTCATTCATCAAAGTAAGTATGTCAAAGAACTACTCACCAAATTTGATATGAATGATTGTAAACCATGTAGCACACCCATGGCAACCTGAAAGCTTGTCACTGTTGATAACAAAGATGACTTGGTTGATCAAACTCTTTACAGAAGCATGATTGGGTCTTTGTTGTACCTAACTGCTTCTAGGCCAGACAACATGTTTGCAACATGTGTTTGTGCCAGATCCTAGTCAGCACCTAGAAAGTCTAATCTTATTGCTGTGAAGAGGATATTCAGATACATAAAAGGTACTCCCACACTTGGTATCTGGTATCCTGCTAATGGAAACATTGAGCTTTCAGGTTATTCAGACAATGATTTTGTTGGTTGCCACACTACAAGGAAGTCCACATCATGGGGAGTTCAGTTCCTAGATGATTGCCTAGTGTCCTGGCAAAGAAAAAAAGCAAGTTCCAGTATCTACATCCACTACTAAGGCTGAATACGTTGCTGCTGTGAGTTGCACTGCTCAACTCTTGTGGCTTCAAAATCAATTGATGGATTTTGGTGCAACTGCTTTAAAGACTCCTCTCAAGTTAGATAGTCAAGCAGCTAAAAACATCATCAAAAATCCAGTGTCCCATTCCACAACAAAGCATATTGATATCAGAAATCACTTTTTGAGAGATTGCTATGAAAAAGGTTTGATTTCTCTACATCATGTTCCAACTAAAGATCAATTGGCAGATGTTCTAACAAAAGCATTAGATACATCCACCTTTAAAAGTCTGATCTCTAGGATTGGTATGCTATACATGGAATAAAAACAAACTTTTGTCTTCCATGTGTAAATAGCATTAAAATATTTTCAGAAAATCAAAAATCCATCCTTAAAATAATTTAAAATTGAAAGTTTCAATAAATCTAAAAAGTCTATTGATAACCATTGTTTTCTTAAACCTCTGGTTGGGTTGGAAAATCTATTCACTGCTCAAAGTGTATCCTCTGGATCATTTATCCATCCACTGGTTGGTCAAACCACTGTGTTGACCCTATCCACTAATAGTGTTAAAATCAGCACTGTTCCCATCCACTGATGATACACATCAGTGGTTTCCCAAACAACTGTCTTCCATTACTATCAGAGGATACACGCGGACAGATGTTAGCCATCAGATCTTTGCAACAGATGCCACATCATCACTCAGTTTTTCACTTTATAAAACCTTGTTTTATCCAAAACAGAGTTTTCCACTCTGTTGTATCGAATTCAAAATTCTCAAAGCGGTTTTCTTCAATCTTCTTCTTCGCAACTCTCTTATACTCAAACCTTTCATCATGACGCTCATAATCAAAACTCCTCACAATTACACTCCCATTGTTGAAGAAACTGACAAATAACCAGGCGTATCATACCGTGATCAGAATCTTAAAGGAATCTAAGTATAAGGGTATCATGGAGATCAAAACCACTATATATCTTGATACGCTCTGTCAGTTCTGGGCTAACGCCGAGCATTAAACCCAGAAAAATGTTACTTATGGCATCACTTCAAAGGTTGGTGAATCACTCATACAAATTTCCCCACCAACCATATCCACAATATTTTGGTTAAATGACCTAGATCATCCCACCACCTTCTCAATAAAAGTACTTCAAGATTAATTAATTAAACGGGGTTATGACGGTTAGCTTACAAGTAAAACTATCTACAAACCTAATTTCCCTGCTGAAATGAAATTCTTTTACCATACACTGTTAACATGTTTGTCCGCCAAAACAACTGCTTTTAATGAAATACCATTGAACATGCAGTACTTGGGATGTGCTATTTTAATAAAGTCAAATTTTAATTTCTCCCAAGTATTGTTCAATGATCTGGTGGCAAACTACAAAAACATTAAAAAGGGTAAAGCTTTTCTCATGCATCCAAGACTTTTGAGTGTTTACATTCAATCACAAGTCTGTCAAAAGGATGCTACTCAAGGTGTGATAAGCCCAGTTGGCAGTCTCACTCATGAAACTTTTACAAGAATAACAAATCAATCCAAAGTTTCTAAAACACAAGTAGAGGGGGATGATCAAGTTTTAGAAAAACAACCTGTTCAAGCTCAACCCTCTGTTATTGAGCCCACTGCTCCTGGTGATCATAACACTACGACCAGTGCTTTGAAACCCACACCAGCAATTTCCGAAAAGAAAACTTCCAAATCCAAGGAGCCCACCAAAACCAAACAACAGAAAAGGGGTCCTCTGGAAGATGAGATCCTAAAGGTTAACCTAGTGACAGCACCAAAGTCACTTGAAACCGCTGCTACTACTTCCTCACAGCATATGGTAGAAAGATCTCAAACCATTAGCCTACCTCCTCTTGTATCCTCACAAAATGATCAAGTTGTAAGCACACGGACACCAACTTATGAAGCTCTAGAACCACTTGGATCTATCTTCCACAGCCCCTTTCCCAGGGCAATGTCTCTTTCTACTCCACAACCCTCACCAACAAATCTTCCACCTACTATTTTACCTCTGTTGAATGCAATAGACATGGATCAGACACATAACAGTTCCTCTCACTCACACATTACTAAGAGTTTTCTTCTACATGTGACTAAGTCTGATACTCTTGTCTTTGTTATCCCATCAACAGCTGAGAGGCTACATCCCTTGGGTTAGAAGTAACCCTTGGTGATTTTTTCAAGTGAAGCAATCACTACAATTGCAGAACTTCTTGTTTCTCAATTGGACAGTGGTTCCATCATTAAGACCTCCTTGAAGGTAACAACTGTTGAGGTTACAACTGTAACCTCTGATCCAGTTGGAAGTCCCCAGTACCAAGAAAAAAGGAGCATATGTGTCTGAAAGTTTAAAGCTAACTTTCCCTAATGATAACACAGATAAAACTACCACTGGTGGGAGTTCAGATGATCCTATTAAATTAGGTGATGAGCTAAGATACAAGGAATTGACGTGGAGGATGACATCAATGGAATCCTCCATTGGTGAACGTAAAACAATGATGCAACAACTTCTGCAATGTCAATCACAATCTTCCTCCTCTACCCTCAAACTGCCACTGAGCTATGGAAAATTTTTGAACCAATCATTATGGCTCAGAGACGATTGGCAGAGATCTAGCATGATACAAAGATGAAGCTTATCAGAAAATGGTTGAAGCTAGATACAAAGATACACAGGCTGAGATCAAAGCAATCAAAGAACATTTGCTGAAAACCACTGACACTACTGAAGAAACCCTAGATCAACTAGACCGGAATCTAAGTAGATCTATGGAATGGCTCTGCATAAAAGGGTTAACCCTCCGTTTGGTTTCACGATGGATAAGGAATAGAACAATATTTCGGCTGATCTTGCAAAACAGAACACCGTTAGCTCGCCACGGGGAGAAGGGGATTCTCTCCGTGACCACCCTCCGGCGTGAGAATAAGTACAGGTAGTCAGAAATAAGTATTGTAAGAGAGAGAGTAGTTGAGAGTGAATACCTTTCCTTGAACTCCAAGTTACTTATTTATAGCCGGTGTTTGGCACCAAAAAGAGAGATTTTTAACTTTAACGGAATCTTTTGCTATTCCGTTAATGTTTGTTGGCAATCCGTTAATGCACACGGATCGTGAGCTCATCAGCGGTTAGGGAGGTGCCACGTGTCAACATGCGATCACTACATCTTATAAATGTGAGCATGCCATCACCGTGATCTTCCTCGGCCATCCAGATGTTGCCATGTGGCAATTGGTTATAACCGAAAAGATGCTTGCACGATTGGGTGTTAATGGCTTCTAGAAGGTTTCACAGCTGTTACCCATCTATTATTCGTCACGTGTACGTTTTGTTATAAAAGAAAAGATTCATTTTGCTTCTGCACCAAGTCAAGGATTTTGCTAAGGGAAAGTTTCTCAGGATTTACTGTTTCCTTGCGCGAGAAGCGCAAGTTAGTTAACTGATCTTCCTTCTTCTCCTTGCTGCTTAACACAACGTTTGGTGGATACATGCTTTGATATAAATATCTGCACAAGGTTTCTGCATGAAGCGTTATCAAACGGGAATGTTCAAGGTTAACTTTGAACCTTGCGCGAGCCCGCGCAAGGTAGTTAAATGAAGCATTTATCCAAAGAGAATGTTCAAGGTTAACTTTGAACCTTGCGCGAGCCCGCGCACGGTAGTTATATAATCCTTTCCTCTCTTGGATATTTGGCGCAGAGTTCTAATAAATCTTATTTTGGCAAAGAAGTCTGCGCTCAGGTTTCTTAGAAGTTATTAATGGATATGGTTTCCTTGATTGGCGCAAGGTTTTTGGGACCATACCCCTTCAACTACTCCTACAACTGTTTTTTCCTGAAGAAATCATTATAGATGATGCCAAAAAGGGGGAGAGAGATTCTATGAGAAAATTAAAGCCTGGTTCTTCAACAAAGCCAAAAGAGCCTGAAACCATTGCTGCAGCATCTAGTAAAGAGACTGATGACTCTTTAAACAAAGATACAAACAAGAAAATTGATGACAAGCAGAAAAGGCTGAGGAACCTCAAGGCAGAGAGCAAAAGTCTGGTTAAGCAATATGCAAAAGGAAAAAGAAGACATTGGTTCTTCAATAAAGAAGAGTTCAGCTAAAAAGGCAGACAAGTCAATATCCACACCTTCTAAAACCACTGCTAGTGCAACTCCAACTGTATCCTCTACCCCAACCACTCAAAGCTAAACTCCTCATATCACCACATCAAAAACCACTCCAGCAGATGTTACACCTGCTGTGTCAACAGTTGTTGATACATCAGATGTTACAGCAGACCTTTCACAAACCACTACCATTATCACATTCTCTACTACCACTCAACCAATTCCCAGACCCACAAGAATTCCTGTACATCCACCTTCACCAAAAATCATTTTCAAGCGTAGAAGACAAACTTCTGTTGTTAGAGATGATTACATACTTCCATTATCAATTCCCTTATCCTCACATCACTGACAACATCATCCTCACTTTCACTCATTCCTAAACCAACTCAACCCAACACGCCACCACCTACTACATTCCCTCTCACTACACAATTTCCTCTAGACTTAATGGTTGTTAAAGAATATATCAAATCTTTCTATTCAATTGAGGAACTGGAAAAGAGAGACTTCCCATCCCTTCGTGGTTACACAAAGCCAAAGAACATTAAAGAATACCTCCAATTGAAGGCTATACAATCAGAGGATATAACCAAGAGGGATACAAAGTGAAAAGGAGATAGAGAGGTGCAGAGCTATGTGCAGTATCAACTTAGCAAAGTAAGAAGACTTGAAGACTTTGCAAGAGATTTGTGCGAAAAATTATCTAAAAGGGATGATGAAAGTTTGAGGAGAGACTATTTGGATCATATTATGCAGCACAAGCAAATTAAAGCTACAAAAGCACAATTTAAAGACTGGTCTGTGAATGATCTTAAACTGGAAATTGAGAGGATGCAAGAAATGCTCAAGGATCCTCATAAGAAACCTACTCCTCCAGACGAAATACAAGAAGAATGTGCCTGACAGTGCTTTGAAATTGAAAAGATTAAAAGAATAACTGGTTGCTGCTAAGTATGGGTCAAGTAGACAAATAGCCAAATGGTCAGAGGCTAAGGTGGTTGAGACCTACAAAAGGTCGGAAGAGCTTAGAAAGAAAGATCCAACAGTGCCTCAGAAGCCAGTATATCCAACAGTGGATACAGTTCAACAGACCCACTCTTCAAAAAGTCAGTCCTCAACATCTGACTTAACTCCTACTGCCTTAAGACATGTAAAAAGGCAAAAGCAGATGTTTGAAGCTGATGAGAAAAAGTTTGAACAAGACTTCATAAAAGAAGGAATCAAATGCCAAGTGCAATTTCACACTGGTGATGCAAGTGATCAACTGAGAGAAACTTTATTAAAACTTGCTAGTCAAATTCAACCACCCACCTCAACAATAAATCATCTCTCAAGAAAACCATCTGATCCAAAAAATCTAAAATGGAAGTCAAACAAAGACACCCATGAATTGACTTTGCTCAAATCAAATGGTGATGCTAGCAAGATTAGAATGGAGGATGCATATGGGTCCCGTGCAGACGACCTTCAAGATCTTATGAATCTGGAGCTTGAAAAAGATGCTGAAGATATTGAAGAAACCCTAGATCAACTAGACCGGAATCTAAGTAGATCTATGGAATGGGCTCTGTATAAAAGGGTTAACCCTCCGTTTGGTTTTACGATGGATAAGGAATAGAACAATATTCTGGCTGATCCTGCAAAACAGAACACCGTTAGCTCGCCACGGGGAGAAGGGGGTTCTCTCTGTGACCACCCTTCGGCGTGAGAATAAGTACAGGTAGTCGGAAGTAAGTATTGTAAGAGAGAGAGTAGTTGAGAGTGAATACATTTCCTTGAACTCCAAGTTACTTATTTATAGCCGGTGTTTGGCGCCAAAAAAAGAGATTGTTAACTTTAACGGAATCTTTTGGTATTCCGTTAATGTTTGTTGGCAATCCGTTAATGCACACGGATCGTGAGCTCATCAGCGGTTAGGGAGGTGCCACGTGTCAACATGAGATCACTACATCTTATAAATGTGAGCATGCCATCACCGTGATCTTCCTCACCCATGCCCTTTCAGACCAGTAACTTGCGCCAATTAAGGAAACCATACCCATTAATAACTTCTAAGAAACCTGCGCGCAGACTTCTTTGCCAAAATGAGATTTATTAGAATTCTGCGCCAAATATCCAAGAGAGGAAAGGATTATATAACTACCGTGCGCGGGCTCACGCAAGGTTCAAAGTTAACCTTAAACATTCTCTTTGGATAAATGCTTCATTTAACTACCTTGCGCGGGCTCGCGCAAGGTTCAAAGTTAACCTTGAACATTCCCGTTTGATAATGCTTCATTTAACTACCTTGCGCGGTCGCGCAAGGTTCAAAGTTAACCATGAACATTCCCGTTTGATAATGCTTCATTTAACTACCTTGCGCGGGCTCGCGCAAGGTTCAAAGTTAAACTTGAACATTCCCGTTTGATAATGCTTCATTTAACTTTATACTTTATGTCATGCTCACATTTATAAGATGTAGTGATCTCATGTTGACACGTGGCACCTCCCTAACCGCTGATGAGCTCACGATCCGTGTGCATTAACAAATTGCCAACAAACATTAACGGAATAGCAAAAGATTCCGTTAAAGTTAACAATCTCTCTTTTTGGCGCCAAACACCGGCTATAAATAAGTAACTTGGAGTTCAAGGAAAGGTATTCACTCTCAACTACTCTCTCTCTTACAATACTTACTTCCGACTACCTATACTTATTCTCACGCCGGAGGGTGGTCACGGAGAGAACCCCCTTCTCCCCGTGGCGAGCTAACGGTGTTTTGTTTTGCAGGTCAGCCAGAATATTATTCTATTCCTTATCCATCGTGAAACCAAACGCAGGGTTAACCATTTTATGCAGAGCCCATTCCATAGATCTACTTAGATTCCGATCTAGTTGATCTAGGGTTTCTTCAGATATGGACTCTATGAACTTTGAACTTTAGTTCAAATGTCAGATAAAAGAACTTATGTTGAGAGATAAAGATCAAGAATAATCAAAGTTTTGGCATCATCTGTTCCAGGGGGAGATTGTTGAGATTGAACCCTTTACAGAGGAACAGATGATAGAAAGCCAAAACATCTACCAGATGATTGATCTAGAATAACAGAGTTTTACAACCTCTGATCTAAACCACTACCCAAGTTAAAGTTTGCTTTACAAGCATTGTTAAAACCAAAGGTCTGACATTGCAAGACTCTGATGAAGACTAAAGACAAATACATGCTAAGGTCTGATGAAGACCAACAGAGGATAGGCTCATCAGTGTTTTGTTTATAATCAGTGTTCTCGATGTAACAGTGTCTGTAATAGCAGAGGTTAGGTTTAGCAGCGGTTCTAGTTAGGTATATAGCAGTAGTTAGTTATATAGTCAGTGTTCTCAATTTCGCTTTCACCTCTGACGTCATTAAAAGATGCTCAGAGGTTAGGATTGTACTATAATTAGATAGTGCCTTGTACTGTTCTATTCATCTATTAAAAGATCGGTTTTCATTTTGCTTCCAATCATCTTCTTTACATTATGTACGGACAACTATCAGGCTGGTGGAAGTTGTAATTCACATGCGAAACTTATAAGTTTGAAGCATGATGATGATAGCAATCTTCCATTAGTTGTGTTAAAAGTTTTCCAAATTCCGCTGCATTTCACTTTGATAAAACTACTCTCATTGATCCATTTTACAAACATACACAACTAATTCAAACTCAGATCCTAACAAAAATGCCTTTTTACATGGTTATCTTGATAAACAGTGTATATGAAACAACCTCTAGGTTTCGTTGATCCCACTAAACCAAATCATATGTTTGTTTCCTACAAAAGTCTTTATATGGCTCAAACAGGCCTCGCGGCCTGGTTCAATTGATTATCTACGGTCCTGTAGCATCTAGGTTTTCCGGGTTTGCGCACTGATCCCTCCTTATTTATTTACAAGTCAAATGGTCTTCTTGCCTATGCACTCACTTTGGGGTTGTTGTTGTTGAGATCATTTTGCCGTCTGAGCTCTCTTTTTGCTATTAAGGGTCTTCATCAACTTCACTATTTCTTAGGTATTGAAGTGGTTCATCATGACTCTGGTTTGATTTTGTCCCAAAGAAAAAATATATTGGATATCCTTCAATGAGTTGGACAGTCTGCTTGCAAATAAGTTACTTCTCCTCTAAGTACGTCTCATGTTTTATTACCTGATGATAGTCCTCTGCTTATTGACCCAACTAGTTACCGTCAGACAATTGGTGCTCTTCAGTATACTACCTAATCTCGATGAAATATTACATTTGCAGTTAAAAAACTTTGTCAATTTATGCATGCACCAACTGAAAATCATTGGGTTGCGGTGAAACGAATTCTACGCTATCTTAAGGGTACTATTTATTTTGGTTTATTGTTTTGTCAGAATCTGGGTTCTCAATTACAAGCCTTTTTCGATTCCCAATGGCCTCATCAGGTTGTTGAGGCTTATCTGAATCTGATTGTCGTTTGACAGAGGTTTGCCATCTATTTGGGTTCTAACCTTATTTCATGGGTTGCTCGCAAGCAAAGAGTTATCTCTCGATCTTCAACAAACTATGAATACAAGGCCATTGCTGATACAGTAGCAGAGCTAATTTGGTTAAAGTCTCTTCTCAATGAACTGGCTTTAGCTAGTCATTCACCAAACACTTTGGTGCGACAATCTAGGAGCAACCAAACCTATCTTTCTACAAATCTTGTTTTTCATGCAAGCACAAAACATGTCGAAGTGGACTTCCATTTTGTTCGAGAACAAGTTGCTCAAGGGAATCTAAATATCAAATTTATTTCTATTAATGACCAAATTTTTGATGTCTTTACAAAGCCGTTATTGTCTCAACGGTTCTTATTTCTACAATCCAAGTTGCAAGTCATTCCTCGCCCTCAACGTGCGGGGGGAATGTTAGAATCAGTGTCTTAGATATAATTATATTATTATTAAGGGTATTAAATTGTAATTAGAATATCTATTTATAGGGACTATTGTAATTAGAATCATCACTCAATAACAATTCAAGGTTTGATTAATGTCAATAAAATGTTGTTGATACATAATGTCTAATGCCTACATCTTAGTTGTGTCTAGTTCTAACGTATAAGGAAGTAGAATTGTGTGATTATATGTTTGGAATTGAGTTTTGTTTATAACCAGGCTCATATGCATGTATGAGCACATACGCACGTATAAGGCCTCACACATGCATGCGCATGAGGACTTACTCATGGATGGCCTATAAATAGCTCATCCTCATGAGCATATACACACATTTTACACATGGAGCTTTGAAAGGATTTGATCAATTGTATCAAATTGTTGTTCATTTATGAATGAAAACGTTGAAATATAAGTCAAGTGTGTTTCAAGATCATTATATGAATTCCGCACATGTTTTGATCCGTTAGATATCATGATAAACGGTTTTTTGTGGTTTTCTACATTTACAGCCATCCAATCCGATCCTACAAATGTATATAATAAAAACACACCATAATTATAAAGGAATTAAAATACGATACCATTAGGGAAAAAAAGAATTATTGATAGCTAGTTATTAGACTATTTGGTGTGGAGGGGCTTGAAGAAAAGGCATGAAGCGCCATGTGACTGCCACGTCATAAGGGGCATTTAAAAAAACACAGGGTGGAAGGTGATTGAAAGGGGGCGTTTTAAAAATAATAAAATAAACAACTAAAATCCAACCAGCCAATCCAAACAAACCTAAACATCACCCACCAATCGTCTGCCTCCATATCACCCACCATCCCCATGCCGATGAGAAATCCCACTCCTAGGGGTGAGCATTTGTTATTACCCGACCCGACTCGAGTGTTACCCGACTCGACCATAATATCATACCCGATTTACATACCCTACATATAGGGTCGGTTCCGGTTATTTATCATATCGGGTATCTCGGTCCCAAGTATAATACCTGGCCCTATATCTCTCATGTTCAAAACCCATGAGTTGAAGCTGTTGAAGCCACTATATAAAGAAACCACATGAATGACCAATAATGAATCATTGGACTAGGGCGTATCGTGTATGGAATTTAGGAATCAAGCAGTGGGGTCCTTAATTTCAATCCTTTCAATCAAATTGAAGGTATGAATTCCATTACATTGTTTTTTTCTATGTTTGAATTCCTTAATTGTTATTCATTGTCAATTGTGAAGTCTACTTTGAATTCATTTCAACGACTGTAAATACCTTTGTTATATAAAATTAATTGTTTATGTTTCATGATAATTATTAAATTTGCAAAGTAGTTAAGCTTCATGGTTGTTTATGTTTCATGATAATGTCTAATATCCATAGTTAAACTCTTTGCACACCAAGTGTTCGTTAAAATGTCCGAAAGAAATATTTGACAAAACATGTTACCAAATGCTGATGTGTGTGATATATTTCCTATTTTCATTGCCAAACGCAGAAAAACACATGAAAGATTCAAACAAATGATGAATTCAGCACACTACGAGCATGAAAGAATTAAGCATACTAAGTTAATGATCAAAAAAAACGAATGATGAATGATGGTTTGTTTTTGCCGTGAATTAGTTAAGTAGGTTATAAAAAATTATATCTCAAATGGGCTGCTTATACCAGCCAATAACCTAGAGCCAAAAGTCCGAAACAAAAAAAAAACCTATTTGTTACATCTTTAATAAATCGGTCCAGCTATTTGATCTTGGTTCTTACCCTGTTTTTGGACTGACCTGACCCGATTATAGTATAAATATTGGAACCGATTTTCAAGCCTACCAGATTCGGTTGGGTCCGGTTTGGGTGTCTTTTCGGGTCGGTTATCGGTTAACATCAGTCCGGACCTATTTATGCTCACCCCTACCCACGCCCTTTGCCCCACGCCACCCCACGGCGGTGTGGAGGGTGTTTCCAGGCCATTTCCAAGCCCCCAGACCGCATGGTCTTAAATGGGAGTTGTTCACTAAAACATATTTAATGAACTCTTTTTTGGTCTAACAAGTGCAAGAATCGTTGATATATATATATATATATATATAGTATAAGGTTAGATAGAAAACCCTAAAATTTGAGAAAACCCTAGAAAATCCAACCTTCCGACATTTTTTTGAAAAAAATAACACGTGTAATATACATGTTTTTAAGAGTTTTGAGCCAAAAAAAATCAAAAAAAACGCCGAGTGGATATTTAAAAAAAATAAACAAGTTTCAGCAACTTTCATCACTAACATGTGTTAGACAAAAGTTGCTGAATTTTGTTTATTTTTTTTTAAATATCCACTCGTATTTTTTTTATTTTTTTTATTTTTTTGCTCAAAACTTTTATAAACATGTATATTACATGTGTTATTTTTTTAAAAAAACGTCGGGAGGTTGGGTTTTCTAGGGTTTTCTCAAATTTTTAAGGATTTTCTATCTAACCCTCCCATATATATATATATATACATCTAATTAGGCAATAATGTATTTACATGCTTCATTGAACATCTACCAACATTTATTGTTAGAAAACGGAAAACTCATGATAACTTTAATCTTTATACTAAAAAATAAAAATAAAGTATATTTGGATGGTTTTTAGCCTCTTTCTTTGATTGTTGTCACTTGTCATTTTTTAGATATTTTGTCACGTGTTACTTTCTTAGTTATTCTTACTAAAAATTAGATTAATTTATTTAAATAATTTAAAATTTGCATAATATAGGAGCCCATCAGAGTAGTTTCCAAATTTATTCATATAATTTAATAGCTTTCACAAATCTAAGGAGATCGTCATCTTAGTTTTCAAATTTTATTCAAAAAGTTTGAATTCAAAACTTACATATTTAACATCATATAAACATCATTTATAAAGATTAAAATATTTTGTATTCCCTGCCGACTATTTTATTTTATCTTTTAAACCTTCAATTTTCCCATGCAAATAATGCTTTTATTTGTTGCCGATTGGTTTCTATTCTCCATATGACAAATCTATGTTTTAGAAAGAAGCTTAGATTATGGTTATGATCTCCATTATAAGTATAACTAACTTATCTTGATGAATCGATGATTGACATTCTTCGGTATTCTAAGAATAACTGACTTCAAATTGTTGATTGTAAAATAATTTTTTTTTTAGCTATGAAAGTTGGTATTAACTTTATAATGTTAAAGTATCATCTGATGTGGTGATTCTTTGTATCTACAACAATCTTCATTTTTTGTTCTAGATTGAATTCTTCATTTTTTGTTCTAGATTGAATGTTGGTATTTTTACTTTGGAAAGTCAAACTTTTATTTAAGGTCATATGTGTTTGCAAAAATCTTGATTTTCTAAAGGAACTCTAGAACAATATAATTAATAATGATTTCGTGTATTAATGAGACAACCAGTTTTAAACATCATGTGATACTATCCGGAGTTTAAAGTAGAGAAAGACTAAAATTATTGTTCTTAGATAAGATGTTAAACTTACCAATTAAAAATCAAATACTTTATACAAAGAATTATTTGGAGATATGTGGATCATAATCGTAACTTTTCATTATTGTATATAATACATAATTTCAGTTATAAAAAATGTTTGTACCATGCATTATGTATTTTAGATTGCTCATACTATGTAGTAAAAAAATATATTTAGAGAGTTATGAATTATTTTAACATGTTAGTTTCTAAGTATTAATCCTAATTACCTTTTGTTTTTTATTAATTTATTTAGTTTCACTTAAAAACTATATTCACAAAATATATGAGTTCAGCCTTGAAGGAAATTTGGTTTAGAAGTCAACAATATGTTTTATAAGATTGTACCATATGTTTTAAGTAATTACTTTAACTGTTAAGATAATGTAAACTATTTTTTTCCTTATATGTATTATAATACTAGTGGCTTGGCTCGCATGATAGGACAGGTGTCACCGAGCCTCTTTTGGAAAGTGCAACCTAACTCGCTAATGTGGGGCCGATAACTCGAATAGGTGACTCTTTAATTTGTAACGGTGGGACTTAGAAGAAGGATGAAAACGGTGCATAACTTTAAAAAACATTAACCCTAAAACGTTTTAGTATTTGATTTTATTTTATATTATTATTTTATTATTCATGTAAAAGATTAGATGGCCGAAAATTTCAGTTAGGTTCTAGTATTTCAATAATGTCTTTAGTTAATGTGAAAGTTACTTCGACCTAATTTAATGTGTAAGCTAGAAGAGTAGCTTATAAATCAAGGCTCATATGTGATGTTTAGCAACAACTATTATAAATATTTAAGTATTAGATATTTAAATATTTAAATAAGATAATACTTAATTTAAATTGTATTTAGTTATATATATATAAATATCAAATGTGCATTAAAGTATTATGAACAACTAAAATAGTATTTAGTTATAAGAATATAAATAGTAAATTTAGCTCTTTAGGAGAGTATAAATTTAACCTAATTTGCCTTAAACATTGGTCCGAATCGAACCTTTGAAATATTATTATGTTATAAAATAAAATTTATATATGTAGAATTTATGTCATTAAATATTATGTTTCTTAAATATTATGTCATGAAATATTATGTTTCTTGGATTCCTTAGATCACAAAAGGGACAAAATGATAAATTAAAAGTTCTTTATGCATTAAGACTAATACCATACACATTAAACTTATATACGTCTTAAAAATTATGTTAAATTACAATGTATCCAAATAGATGTTTAAGAATGGTAATAGGGATATTACATATAATAAGGTAATGGAGCTAATACATATATAGGGTGAGATTGTAAAAAAAAGTGTTTTTTTTTAAGAATGGTAAGAAGAAATATAAATTATTAGATCTTTAATCTAATGGTTGAGATTTTGATGACAATCTTGTAAAAAGTTTTTACCATTAAAATAATTAATTTTCTAGATTAAGGGTATAAAGGTAAATTTAACATTTATAAATTTAGAAAATCACATAATGCACATACAAGTTCCCCTTCTTTTTTAAACGTTAATAACTTTTTATACTAACCTTTTTTTAAAAAATTACACTATAATAAAGAGTGTTTTTTATCTTTAATATGAGTACCATATTGTTATACTTATGTAAAAAAATTACGTTTGGATTGGATGTTTTAGTCCATTGTGTTTTTTCTATGTTCATACAATGGTGTTTTAATTGTATTGTGATTCAATGCGTTGTGTTTTACAGTAAAGCACCATGACGTAAATAAGACACCATAGCATTGCAAACAATGAATTATGATTCAAGTAATGATGTTTTAACATCTAGAGTATGTAACATTGTATTGTGATTACAGTCGTAGTGTTTTAACATCTGGAATAGCAATAGAATCATTCTAAATGTTATAACACAACGATTGTATTATGATTCAATTCATGGTGTTTTTGGAATCTGTTTGGTTTTTATACCTGCAAAATAACAAAAATATTTACATATGTTAGAACACCATGGCTGTATTACGATTCAAGTTGTGGTGTTTTCTAGAATTCGTATGGTGTTTTATACGAACTGGTGATGAATTCCTAAAATAACTGATGAATTCGGTTACAAGATTATATCTTTAATCAGGATTATGGGTTAAATTACCATCTTACCCTTAAACTAATAAAATATATAGGGACATGTGTCATCACCATAGTATTTCTTATCCTTCGCATACTTTTAGTCTTTTTTACAGGATCCTCTACCTATTATATATATATATATATATATATATATATATTAGGTAGGGTTCATGCGAGAACCCCCTTTATTGTGAGAACCGCGAGAACCAATATGAACACAAAATAAAATCTAAAAAAATAAAAAAACACTCAATTTTTTTTAATATATTTTTTAAAAAATCGCTATATTTTGTTACCAAAAAAAAACTTTTTTTTTTCGAGTAACCATTATCCATGCACATTTGCATATGTATCATTACTTCGACAAATTCCGTAATACATTATCAGTAGTATACAATTGCACTTTAATTTACATTACCATCCGTAATAAACTACTTTTTACATTACCAATATTCAAAATGCACATGTGCATCATTATGTATAACCATGATATAACGTGTTTTGGTACAAAAAGTTTGTGATTTTAATTGATGAAGTAGGCTCATATACATGTTTTTTGGTTAGCTATATTTAGTGATTGATGATTTGGTTATAGTTATCAGTTTATGATGTAATATGTTGATTTGATGGTATAAATGGTGTTGATATACATGTAATAAAGTGAAATATTGGTAATGGTATTGTATTATGGATGGTAGGAGGTAATAGCATTGTATTATGGATGGTAAGAGGTAATGGTAGTGTTTTATGGATGGTATGATAGATGAAAGAGAAAATGTATTCAAAGTATTGTACCAAAACACCTTATTTCATGTTGATACATATAGATGCACATGTGCATTTCTAGTATTGGTAATGTAAAAAATAGTGTATTACATATGGTAGTGTAAAGGAAAGTGCAATTGTCTAATATATGTAATGTATTACGGAATTTGTCAAAGAAATGATACATATGCACATATGCATGGATAACTGTTACTTGAAAAAAAATTGAATTTTTTTTATTATTGATGAAATATAGCGATTTTTCTAAAAAAATGTAAAAAATATTTTTTTTAGGTGTTTTGTAGATTTTTTAGGTATTTTTAGTTGTGTTCACACGAGTTCTCGCGGTTCTCGCAATAAAGAGTGGTTCCTAACTGATCCTTCTCCTATATATATAATATATTATATATATATATATATATATATATATGTATGTGTGTGTGTATATATATATATTATAATACATTTAGGTAAGAAAAAAAAGTAACTTTACATAATTTTAAGAGCTTGAATAATTAAAACTTTAAAAACAAATGGTACACTCCTATAAAATATATTGTTTACTTTTAAACCAACTCTCACTCACGATTTTCAAATGATCATACACTTTTCATACGTTAATACATAAAAAAATAACCATAAACGAGCATTTTGTTGTCTTTAATTTTGAGTATTGTATTTTTATAGTTTTTTAAGTAATAATAGTAATTTCATGTTACGTGATTGCCAGTGTTTGTGTTTCCAAGGCATCATATGTGCACCCCTCTAGTGTATATGTGTTTGTGTGTGCATACTTTAAGGGTGTTTGCACGATCGGGGGAGGGGAACACTGACACAACCAGGGGTGTGTACGGTTTGGTGTTGTTCCGTTATTAGCATCAACTAAAACCGAAATCAATCATCGGTTAATCTACTTTATTAACCAATTAGTTTTGGGTTAATCGGTTCGGTATAAATTGGTTAGATTGTCAGCTTTTTATTATGTTTAAGAGAAAAATGACCGGATAGTCCCTGTGGTTTGCCATTTTTACCTTTAGTCCCTAACTTTCTAAAATTACACCTATAGTCCCCAACTTTTGCAATTTCGTTCCCGGATAGTCCCTAGGCCTAACATCAATTAGTTTTCTCAGTTAAGATGGTGTAAAATGACAAAAATACCCATATATAAAACAAAATAACTTAACCTATTAAATAGATTTATTTAATTGTGAGACCCACTCCTTTATAAATGCAAAATAACAACCCCATCCCCACCTTCCTCTCTCTTTCTTCTCTCAAGCACCTGCAACTCCATCATCCCATCTTCTCCACAAGAACACACACTTACACAAACTCTATATCATTGCTCTTTTCTGTATAAATACGAGAAATGGATTGTGAAACACGACAGTGAGTCTATCAATTCTAATTCATCTTCTCTGTAACTCTCGTTCCACCACCACCACCATAACACCACCCTGCCATCGTTGGTAACACCACCCACATAAAACCTCCACACTATTAATTATCACTTAAAAACCAACTGGAAAGGAATCAATTAACCGAACACTTTCGGATTACGAATTCTCGCAAACTCACAGAAAACCTCCACACTATTAATATCCGGCGAGATGTTGACCGGATTCCAATGCAAAAAGCGCCGGAAAAATGCGGAGTATCCGGGATCTGGTGCTCGATTGTCGTGCAACTCCTGTAATAATAAGAAGCAATCATACCCAGATTGAGCGGAGAAAGGTGAAAATCTTCCTCGATTGCAACACATTTGTTCAATTCCAAATCACTCAACGTGTTCTCCACAAGTTCGGATAGATGATCTGATAAATGCCTTTGACTTACACCTTACAGATGATGATGTAGATGATGATGCAAATGGCTTTCAACTGGAAACGCTTCAATTATGTGTGCAGTGGGTTGAGTTGATGATGGGTAAGATTGGGGGGTGGGTTGAGTAGAGAAGATGAGGATGGTGGGATAAAGTTTGGGGTGGCTGGGGTGAAGAAGAAGAAGAAGATGGTGGTGGTGGTGGTGGTGGTGTGGTGGGCCCATTTAAGTATTTCTTTTAATATTAAAAAATTGAAACATTTTTATTAGTAAGGGCATTATAGTCATTTCACATCCACTTAACACCAAAAACTAACTCACATCCACGTCAGGGACTATCCGGGAACGAAACTACAAAAGTTGGAGACTATATGTATAATTTTAGAAAGTTAGGGACTAAAGGTGAAAAAGGAACAAACCATAGGGACTATTCGGGCATTTTTCTCTATGATTAATTTAATTAATAACCAAAACCATGGCTAAATTATTTTTTCTTTGAAATATATGAAATGGAGGGATAAATACAAGAAATGAATATATAAATACTATTGAAAATAAATGTTAAACAAGGGGTATTTTTTGTCATTCTCTTTAACTCTTATTTATTTAACCATATATTGCGAGATCCATCCATTTATTTTAGTTTTTTTTTCTCAAATGCTTTGATTTGTCTACATATTCAGTAAATATTAGTAATTATAATTGATGCTTCACGAGCTATCATTACGACTAATAATTGTTAAATTGTGAATAAATTAAATTAGATATCTCTAAATTTTAGACCATAACATCAATAAATTTTAATTTATAAACAAAATAGTAGAGATATTTTTGTTTTACAAAAGAGGTGCACATTATATCAGCAAACATTATAATCAACCAATATTGCTTTTTGTTTAGACGGAATCGGCATGCAGTGAAATTTCCACCTGCTTTCACGCTAATATATACACCAGAATTCTAGCATCTAAAAGGTGATATAATGTAATCTCTTTTATAAAATTAAAATATCTTTACTTTTTGTTATTAATAAAAACTAGCGAATTTCTAACCATGAGATTTTGAACTTGTGAATTAGGTTTCTTCATCAAAATTCAAATTAGCACCATCTTCAATTCATCATGTGTTGACATAAGGTTTAACTAACTAGATTCATAGGTTCTAACTTTTCAACAAAACCCACTTCTCATAAACATGAGTAAGCAACCTAACACATTGTTCGTGTTAATTTCTTCTTATGAAGTTTTAATGATTCGAAGCATTTATATAACATCAATTTTACTATAACACAGCAATCCATCCAAGAATCGAAATACAAGAAGTTTATCAAAAATTTTCCACTTCATCAAATAAGAAATTTTGACATATCCTGTGATTTCCCGGATTAGATGATCATATTTCGATTCATGCACGAGATTTTAACCCGATTTTGCCTTTCATTGAATTAGGTGATTTTAGGGTGATGAGATGATCCACCATCTTTTCCGTCTTCGATCTCAATCAAACCACACCGTGTCGCAAACGCTTCTCAACGCAAATCTTCGACCTCTCTGATCTCCAAACTCTTCTCAGAACGGTGTGTGTGGCGGAGTTGGAGGTGCGTGGGGGACGTTGTGGTAAGAGGTAATGGTTGTGGGTGGTGTTTGTAGTGGGTGTTGCAGAGAGATGAGAGACGAAGACGGAAGAAAGTTGGAGTAGTAGAGGGGTTGAGTGTTTATTTGGTTTTATATAATATAAAATAAAATTTGTAATAGTTTCATTTAGGGGTTATATATACACACACAATAATAATAATTAATATAGGTGTGTATTGTTTATTTATAACATGAATATTTTTTATTTTTTTATATGTAAAATGGATTTTGGATGAAAATGACAAAAAAATACCGTAAAGTGACCAAAATACCCCTAACTTAACTGGGTATTTTAAATGGAGTTAGCCCAAATGATCAAAATGACAAAAAAATGAGAAAAGTCAGGGACCCAGAGGAGAAAAAAAACTATTTGGACTAAAGTGGCATATTGAGCCAAACCGCAGGGACTAAAATGATAATTTACTCAAATAAAAAACTTTTGATGTCTAAAATAAAAAAAAATAACTTTATTGTAGTTAGTGATGTAATTTAATATATATTATAATATCATATCACATTTAAATTGTTAATTCAAATTTTATTTTCTACATAAAGCTCATCGTATTACGGCGGAGGTAAAACTATGCCAAATCACGGTCAGTGACTACTAACACCGAAGCTCAGAAAACAAAAGAAACAAAAAAATGAAAAAAAAATAACCGAATGAAAGTAGATGTAACAGATATTGAACCACGCACGCCCTTTGAGGCGTGTTAATGCGTAAAACGGGAAAAGTAGATGCAAAAATGTTGAATCACACATGCACGTTAAAAATAGACGTACAAATGTTGAATCACACACGCATGTTACAGCATGCTAATTCACAAAATTTAGACCAAAATGTTTTAAAATTTGTAAAATATGAAAAGTATAGAAGATTAAAGTTGAAAGTGAAAAAGTGCTAACCTAAATCATAAAAGATAAAATGTACTGAGGTTAAAAGAAGAAAATAAAATTAAGAAAAATAAAAAAATATTCACAAAGCATCGTCTACAACCATGAATGCATGTCAACTTTGCAATGCATCAACACCATTATACACCAAAAACCCACTAAATACAATATACAACACCACTATGCAGAAACAACTTAGAAAGTAAACTATATTACAATATTATTTTCGTTTTATGTACACATCATAACATTATCGTAATTGTTTTTTATAATTATTTCGCTGTTTCAAAGTAGTGATGTGTAACATCGTAGATGTCAATTCACTTTGAAAATTTAATTTCTTTTACCAGCGAAAATTTATGATATATAGAATGAGACAAGACAATGAAAATTTAGCTAAGATTTTATATTACAAGTATGATTGCAAGTTAAAGTAAAAGTTCTATAAATTAATACTCGATAAATTAATAACTTTGATTAAATTAATAATTTGTCAGTCCTAACTTGAGACCAGTATAAAAATGGACCCAAATCGATAAAATAATAATATAATAACTTTTTTGAAATCCCAGTGTGTATATATTATTCCCAACGAAACTATAAATTAATAATTATTAAAAGATTTCAAATTCTAAGATTGTCTAGTAAAAAATAATGTAATTAAAACTTGTTTTTCTAATTTATTTTTTAGTACCATGAACTAACTTTTTGTATTAGAAAACATAAACTTAACAAATTCAATTAACTTGTGAATGTACATTAGACTTGGAATTTTTAGGTCATATATGTATTTCTTTAAATTGATAAATTATTAATTTATCGATATAATAATATCTTACTAAATTAATAAAATATTTTGGTCCTAACATTATTAATTTATAGATGTTTTAGTGTAGTTAAAATTCACATGTGAACTTAAGTTAGTTTTTTTTATATCAAATGTTATTGTATTCGTAAACCAGTATGAATTCACTTTTAAACTTACATCTTAACTATCATTGATTGAAATTTAATTTTCTAATATAATATTCACATGTGAATTAACATCAACTAGATGTAACTCACGTCGTGTTGCGGCTAGGGCTTACAAATTTAGACGTAACGTATATTAGAAATGCCAACTTCGCCTCTGTTGTGATATGTGTACCTTTCATGTTTACGGATTCATTTTTTCTCAAAAAATAATCTTGAGGACACCATCTAAATTAACTAATAAAAGAATAAAAGAAAAATAATTGGTACAATGTATATAAATAACTTACAAACAATGCCTAAGATTATTTTAAATTAATAGTATATAAATGTTTGTGGTTTGGTTAAAACTCTAAGGCTTAGATATATCTAATTTAATTTAATCACAATTTAACAGTTATTAGTTGTAATGATAGCTCTGGAAACATCAATAATCTTTATAGAAAGAGGTAGACAAATCAAAGCATTTAAGAAAAATAAAATAAATGGATGGATGGATCTGGCAATTTAGAGTTAGATAAAGAGTTAAAAAATGACAAAAATACCCCTTATGTAACTTTTATTTTTAACAAGGTTAGAGAAATGGATGGATTAATAAAAAAGTGGATCAAAGAAAAATAAATTACAGACTAATGACAGATAGACGGGCAACAAGTTGCGCCGCTATCCCCTTCTGGATGGATCTAGCAATGATTTTAAAACCTCGGTGTCAAGTTGAAAAAATAAACTTTTTACATGGCTGGCAAATGTATTTAAACCCTAAGGATGATTTAAGTAGTTTACTCTGTATTTTTTTGTGCTATTTAACAGTGCTGTCCTATGACATAAAGTTTGACAAAATATTTTTCAACCTAACCTCACCATGTGTATATTACATATATTGGCATATTGTCTTTGGGTAGGTATGACTTATTTGAGTTTCATTGCATAGTACAGCAGGATCCAATCAATGCATTCCTGTTATGTCCTACTTTGGTTGAGATGTTTTCATCATAGTTAACCATTGTTTTAATCAAAAGGGGCCCCCCTTTTTTGTTTTCTGTTATATATTTAATTTACTGGATCTTTCCTTTTTATTATTTTAGAAAATTACAAATTATTTATTTTTAATAGTTAATCTATTTTTATTTATTGAATTATACAAACTCGATAAAAAGATTCGTTAAATACATTTAAAGCTCAAATTTAGAATAACGGTGGCCTTGTGGTAGAGGCTTTGGGAGGCGCCAAAGGGCGCCTCCTTGTTGCGTTATTTATGGAGATATCTTATGTTTTATTTCGGACAAAATGTAATATATGAATTATACTTTAGAAAAACATTGCAAACATGCATAGTATATATTACGAAATGAGGCTTCAAGGCTTCACACTCATTCTTTATCCTCTAGAATTAAACCCATTTTAGTCTTTAGAGATGGCAGAAGTTCTGTAATGTGATGGAAAAGTAAAAATAATAGAACAGCTATTCTAGTATGAAATTAATTTCAAAGTTATTAAAGGGTTTGTGTTGAATATTGGATGTCTACTAGGAGCTAACGGATAGGGTTGTTTGTGGTTGCTTGAGGGGAAACTTAAAAGAAGTTACTCATGCATTAATACGTTTAGCCTCAATTATGTCGACTTATTACTTTCAAGACAGCTGAAGCATGTGATGAGAAAAGAAAAAGTAATAGTCGTTTTAAAAGAGATATTAGTGGAAGGGTTGGATGTGTCAACGAAACCCTTGCACCTTAGAAGGATATGCTAGGCATCAAATGTGGTGTTGTGGCTCCAAACACTTATGGTTCGCTTTATGTTCCAAGTGTAGCTTGTGATAGGATGGCATAGACTATTAATTTTAATTATGGTTAATTTAATATTTACCAAATAGAATTGTAATAGCCAATTTTAGTATATCTATAGCCGTGACATCTTGATAAACCCTTTCATCACACTTAATTTTAAATAACCTATTAATACTAAGTTTTTCACGACTTGTATAACCATTTAAAAGTTAATAGTTTTAAAACTATTAAGTTAGGAGTGTTAAAAAGTTAAAACTCGTTAAATTTAAAAAACTCTAGTGGTTATTATTTATTTTAAAATAAACTATCTGTTTTATAACAAATATTTACAAGTTGTAAAAATCAGTTTAGAACTTGTTATAATTGATTGTAAACATTTTAAAACACCTTTTAAAAGTTTGGTATTAGGTTGGTATGTTAGATAGCAACTTATAAGATAAAAGCAGTCATAATAGCAAAAAATAGATATGTAAATCTTTATGCCATTTCGTTTGTTCTTGCTAGAGCCTAATAGCAAGACCAAACTAGGTCACGGGGTAACAAACAACCACAAGGATGGACCTAATGCATCTAGTTGTCTTCAGCACCTTCATTGTAGGAACTATGTTCACTTTTTATTAAAATATATTACAAAATATATAATAACGAGATTCTCGTTATTCATATGAAATATGAAGTACAATCCGGTTACAAAACTATATGAAAAATAAATGAAATACAAATACGTTGTACCAATCTTGCTTCAAATCGACGTCTTTGGAAAACTTCAACCGCACCTTCTTGTTCGAAACTCCGCTACAAGACAAACAAAAAATTGTTGACGGTTTTGGTTGAGGCACGTGTTCAACACGCTTCCCTTAAAACAGATTTTGCGCCTCTACTAAAGATGACGCGACCGTTTCCCAGTGTACAACAGCCGAAACAGTATTTATTGCCGAAGATAGCTCACGCGCCCGAGGTTACATCGGATAATTCTAGTGTTTGAACTTATGGAACGAATAACCAGGTGATGGTGGTGGAAACTAGTAGAGAGTACTCCTCTCTATAGTTAGTCTTCAAGTATCCCTCTTTTTCAAGTATTTTTCATGTATATTCCTTCTTCTCACAAATAAGGCACAAAGCCTACTAATTATACAAGACTTGAGGAAGAGTTAAAAGTCTCAATTAATTAGAAACTTGACACTCTAATAAAAATAATCAAATGTCATCAATAAAACTTTACACAAGAGTTTCACATTTGAAGAGTTTAATTTTATTAATTTCTATAATTAATTTCCATTCACCACATTCTAGTTTTTCAACATTCATGATTCCTGTAATGTCTTCAGTTTTATCTTCGGGTCTTCAACATTGTAATATAAAAATATACTGAAATTGAAATCCTAATCTATTACAACTTTGAGCCACAAAGTGGGCCAAAAAAACCATAAAAGAAAACTAAAATAAGAACAAAAATACAAATACAAGGTCCGCCATATTTACATATTCAACACAATCATATTAAATTGGACAATCTTTTGGTCAAATAAAAACAAAAAAAATGGATCTTAAACTTTAAACAAATAAAAAGTTTGAGATCTATAACCGGTTAAAAGGACCGGTTCCAATTTGCATGTTTTAAGCGTTGTTGTGATACCGTTGTTGGGTTTCAATGGTGCCAATTTTGCTTTTTATCAAAACGGGTTTGATATATTTTATTAACAAAATATACAATTAATAAAAACGCAATAGAATCAATATAATAATCAACACCAAAAACGAACCAAAGAGGATCAAGGTTACAAACATTCAAATACGGTACACTAATTAGCTTAATCTACTGATGAGATTAAATATACCTTGTGGTTAATAACTAATCGTATGAGACATCAAAGTACAACGAAGATTTGCTAGAATACAAACACGAAACAAAGAGAATCAAAGTTGATGCACTTTATTGTTGAAGTGGTAGATCCTTTGTGGGGTTACTCGAAAACACCAAAAAGATGCAATGCTTTTGTGCGCCTGAATGAACAACTAGGTTGTGATATGTTGGACCTACAAAAGAACAGATGATATCCAAAAGCCAAAACATGATCAATTGATCAAGAAATAAACAAAAGATGGAACCAGTCTTTCCCCAAAGATAGTGAATCTTGAACACCTATTCAGAATATGTAATCATGGGCATGACTAACATCTGATGAAGACTTGGAACCGCTATTAAAGAGTACAAGCAACTATTAAAGACCAAAGCCCTGATCAAGCAAAGGTCTGATGAAGAAGACCAAACATCTGTTAGGCCAAACAGATGTTTGGACAACTGCAATAGAGGATAGCTTAGACAGTGTTTTCTCAATGTAACAGTACTTATTCCATCATTGTTTTACTATAGCCTAGATCAGATGATAAGGTTATGAATCTTTTCTATCAGGAATGTTAGATGTCACTATCAGGGTAACGTTAACTAATAACTTAACAAAGTTTTCGTACATGTATAAATAGATCATACCTGTTAGTGATCTATTCACCAGACACACTCACATTTTCTCTTGTACGAATTGATTTGTTTGTGTGATCAGCTGAGGGGGAGTTTGTAGAGTCAATCGAGTTGTAAATCTTTTGAATCATTAATATTCATTGAAAAACAATCGTTGACGATGACTTCCAGTTTGTGAATATTATTTTGATAATCAAAACTTGTTTGCAAACAAAGAAACTCAGTTATAACATGATAATATTCAATTTAACATATATCACAAAGATATGTTCATAACTTGCGGCAGAAGAGGTTGTAATTGTTGTTAAAAGATAATATTTAGTTCCGCTAATTGTTTGTGATTACTAGTTAACCAAGTTAAGTGGATTTAATATCCGTTGCCTAACGTGTAACTCTTACGGGTCATAGTTCGATTAGCAGCATTGACTTATCAAACCCGTACATATAAATCCAACAACAACACCTCTACTTGGATCAAGATTTCTTCTTAGAATCTTCATGTGTTTGTATTTTTCAAACAAAGTTTTTTTTTTGGATTCCTATTTTAAAGGAATATTTTCTTTTGGTCTTCTTGATTAAGTTCATAAGATAAGATTTGTTCTTGGATTATATGATCCAACATTACAAAATCTAGCCTATTTATCATATCATGTGAAATTTAGTATTGTTTTCCTGGAAAAAAAAATAGATTTTGAAGTTCTTAAATTATTTATGTCTTACCTTTGAGAAATAATATGTATGACCCTACGCTTGAGAAATTAATGGTTTTAACTAATATAATATTTAATATGTTAAGGTCCTATATTCATATTTAGGTTTGAGTTAACGCGTCCAACGTTGTTTGTTCTTTGGATTCCTATGTAGTGGGTTTGGTAAAGACTTGGCAGTTTTGAAATTGGCTTTCCTTCTGGTTGTGTATTATTATATTATAACTTGCTTTGATAGCTTTAAGATTTGAACGCTTACGTTTTCATTATAGTTTACACTAAAATTTATTTCAGTATTCAAGCACGTGTATTATTCGTTAATATAGTTGTATATTAAGTATGTCTACAAGCTCCATGATTTATTTCCTTCTAACAACTAACTATTAAGCATGTGTACATCTCGCGTTATTAATTGTACCTATTGGTTGAAATATTGCGTTTCCTTTTCTGTAATAAACAAATTATTGCAATAAACAAAAAGACTTTGGGAAAATGTGGTTCAACGAGTTCGTTGATATATTTTTGTATAAAAGTCGTGTATTTAATGTATTTTTTTCTCTCGTATAAGCACTTCAAACTAAGGAGGCTGACAACGAGACGTGCACCAAGTCTTATACTCTTATGGTTTTTGAAAAGACCAAACCAGTAGGTTTCATTTCCTTACATTTTTTATTATGTGAATCACTTGTCTTTCTTGCATTTCAGTAAGAAAAGCTTTAAAGGCTTAAAATGTTCTTTCAACTCCTTTAAATATGTGTATATTTAAATACGTGTATATGAATATTGACATAGTTGGCGTCGCTCGAGGTTGAGGATAAACTGAAAACGTTAATCTTTAATTATGGAGATAGAGATCAAGACGGATTATAGATTATTCTTTTTGAATTATTTATTGAGTCTTTTATATTTTAGTGAGGGAAAATTGTTGGTTTATCAGATATATTTATCTAGTTAGTTATTTTATTATTTAAAATAGAGTTTGGATTGAGTTATAGGATTAGAATGAGTCTAGTATAAATCGATGGTAATAAAGAGTCAAATGAGTTCGTTCAAATCGTGTTTGTATATTCACTTAAGGGCCTGTATCAGAGCTGGATAGCACATCGCAGGGCTGCAACGACAGTAAAACAACATCAGTTGAAGACGGAGAAAAAAAGGTTTGGCAAGTTTGCAATCAGAAGTGATGGTTGTTTAAAGGTGTCGCCAAAGATGAAGGAAACTAAAGACATGAATAAAAACATCGTCATGGTCAGACATTTTTTAAGATGGAAATTAAATTGGAATTTTCATTTTGAATATGGTGAGAAATAAAGCAAATATATTGTGATGGAATGGATTGGGCAAATGCATTGAATAGATGAAGATGTTGCTGGAAGATTACGGATATTATGGTTGGAAATTAAATTACAATTTTGTTACTAGTCGGTTCTTGGCTATACAATCATAAAGATCAGTATGGATAAGTGAAGCAGCGTATAATGAAAAAAAACTGACAGGTGGTTCTTTTTTAGGGTATAGTGTTGTTTCAAGAGTGGAAGCAAGTGAGTATTGTCGACGGCTGTTGTTTTTAGAGTGGAAATAACAAGTGAGGATTGTATACGGATGTTGTATAGCAGTGAATAGTGGTTTGGGTCAGTCTGTGTAACGGGGGCCGTTTGGGATGACGATGGTGACCATTGATTAGTTTGTTTACATGTAGTGGTGATTAGCTTTACGCATCTAACAATTTTCAGTTCAGGTGAGATCAAGTTTCAGTCTTTTCCGCCAAAGATAAGAACAAAGTAACTGGTATAGGTTGTTTTATTGGCAGAAGTATCCGACTGGACTTGCGGGTAGACGTACAAAAGAAGATTCGTCAAAGTGGGAGGCTTTGAATCTTGTCGTGTCTGGCAAGAAAAGAATAAAACAGTAAAAGCGGGGAGCTTGATTTTTTCTTTGATCGGTATGGAGAGGTTAGAAATTCTTTGGTACCCAAACTTGTTTGAGTACTTTTCTGATAAACAGTTATTTCTGTTTTTTTCTCATATTCTTCTTCTGATGAGCTATTGTAATAAGAATTTTTGTTTAGTGCTAAGTCATTAACAATAAGTTTGGTTTCTAAAAGATGTTGAATTAATCTCAAAATTTAAACATGCATACAATCCATTTTATCAGAATTTTCTGATAAATTGCATTGTGAGGGAAGATTATTAAGAAGGTTTTGATTCTTTAACTGAGTTCTTTTCACATTTTCAGTAAGGATTTGTTTTGATCCAGATTTCTTCGATTTTGAAAATGATTTTGAAAAGAAGGGCAACTAGTCTGAATTTGCAGATATGCTTGATTTTGCATCAGATTACCAGAAATTGATTCAGAAGCCCAAACAAATATGGTAAGATTATTGGATTTTGTTTTTGTATATCCCAGTCCTTTCTCTTTATTTTTTGGCGTTATCTCAATATAATCAATGAAATCTTTTGCTTGTTGAAGGCCTTTGACATTTATTTCACTTTCATGAATTTTCTTATACAAAGTTTTTCTCTTTTGTTCATAAAATTCAATATTTACATCTTTTATTAAGCTTTCATCATAAAGAGACTTGCTTTTGATCTTTGTTTCTGTTAGCAATTTCTGCAATTAATCAGACTTTCTATTTTCTGCAAATTGTTTTTCTTGCATACTTTTAAAATCGGTCATTAGTTTGTTTAATTGATGTTCCAGATCCTGGTTGTTTAAACTTACCTTGTTTTCTGATGACTCTGATTTTGTACCTGATATTTTTGCAAAGAGGCTGAAGTTGGCCATTTCTTCTTGCTCATCATCTGATGAATCATTTGTTAACCAAGTGTCAGTTCCAGCAATCAAGCTAATTTATTGTTTCTTGGCTTCTTTCAGTTTCTTTTCATAGTAGGAAACATCTTTTAACTTCTTGTTTTTTGCATTCTGATGCGTAGTGTCCCTTTTTTTGCATTTGTAGAACACTACTTTTGACTTTCCTTAAGATCTATTTTCTTTGATTCTTCCATTCATTCTTCCTTTGTCACTCTTTTGATGTTTGGAGCTTCCCTCTCTTAGCTTTTCTCAAAGGTTTTTGTGAGCAGTGCAATCGCTTCAGCAAATGCAGAAAAATCTGATGAAATATCAGAATTTTCTGATTCTGATGTTTGGATGTATGAGGGCTGAGGGTCAGAAGTTTTGACTCATTGTGTGTTGGAGATGAGAGTTATTGGTCTTCCTCTTTGGGTTGAATTTTTCATATATTTTTTCCTCTCTAGGTATTAAAATACTATAGAGATCATGTAAATTTAGATCACCTAACTCTAAGGTAAAGACTAGTGTCATGGTAAGATTTTTTTCATTCTCTAGGTAAGGCATCTAAAAATTTGACATTTCTTTCGTCATTTGATTTTTTAACACCGATTTTTTTTAAATCATTCAGAATTGATACAAATATGTTATAAGTTTCTAAAAGACTTTCATTTGGAAGACTTTTAAACCTTTCATATGATGAGACAAAATTAGTTCTCTTGTTTCTTTTCATTCTTTCTCTTCCTTCACAAAGATTTTCCAACTGATCTCATATTTGTTTTGTAGATGCATAAGCATCCACTTGAGAAAATACATCATTTGGAAGTGCCATAATCAAAAGTGATTTAACCCTTTCATCTGCTTCCACCAATAGCTTCTTAGTGTCACTCTATATGTAAGTGAACCTTTGGTGACGAGTGCTGGTACAGAAGATTGTTCAGGGTCTAACTTGTAATTCTTGTAAAATCTAAGTCTTTATTCCTCTTGTCTGAATTTGTGTTATGTGTAGTCCGAATTTAGTGGATAAATTCGGAAGTCTTTTGTTTGACTATATTGTGTCCGAGTTTGTAATTTCGGTTTAGGTTTTTGTCCGAACTCATGGTTAGTTTGGATGGTTTTGTATGGACTTTTGTGTCCGAGTTTATATGTTATGAATCCGAAATTGTTGTGTTCCGGATTTAGTCATTGTATAAATAGTGAATGAAATGCAATTAAAATAAGTTTTTTTGGAAAACTTTACGTGCAAGACTTGTTCTAGAGAGAAACAAACCCTATCATTGTATGTGCTTTCACACTTGTAAGGCTGCCTAACGCACCTCGTACACACGAACCCAGACCGCTTGACACACACGGGATGTGCGAAAACCACCGTGTGACTCGCAGCGCTCCGTGGATCACGTACATAAGGCATAGAAGATGAGAGAATCGATTAATCTGTGAAGCTGAACAATCACCCACAATGAATGCACACACAATGGTAGGGTTTGTTTCTCTCTCTAGTACAAGTCTTGCATAGAAAGTTTTCCCAAAAAACTTAGTCATTGCATTTCATTCACTATTTATACAATGACTAAATTTGGAACACAACAGTTTCTGATTCATAACATACAAACTTGGACACAAAGGTCCATACAAAACCATCTGAACTTACCACGAGTTCGGACAAAACCCTAAACCTAGATTACAAACTCGGACGCAGTATAGTCAAACAAAAGACTTCCGAATTTATCCACTAAATTCGGACTACACATAACACAAATTCGGACAAGAAGAATAAAGACTTATACTTTACAGGAACTAAAAGTTAGACCCTGAACAATCTTCTGAATGCAGAAACCAACACTTATCACCAAAGGAGCACTCAAACTATAAACCTTCTTGTTTAGGAGCCCATGACGCAGGATTGCTAGAGTTTGAATAGTTTGGAACAGCTGCTATTTCACCACGAGGTATATGTGGGCCTCCCTCAATGGACTAAAACAGAGCTCGATCATGACCATTATGGAAATTGATCACCTGATTCTCCATTGGGTGGTACGCCTCTCTGACTAAAGTTGGAAGTTGTGACATAGACCCAATAATGAATGCATTGTACCAGGTTTGAAAGTTTGTCATTTTTAGTCAAAAGGAGTTTTTGAAAAACGGAGTATTCAAAAGATATACTCGAGCAGTTGATTGTTTATTTTAAATGAGTTATTCAATTGCTCTGATACCAAATGTTGATCCCATATTAACAATGTTACACTTGGTAAGTGATTTTAATAAGTAGCAAATAGTGTGCGGAAATTAAAATCAAACTTTCAAGAAACTAAGATACAGAATTTTCAAGTTTATATCACTTTAAAAGGTTATAAGGTGATTGTATGATTATTGGCTACAAATGAAAAGATTTTATGGTGCAGGGCAGTGGAGTTCTGTAAGATATATTAAATGCACAGCTTAACTCACTTTGCTCTTCGGTGTTTTTATTCTCTTTTTATTGAGTGGGCTTGAATAAACATTTGTTTATTCATGCACTTGTATTGGGAAAACTAGTTTTTGGCATATTTATTGAATTCTTTGGTCCACTAGTCACTTTAGAGTTCGTGCAAAACCTTATCCGTTTAGCAAGTTGCTTCATCGGAATTCTGAAGAACTCCTTATTAGAAATCTGATGTCTTTGATCATCATAAATCTGATATCTTTGATCATCAGATTTCTGATTATCAGATCTGATTTTGATGATAATTATCATATTTGTATTAGAAACATCAGATTCTTCTTCTAATCCAATCTTCTTCTTTTGTTGTAGATGACTTTCTGATCTTCTTGATGCCAATTTTTTCTTTCTCTTGTCCAATAGTTATGTATTTTCTTTCTATTAACTCTTTGACTTTGTCAACACCCAATCTGATCAGAAGGATCAGATTTCATCATCATTTCTCTTCAACACTTACACAAAAAGTTTCCTCGCAACGTTCGCAACAGGTTCCCCTAACAATGACCTTCGTTGTTTTTTGGTCCTTTATATGCAAAACATGTTTGGAAAGAGAACATCAACAGGAAAGTCCTTGTTAATCTACTAATGGATAGTAGATTGCGTGTAATATTTGAAACAACAAAAACATTGTTAAGAGGAATGGAATTAGAAAGTGTGATATTTCCAATTCTAGAAATAGCTAAAGATTCACCATTACCAAAAATGACATAATTGTTACCCGTATTCGCATGAGACAAGTCTAAGCCATTGTTAGGTCAAAGCATCTAAGTGGTAGCTCTAATGTCGGTGGTCCAATCCGGGATTTACATTGGGTTTGGAATGCATATGCAAGATGTGCATCAAGTGGTGTGGAAGTAACCTTTTGAGCATAACCCGCAAGATCGGGACAAGTCAAGGCATAATGGCCTTCTTTTTGGCATGGTTGACAATTTGGTGGACGCCTATTGTTAGTGGTGCAACCCTAATTTGAAGAGCCTCTAAAACGGCCATCAGAGGATTTGTGTTGAGGCTGAAAACTTGAGGATTGGGCTGAGAAGCCAGCTTGTGGTGTTTGATTTCCATGCAGGTTTTGTAAAAATATTTCATATTTTCAACATGAGCCAATAAGTCACGAAAACCCAGAGCCGGTGGACTGTTCATTGGGCTGTGCAGAAGGTTTTAAAAGTTGAACCAAAGCCACACAAGAACTAATGGTGTTTGTTTTCTTCAGTTACAGGATGCCCAATTACGTCTAATTGATCACACATACACTTAAATATTTACGGCCAAATTTGATACACAAGACATACCTTTTTAGAGTTGTCTACGTGAATCTCTGAGCGTGTGCATTTTCTCAATGGAATGATTGTTGTAGTCACTTTCAAGAGACTTCCATATGTGATGAACCGAGGTGGTTTTCAGCCACTTCGCTGAGAAACGAGTATAACAGAAGTACCACTCGTTGATCCGCTTCTTTCCATGCTAGATATTTGGGATTGGTTCGGTTTTATCACCAATTGTGATGGTCTCCGATGGGGCGATGGAGGTTCCATCAAGATGGCCCACGAGATCAAGGTAGGAGAGAACTGGAAGTACTTGGCTTCTCCATGTTAGATAATTCGAGGATGATAGTTTAATGTTGATAAGATGGCAAACAAAGTGAAGGGGAAGGAAGGTGGAATCGCATGTAGACATAGCATATTGGCAGTAGTGGAAGAAGAAGGCGGGCGATGTTTTAGAGAGAAGGAAAGGATCGTGATGGCTGATACCATGTGAGATTGAGATAAGGATTTCCCTTGAATGTCTCCATTAAATAATCCTATTTACTAACATTTATAATTCTGAACAATATTAAATCAATATAATAATTTTTACAGTTTAATGTGACTTTATTTTGTAGTGATACAATATGATTATTTTTTAAACAATTAACATGTTTAATCCTAAACTTTAATAGAGTTATATACGACCCTTAAAATTTAATAATTCTTTTCTATAAATGACTTATATCTATACCGCCGAACTTTAAAAGATTTATACGGAAGTTTAATAATATGGGGCAATGACATATTTCCCCTTTCCAAAAACTAAAAATATCAAATGTACCCATTTCATTAAAAGTAGATTAGAGAATGACAATTTTACTCTTGTTTATCCTAAACTATCAAAATTTCGATCTTACCTTCTTTTTTGTTTCATTTTGAAGCCTTCTTTGTTTTTTTTTATTTTTGCTTGTCGTTATCAGTTTTTAAACATAATCAACCAAACACATTTGGGTTAGCTTATTTTGGAGAAACTTATAACTTAATGACTTATAAAAGTTAATAAGTTGTTTTTATAGTGTTTTGGTTAGCTTATTTAAGATGATTTTGTGTGTTAAGAAGTTATTTTGGAGAAGTTAGTATGTTTAACTCATCATAAGTTAATAAGTCCTTTTTGAGAAGGAATCCCAAACACCCCATAATTCCGGCCACCACGAATATAATTATGGACATTCATCATTATCATCTCTTTATCAAATACTTATAACACGACAAAACAATCAAGAAGTTAAACAAATTGAAAAATTAAAGATTGTTGTTTTAACACTAATTGTAACAATTTACGGTACTCAAACTATAATACCCTTGAGGTATTTGGTTACATAAAAGGCTTAAAAAAGAAACCATTAAACAGACAACAACTCTCTTGCTAAATATGTACACAACGATTTAAAGAAAAATCCATACCAAATGAAATAACTTGAATCTCACAAATTACAAATCCTACTTATTTGTCCCCGTCATAAACCGCTAAACCATACAAAACACTTGCATTCGTTGCCAGTTCTCTTCCGGTTAGGGTTGGTTGGTGGTTATTGCCAATTCCGGTGGAGGCTTTGAAGCCGGTTAGGATTTTGAAACGTGATTCTATTCCTCGTGGTCGGTCGTGTTCTGTTGTCACCGTTTTTGTCCATCCTCATCGTTTTTATTTCTCACCGCTGGTTCGGTTGTGGTCACCGGTGAAGGATTTGATAGTGAAACGTTAAGAGGAGGATGGAGGAGGGGAGTTCAGTTTATGATCAAAGGGGTATGAAAGTCTTTTTTGTCAAATGGAGGGAAAATAAGTAATTTAGTTTTTGGTGGGTAAATATGTAATTAAGGTTCTAAATAGGTGGATGTATGTAATAATCCCTAATAATAATTCTTTTTCTATAAATGATTTACATTTGGATCCCTGAACTTAAAATAGTTATCATACGGCTCTTGATATTTAGTAAAGTTAACTTTTTTAACAAATATTTGTTCTTTTATCATCTTTATAAGTTTAATTATCTTTTTTACTCATTGTTTATTTAACTTATTATAACTAAAGTAACTTTGAACTCTAAACATGTTATTAATTGTGTTGTAAGTATATAGTTATCGTCGTTTAAATTAAGGCATACATGGTCTAAATTAACCTTCAATACACCAGGTAACAAAGTTAATTATTGTTTTACTTACCTTATTATAGTTAAGACGAACTTTTAACTCTATAAATGTTTTCTTAACCATGTTAATTGCTTATATTTACCGTCATATAGATTAAAGTTTGCATAGTCTATGTTAACTCATTGATATATCATGTAATAAATTCATCCTCGTAAGCATCCTCCTACGACCCCGCCGCAAAGCGCGGGCTCCAATACTAGTTATGTACATAAAAATTAATTCTTGAGATAAAATCTTTCTTAATTTACAATGGACCATGATATTCACACACCCATAGCCTATTTCCACACCTCCTATGCACTGCTCATTAGCCAAAGAGCAGCATCTAGGGGTGTGAAAAAACCCAAGTGTTGTGGTCGCTGTTGTTGTTGTGTTAATTCACCGAACCGGAGGGAGACGCGGGTTCGATCCCCCTACTTTTTCGTTTCTTTTTTGTGTGTATTAGATTGTTTTAATTAATCATAACTAGATTTAGCCCTGCCGCGTTGCGGTGGCGGGGCCTAAAACCATGCCACCAGAGAAAATCATGCAACCCGAACCGTGGTAAAACTTTTGGACAATGGGGGACAATTCGCCCTTAAAGACGACTGCATAAACCAATAATACTTCTGAAATTCAACTGTTTATTCACTTACACCCAAATAGTCATTACTCCACTTACAATAAAACACAAGACAATATAATTCCAAATGTTCTGCAACACACATTCATCTTGTTCAATTCATGTTATTCAAATGTTTTATACAACTCCTACACCATTTTCTTGGAATCTGCAAACATTATATTATAATAGTTTCAATATACAATAATGTCATGAATACAAGATAACTTTCAATAAATGAATGATGATGTACCCACCTTCTTGATTACTCCAAAGAGCAAATGCTAATTAATATAAACTAATAAAAAAGTAAAGACTTCATATGTAGTGCCTAACTTTTAAGTTAGTTTGTTAAACCAAACCTCCAGGAAGACTTTGGATTGATATTAGATTCTTAGAACACTTCTCAACTACAGTTCTTAAATGATATTTATAAAAAACTTCAAAATTAGTTTTGCTCAGAAATAGGGTTGGCTCAAGTGTCTGTCCATCGCACAGTACCCTAGCCAGAAATTTCGTCATAGACAAAAATGTTGCCACACCATCATACAACCAACATAAACCGACTGCACAGCCAAAAAGACCTCGATGAGCCAATACCATCATCATCGGCGCAACGGTCATTCAAGTCATCGACATCAGGACCTCAAAACAACAACCATCATCAAACCAAGCTAAATTGGCTGTCACAAAGAGGTTATGCCATATGGCTTACATTCGAGAACATAACTGGTCTTCACCGTTGCCATCATAGACGACCAGAAGGCCGTTGAAAATGGAAAGTTACCGACGAAACGACCACATGTAAGATACCAACTTAAAAGTGTGAGCAGCACACGGCTATAACTTAAACTGGGTGGTAACCGACGAACAACTTAATAAGCAAAGAAGTACAACTCGTGAATCATCAAATCAACTTAATCCGACGGCCACCAAGAGGCTACCGCCAAGGGTTTAAATTAATACAGTATCGATCATCACTGCCGCCATCATAGACGGCCAGAAGGCCGCCAACGATGACAAGTAACAAATGAAACGACAATTGGAATACGACCATCATCAACGCCGCCAAATATATAAATTTAAGCACATATCTTTGCTAAAACATAACTATTAAAATGCTTGTTTCAAAATAGAAATGCAAGTCAGGCGACGAAAATGTGACGTAAATTGGAAATTTCGACTCTTTTTCATCTTTCTTGCCCCACTGCCCCCACAACCACCAACGCCTTTCTTATCTCTCTCTACATTATATCCGTCAGATCCGCCCTACTACGGTTTCATGAGTGATGATGGTAATGAACATTGATGTTAGCCACCACAACCACCATCGATCGCCGGAACTGGTCACCATCACAAAAGCACAAGAAATAATTGTCCTTACAGCTCAGATCTAAGATCATCATTGTCCTTACAGCTCAGTGTCGCCACGGCTGCAACCGAAGTTGCTATGCCAAGAAGCAAGCCACCATCATCGCCGATGTAAGAAACCCTCAAGAATAAACAGCAAAACAATAAACTCAGATCTAAAAGATCATCATCGTCCTTACGCTCAGTGTCGCCACGGCTGCAACCGAAGTTGCCATGCCAAGAAGCAAGCCACCATCATCGTCGGATGTAAGAAACCCTCAAGAAATGAAGAGCAACAAACTAATAAATCCACAAACTACAATAGTATAAAAGATTAGCCTTCATACTAGAATTATTAATCTATTTGTTTCGAAACTATTAAATACCCTAAAGTCAGATTTTTTTTCTTTTTATTTGGTGTGTTTTAATTATCATAACTAGGTTATAACCTTGTGCGTTATACGGGTTGAATAAATGAATTTTATATACTAAAAATAAAACAGTTTATCTTTAAATACCTCATTTATTGAACGGGTTGAATAAATGTACTTTTATATATTTAATAATAAAAATTTATATCTATAAGAACCATATGTATTGTACGGGTTGAATAAATGTAATATTGTTTACCAAATAATAATAAAAAATTATATTTTAAAAACTCTCGTGTATTACACGGGTTGTATAAATATGATTTTACATACCAAATAATAAGAAAAGTATATTTAAAAAACTAATGGATATACTCCCTACGCGATAGATATAGTGATTATGGAGATGATTATTGAAAAAAAAGATATATAGTCAAACATGTTATTTAAGAAGTAAATAAGCAGTCATTTGAGAGATAAAATATAACTTATATTCAAAAAACCCGTATTAGATCTAATTATATATATAAAGTAATTTTGAAAGTTATATATAATTTGTTTAAAAATTAAATAATAAATTCGATATAATAATTTTTTTAATAATGAAAATAACAATAAATAATGTATTAATACAAAGTTGGTTTTGGTGATAAATAATTTATTTATTCAAAAATATCTTAAATTAACAATATAAATTTAAGGATAATATTTTATTAGAAAAATAGAAGTATTCTATTCTTTTTTTTTTTTGAACGGCAAATTTCTTTACTCCTATCGTCTGTGGGACTTGAACCCAAGATCTCCCCATCCCAAGGTGTTTTAAAGGCTATGCTTTTGTCAATTGACCACCACCCCATTGGTAGAAGTATTCTATTTGACATTTAAAGTAGGCTAAGATTTAATACTATTTTTTATTTATTTAGTTAATTTAAGATACAAAAAAATGATTGAATAGTTGGGAGGTTATATAATGATAAATCGGTTACTTTATTATGATGTCATATGTTTTTAGTTATATGTTTTTTGAATTATTATTTTAAAAAAATAAGACTTTGTTATTGTTAGTAAAATCAACGGTTTTATATTTGTAATGTTGTTTGGTATTATTTTATTAAAAAGTGCATATTATACATATAATATATTTGTAATGTTGTTTGGCATTATCTTATCAAAAAAATGTATATTATACATATAATTATATTGTGTCTTAAGGTATTGATGCCATCCAAAATGTTTTTTTATTTTATGTCTAGCACTATACATACTATGGTAAAAGATTAAAGTTTATTAGAGAAAATTACATCATCGAAAAAATAAGAGTAATATTAAAGTTTTTCGATTATATGACACGTTAGGTAATATAAACAATGAAGATAATATGATATAGAAAATCACATAAATATCATTATAAATGAAAAGTATACATCAAATTTAAACTAGATAATAATTATCTACAATTAAGTAGAAAGATTAAACTAAATAATATTTAGTAAGAGACTTATTTATAATTAATTAGAAGATATTAAATTAAATAATAATTATCCATAAGAGATTAAACTAAATAATAATTAGTAGGAGGGTTATCTATGAATAATAATTATCCGTAAGAGATTGGCGAAAAAATCAAAAGATACATGCTAAATATAACAAGTGTCACCTGAATGGTTCCTTTTATTATAATTATTAATCTAATTTGTTTCGAAACTATTAAATACCCTAAAGTCAGATTTATGCATAAAAGCTAAATGTTTATAAAAGTAACTCTACTATTATTTTAAATGAAATAATAAATTATTTCACTATTCTCATCTAATCAAGAAAATAATAAAAGTTAAACAATATACTTTTATAAAATTTATATAAACGCATAATTTACCAAATTAATCTTTTATTTGGTAAATTACACACTAAAATTACTTATAACTTTTCATATTTACACACAAAAATTAATTATAACTTTTCATATTTTACTTTCAAGAGAAATGCTTATTTTTGCAAAAGTATACAGTTAAAAAGCTCCTAATCTTCCAAGAGAAGACAATTACAGATTTTTTCCTAATCTTTCAAGATCTAAAAAACCATTGTGACACAAGACATGTATTTTCCTAATAATACAATAGACAATTAACTAATCATTCGCATTGAAATTATAAATATATTTTATGTTATACAAAAATCCCCAAATCATAGGATTTAATTTTGTGTTAGTTATGTGTTATTATATATGAAATACATGCAAAATCAATGTTTAATTATGTGTTAGTTATATTTGTTGTTTAATTGTTTACCACTTTCTGTCGCTTATTATCACGCATATAGATCCACTGGCTTACCAGTTTCCCATTACTATGGGTTGTAGGTTGGTATCACCATCATTAGATTCGCTCTTCGGGGCTTGAGTCTCGCAATATTATTTATCGCATTTATCACATTATCGCATGATCTCTTATAGCATTGGTTGGTATGTAGTTATTTTTTTATGTTCCTTTATTTTGCTCACCTTATTACAATTGATCGAATTGCATGCTCAACATTTTTAAATGATTAACCAAAAATTGTTTTATTTAAAATATATGATTTACACACCATCTTGTGTTAACCTAAACTACTTTTACACATATCAGGTTTGAAGTAACGAGAATGAGGACATTTAGGAGTTTGCCTTAGAAAATAAGCCGGATATTTATTTTAGGTTTCATGTCTTGGATATTTGTTTGGATTATTTGAATATTTATTTGATTATGTGAAATTGTTTAATTTGGACATGAATAATATTTAAACTTATTAATAATTGTCATGAGTTATAAACAATCATCGCACCCTGATCAATAATCCGCTACGGGATAGGGTGTGACAATTATAATGGCATATCAGTATTTGTTAATATATATACGCAAGGGTGAAAGGCTCCTTGAAAAAAAATTAGTGTATTTTCAAGGTAAAAATCCCGACCGCACCCCTTGAAATTTAGTTTAATCCTTTGTTCGCACCCCAAAAATAATTCATGGGTCCACACCACTGTATATACGCATGTAAAATTAGGATAATGTGAGAATAATCTATTGTGATGAGAACGCTAATGAAGGTTATAACATACCTATAGATTTAAAAACGGTATTTAAAAAAAATCGTAAAGAAAGAAAATTGTGAAACCAACTTCTGCACCTCCTCCTCTATGAAAACCAACGGGAAATAAATAAAAAACAGTTTTAAAAAACGTTGAAAACGTCGTGAATTGTGATGGCTCACAACTTTTGAAGTTTCGTTGACATATATATTCTTTTCTTCAACCGTAGTAAAAAATAATATCCCCCCTCAAAAAAAATGTTCTACTTAAACAACGTGTTCAAAACACGTAATAAATACGTTAAAGATAAAGCGTATGTAATTCCAAAAGAAAACTATATATACACGTCAAAGAATGGGGATTTTTACATGCATCCCCTTCCTAAAAGCCTTTATTACATATTTATCCAGCCTTTGAAATCAATTACGTATTTCCACTTTTTATTAACAAATTACCATTTACCCTTTTTGCAATTCAATTCCTTTTCTGGTTCCTTGCCAAACCCTAAAATGTTGAGTAGATCCTTGCTGCAATGTCCATCTTAAATTCCTCAATAATCGCGACCTAATCATCTATTGTGGCGATTTTTCATTCAAGCCCTTCGACTCTGAAGCAACATTGACTTCAATTTCTTCAAGCAGAATTTCTCACTCAAGATCAAGTTTCGTTCGTCATTGTTTCATCTGTCGAATGGTAGACTTTAACCTATGTACTTCATTTTGATCATCGATTTCATCTTCCAAACATTTGTGTCGAATGATACCTTGTTTGCTTTTATTTGGTGTTAATATTTTAATCATGTCAAGGAAGTTGCTGACTGATGGAGATGTGAGTAATGCTAGTGATGAGGATGAGTGTGATTTTGGGTGCCAGTAGTGGTGGTGTTACGGAAGGAAAAACAGTTTATTGATCAATTTAATGTGAGTATATATACTACCTGGAAGAACAATTTATTTAACTTTTTATTAATATACCTCTGTTATAACTTATAGGGTAGAAAGTGAAAAGCAAAATCAAGCATGTTGAAGTGACAAATGGAAACCTCCCTCCTGGAATCAAACCGATTATAAAAGGGATATCATATATAAAAAGAAAATACCAACTAGTCTCAGCTTTTTTTAGTATGTAGCACATACATATTGCAAGTATAATGCTCGATTTCTATCACCATGTAGGCACATAATGATGGTTTTTTTTTAGTAAATTGCACTTGCAGGCAGTTTTTTGAGGAGTTTATTTGTTAGGATACAAGTAATTTCCTTGGAGACTTGATCTATAAGTTGCGTTTATCATCAGAATTTGTTTCTGAAAATTTAGAAGAGGAATGAGAAGAAATGGAGAAATATGTAAATAACCATTCAATAAGATTATTAAGAGTAATATAGTAATTTAATAAGAGTATTTTTAATAAAATGGGTAAATATGTAATATACATGGTTTAAGAAAGGGAAATATGTAATTGATTTTAAGGGTTGGGTATATATGTAATAAATGATCTTAGGAAGGGGATATATGTAAATGACCCAAGGATAAAACGTATGTAATTCCAAAGGAAAACTGTATATACACGTAGATGCATGTATGTGTTTATTTGTAGGAATTTATGTTCGATATTGACGGTTTGGTGCAATGTGGCACATGTAACTAAGTATTAACTACTTTTTAAGCAATGTTTTAAAAACCGATATTTTAATCATACCGGATTAGGCTCAAAAATGGTTCAACCGGTTGAACCGAGTTGTACCGGACGGTTTCAACCGTATTGACTAATTAACTCTAAATCCATAAAATATAATTTTAACTCAAAAAATAATCCAAAAAACGTGAATCATTGAATAAAAGTCAAAAAAAGTAAACCTGGATGATCAGTTGAAGAACTTAATTTGAAAAACTCAATTATTTTCTATATTTGAGTGAGGAAGAAGTTTGATCAAGTGTGTGCTAAGTTTTACACTTTAACAAACAAGGTAAATAGCCAACTTTACACAATAGAAAATACTTTTTATAGAAGTTGTAGAACAATAGTTGACTGGACTTTTCTCTTGTGGTCCAACCCTCTTGATTACGTTGACCCGACATTTCACATTTATAATTATGTATCCAACCGCAAATAAATTAAAGGGTAAATTATATTGTCTATCTTTATGTTTGTAGCGGGTTGCAATGGATAGCCTTTAACTTAAATAATTACAGTCACAATCCTTTATTTAGAAAACTGTTGCTTGTTTCGTCTTTTACCTCAAACCAGGTTAGAAATTTAAGTTAACTCTGATTATGTGCTTAGCACGTGAGGCATTTATGTCCTTTTACCCTTTATTACTCCAACTCTTTCACCCTCTCCTCAAATTAGGGTCCCAAACTTCAAACCTGCTATCCAAGTCCAGCACCACCACTAATCGACCTATCACCGTCCATCCACCATCACGGCCGCCAATGACCACCATCCATCCACCATCACAACCATGGACGACACATGATAACCTACCCCATCATCACCGAGAGTTATTAAATTCAACCCCACACCACCCCCCATTTACAGTCGACAACTCTATTTAAGCTCTGCCGTATTCTTCTCTCAACCATTCTCTTCACCTCCCTCAACTAAAGCAACCATAATGAAAAAATAAATCAAAGTACTTGGATCCCTTTATTTGCTTGCAATAATTTCAATAAATAAAAAAATCCCCAAATTTGAGAAACCTAGTGGGATGCTTAATAAAAGGATTGGAGGTTGAATTTGAAGATGATTGTAGTGGTGGTAGGGCGGTTCGAATCGTCTTTTTTTTTTCCGGGTGACGGTGGCTATGTAATATCGTTTTTTTCTTCGGACGACTTGGTGCTCAAACCCAACAAATACTTTTGACATAAAACGAATACACGGTGTTGTGGAGAAGATGGTATGACGTGGCTTTATTTTTTTGGTTATGGTGGCTGATTACAAAACCAACAACAATTTCAAGATATTAAGGTGTGATGATGAATTTTTGTTTTTGAGAAGTGGAGAATTAGGGGATGTTGATAATCACCATCACCACTCTTATTGATTTTGGGGTTTTTTGTGAAGTGGGAATTGGGGGATCATTGTAGATGAGAGAGAGAGAGAGAGAGAGAGAGGGAGGGGGGGGGGGTGAGAGTGGGGGTATTTATTAAATAATTAAATACTAATTTCTTTTATTTATTAAAAAGTTTAAATAAAGACTAAACTATCCTTATGTGATTAGACTTAACTGAATATTTTAACTAGGTTGGGGCCAACGATCGTATGGTCTACTGAGTTTTCCAAATAAAGTACTAGGACTGTAATTATTGAAGTTAAAAGATATCCATTGCAACTCGCTACAAACATAAAGGACGAAAAGTGTAATTTACCCTAAATTAAAACTACTTAGTTTTCCCCAGCGCTTCGCGGCGGGAATTCCGTCGATATTTGTTTGATTCGTTACGTTGCCGACACTCGCTATAGCTATAGAAAGAGTAAAAACGAATATGATATTGTTTAGTTGATATTGGTTCAGTTGGTTTGCGTTCTTTGTTTATTTTTTTCAACAATGCGATGTAAATTTTATTGCAAACGAATATTGTGCCATTATCATATCAAATCTAACTGAAACCGACTGAAGGACATTTGTATCGGTGCCGATATTTATTTTTATTATTTTTGCTTTCGATAAAACTGACACCGCCATACCGTGTCAAACCGAACATCGGTACCAGTATGCATTCATTTTTATGGTTTCTTGTTTGATAACGAATATCGTATCGCTATTGTACCGAACTGAAACCAAACGAACAACATGGTTTAGTACATTTTTTTCTAAAATATTAATAAAAAAGATCCATAAGAATAATCAAATTAAATAAAAATTATACTGGTGAAAAGCGTTTTAAATGTATACTAAGTTATTAAATTTAAATTTAATCATTAACATTATTTTAAATTATTAAAGTTTATTAAACTATTATATTATATATTTTTATATTAATCGTTAAATTATTATCAACTATTCATCCACACTTACTTTATTAACATTATATATTATTATATTTTAAATTTAAATTATTAAGTTATATTAAACTATTATTATATTAATTAATATAGATTATTATCAAATATTCATCCTCACTTACTTTTAGTATCTACAATTATTATCAACTATTCATCCTTAGTTACTTTTAACATATATAACTAGTTGATGCTCCTGCCCGCGTTACGGGGCGATAGGCTAAATAATTCTCAACCAATTAAAAAAATACTACCATAGTTTTGCTAGGAAAAATAACTAAAACGATTGCAAGACTGTAATTTTGAACGCAAGCAAAACTGTAATTTGTCCGGACTAATGACGAGTGTTAGGCGGCTCCTTGACACGGAAAAAAATTAAATCGAGTCAACCAATTAAAAGAAAACACTTCTACAGTTTTGCTAAAAAAACTAAAACGATGGCAATACTGTAATTTTGAACCAAAGGAAAATTGTATTTTTTAACTGGGATAAAATCGTAATTTCCAGAAGTTAAAGTGATTGCAATACTGTAAACTTGAACCGGAGGCAACATCGTAATTTTGCACAGGGGCAAATTCGTAATGTCGAACTTGGGGAAAATTCGTAATATACCCGTACCAATGGGGAAGTGCCAGCCAGCAGCTTGGAATTTGAACCAAAGGCAAAATCGTAATTTTAGGCTGGGGCAAACCCATAATTTTATTTCGAACTAGGGGCAAATTCAAAATTTTGAACTAAGGGCAAAATCGTAAATTTGAGTTGAGGGCAAAAGCATAATTTTATAATGAATTGGGGGCGAATCCATAATTTTGAGCTGAGGGCGAAATCAGAATTATTTAAACGGGGGCAAAATCATATTTTTTAACTGAGGATAAAATCGTAATTTTAAGCTGGGGGCAAAAGCATAATTTTATTTTTAACTGTGGGTAAAAATCACAATTTTTAGCAAGGGGTAAAAGTATAATTTTATTTTGAACTGAAGGGAAGACGTAATTTTGATCTGCAAGCAAAATTGCAAATTTAAACTGGGGTAAAATCATAATTTTGAACCGATGGCAAAAGCGTAAATTTAAGTTGGGGTTAAAGGCATAATTTTATTTTGAACGGGCGGCAAGAACGTAATTTTAAAATGAGAAAAAAAACGTATTTTTATACCGGGGATAAAACGGTAAATTGTTTGAATCAGTGGGAGTTGTCTGACACTATTTCCACAAATATCTTTATATATAAGATAATTTAGACAATTAAAAAAAAACCACCGCCTTTTTTCACCACCGGAGTACAACAACAATTGCCGCCGCACCTTGCTTTTGTAGATTTAGGTAATATATATAATTACTTTTAATATAATAATAATAATAATAAATTGCAAGACTTATTGTTAACTAGTCTTTAGTTTCCCGCGTTGCGGGGCGGGCAGGGGCATAAAACCGTGCTAAGCAGCGACCGAAAAACACGAATTTTTAACACCAAGTGACTCACGCAACATAAAAACTACCAAATATTGTGCTAAATAGCAACCGAACGAAAAAAAATAAAGAACCAAATGTGACTATCAAACACTGTGCTAAGTAGCAAACGAACGACAACCGAATTCGGAGAAAGCGTAAAACAAAAACTAATAAAAAAATAAGCTTGTTTAACTTTTATGACAAAATTATAAACATAAAAAATAAACTTGTTAAAAAATCCTAGAGTTGAAAAAAAAAACACAAGAACACAAAAGACAAAATATGTTACTATTCATCAAGATGTGATGAATTAATACATATATATGAATATTTAAAATCTTATTTATTTTTATTTCTTTGCTTTTGATTTGGTATTCAATAGTTTATGGTCATGTATTTAATTTTTTTTATATGTATGAAATTCAATTCATTTAAAATCAGTCGATTCAACAGTTAATTTTTATTTCACTAAAAAACTTGGTAAGTTACATCAAAACAGAAGGTAGACGGGCAACAAGCTGCGCCGTCACCCCTTTCTGAATTGCAAATCCTAACCTTCCAAATAAAAACCCATGCCCCTGGGGATGAACAATTGCTATGGATTACCCGTTGGACCCTAGTCAAGAAGCAGATAACTGTTGGTGCTAGGGAGCCAAAGGTATCAAAATGCAAAAGAGGCAAAGACATGTTGGTTCTCTACGCAAGCTTTAGCGTACTTCTGCACCTTCTTTGATTATGTTTTTGTAGATGTTTGCCCAGCTACAAACCCATTTTCCTTTAAACCAACCAAAGGGGAAACCCCCGTGAGGTCCACACATGCATGTTTCCCGCCAGCCCAGCCAAAGATGAGTAGATCCACTGGTCGCAGAGTAGATCTCCCTTCCATAGGGTCCGTGAGGAAATTCACAGGAGTCTCTTTCTTAGAAGAAATCTCAGCTCTTCTCAGGATGTCCCACAAAACATCTCGCACCCAGTCATGCGGATATTTAAACCCAGGTAGCTCTTTGCAATGGACTGTGTGCTCTCCGTATTTATCCATACAAGCTTTACGACATATCGGGCAGGTTTCATCTTCCGGGTATATAGGGATCATCAACCGGTATTTGAGAACATATCTATATTCTACTGCAGACATGCATTGTTCCAACCCCTCAATTGGGATAACGGTCAAAAAATCCTAAGCATGGGGGCCCTTCAGGCACTCAAGCACCACCTTCTGGCAGGGTGACAAATCAAAAACTTCTCCTAGGCTCTTAGCGATTTTGCTAAACAGAGCATTCGCCAAAGTTTTTTGTGACTTCGAGAGTGCGGTGTCCTTATTAGAGAAATCGCCAATATCAAAGTCCGGAAAAGAGACATTTAAACGTTCGAGCGCTTGCTGATAGTCTTGGTAAAGCCCGACGACCCCACTGTTTCGAAGGATATGATCTTGTAGTTCCCAACACTGAGCTATAGACGCCACAAAGGCATAAGCCCCAACATCTCAAGCTGAGAGGGTCCCAAACCACCTAGACACATTAGCAGAGATGCAAGACGCCAGTGGAGGTCACCAAAGAAGGGCCCGCCACACACGACTATGTCTTCTATACCCGGAGGCCATCATCGAACCGAGATGCCATATCCACCATCAAATGGGGTTGACAAGTACGCAGCCCAAAAAGTAACTTAGCAACCCCCATGCACGACCTAAGCAAAATGAGTTCACATTGGGGATCCCTAAGGCAGGGCAAGAGTTTCATGAGGTCAACCGCCCCGAGGCCCGTCGCCCTGTCAACTCCCCAATAAAGCTAGGATCACGGCTAACAGCCCCACCAAGGAGCTTAACCCCCCTCTCTGGTCTACCAATCCCTCTCGGGAAAAGCCCATCCTGAACTTTCCGTTTGTCGCACGTCGGCCAAAAAACCTATGTTTTCTTAATGTTAAGACAAAGCCCCAGAGATGGCCCCTCCTCGTTGATGATGTCTAAGGCCTTAGCAACCTCAGACGCGTTGCTGATAATCATCCCATCATTCAAATACCAAGCATGGAACGAGAGTTTACAACGGTTCCGAACCCGAAAAATAAGAGGGTATAATGCAAGGGCAAAGAAAAAGGCCACAAGGGAAAATCGTATGTCCATGCAAGCTAAAACTAGCTCTAGTGGCTTTCAGTAAGGCAAAATAAATTTAAAAAAAATCTACACAAATTGACCCAATTGTATATTTTGATTTACTACCTATGATTTATAATGTTTGTATGCAACACACCTGGTAGTAAGTTCAACAAAGTTTTACTCAACAATCCAGAATGGTTTTCACCAGCCTTTTCATTAGTTTTTTACATCAAAGGTGCGCTAACAATGGCGTAGCCACAACATGGTTTATTTCTAGCGACTAACACCACTCATACCTTCTATAATGATGTTAGTCATGTTTGCATTCAATCCGGTGAAACATCCACAAAATAAGCACAACAAGACCAAGGTAAAAATGTTCATAAACACTAGATATTTTTATAGAAATGCTAAGAAACACAAAGATAACAAAGACGAATATCAAGAATTACAAACTCAGCATGTATATACATTCAGCCATGCACAATTACATGCTTATTCAACTGTTTTGTGTTTTGCCTCAACCGCTTCCTTGAGTTTCCTACCCAATGCATATGCTAATGGAGGAGGAACCGCGTTTCCAATCTGCTTGTGCTTATGTTGGATGTTGCCAGAAAACTTGTAACCGTCAGGGAAACCCTGCACCACGTAATCAAGAACAATTAATGCATTAACTACTTATGTTTGTTGGCTCGTTGTCATCTGATGATCCATAGGTGAATAGCAGGGTTGGTTGGTTTGTTTGTTTAACCTTTCTTATCCTTAAGGTGTCATTGGGTCGGTTTTTGAGTTATTCGAATCAGGGACATTCAAATATGAAAACTTGAAACTAAATTAGAATTGAGGTTATTCGAATAAATTGAAATAAAGAATATATATATATATATATACACACATATATATATATAGGGTGGGAGTGGGCTACAAAGTCTATTTTTCCTACAAAGTGTAAAAAGGTATGAATTTATCAAATGAATTGTGTACCTGAGATCGAGCGCATTCACGGACCGTTAAAATCCGATCCTGATCAGGGTGAAAGCACATCCCAACCTTACCCATAGGCTGAGGGTCGGTAATAGAAGTCGGAAAATTTCCTTCCCAATCAAGCCTTCCAAACAAACCCTTCCATTGGTTATGCCTTTTGGCCGTGTTTGGTAAACACCACGGTATAAGATCAACCATTTGCCCAGTTGATAACTTAACCTACAAGAAAAATATTGTTTCAATCACCGAACCATAATGAATACAAATTTATACTTTTTATGTACCTTCTCCTCGGGGAGGTCTCGCCAGTCAGCACCAGGACGTTTGGGGATCCTTTGACACCTAATCACATTCAACTCGTTCATTTCTTTCGATATATGATCAGTTAGAACAGATGCATCGCCCCGGATTCGTTTTTGAAACCAAGATATAGGCTCGGTTTTGTACTGTACAAAAATACAATGACTAAGATACTTCACGACAACAATATAATATTAAAAATAATAATATTATAGATAGTGATAAAAACTAGTATTTAATCCACGCGCATTGCGGCGCGCTAAATCAACTCGTTTTTTTGGTTTGATAATATGTACACTGAAACTCGGCATAGTAACCGGAAGAGAATACCTAAATACAGTACCGTTAGCAACCAAAAGATAAAACTAAAAATATAAAGTGGTAATACAATCAAAACGATATGAAAATTACGTCACACAAACCAAGTGAAAACATACAGAAAAATAAGATCGAAAACGTATTATATCTAACCTGACTCAACCAATCTGAATTTATATCGACATGTACATAAAAAATTAAATTTGAAAGTTTAGAAACTCAAGGGGGTCATAATGACATTTTACAAAGTTTTTAGAAAGTTAGGGGGCTGTAACTGTCAGTGCTGAAAGTTGAAGGGTAGATAAAATTAAAAAAAAATAAGTTACTGTAGCGCCGATGTGATGGATGCTACAGTGTTTTTGACTTGTAATAATAATAATAATAATAATAATAATAAGAATAATAAGAATAATTATGTACCTCTATAGTAGTTGCAGATGCCCCGTTTCCAACCTCAGGGAGTTCGCCTATTGTGTCTCTAACAGTTATTGCACGGAAAGGGGCCCCATTTGCGGTGCTTCTAACAGCAGCATATTGTGTGTTACTATTTAGCGACACCCTAAGTTCTGGGCTGGCAAATACGTGCATTGGTTCAGGCCACTCGGGTAGTATTTCTTCAGGAGAAGCAGCCCATATGAAAGCCCGTTTGCGTGATTGCGATACGCCAAATGCTCCAGCCTCCAATATTCCAAACCTCACCTACAATTAGTAGAAAACGCAGATGAAATGCATAATTTTTTTCAAAAGTTATGCTATATATTTTAAAGGATTCTTGCAGAAACATAATCGTGTACCTGGTAGCCCATTTCAAGCAATGAAGCCAGAGTTAAACGAAACGTCTGTCCTTTGTTAAAAGACACAAAGTTCCTCACGTTTTCCAACAGAAAATACTTGGGACGGAAATATTCAGCGAATGACAAAAATGCCAATATCATCTCACACTGAACCTTGCTCCATGTGCTTTGATTGAACCTATTCATCCCAGAAAACCCCTGCAGATATTTTAAATGTCAACCCATGTATTTATTTTCATTACGAGTGTGAAATTATGGCACAACACAAACCTAACACGAAATTTGTGGGTTTGGGTTTAGTCTAAACGAGTTCAGGTTAGGTTTGGGTTAAACCCGTAAACATGTTGGTTTCGGTTTGACCCATTTGTTCTGGTTATTATTATTTTTCTTTTAAAATGTGTTTTGTATTTTAACTTAAAATGTTTGGGGTATGTGCCAAATATTGAATCTATGAAACAATGACATCAACTTTTATAATTTAAACTAACTGATTTATATACATTTGTGTTTTTATGTAAATTTGTAACTTTTAGAGTATTAGTATGCAAAAGATAAAAATAAAAATAAAATCCAGCTTCAACAAGTCGTGTTCATGGCAACCCATGAGAAATCGTGTTGTGTTTGGGTTCACATCTCTGAAACGATTTTCATGTTCATGCTGTGTAGGCTTTGGCCCGCCAACCCACGAACACGACCGTTTAGCACCCCTAATGGGTACCTGGCATGGAGGGCCTCCATTGATGAAATCCACTTGTCCAGGTCTAGGTAGATTTTTAATCTCATCTTCATCAAGTTTTGCAGCCATTTCTTCAGCCTCGGAAGTTGAAATACAGTCATCAGTGTCCCTGCACGCTGTCATTATCGCCCTGTATTGCAAACAATCATTAGAAACGAAAACAAGTAAAGATAACTGGAAACTATTTAAAAAATATTGTAGAACCTTAGTATGACATTGCAATTATGCACAAATGCCAGTGCGTCAGGGTGATTAAGCCTAAATGCATCACCAGCGGGTTCTTCATATTCAATTGCCCATTTGGTTACCGATGCCCCTGTAAGTAAACATAATATTTTATTAGCTAAACTTATTGCAGACACAAATAAGATGAGTTCTTAACTTTTTATGCAGGCAAAGGTAATTACCGGCTTTTTGTAAACCCTCCGATAAGCCACCACAACCGGCAAAAATATCTAGTGTCGTTAAGCGATTGTTTACGGCAGAACTCGGTTTGTTGTTGGTCATCTCGATATCATTTTCTCCTTCTTTAGACTTCCCTTTTCTCTTTCTGATTGCAGCCTCATCAACCGAGTCTTCTTTTGGAGAACTAAACTTTATGTTCACCGGTAGCTGTGGGAAAAAAAGTCAAATCGGTCAAAACTCTAGTCAGCAGTGTATCTTTTATGCATATAACCCCATACACCATTTTATCTAAAAAGTTATTACTGAATAAATACATTTGCAATCATACACAGCATTAGGGGTGAGCAGAAAACCGGAAAAAAGAACGATTTGACCAAACTGCACAAAAATACAAAAATAAAACGAACCGAAAAAAAACCGAACTGAATCTTACGATTCGGTTATGGTTTTGCACTTTATAAAAACCGAACCGAACAGAATAATCTAAAATATCAATTTTTTAATGTTTCTTACATATTGATTTAGGAATTATTAGTTTTATTCTTGAATGTTAGGTATTTATAACAAAAACATTAACATGTTTATTATACTTTTTATTATTGAATCTTACTAAATTTTGTTCCAAAAACCAAAAAGAAAAACAAAAAACTGAACCGAACTGTTGTTAAAACCGAAAAAAACCGAAACCGGACGGTTTTCACTAATCGAACATTTCGGTTACGGTTTCGGTTTTACCATGAAACTGAACCGAACCGAGCACACCCCCCATATATCATGCTAGTTATCTTTTAAAAAAATCTAAAGAATTACACGAAACCTGTCTCGAGTAAACACAAACTGTTTTGACCCAATACCCTACCCGCTCGACCAGTCCCTATTTATACCTGCTTAAGCGATCCCTTATCTGGATCATACAGGCGTTCACAAAAGAAGACATGATCGACAATATATGTGCTGTCGAGAGAAGAAAGATCTGTCTTCCTTTTAACTTCACACTTCCCTTCTAATGCTAACACCGACAACTTATGCGTTTCTTCACTGTAATATACCTGAAAATAAAAAACATTAACGGTTATTATTAACAAAACAGCAAGACATGTAATTTCATAGAAGTCATACTTATTTTATTATATGTTACCTCTTGAATGTCGGACCGGTACGCTTTGTCAGAAGACACATCCTCAGGCCTGTAAAATCTTCTAACTTGGACTGAAACTGATTCAGGGTCGACGCGTTTTGAATTCTTCGGGGACTCGATTTGTATCAGCTGACAAACAACATATGCTTTAAGCCCTACGTTTCTCCCACTTTTATGAGTTTCGTTACCCCTTTCGTCCGAGTCAAAGTGATGTGGACCAACATAAACGAAATTATCAACACGGTACTCAATACCCATGTAAGTAAAACCCGTCTTCGATTCATTCACCTCGAAAACCTCTTTTTTCTTTTCATGTTCGGTGATCTTACAAGAGTAACAAACCCCATTTCCGAGTCCCATTTTGTCGGTTTTTAACGAAAAGAAAGCACCTCTTTGCGGCCAATATAAACTCTTACAATAATATTCAACAGGCAAACCTTTACTTTTCCGATCGTCGGCTTTTGCTCTATCCATTTTATCGAAATTAGCATTAGTTTTCCGATGCTCGTGACCCCATGCAATTGTTCTGATTTGAAGCGTCACCGGTTGTATGACATCATCAAGTTCAAAATCCATGCATTCATTAGTCAAAAACACTTCCCGCTCGTTTGCTATATTGCCGAGAACAGTTTCGCAACCTTTTAATATCAACCGCCCGTGAACAAATTTTCTAGAATCGGAATCTTCAAACAAATATTCAACGTAATATATCGAATCTTCCACAAGAACTGAACTACCTAACCCAACCACCTCACCCAGAATAACCGCCTCTTTATAAAGAGCATTACCATTAGCCATCTTCCCAACCGCTTTCCCAACCCAATTAATATCGGTTTTCGACGAAAACCCACACGATTTCTTTTCTTTGGTAGCGGAATGTGGTTTCTCGGGTTCTTGTACAGGAAGTGTGTTATTTTCTTCTTCGGATTCTTCACAATCCTCCTGCTCGTTTTCTTCCGCTTCGTCGTCTTCTTCGTCTTTCTTCATATCAACGATATCACCCTCTTTTACCTCTTCGGGTGAGTAATTTGAGTAAAACTCACCCCAAATTCTGTTAATAAACCGCGTTGTTGTAGCAGGCATTGCCTTACGTTTTGATACAACGGGCCCCATTGCTGCTCTCGGGTTCAAGTTTGCTTGCTTTGTCTCGATTGTTTTTTTCTTAACTGTCCATTTCATATGGTGTCTTTCCACCATTTTATCCTCGAGACCAGAAATAAACGCGCATTTCCTGATTGTAACATCGGGAAATTCTGCAAATTGTTGCAAAATAATTTGTCCATGAACCACTACGTATCTTTCTACACTCGCGGAGTTTGAAGATATGTAAGCAGGGTGATTCTTGTCAAACTCTGATAACCTTTTTATGACTTCGGAAAATGATAACTTTGATGCACGTGTTTGCTCTTTCAGCAATGTGATGATCGCAATAGCAAGCCTTGCTGTCTTAAGAACTATTTGATACCAGGGCTGTATTGCTTTGATGGCTTTCCTAGTCTATACCTGATAAAAAAAAACACGACACAAGCATATTCAACAAAACATTTTTTTTCTACGATTCCAGTCCAAAAAGCTAACCCAGTTAAAAAAAAACTCAGCTTAGGGGTAAAATGATCATTTTACATAGATTTTTTATTTTATTTTTTAAATTTGAAAAATAAAAAATAAAAAACCTATGTAAAATGACCATTTCCCTGAGCTGACTGAGTTTTTAAACTGGGGCTAGTTTTGTAGACTAAAATGGCACGTATCGAGAATGTCAGGGAGGAAAATGGTTGAAATTTGGCCTAAAATGGCATAAGTGGACAAACCGCAGGGACGTAAATGACAGTTAACTCTAAATGTTTTGACAAACAAACCAAACACCACCTGAATGTTTGAAAAACAAATTTAAACCAAGAACTCACCAGGCCATATCAGTTCGAATCGAAATGATAACCATTGACGAGCCGAATTCAATTTTCCATTCCTTTATAGCACTCAAATAAATAGGAATGCCATCTTCGTCCTGTGCAGCAGCAGAAGAACCGGTAGCAGTACTAGGTTCATTATCGAAACAGAATCCGCTTCCATCATCGGTTGTCATTATCCCAGATCCAAACACAGTGACATCAATGTCTGCACACGGCTTCATAGGAAGAAGCTCTAAAGAAATCAACCTTGAATCGCAGTTATAAAGTGACCAGTTATGAAGCATGCTTTTTGGAAGATAATCAGGGTCAACCGTATCAAAAAAGTCATCGAAGAGTAAATATTCATCGGTTTCTTGAATGCTTGTTTTGTAATAAGCAGGGAGCGGATAGTCGTTTGCGATTTCATCTTCATTTATCTGAATGTATAATTTGCTTGATGAATTAACGGCATGTCTTGGCCTTTTGTTTTGCTTCATTGATTGCCAGTTTTCATTTTCCTGCAAAACACGAGCCAGCTTCATGTCGTCATCTTCATCAGCTGCAAGTTTTCCTTTTGACTTGTTGACTTCTTCAACCTTTTCTCCGTCTCCGATCTTCAAAGGTGCGTTCGTTGATCCATTAAACGCCGTCTTCATCCCAACAAACTCTGCATTTTTCTTGCTTTCGTCTCTCAAAGCAGCAAGAGTGGGTAACTCAACAAACAGTTTATCAGTACCGTTTGGTTCATCATCCAGCCCAACAAGTTGTTCGTAAATGAACACGCCCCATGAAACGATTAAGTCTCGAATAGACGCCCCGTGAGGAATGTTTTTACTCCCACTCATTGAGCGAACAAGCGAAGCAAGTAATTCGTCTAAACTCAAATCGGGTCACCCCCGGAAGATTTCGACAACCGTTTGTAGACTTCAACACATGAACGGGCCTTCTCGTAAAATAGCCTGTATAGTTTGTTGTAGCTTCCGGCAGGCTTAACACAGTCATAATCAGCAAGATCAGTCGAGACCCAAATGATGGGAGACCCGTCTTCGTAGCCGGAGATTGACCAATCTTCGATACGCCCGAACCCTTCACACCTCACTCCTGTTTCCTTTTCTTTTTCCACTTTCTGAAAAGGCAATATTACACCCGAGATAAACAGATCATCCACTTCTAACATTTCAACGGGTTGTGGTTTCCCATCGGCATCATGAAAGATGAAATCTGTCAATCTTCTATTGGGTCGTGGATCATCTGGGCCGGGAGTCAAACTTAGAGCGGCTATTTCTTCTTCCACCACTTGCACCTTTTTGTTCTCGACCGTTTCGTGTTTATCTGACAAACGGACCGGTTTGGTTTTGAAACTAGTGCAAGAGGCAGCGCGTTTTGGCATTTTTCTAGGAGCTGGAGCATTTTCGCTGCTGTCGGGTCTTCCTCGTTTTTGTTTAGGTTTTGTAGCAGCCTTTGATTTAACCTCAGCTGTAAAGTCGGATACTTCAGATGTTGACTTAACTACAGATGTTGACTTCGCTTGTTTTCCTTTTTTCTTCATTTCTGCAACCCAAAAGTTAGATAATATTCAGTTTTGCAGTATAAACCACAAAGCAATTCATAACTGAGAGAAGAGCACTACTACTTAACCCACACTGAAAAGCAGATTACAATTGAAACAAATGAAAATACATAAAATAAGAACAGCAAACAAATGCTATTTCAAAAAAACTAAAATAAACATAGAATTCAGTTTTGGAAAGAAATAGAACAACTAAAGTAAAACAAATCACGATGGCATGTTCCGATGAGAAACTAAAGTCCCAAACCCATTCACCATCATATTGCGTTTCTTAACCTAATAACATGCCAGTAATTATTCCCGTTCACTCTTCATCGTCAGCAAATCAAGTTTAGGATTATCAAATACAAGACAAAATCATCTTCAATGAAACCGCAAAAATAATCCTCAAATAAAACGTCAAGTGTTCCAACTAATAATTTGGCTATCATTTGACACAAACAGGTTAAGGTTAAGCAATGAGATAATCACAACGTCAGAAAAAAAATACCCTTGAAAAAAAAAATATATTTTAACACCTTTTTTAAAGCAATTGCCCATTACACAGCACCAAGACTGGTTTATTAATTTATTTAAAATATATCTGGTGCTTAACTCAAGATTACAGCAATCTATGTGAAATATAAAACAAAAATTTTCCAAAATAATTTAAATAGCCACAACAAGATGCCTGCTGTTAATTGTTTCTTGTATTACATAACCAAAAGTATAGTTTTAATAACGCATCGATACATCATCAACATATAATATATAAATCCATATATAACCTTCAAATCGATCAAACTAATCTATTATCAAGATACACAGTATTTAAGATTACTAAATTTTTATTTTGTCTAACTATCCATCTTTCCTGTTAAGTTCAGCAGTTACGGAAACATGTGATGAGTTTCTCTAGTGTAAAATTATACATTCTACGCTACTGCTACACACTCCATGGGGCCCCATCATGCTTGAAGAGGGAACATTCCCACACAAGAAAGGGTAAAAGAGCGTCACGAGAAATACACATCCAGATTCATACATGCACCATACTCACAACTATATTGAATCAACGCTAAAACAAACTCAAAATAAATACCGGCCCCACAAGTAAAAGGAAAGCACATAAAATCCATCCCTTGCAATTAGTGTATTCTAAAATATTTACATTTCAGTGGTTCGTAAGTTAATGCAATCGTAACGTTTTTTCTATAAAGTACATGTGCAATTAAATAAATGCAAGATACTGCATTGATGTACATCTTGTATTATTCATTCTACTCCAACAAGGTAAGTAATATAGATTGTTTGCAAGTCGTTGGCAGCTTGGCAGACCATACTGGATAGCAGGTTAAATTGTAAAGATTGAATACCTCACACTCAAACTACAAAGTTGAAAGTATCTCCATAAAGAATTAACATAATATAAACTACTCCTACTCCCCGTGCAAACAAATTCATAGGTAAACTAGTCTCCTAACTCAACCGTTAGAGCCCACTTTCAATTTTCGCAAAATTTACATATATACATTATAAAAAAAGTAAAACCCAAACGCTGCCATTGACTTTATAACTACAAATTTAACCTAGATGTGCATGAACCCCTCCTCATGGCCCTACACGTTCCGAATCACCTCATCACACCTCACACTTTCTAAAACCAAAACGTTGACTAGTCTAACCCTAAATAGAGCAATTTTCTAAGTCACACAAATTAGATCCCAATCATGCAAAAAATAAACACACATTTAACCCAAGTTATCCCTGTCTGGTATAACAATTCACAATTAGATATTCACATACACTTTCCTACACCTTTAGCTACTTGTGTGTGTGTGTGTGTGTTATATATATATCATTACACCTAAACACACATAAATCAAAATCAACAATTCATTCCAAAAGATCATAGAACACAAATTAAGCATTCAAATCCAAACCTATTCCTCCAGGTTTAAAAAAATACCATTTGATAGAAGAACATGTATCATACCAATTAGCTCTCTGGAACGCTAATCCATGTGTTTGCATAACATGATTTATATATATATATATATATATAAAAGAAACCCTCACTCTCACTTTCTCTCTCTAAATGTGATACATACTCTCTCTCTCTCTCTCTCTGATATATATATATATATATAATATAGATCATTGTATCATAATCTTTCTAGACAAAAACAAAATTAAAGAAAATTAGAACAAAAATACATACACAAACTGTATTTAATGACGCTAAACCATGTTTTTTTAAAACAAGATTTATTAAAAAAAATATATACTAACACTTACTTTTTTCATCTAAATGAAATCCTCTCTCTCTAAATATCATGTTATCTCACTAACAAAAACTAAATTAAAGAAAATAAAAACAAAATGCATGCAAAAACTGCAATTAATAACACATATACAAATTAAAAAAAAAAACTAAAATCAGCATAAACTAATCTGACCTGTTGGTTTCACTGCACCACCATCTTCGGTTTCTAATAAACTCGTAGTCCCCATTTACCGGATTCAATTAAAAAAAGTTTCTGATTTTCAGGAAATATTTTTGTACCCACAAATTTAAAACTAAAATTTTGAACCTGAAAATTTGTGTTTTATATGAAGCAGATTTCGAAATGGAGGGAACGAATCAAATAATTTAGAACAAATTGTTTGAAAAAGTATTGAAAATTGTGGCGGGAAAATTACCAATTTGTTGAAACAATTCCCGCCATTGGCATCGTTGATGGTGCTGGATTCCGAATATGGTAAAAAAAACCCTAAAAGGGATAATAACATTGTTTTGATATTTGATTTTGACTTTTAAAACGGTCAACATTTGAAGCAAATTATTATATTATATGATATTTAATAATAATTATCATATATGATATTAACTATAATTACCACCTGCCGCAATGCGGCGGGGATCGTTAGTTATATATCATATTAGATGAAAGACAAATGTTTCTTACAACCGCAAGACTATGTGTAAAACATAAAAAAATAACCGAGTCGATCTATGACCCGCGCATTGCGACAGACCTATCAAACGTGGAAAATAGACGTGATGCGACAGGCCTTCAAACAGAAAAGTAGATGAAAAACTTTGAACTCCACACGCAAGGGCGAAGGTTAGAAAGGGCCAGAAGGGGCGCCCGACCCCCCGAACTTTTTTTCGCTCGGTAGTGTTATATATGTAGTTTTCGTATAGAAATTTTTTGGTGTATACGTTTTCGACCCCCCAGTTCTATAGAAATTTTTGGGTATATACGTTTTCGACCCCTCGTATAATATCTCAAGTTTCGCCACTGCCTACACGCATGTTGTGGCATGTTAGCTCGAAAAATCTAGAACGAAACATTAAACAGATAACTTACGAAAGATGAAAAGTATAAGGGCCAAAGTTGCAAAAGATGAAAAGTTTTGGGTTAAAAGTAAAAAATCAAAGGGGTTAAATGATAAAAGATAGAAATTTTTGAATTAGAAGTGAGAAATCAAATCAAATTGCATAAGACGGAAACTTTTGAATTACAAGTGAAAAAATGAAATCAATTAAAGGGGTTTAATTATCAAAGATTAAAACTTTACACTTATATTATCAAATATTGAAACTTTAGGATTAGAAAGGAAAATTCTAATTTTTTTTTTTGAAAAACTCCAAAAGCTATAAGTACAACAACCTTAAGCACATATAAGTTACTTAATTATAGGTTGTTAATAATTAATAATAGTAAGGAAATAAAAGGGTATGTGAAATTACCGTTGTGTCCTTGGGCTTTGGAATGATGAATGTTCATGTTTGTTGAGAGTACGGATATGTGTTGTTTTTTTTGTTTTTTTTTTTTTTAGATTTAGTGTGTTGGTGAATAGATTGAGATATTGAGGATTGTTTTTGGTGGTAGGTAGTGTTGTAGTGGTTTTTTATTATTAGGAAAGGTTCAAAGGGTGACTTTGACATTTTAAAGATTATATATTGATTGTTGAGGTTGATTGTTGAGTTTGTTTGTAGCGATGGTAGAAAAGGTAAAGTAATTTAGCGGGTTAGTTGAATTCTAGTTTCAATTTAGGGTCGAGATTGAAACTAATCAAGATGGTTCCTTTCGGCTTTAAAACTATTTTTAGCTCAAACTTGACTTAGATAAAACTCGACGAGCTTGCCCGAAATATAAGACATAGGTAGCCAAAGAGGAAAGACTGGTAGGTAACAACCACCATAACAAAAGATATAAGATTTGGATCATCAAAGAGAGAGAAGCTTGCAAATCTAAAATTAGCTTATTAGTTAAAGGTAGACACGTACATACCACACACAATGAATACAACTGGAGATCGCGTCACTGGTGATTGGCATATGGTTGTCTTGAGTTCTTCAACTCTCCCATGGGTTGGTAGATAGTGGAACGGGGGCATGGATGTGTGGCAAAGGGGATTTAAATTGTTTAATAACTTCTCGGTAATAGTGATAGACAAGAAGGGTGTCCGGAGGACGATAAGGATTTACGATCATCCAATGTGGATAATATCAAAGTTTTATTCTTCAATCCTATTTTGTACAACATGAGGGATGGGAGCAGACACTAGAGTTTCAGAAAGTTCTTTTTAATATGCTTTGCATACGGGATTCACGCCAATAGTGTCTGGGAAATCAGCTCGAAGAAGTTAGAGTTATGGATGAGCATTTGGGACTTGGTACTGATACCCGTACTGAAATTTTTTGGTACCAATTTGGTACACACTTTTTGGCGTTTTCAGTACCAGTATTTTCGGTTTAGTATGTTACCGGTATTTTACACAATTTAACACACAAATACCAGTACCGTACTATACCAAACATTTTCGAAACCACTACCCATATTTGACGATTTCTGGTACCGGTACCGGTACCAAGCTTATCCCTAGTTAGAGTGAAGTGAAGACCGGAGACTACAAGTTCAAGGCACCGGCTACGTCCAAGGGGGAGTTTGTTAGTGTATAATGTGTCTAAAGTCGTTTTGAAAAGTGTCTAGAATCTTGTATGGGTTGTTCGTATGTGTTATGTCTTTTTAACTAAAATGTAAGAGTCATACGTTTGAGAGGTTACTCGCATGAGTCATCCAGACACATGGGTCATACACTTTGTAAGTAACCAAACACATGAGCTATACGTTTAAGTTGTTCAGGCGCATGCACATGTTCAAAGCGAAACTTTGTCCAATTAAATCATGATAATAGAAAAGGTTTATTTACCTATTCATGTTAGTTAACCCATAGAAAACAAGTGTGTTTAACATGTCATACACTTGTAAGTAACCAAACACATGAGTCATACACTTGGGTCATACATTGTAAGTAATCAAACAAATGAGCTATACGTTTAAGTTGTTCAGGCGCATGCACATGTTCAAAGCGAAACTTTGCCCAATTAAATTATGATTATAGAAAAGGTTCATTTACCTGATTGTTTATGCATAATCAAGCTAATATGTTAGATTACGCTTCGTGTTAGTTAACCCATAGAAAACAAGTGTGTTTAACGTGTATATTCGTGAAAACAAGATCCGACAATGGGATTTCAAGATCCAAGTCTGATGGTTGCATGTGTTGTTGTACAAGATGTAGCAATTCCGAGTTCGTCTAATACTCAAATGTCAGAAGCTAATGACGACTGGGTGAGAACATTGTTTATGATACTGAAGATTCAGATTGATGAAGTGTTCAGGAAGATAACTCTAAATTTTAGTTGATCAAGCTTCTAAAATGTCAATAACAATGGTCCTGAGAATTAATCTGGTTGTCAAAATAAATCTTAACAATTCGGGGGAGAATGTAAATGCTAATGAAGAACCAACTCTTTGGATTGACAATACACATCCAAAAGAGAACATAATCATAGTTCTACCCATGAAGTTTAGACTTGTATTCAGGTCGCCAAAGCATCAAAGTGTTTGTACTCATCAACCAGGGAATTGGGAATCTAAAGCATTGTTCAATATACATGTTTTATTTCAAGTAGAAAGGTCAAATCATAGCATGGCATTGAAATAATTATATTGACAGAGGCAATGCAAAAGGGAATCCAATAGTTCCAAAAGCTTGGTGTTTGCCAGCTAATTGATCTTCCACCGAACACAAAGAAGATCAGAGCTCGATGGCTTTTAAATGTAAGAAATCTAGATTGGTTGTACAAGGTTTTATGCAGAGAGAAGGTATTAATTTCAATGAGGTTTATGAACACGTCGCACGGGTAGAGGCATAAGAATTTTCCTAGATCGTACGAAGTGAACTTAGATCGTACGAAGTGAAAGTCCAGCTCGCACGAAGTGACTAGTCTATAAATACTAGTGTGAGCTCATTGTGTCAGTAACGTTTTTGTCCGTCAGGAGGCAAAGCGCTGTCAAATTTTAACAGGACCGTGAAGTTAATAGAAAACTTTAAAATTGTGAAATATTGTGTTTCTGCCTATTTCTAATGGATTCCGCACATCTGACTTAGGTTAGATATTATCATAAACGTTAACGTCGATCCTCAAACCGTTTCCTACTTTGTTAAGACACTTAGGTCTAATCATTTGTTTCGTGTACAAGTCTTTTACAAATTCTTGTTAAGACTTAACATTGTTTCTTTCGTTTCGAAAACCCTTGTTTGTTTTGAAGTGTTGGTGGGTGATTATCTAGATGATTATACATGTATACTATTGATGTGTACAAAATGCAACATATAAATTACATCAAATGAGGCATAAAACTAACCCTTTTTAGTACTAATGTTGGAAAAAGCACGTTTCTTTGTTCCTTTTGAATTACAGTTACAATGAGCTTAAAAGAACAAAAGAAGCAAATAAACAGCAAAAACCAACATAAATACACAAAGAAGGAATAACTTTGCATGCCCGACCCCTCGGCAACACCCCAAAGACAAAAAACAAGAAGACAGAAGTTGACCACGGGGCCGTGCCCATCCGGGCATGGATGCACTTAAAGACAAAACCTGCAGAAGCTTCTACGCCCAGCACGGGGCCGTGCCCAGACCAACATGGGATATGCTCAACTCTCAGATTTGCAGAATCTTGATAGTACAGCGAAGAGTTGACCACGGGGTCATGCCCAGGAGACACGGGGTCGTGAGGGGCCCTCTGCTGACAGCTGCAATTAATGAAGAAAGAGAAGATAATGGCCATGGGTCGTGCCCACTAGACACGGGGCCGTGGCCGGGGTACTGTTTTGACTATAAATATGGGTGCTTGGTTCACTTCAAAGGCATCCCTTGGAAAACCACTTCTCTCTCACTTTGCCACCACTCCACCACCACTACAACACCAACACCCACCACCATCATCCATCTATCATCTTTAGAGTGTGTAGTAGTCTCGGGATCCAAGATTGATTGTAAGAGTTCTCGTCAACAAAAGGCCATGCTTGGCTACATCATTTGGTGAAGACAAGTCTTTAATGTGTTACTTTTGATTTTTAATCTTTTGGCCCTTTTTAATTGGATATGTATTAATAACTTTAATAACTAGTTTCATATGTTGAAAGTGAATTTTCCTAACTATTTCTTCATGATGTCATTGATTTGCTCATTCGTGTCTTTACGGTGTATATAAAGCGCGTTAACTACTTGGAAGGGGGTTAGAAGGGTGGTTTGGTAAAGTTCTTGTCTTCTTCAATATAGATCCTGCGAGGACTTGGTTCAAGCTTACTAGGACCTCCTTCAATGCCCCAAAGGTATTGGGTGACGGGGGTGCAAATAGCTTGAACCCTTCATATGTAAACTACTATTAAAACATTAAACCGACTTCTTGGGATTGTATCCTTACTGACTCAAACCACTTAGCCGAGGGTAACATCACCTTCAAAAGAGGGGCCTACCACTTTTCGCATTAATAACTTATTTAATTATCTTTCAATATTCCGACCATTTGGGATTGTATCCCTGCTGACTTAAACCACTAGGTTGAGGGTAACATCACCTTCAAAAGAGGAGCCTACTACTATAACTAAGATAATCTCTTAAAAAGTCCGAAAGTGCGAAAATCATCAAAGGGTACATTAAAGATGAGCTGGATCCAAGTGATTCTATCTTGTATGTTTGTATTTCATTTTATTTATCTTTTAATTTTTAGATTTACTTTTATGTTTAAAAACTTTTATCAAAATTTAGATTGATTAGACGTTGACAATAAACCGGTATTAAAAGCTCTTGTGTCCTTAGACGACCTCGGTATCTTACCAACGCTATACTACGCTCGCGATAGGTGCACTTGCCTAAGTGTGTGTTTAGTGTTAGTACAATATCTGTTTTATAAATTTAAAACTTGACTAAAATGAACTTAAAATATTAATAAAAATATATCACGCTTAACGCACACCAAGTTTTTGGCGCTGTTGCCGGGGATACAAGGATTTTAAGAAAGTTTAAAATCAACGTCCTAATTATATTTAACTTTTTTCCTTTTTAATTTTTAGTTTTTTTAAGTTTTTAGAATAATCTGCACACGCTGCAGGCTGCAACACGAGCCGTGTCCAACCAGCACGCCCCCGTGTCCAATTATAGCAGTAACAAAATTGTTTTGAGTCAGACAATGGCTGACCACGAGGCCGTGTCCAACATCCAGCTGCTGAAAACAGAACAGTCTGATCCCAACGATTGGTAATCTCTGACAAAAACATGGATGATTTCGATTACTTTTACTTTCACCACTCTTACGGTGAAAGGTGTCAACTATGTGGTGGATTCCATCAAGATTTAGAATATCACATCTTAAATTTTGAACCCCACTACTTAGCGGACCCATCGTTTTCCTGTGGTGACAACCTTAAGATGGGCGAAAGTAAAAACGATCCTTACTATCCAACTGAATGCCCTCAACCTTCTCTTCCACACGACATGACCTCCTCTGAACTATGTCAAGTGGAAGAAAGGATTCGCGAAAAATTAAAAGAAATAGAGCTTATGATGAAAGCGAGATATTCATCACAAGACCAAATCCAAGGAGAATCGTTGAGTTCACATTTGGAATCTAGCAACATCAAAGCCATCGAAAGTACCTCAACCTCTTGTGAAAACATTAGCGATAGTCGTCCCTGTGTCGATTGTACCGTGAAGGGCTCTCCATCGGCCACCACCGATGCGCGCGTAGACCTGAGCGATTTGACATACACCTTCTTTAACAAGAGCCCAGATAAGGAGAATAAAGGTCGCTTTCGCCCACCGGTAAGTAGTTTAGGTTTTACCCTTCCCGATAACCTCTTGCGTTATTGCATAAAACGAGAGCAATTAAAATACCTTCGTCACTTCGATGTTGTTCCCTCCAGTAAGGAACCTCCCGATCACAGGAAATCCTTAAAATAAACAAGACAAACTTCATAAAAACTCCAACTACGGGGCCGTGTCCGACTAACACGCCCCGTGCCCACTGGAAAAATCACCATAGGGTCGTGTTCAGTCCAACACGCCTCGTGCCTCCTAATAAGTACAAATGTGTCAGAACCTTATCTGACCACGGGGCCGTGCTCAGCTAGGACGGGACCGTGGTCACTGAGATGTCACTTTCTATTAATTCAACTTTGGTGCTGCATGTTTGGACCCATTCCAAAGACATAGATCTCCTGAGATTTTTCACATATACCTTAAAGGTATGTTCTTGAAAAGGTTTCCTCAAACCATCTTGTCTTTGCCACTTTTGTCACTTTCCCTTCTTCTCTAAAGAACTCAAAAGTTCCATTAAAGCTTGAAACTCCATAACTTCAAGATTTATGCAAAACAAATGTTTTAAACCAAAAACTCTCAATAAAAAAATGTTTTATTACATTGCTTTAAGTTATTTTCATTCAAAAAATGTTCAAAACCACAAAAAAATAAATTAAAACAATGAGTTCTTGAGTTCAAAACTTTTGCAGAGGGACGGGCGCGGGCCTGTGTCCATTGGACACGGGGCCCTGGTGAAATTTTAAGTTTCTTTTTCTTGAAATTTCGCTCTTGTTTTCTTAGTATGTCAAGCCAGAACAGTGGAACGTCGTCGACAAACTCAAGAAACGACCGGGGAAGAAGACCATCGATTGAAGCTGACCCTAGTCCGCTATTTGACGGTGGGATTGGAGAATTGCCTCCATGAAATCAACCTTTTACACCAAAGGTTGAACATTCTTGCGATGCCTGTAACAACCCGACTTTTTTTCGGTTGTTCTGTTACTACCGTTATTTCTCTTGTAAACGCTTTTGTAATCTGGGATTCGATATAATAATGGATTTATGTTATATTAAATACATTTTCATCACATTGCATAATATCACACTTAAAATACATGTTCGGCACCACTCGCGCGTACGATCTCGCTTATCACACTAATCGCAATCACAGTTATTTATGTTACTTTATGTTGCTTAGGTCTTATGTGTGCTTTATATTTTATGGATTGTACTCGCTCTCGCTCACGCAACTTGCTTTATCGCATTATTATGTTAACACAACGCTTACGGCTTGCTAAAACGCTAAACCTAACTAACTAATACAAACGAAAACACCAAACAAACAGACAGCACGTGAATTGGAAACAATTCGCACGAAACAGGCCAGATCGTACGAATTGTCCAATTTGTACGAATTATGCCAATTCCTACGAAGTGACCGATTCGTGCGAACTGATCAATTCGTACGAATTGGCATAGTTCATACGAATTAACCCCTTACTCTGCTCCCACTCTTTCTCCCACTTCGCACTGAAACTCTCTCTACTCGTTTTCTCTGTTGTTCCAAGTAAGAAACAACCATTTTCCACGCAAACACAATGATTTTCACTATAATTTTACACGAGTTTATCACCGATTTCATCTAAACTTCTCTGTTTATGAAAACCTTAATCTTTTTCATAAAACCTTCTGATTTTACCTTGGATTCACACTTAAACGAGTGTATTTGAGTTAGCTTTGTCTTCTCAAGATAGAAACCTTGCTGTTTTAAGCTCAGTAAGTGTTTTATCCAAATAAAACTGTTTTAAACTTGATTTTTACACTAAAATGGATCCAAACCGACATATGTTTCATTCACTAAACAGTGGAACGAAGTGGTGTCTCAACCGTCATGAAAAGGACTTGAAATCACATCCGATTCAGACTAAAACCCACTTTCGGACGCACGAAGACGCAAACAATTGACTTGTGCAAACTGGACCGGCTCGTACGAATTGGCTCAGTTCGTACGAACCAGCCCAAGTTCCTATAAGTGACTAAACTGCTCTAAAGACGCAAATAGTCTACTCTTACATCACTATTTACGCACTCAGTGTGAGTATACTTGACCCCTTTTTGCTTTAATGCACTTTTTGGTGTTACATACGTTCTCTGTAACTAAACACTACACACAACGCTCAAACTCTTTAAACGCAACCCGTTTTTTACATAACTATACGTTAATTCGCTGAATTGTATGTTACTTGCTTGATGACTTGTATGCCACCCTTAATATGATAGCTAGCTAGAGGTTGACCCGCCACCCGGAGGCCCGGGGTTGTTAAGGCTCACACTCTTACATTTCGCTTTATTTTCTCTTTAGTACGTGGACACTTGTCCGCGTGACTGCACTCGCGGTTTGTTGGTTATTTGTATCAATGTTGTTAACATAGTTCACATCTCTTACGTATGTTCATGCGGTTTATGCGAAACGCTTATCTACTATTGTTATGCAAACCTGTATGCTCACCTTAACATTAATGTATTGACTTTTATTTTAACGTATGTGACGGGTTGGTAGATTATCTGTGCTGAAAAGAGATAGGATTGCTAGAAACTCATCTAGAAATCTAGGTTGTTGGATTTGAATTGTTTAAGAGTTACGTAATCTGTTTTGACTATGGTGATATATTTGTTTAATTGTATGGGAAGTTAAACCTCTAGATATGGCCATTTAAATAGTTGTTATGGATTCTCTTGAACAATCTGAATCGCTTAGTGTCATGCCCCGATGATTCCGCCATTGATTGGAGTGTGACAGACTGGTATCAGAGCCATAATTATAGGGAATTAGGTAGAATTGCATTATTCGGCCTAGTCAATAGTCTAGGAACCTAAAACAGTCCCCGACGTGCAAATTTACCTCAAATCCTTACGAACTGACTAGTTCGTGCAACTGACCACTTCGTACGAAGTGTGTCTCCCCATAACAGAGAAGGTGCACTTCGTACGAATTAGAAAATTCTCATGAAGTACACATTTCGTACGAAGTGAACAAAACCCTCAACTAAAAACGAACAAATTTGCTCCTGTTTGTTTCTTATCTAGCCCTGTTAACTAAACTACATATGCTTTTCCTAAAGCTACCACAATACACGCTCGAAGATACTCGTGTAACACAAACGAATGATTGTGTTGAGACTAGGTGTGAAAACCGAGAACTCTCAATAAGATCACTCATCCCGCGTATTACTTTTTGCACGAGATTTCTTCGTCAAGTTAGGAGTGATATCCACATCTCGACGGAATCTCCATCCCTATCTTATGGTTGTTCAAACCACAAGTTATGGTACGAAGTTGTTAAGTTAGGGGTGAAACTCGCATCTTAATAACTAGTTCCACTCCTTGATTCTCAATCCCACCAAAGTCTCGATTGTTTCACTGGTTTGAAACACGTAGTAACCAGAAGGGTGATGTCGTTAGCCGTGGGGCGGTGAGAGCTGATAACTGTTGTTAGTGTCATGCAAAAACCAACTAACTCTATAGAAAGGGTAAGTCGGGTATCGAACCAGAGGAGGATTATGGAAAGTGTAGTAATGCCAAGTACTGATTAAGGTTTGAGAATATCTAACTGAATACGTTAAAAAGGAGGTTTTACCAATGGGAGAAACAATGGTTCCTCTGGAATTCAGGTTTCCAGTTAAATCAACTATGCGTCTAACTTAACACTCACATAGACATGAGTGTAAACCCTAATTCATCAATTGTTATAGTTGCAGACTAAGTACTCCGGTCAATACATAACGGGAGGTTATCAAACAAATATCAATTACAATTACCAACCCTAATCCCATATCAAATAAATCCCAATTACTAGAACTCTCGGGAACTGAATGATTAATAATTAAATTTAAACAAAAGTAACCGTTTACAATCAATGAATCAAGTTACCGGTAAAAAGCATCAAATGCTTAGATTGCCGGATTCAATAAAGTTATAAACAAATAAATCGAATTAACATACGAAAACCCTCCAACCGGAGGAAACCATGGAAGTTTAGCTGCTCATCGCACTTGAGAAAGCAACAAAGTTCTGGATTGATGATGAATTCATGATCTTGATCTTTGAATGGTGGAAGATGATGATGAAACAGATGAGAAAGCCTTCAACTTTTCTGCTTTGAGTGCCTAAATTCGTCCTTGGGTACCAAGCTTGTGATAAGATGTTTCTTGAAACCCTAATATACCTTCCAAGACCAAAATTCACGTTTTTTTGGAACCGGGACCGTCACTGACGGCCAGGTGACCGACTCAGTGACGTTCCGTACTTTCTGGTCACTTAGCAGATTTGTTCAAAAACTGTTTTCTTCATAACTTTTTCGTTATAGCTCCGTTTTACGTACCGTTTTCGCCTACGCGTTCGTAATTCAACCCTCTATCATTCTATATCTTAAGATCTTTAATTCCACTCCATTTGTTTCCCTAAAAACACGTCCACTCTTCGTATTTTACCTACAAAACACCATTTTCTCATAGTTAGTCAATTCCGCACGTATAAACGATCAAATATACATAAGATTAGACATTTAACACTTATAAATCACATTCCTAAACCCTTCCATCACATCCCCACACTTATCCTTTTTTGTCCCGAAAAAGAATTATGCAATGGAATCACAATCAAATCATTAGCTTTCAATTCAGTCGGTTAATTTATTTACAAATCTAATCACGCATTAACCAAGATCGCAAGTATACGGTTCACTTAAACCCAACCACCGGTTTCCAAGCCCTTAATCATAATTAGTTCAATTGCATCAGTCATCTATGGTCTCACGCTCAAAAGACTATGCCGCCACTTAATCCCGTTTTCAAGCTTATGAGAAAACTGTTTTATATAAGAAGCTTTTATATATTCCCGATTAAATTTTGATGGATAATGGATGATGATTTTGAGCTTTAACATGTTTTTGTATATGATCACTTAGCGGACATACCTCACGAGTCACCATCCCCGCGATTAATGCCATAAGTTGACGGATTTTTTTTCTTTTCTAACTCCACCTAGAGGGTATGTACCGCATGAGTCACCATCCCCGCGGCAATACCATAGGCTTTGTCAATATCAGCTAGCTCAATAGATGGACAGATGGAATGATTTTTTGAGCGCGACCATGTTTCGGATTTATTCTCATAAAGAAACAGGTGTGCCATTTAATCGGAATATTTATAAGCTTTTTACTTATAACAGAACCCCTTATACCCTCTACAGTTTCAGTTTTGCTATAGCTCCTAAGGCGAGAACCACAAGATTCCTAATATTTAAGTATTTTATTTAATCCTAAGGAACTTTTCAACCGGCTGGGCCTACCCACATATCCTAAATTAGATGCGTTTTCGACTGTTTTATCATCTCATATGTATAATAATTGAAAGCCAACAATTTAATTATACCTATCATTTTCCATTTTACTGCAAAATCTTTCGAAACATGATCAATTTTTTTTCTCAAAATTGTTTAATTTTTAGGGGTTTCAACCATTCCAAGCATTTGATATGATCCGACCTACCAACCCTATCTCGAGTTACCGTATCCCCACACTTGAGATACATTGTCCAAATGTATAATGCAATTTAAAATCTGAACTCGAGATATACCACCTACAAACCATGAACTGCTACAACCTACTCGACTCGACAAATAATACCATTCCCAACACAAAAGTTCACACCACCAAATACATGAAAAAAATAAACACAAGATAGATTAACACATGCACCTGATCATGTGTCTGTAATGATGCCACTGTTATGCTCTAACACGAATAGACGCCTTCCATGGATTCTTTGATATCTCACCGGGGATGTTGCCAAACATCCCCACACTTGAATCATTGCATCCGTGAAGATGGAATCGTAGATGCCTGTCAAAACACAAACACACACCAAAACAAAGCAAGATACAAAACTTTACATCCTCGGGCTGCCTCCCGAGAGCGCTAAGTTTTAGGTCTTCAGCCAGACCATACCTGTTGTGCTCAGGGCGGTTCGGATGCATGTTTACCTCCCCACTTATCTCCATACATCTCCATCCAATCTTTAGGGAGGGTCATGGCTTCATTCCGGTTAGGGTCAAATTCAGCTTCATTGCCCCCTCTAAACCAATCATCTGGTGGTTTTCTCTCTTTGGCTCTTCCTCTCGTAGTCACTCTCTTCACCTGACTGCCATTCATATCAACCCTAGATCTGTAAGGTTCAACGCCACTCGCATATGTCATATACTTGCTAACACATGAAACAAATTCGTTAGTAGCACCTGTATGACTCAAATCAGCAAGAAGATCATAAGCAATGGATTTTAAAAACAGATTAAAATACAACTTACGAATTTTGGTAGCTTAAAGTGACCATCCCATTCCTGCAATCAATTTGAGCGTTTGTTGTATACAAGAATGGGCATCCCAAAATTACCTACGGCTGTGCGTATGTCTGTGCTGGTGCATAATCGACCACCATAATGTCAACCGAGTAGTAGAACTCACCAAGCTGTATCACCACATCTTTCACAACCCCACGAGGTATCGCCATGCTATCACACGCTTGTAGAGGACCAAAGTCATATTGGTCGTACAAGCTACCGGGGAGAACGCTCACTCCCGCTCCATAATCCAACAATGCGCAATGAATCTTGAATTTTCCAACCCGAATTGGAACGACTGGTTCCCCTAAATCAACTCCATTTGACTCTTTAGTATCCGTTACACCTGCAATCACATGAGAAACAAACCGTTATCAAAACAATTATTTTTAGGAACAGGATTTACCCCACTAATTGGAACGTTCTTCGTATTCTTGGGATTTGTCTGCGTGTCACTTGGAAACTTCCCACTCTGTTGTTTCAGACTAGTCATTTCACTAGCTAACTGTCCCATCTGTGTAGTTAGCGACTGTATGGCTTTGTCCCGCATCTCATCTGCTTGACTATGTTTCTGCAAATCCTGCTGAATCGACTGCAACATTCCCATAATATCATTACCATCGGTGGTGTTAGAGGGCCCAGTTGGTCCTCTTTGGTTGTTCTGATAGCTACCTTGGAAATTACCTTGAAACTGATTCTGATTAAAGTTTCGTGAACCACCAGACTGATTGTTCCTTGAAACCCAGGTTGAGCTGATTATTCGTGTTCCCATAGCTCAAGTTTGGATGATTCCTAAGGCCCGGATGACATGTGTTAGATTGCAAGGTAAAATTTCTACCCCCACCCCCACCTTGAACAAAGTGGACATCATAACTTCCACCCAGAACCATTGTACACTGATCTACTATATGCCCGAGATCTCCACATGACAAAAGGCATTGATCCACTAGCTTCGGGTGGATTTCTACAGCTTGTACTACCGAATGTCGAGTGGTTCTCGAAGATTAAGCTTTCCGTTTTGATGTTCTTGCATTCCTTTCTAAAAATTCCCAATCAACCTCTTCATAATTAGTACCAAAGGTACCATTTGATGTTGAACTCACATCTCGTGCATCCTCATCCGATAACTCCTCGTGAAACGCATTAAGAAGCTCCCGAAGCTGAATGCCATGATGCGGACAATTCTTAAGCATCATCTTAAAACGATTGAAAGCTTCATGGAACAACTCACCGGATTGTTGTCGAAAACCCCGAATATCCTTCCTAGCATTGTTGGTACGCATCGGAGTGTAAAATTCATCTAAGATTAACTGTTGCATCTCATTCCACGTAAAAATCGATGCCGATGGTAATGAATGAAACCATTGCTGAGCTTTATCTTCAAGGGTGAATTGGAAGAGTACCAATTTCACATCATCTACCGAAAAACCTTAGCCACCAATAGTATTGCAACGAGCATCATATGCGGCGATGTGTAAATAGGGCTCCTCGTGTGCTTGACCATGATACTTCGGCAAACTAGAGATCGATTGTGCCCGTACCTCGAATTATCGACCACGAACTTGAGGAATAACTACCGGTGATGGGTTGTTAGCTATTGCAGGCTTGAAATGGCTTTCTATAAAACTAGGCCCTGGTTATTTCTTCATGGAATTCCTTCCGGTAGATTCACCGATGGGTGTAAGTTTCGTGGAAGCGGTCTTGTCTGACCCGACATTTGAGGTGCCGGTGGTGGTAGTGGAATATCCACCGGTCTTCTCAGAATGGGTTGCTGATTGACCAGGTCAGGTTGGTAATACTGTGGTTGCTGTATAGGTATGGTTGCACTTGCGTTGCACATATTGTTGATATCCCAAATTATCTTGGTTAACCTGATTGAAAACCCCTGCTCCCACTGTTTGCCTTTCATGAATACCCGTGTTGACCACCTGTGTCACACCCCGACCCGCAGCGGAAAAGGTGATCGGGGCATGATTGGGTTTTCATCAATGCTCATGACATTTATCATAACGTTTCATATTTATTATTACAATATTAAAGAAGGTCATACAATCAAATCATACAAGTTCAACATGTCTATACATTTCTAGGCTTCATTATTTTTCTTCTAAGGCACTTTCCTACGTGTTCCTTGCTTCATCCTGTCCACCTGTATCATGTGTAAAAATGGTTTTTGGATCAACAAAAGTTGGCGAGTGAACCTTGTTAGAAAACATTTATTATTTATTTCTTGTTGTATTTAATATGGAAAAATTGTGCAATAATCATATGTGAGCAAACGTAAATAAACATACAATAACAAACAACAACGAACAATAACAACAATAACAAACCATAACATACAATAACAAACCAACTTGCATGAATATATAACATGAATGAAACTGTATATGTTGGCAACGTCACGTTCACGCTCATAATGTAATGGGGAAGGGACGGCCTATGATAAATGTCTGTGCGATCAAGGCTCAATCAAACGGAGCCGATCGTATGTTGGCAACGCCTGGTTCACGCTCATAATGTAATGGGGAACAGCTCAACGCTCAAATGTAATGGGGAGCGGCGGCCTATGATAATGTATGTGCGATCAAGGCTCAATCAAACGGAGCCGATCGTATGTTGGCAACGCCTGGTTCACGCTCATAATGTAATGGGGAACAGCTCAACGCTCATAATGTAATGGGGAGCGGCGGCCTATGATAATGTATGTATGAAAATGATAAATTTAATCTAAACAATAACCACACAAACAGTTGATACATGTTGAATACACATTTGTTCATAGATATGATAGATGCACAATAGTTTAAATATAATAAATAATAAGACACATGATACACCCCAAAAAGTGATTAAAACGGGGAATTTGTAGAGAATTCACTCACATTGGGTGCGTTCTCTTGATGATGTTTGATGCGCACGAGTTTAGAGAGTTGATCGACGAGGAATAACTAACCTAGTTAATAACGAAAAGGTATGGTAAATAAGTGGATTTTATTAACAATTTTAATAGGATTTTTGGATATATTTTTGTGAGTTTAAGGCTATTTTCTAACTTTAAAAACGTTATTTTTAAGTATTTTTAATTGATTTTTAAATTAAATAAATAAATAAAAATAATAAAAAAAATGTTGACTTTTGACCGTTGACCATAACTGTTGACCGTTGACCGGTTCGGCTGTGAATATTATTGCACTGAGTGAGACTCGAACTCGTGACCTCCCGTACGCGTGCACGCAGCTCTACCAACTGAGCTACGTGTCTAACCCGAAATATTTCTGTTTTTAATTATATTTATTCACTATTTAAGTTAATCCGAAAATCATTTTTTTAAAAAGGATTTAATTGTATCGACTCGGTGTTCTCCATAGGTCTCGAACCCGGGACCTGTGGTTTAGTTTGGCACACAGTCCACCGCTGGACTGTGTGTCTAACTTGGTAAATATTCCGGTTTTTATTATACTTAACAGTTAACTGCGAGTGGATCCGGTTCAGTTTAAAAAAGAACATTTTTATTACCAAGAATGTGCGTGTGTCAAGGATCGAACTCGGGACGTATGCGTATTGTTTGCACATAGTCCACCGCTGGACTGTGTGTCTAACCCGTTTAGAATACCGATTTTAATTAATCTTATAATCATAATAGACTTCATCTTCTTCGTTCAAATCACAGACAACGGTTAAACCAACTGTTTCTTGTTCAATTAGGTTAACGAATATTATGAGCAATTGAAAGGTATTGAACAGAAAGGGTTTGGGGAAAGAAAGTACCGGAACAGGTCGTCTTTTTTCAGAACTCCGGCAAAGATCGCCGGCTCTGTTTTGTGAGCTTCCTCTGTTCGGGTCAAATAACAGTTTTGATTGATTACATATAAAATTGAATTACTGAGCAACAATTATCAGGATGTTTAGATGATCATACCAATTAACAGCGAGATTCTGGAAATTCCAGAAGTTTTCCGGCGAAAACAGAAAATCCGGCAACGTCGCCTGGGGTTGATTCTGGGTGATGGAGCGATGTTAGAATTGGTCTCACAATGGAATGAAATAGAAAAAGTCGAGGTATTTACCGTTTTGAGATGAGTCTCGGTTTTCCGGCGACTTGCAGAGAATTCCGGCGATGTTCAAAAAGTAATTCCGACGACCAGAAAATAGAGTAAACGTGAAATTAGAAGCTCTGGGAATGTAATTGAGTCGTGAGATGAGGATTTTGTTGAAGTAATTCCAGAAATGAATGTTTTCGGTTATAAAAACCATACATCACCTGAATTCAAGTTCATTAACGAATGAATTGATTTAAAATGTCGGTTTATCGGTTATGATCAAGATTCCGCGAGCACTCAAACGTCTTGGACGGTTTGAAAGCCGATATCGGTTTCAGTTGGCGCAACAGGTTGATTCATAGTTGTAGATATGATTTAAATTGTTTCCTAGAACTCACAAAAACATCAAGTGGCGGAGTGGTGGAATGTGTGTTTGTTAAATCGCTAAGCTTATATCCGGCTGACCCGGGTTCGAAACCCGGCATCAGCATTTAATTTTTATTTCACTATTTTTAATAAATTTTCAAATATAAATTTTATATTCTAATATACTTATTAATTATGTATCGTATAAAATTAATTTGAGCATTAAATATGCAACGAAATTTTTAACTGAATGTTCGGTAAATAAACGAAACGAGTTTGGTTAACCCGGTTTTTGACGGATGTTACAGTATCCCCTACTTTTAGAAATTTCATCCCGAAATTTAAGTAGTGGCATGTTTGACTCAAAAGGATGGTGTTTTAGATTTGACAATCACATACTTTGAAGGGAGTAAGAGTTTAAATTTTGTTTGAGGCGGTAACGTTCCTTGTAGGGGTTGAATACCCTGCTACAGGAATCGCTTTTTGTTGCCTAAAGTGTATGAATACGGAACATGGCTACACAGAGTTGATTGACTAAGTATGATTTTATGCATAAGAGTTTTGATATGTTTGGAAAGATAAGAATATACCCTAAAACAAAACTTCTACCACTAAAACCTACATGGAACTTCTCATAACCGCCTGACAATGCCTCTGATCCTTTGGCAATAATACTTATATATAGGAAGTACCAGCGGCGTATCCACCATATTCTTGTCAAATTTTCATTGGTGTTATCAGTAAGTTATGATTAGTTCTATGATGTGACTCTAGAATATAAACAAACACAACAACCAAAGCTTGAGTCTTAATTCTGATAGTATACATGCTTGTATAGAGACAGTACCTCTCTCGTTTGTCATGATGGAGAGGTTAGTCTATGTAGAAGTGAGACACAGCCCAATTTCTTTAAATGATGAGATTGAAATGATATGAATGCTAAATCAGTGAGTATAAAACAAACTTCAACCAAGACATTACTAAATCCTATATGGAACTTTTCATAACCGCCTGACAATGCCTTTGATCCTTTGGCAAGAATACTTATATATAGGAAGTACCAGCGGCGTATCCACCATATTCTTGTCAAATTTTCATTGGTTCTGTCAGTAAATTATGATTAGTTCTATATGACTCTAAAACATAAGTAAACACAACAACCAAAGCTTGAGTCTCAATTCTGAAAGGATACATGACTGAATGATGACGGTACCTCTCTCGTTTGTTATGATGACGGGGTTAGTCTATATAAAAGTGAGACACAACCCAACTTCTTTAAATGATGAGATCGAGGTACGTCGAGATGTCTGATGATATGAATGTTAAAACAATGAGTATAAAACAAAATTGAGATAGTAATTCGCATTAAGATTCTTGGTTTCAATTTTCAATTTACAAATGAGATACATGAAGATTGAGATAAACATAAATAAAACATAAACACTAAGCGGTTGGAGTTGAATTCTTGATTTGGGTGAAGAAACTAGTTGGGTGGTTCGTTTGGGCCGTCATTATCTTCATCAGGATTGGCATTGATGTTGTAAACCCTTCCTCTTGCTGGTGGCCTAGTGGTTAGGTTTTCTTGATTTGCTTGGTTAACTGGGTTTGCTTGAGCTTGGGCGTTTATGATGTTAATCAATCGAGGGCACGTGTTTCTAAAGTGGGTAGGGTCGCCACAATTGAAACAAGCTCGAACATTTGGGAGCATGGGGTATTGAGGTTGTTGATATGTTTGGATCATGTTTTGAGTAGGGGGTAAGGTTTGGTTTTGAGAGGTGCGGCAAACCTTGCTCGAATGACCATAGCGTCCACAATTCGCACATAGTCGACAAGGTAAGGTAAATGGATGGTGATAAGAACATGTATTGCATTGAGGGTGAGGTCCAAAGTAAGGTTTCTTATTTGGGTAAGTTGAGTTGGGTGCTACTTGAGTGATTGGGATAGCTTGGAGGGGTATGGCTTGTGACGTTGGTTGATTGTGTTGGGTGACAGCGAAAAGTTGCCCATCTCGTTTTCTCTTAGAAATGGGTTGAGAAAGGGATTCGGTTTGGGTGGAGTTCGAGGTTTCAGTTGATGCTTTATCCTTCTTCTTCTCCTCCTTGAAGTCCTTATTTCTTATGCGGTTCTCGGTGAGTTCTGTAGCTAACTCCATAGCTGCTTCCAAAGTTGCAGGTGTGGTACTTATTACAGAGTCTTGAATATTTTAAGGAAGACCTCGAATGTAGTGCTCGATCAAACGGTAAAGAGGAGTGAACAAGTTGGGGACCATTTGATTTAACTCGAGGAATCTCTTGTTGTATGTGGTGTGTGGTCGCCTTCCTTTTGTTTCAAAGAATAGAACTCATCCTCTAATTTCTTGATTTCGCTTCTTGGGCAAAACCGTCTTGTCATGATTTCCTTCAACTCTTCCCAAGTCAAAGTCATAGCATCTTCAACACCTCGTTTGGCCTTCTCTGTATTCCACCATGTAAGTGCTATTCTAAGTAAACGACCAGTAGCATATCGCACTTTGCGATCATCGGGGCAATCGCAATTTAGAAAAGTGTTTTCCATTTCTTCAAACCAATGGAGGAGAGCGGTGACACCTTCAGTCCCTTCGTATTTTGGAGGGTCGCAGGATTTGAAATGCTTGAAGGTGCATTTAGTGGTAATTAGGGGAGGGTTGACGACATTTTGATCTTCTTGATTGACGGGATTAGCGGTAAGGGCTTGTTGAACTTGAACTACAATGTTGGGTATTACGGCAGCCATTTGTTGAGCGATTTGGGCAGCCATACGCTCGCGAGTTTTTCCTGCTCTCATCTTCCTACGAGCGGAATTAGAAGACATCTACAAGGAATACATATCAAGAGTATGAGTTGGATGTTTTTGGGATCATGTGTCGTATTTAGGAATGAACATTCATAAAATAAATATAGCATAATAAATCTACTACATCCATAGGATGTCTTGGGCTTTGCTCGTAATTGGGCCTTGCATGCCGCCATACTTCACCTTCGTAATCATGTGGGCCCCCATGATTACTGGGTTTTTCATATGGTTCGCATGTGTTAGCCTGGTTACGTACACTAAAACCCGGAGAAAATCGAGAAATAAGTATGTAACGTATGATATTCGGAATGTATCCAGGTGTGGACACGGTGACACCTCAAAGTGGGGTTAGTTCGAACGACGTTTGGTGTGGCATGCTTTGGCCTAATAGGTCCTTCGTACTCTCATTGTTAGTCCCCAGGTAGGCAAACTGGTCCGTTATATTGGATTTATACGAATGCCAACCTAGACAGGACGTTCCGACTACCGGTACTGGTACCCTTACAGTTACTACATGCCCGTCGCAGAACTCACTTTGATGAGATTTGAAAAATGAAAAATGCGACAAAATCTTGAATAACGGAAGTATGAAGATGATTTGAATATGTGAACATTGAAATATGTATGATGAATATGTATGTAAGTATGAACGTTTGACTGTAAGTATAATTCACTATGTATCACAAAATGTAATATTGGAAGTGTTTGCATGCATTTGTATATGTAATAAATATGAAAGAAATAAACATCATGAGTTTGCATGTAACCACATAAACAATTAAAATCTAATCAACTATAGTATAGGCTCTAAAGGTCTAATAACCTATCCTATATCCCTATAGTCAAAAGCTCTGATACCAATCTGTCACACCCCGACCTGTAGCGGAAAAGGTGATCGGGGCATGATTGGGTTTTCATCAAAGCTCATGACATTTATCATAACGTTTCATATTTATCATTACAATATTAAAGAAGGTCATACAATCAAATCATACAAGTTCAACATGTCTATTCATTTCTAGGCTTCATTATTTTTCTTCTAAGGCACTTTCCTATGTGTTCCTTGCTTCATCCTGTCCACCTGTATCATGTGTAAAAATGGTTTTTGGATCAACAAAAGTTGGCGAGTGAACCTTGTTAGAAAACATTTATTATTTATTTCTTGTTGTATTTAATATGGAAAATTGTGCAATAATCATATGTGAGCAAACGTAAATAAACATACAATAACAAACAACAACGAACAATAACATACAATAACAAACCATAACATACAATAACAAACCAACTTGCATGAATATATAACATGAATGAAACTGTATATGTTGGCAACGTCACGTTCACGCTCATAATGTAATGGGGAACGGACGGCCTATGATAAATGTATGTGCGATCAAGGCTCAATCAAACGGAGCCGATCGTATGTTGGCAACGCCTGGTTCACGCTCATAATGTAATGGGGAACAGCTCAATGCTCATAATGTAATGGGGAGCGGCGGCCTATGATAATGTATGTGCGATCAAGGCTCAATCAAACGGAGCCGATCGTATGTTGGCAAAGCCTGGTTCACGCTCATAATGTAATGGGGAACAACTCAACGCTCATAATGTAATGGGGAGCGGCGGCCTATGATAATGTATGTACTGAAAATGATAAATTTAATCTAAACAATAACCACACAAACAGTTGATACATGTTGAATACACATTTGTTCATGGATATGATGGATGCACAATAGTTTAAAATAATAAATAATAAGACACATGATACACCCCAAAAACGTGATTAAAACGGGGAATTTGTAGAGATTCACTCACATTGGGTGCGTTCTCTTGATGATGTTTGATGCGCACGAGTTTAGAGAGTTGATCGATGAGGAATAACTAACCTAGTTAATAACGAAAAGGTATGGTAAATAAGTGGATTTTATTAACAATTTTAGTAGGATTTTTGGATATATTTTTGTGAGTTTAAGGCTATTTTCTAACTTTAAAAACGTTATTTTTAAGTATTTTTAATTGATTTTTAAATTAAATAAATAAATAAAAATAATAAAAAAATGTTGACTTTTGACCGTTGACCATAACTGTTGACCGTTGACCGGTTCGGCTGTGAATATTATTGCACTGAGTGAGACTCGAACTCGTGACCTCCCGTACGCGTGCACGCAGCTCTACCAACTGAGCTACGTGTCTAACCCGAAATATGTCTGTTTTTAATTATATTTATTCACTATTTAAGTTAATCCGAAAATCATTTTTTTAAAAAGGATTTAATTGTATCGACTCGATGTTCTCCACAGGTCTCGAACCCGGGACCTGTGGTTTAGTTTGGCACACAGTCCACCGCTGGACTGTGTGTCTAACTTGGTAAATATTCCGGTTTTTATCATACTTAACAGTTAACTGCGAGTGGATCCGGTTCAGTTTAAAAAAGAACATTTTTATTACCGAGAATGTGCGTGTGTCAAGGATCGAACTCGGGACGTATGCGTATTGTTTGCACACAGTCCACCGCTGGACTGTGTGTCTAACCCGTTTATAATACCGATTTTAATTAATCTTATAATCATAATAGACTTCATCTTCTTCGTTCAAATCACAGACAACGGTTAAACCAACTGTTTCTTGTTTAATTAGATTAACCAATATTATGAGCAATTGAAAGGTATTGAACAGAAAGGGTTTGGGGAAAGAAAGTACCGGAACAGGTCGTCTTTTTTCAGAACTCCGGCAAAGATCGCCGGCTCTGTTTTGTGAGCTTCCTCTGTTCGGGTCAAATAACAGTTTTGATTGATTACATATAAAATTGAATTACTGAGCAACAATTATCAGGATGTTTAGATGATCATACCAATTAACAGCGAGATTCTGGAAATTCCAGAAGTTTTCCGGTGAAAACAGAAAATCCGGCAACGTCGCTGGGGTTGATTCTGGGTGATGGAGCGATGTTAGAATTGGTCTCACAATGGAATGAAATAGAAAAAGTCGAGGTATTTACCGTTTTGAGGTGAGTCTCGGTTTTCCGGCGACTTGCAGAGAATTCCGGCGATGTTCAAAAAGTAATTCCGACGACCAGAAAATAGAGTAAACGTGAAATTAGAAGCTCTGGGAATGTAATTGAGTCGTGAGATGAGGATTTTGTTGAAGTAATTCCAGAAATGAATGTTTTCGGTTATAAAAACCAAACATCACCTGAATTCAAGTTCATTAACGACTGAATTTATTTAAAATATCGGTTTATCGGTTATGATCAAGATTCCGCGAGCACTCAAACGTCTTGGACGGTTTGAAAGCCGATATCGGTTTCAGTTGGCGCAACAGGTTGATTCATAGTTGTAGATATGATTTAATTGTTTCCTAGAACTCACAAAAACATCAAGTGGCGGAGTGGTGGAATGTGTGTGTGTTAAATCGCTAAGCTTATATCCGGCTGACCCGGGTTCGAAACCCGGCATCAGCATTTAATTTTTATTTCACTATTTTTAATAAATTTTCAAATATAAATTTTATATTCTAATATACTTATTAATTATGTATCGTATAAAGTTAATTTTAGCATTAAATATGCAACGAAATTTTTAACTGAATGTTCGGTTAATAAACGAAGCGAGTTTGGTTAACCCGGTTTTTTACGGATGTTACAACCTGTCTTCCATTCTGAGTAGCATGATTGTCATACTCTTCATACCCATCATCAAACTCCCCCGAATTGTTCCCTTGATCAAAAGGTGATGATCGATAGGGATATGGCTGTGATTGACTTTGTTGTGAATTACTCGGTCGGGTTGCTTGCGGAATAACTATCACATATGGAGATATTTGTTATGTGTAGGTTGCAGCTGGGTATTGGAAAGAGGTGTTTTGAGTGGATGCTTGCTGACGGTTATCAAGGTTTGGGAAAAAGGTTGAGAATGGTGGAACTGGTGTAGTGGATGCAGGTTGCATAGGATTTGATGGTGGTGGATTTGGTAGTGTAGTGTTTGGTGAAGGTTGGTTCGGTGTTGGTGAGAATTGTTGCGATTGCAAAGTCTCAGGTTGTTTTTCCGGAGTTCCTAAGTTCTCCATTGCTGTGAGTGTATGTATCGGTGATTGTAAGATCTTGTTTTCTCGATGTAGGACTCTCTTCATATGCTTCACTGTTCTCTCGATATGTGGGTCGAATACTAGTGGTGATGACTTCCCAGAGTTCCGAGTATGATGCATACACCTTCAAAATCACATGCACAAATAAAAACAAAGAAAACTCGCGTAAACCCGAACAAAACGAAGTAAAACTCTTTTTGATTTTTGTTTTATTTGTACTAAAACTTAACACTTAAACACTTTGCACACACTGTCGTTAGTGTCATGCAAAAACCAACTAACTCTGTAGAAAGGGTAAGTCGGATATCGAACCACAGGAGGATTGTGGAAAGTGTAGTAATGCCAAGTATTGATTAACAACTACTAGATTAGAAAACTGTTTGTTTGAAAGTTTGAGAATATCTAACTGAATACTTGAAAAACGATGTTTTATCAATGGGAGAAACAATGGTTCCTCTGGAATTCAGGTTTCCAGTTAAATTCAATTATGTGTCTAACTTAACACTCACATAGACATGAGTGTAAACCCTAATTCATCAATTGTGATAGTTTCAGACTAAGTACTGCGGTCACTAAATAACGGGAGGTTATCAAACAAATATCAATTACAATTACCAACCTAATCCCATATCAAATAAATCACAATTACTAGAACTCTCAGGAACTGAATGATTAAGAATTAAAGTTAAACAAAAGTAACCGTTTACAATCAATGAATCAAGTTACTGGCAAAAAGCATCGAATGCTTAGATTGCCGGATTCAATAAAGTTATAAACACATAAATCGAATTAACATACGAAAACCCTCCAACCGAAGGAAACCATGGAAGTTTAGCCGCTCATCTCACTTGAGAAATCAACAAAGTTCTTGATTGACGATGAATTCATGATCTTAATCTTTGAATGGTGGAAGATGATGATGAAACGGATGAGAAAGCCTTCAACTTTTCTGCTTTGGAGTGCCTAAATTCGTCCTTGGGTGCCAAGCTTGTGATAAAATGTTTCTTGAAACCCTAATATACCTTCCAAGATGAAAATTTGTTTTTTTCGGAACCGGGACCGTCACTGACGTTCCGTACTTTCTGGTCACTTAGCAGATTTGTTCAAAAACTGTTTTCTTCATCACTTTTTCATTATAGCTCCGTTTTACGCACCGTTTTCAATAAAGTTATAAACACATAAATCGAATTAACATACGAAAACCCTCCAATCGGAGGAAACCATGGAAGTTTAGCCGCTCATCTCACTTGAGAAATCAACAAAGTTCTTGATTGACGATGAATTCATGATCTTAATCTTTGAATGGTGGAAGATGATGATGAAACGGATGAGAAAGCCTTCAACTTTTCTGCTTTGGAGTGCCTAAATTCGTCCTTGGGTGCCAAGCTTGTGATAAAATGTTTCTTGAAACCCTAATATACCTTCCAAGATGAAAATTTGTTTTTTTCGGAACCGGGACCGTCACTGACGTTCCGTACTTTCTGGTCACTTAGCAGATTTGTTCAAAAACTGTTTTCTTCATCACTTTTTCATTATAGCTCCGTTTTACGCACCGTTTTCAATAAAGTTATAAACACATAAATCGAATTAACATACGAAAACCCTCCAATCGGAGGAAACCATGGAAGTTTAGCCGCTCATCTCACTTGAGAAATCAACAAAGTTCTTGATTGATGATGAATTCATGATCTTAATCTTTGAATGGTGGAAGATGATGATGAAACGGATGAGAAAGCCTTCAACTTTTCTGCTTTGGAGTGCCTAAATTCGTCCTTGGGTGCCAAGCTTGTGATAAAATGTTTCTTGAAACCCTAATATACCTTCCAAGACGAAAATTTGCGTTTTTCGGAACCGGGACCGTCACTGACGTTCCGTACTTTCTGGTCACTTAGCAGATTTATTCAAAAACTGTTTTCTTCATCACTTTTTCATTATAGCTCTGTTTTACGCACCGTTTTCGCCTACGCGTTCGTAATTCAACCCTCTATCATTCTATCTCTTAAGATCTTTAATTCCACTCCATTTGTTTCCCTCAAAACACGTCCACTCTTCGTATTTAACCTACAAAACAGAATTTTCTCATAGTTATTCAATTCCACACGTATAAACGATCAAATATACATAAGATTGGACATTTAACACTTATAAATCACATTACTAAACCCTTCCATCAAGAGAATTTACCTATTAAGCTAAAGCGTGTGTCCAAACTCAAAGGAATGGTCGAATCACTTTGGGTAGTTAACGTCTCAAAACCCAGATCATTCCATTTGTTTTAAGCCTGCAATCACCGATTTTCGCATCATCGCATTTTATGGTGTTTATATGTTTTAATTTGTGAATTTTAACTGTTACGCTCTATCGATTTCTCGATTTCTCGCTTTTCGCTCTATGAATGTATGCACAACTCGCACAGCTCCCGCTATCTAAAACAGTAATTATAATAACAACCAAACTAACGCACGACTATTTCACGCGCATGGCCTCATACGTAGGATTACTCGCTATATTACTCGCTTATACACGCTATATAAAATGCACATCTCATACGTGCTAAGCAAGATTTAATGAAGATGAATACATGCAAAATATGTGCTTTCATGACTTATGTGCTTATGTGCTTACGTGGATACGTGCTACGTGATTCTGTGCCTTATGTGAATAATAATAATAAAATATAGTGTGTAAAACGTCAAATTTTCAAACAAAACCCATTATAATCGAATCTCATCCAATCTATGTTTTTAGATGGCTTCCATGAGATCTCACACTCGCCGCAATGCCTAGCGCAACAAAGATAACAAGCGAATCGCCTCACTTGTGGCCAAGGAAATGGCCAAAGTGATCCCCCAGATTATCAGTGAGATTGACGCCGTCAGCAGCAACTCCTTAATCGATACGAAGAATGACACTCAAAAAGCCTCGTTCAGCTTCAAACAATTTAAGGCATGTGGTCAAATGACCTTCACGAGCGAATAAGGTCCGAGCAAGATGTTTTAATGGTTCAACGCAATCGAGGTTACTTTCCGCCAAAGCGGATGCGTAGAAAAACCTCTGCACCATCAATGCGACTGGTGTTTTTCAGTCAAGGGCACTTGACTGGTGGATAGCCGAGCGCAACAGGCGCGGAAACGATGCAGCTTATGGGCTCGCATGGGAGGAGCTAAGAGAGCTAATGATTAAAGAATTTTGTCCTCCCCACGAAGTTCAGAAGTTGGAAAATGAGTTCTGGGATATCAAGCAGGTGAAAGGTGATAACGCAGGTCTCACCACCCGATTCAAACAGTTGAGTATCATCTTTCCAAGCCAAGTGGATACTCCAGAGAAAACCATCAAGAAGTACATTCGCGCTCTCCCCGACTGTGTCGCTGATTTTGTTCAAGCATCGAGACCGGCTACTATTGAGGAAACTTATCAACTCGCGGTCGAGATCAATGACAAATGAGTATTGGCTGGAGCTTTCAAGGTCACAACCAAGAACCTCAGTCAGGCTACTTTTGAGCCAAGTACCGACACCACACCGTCTCAAGCCTCCAAGTCAAACCGTCAGAATCGGAAGCGAAGGAACACCAGTAAGAACAACGCATCCGTCACACAACCGAACCACCAATCTCATCAGCTTACTGCCCCCAACACACCTACTGCTAAATGTGCGTATACTCGTCTGCATCCTTTGTGCCCTAAGTGCACTTATCATCATGCAGTTGGAGGTAACTGCCGCTTTTGTGTCAATTGCAACATCTACGATCACTACACCATCAGCTGTCGTTCAGGCCCTCGCCAGCAAGCTCCTCAGCCTCTCACAGCACTGCCAGCTCCACCTCATACTCCTCAAGTCAACCCAGCTCCACAAGCACCCGTTGCTAATGCACGTGCTTGCTACACATGTGGTGATTCCAGCCACTTCAGTAATGTTTGCCCTCACCGTGTTGTGAAACAAGAACCACAGTAGCAGCCTCAGCCACAACCACCACAGCCACAGCAGCAACAACAACCACAGGCTGTGCGTGGAATAGCCTTCAACATCAACCAGCGCCAGGCTCAGAACGACAACAATGTTGTCAATCGTACGTTCCTTGTTAATGGTATTTTTGCTTCTTGCTTATTTGATACTGGAGCCGATAACTGTTTTGTATTGTTTGAAGTCGAAAGACTTTGAAAATGTAAACGCGCTAACCTCCCAAAGACCTTTGACGTCGAAATCGCCACCAGAAGAACTGTTACCGTTAACTCCGTCCTACGTGATTATACTCTTGAACTCAACAATCACAACTTTCCAATCAATCTCATATCTATGCAATTAGGTAGTTTTGACGTCATAGTAGGCATGGATTTTCTTCACGAAAATCGTGCCGCAGTCATTTGTTTTGATAAAATGATTCACTTCCCACTTCCTAATGGTGATCAGCTACATGTATACGGAGAAAAACCCTGAAGAAGCTGATTCTTATGTCGTGTGTTCAAGCGAACAGGTACCTACGCCAGAAGTACGTCGCTTTCCTAGCCCATATCGTGAAACCGGAGGAGGAAAAGAAAACCTTGAAAGATGTACCCGTTGTTTGTGATTTTCCTAAAGTTTTTCCCGATGATTTACCTGGTTTACCCTCTATTCGTGATGTTGAGTTTCGTATTGATCTAGTCCCCGGACACCTGTCGATAAAGCTCCCTATCGCCTTGCACCATCTGAAATGTGCGGGCTATCTAGCCAACTTCAAGAGTTACTTGATAAAGACTTTATATGCCCGAGCACGTCACCGTGGGACGCACCCGTTCTTTTTGTGAAAAAGAAGGATGGATCGTTCCGAATGTACATTGATTATAGGGAACTTAACAAGCTTACGATTAAAAACCGCTATCCTCTTCCTCGAATCGATGATTTATTTGACCAACTTCAAGGTGCTACTAGCTTCTTAAAGATCGATTTACGTTCCGGATATCACCAGTTTTGTGTACATGAGCAAGACATTCCGAAACCGCATTTCGTACTCGTATGGCCATTATGAATTCGTGGTCATGCCTTTTGGACTCACAAACGCACCTGCGGTTTTCATGGAATTGATGCACCGTGTGTGCAAAGCCTTTCTGGATCATTTCGTCATTGTTTTCATCAACGATATTCTTATTTATTCAAAATCGAGAGCCGAACACACACGACATCTCTGTTTAGTTCTCGAACTTTTCCAAGGAAATTGTCTTTACGCCAAATTCTCCAAGTGCGAATTTTGGCTTAAAGAAGTCCAATTCCTAGGTCACATCATTAACGACAAAGGAATTCATGTCGATCCCGCGAAGATCAGAGCTGTAAAAAGTTGGAATACTCCAAAGAATCTGTCCGAAGTCCGTTCTTTTCTCGGATTGGCGGGTTACTACCGCCGATTCATCTCCGACTTTTCGAAAATCGTTGTACCGCTTACCTCTTTAACTCACAAGGATAGGCCTTTTGTTTGGGGTTCCAAACAGGAGGAGGTCTTCCAAACCCTCAATGCTATGCTTTATGACGCTCCCGTTCTCACACTACCTGACGGAAACGACAACTTCGTCGTACATTGCGATGCCTCCAACCTTGGTCTCGGTTGTGTTCTCATGCAACGAGACAAGTTATCGCGTATGCTGTCTCGACAACTCAAAATCCACGAGAAGAATTATACGACCAACGATCTCGAACTGGTGTAGTTGTTTTTGCATTAAAGATATGGCGACACTATCTTTATGGTACCAAGTGTAGGTATTCACCGACCATAAGAGCTTACAACATATCTTTAATCAGAAAGAACTGAACATGCGCCAACACAGATGGGTGGAACTTCTCAACGACTATGATTGTGAAATACGCTACCATCCCGGCAAAGCAAACGTCGTAGTCGATGCTCTCAGTCAACGAAGCTATGTGTATAGCATTTGTGATGTTCAAGCCCAGAACGAACTCGAAACCCTGATTCGCGAAACCCAGCATGCATGCTTCATTGAGAATACCTTGTATGAGGAAATGAAGTGTGGTGCCGAAGCCCAACTGGAGAATAAATCTAACGGTATCTACTACTTTCTCAATCGCATTTGGATCCCTAACCGTAATAACCTTCGAGAGTTATTGATGACCGAAGCCCGTAAATCCCGATATTTCATTCACCCCGGTGCTGACACATGTACCAGGACCTTCGTTCTAGGTATTGGTGGCCGGTCATGAAAAAGGATATCGCTTTCTATGTTTCAAAATGCTTAACTTGTGCGAAAGTTAAAGCCGAACATCAATGACCCTCTGTCTTACTCGAGCAACCCGACATCCCGATGGGGAAATGGGAGAGTATACCATGGATTGCATTACGAAACTCCACCGCACAACTTCTGGTCACGATAGCATTTGGGTTATCGTCAATCGTCTCATGAAATTTGCTCACTTTATTCCGATACGAGAAGACTATAAGGTTGAACGATTAGCACAAATCTATACCGATGAAGTTATTTTTCGACACGGGACGCCTCGTGACACCATCTCTGACCGCGGTGGTCGTTTTACCTCACGTCTCTGGGAGACTTTTCAATCCGCTCTTGCTACTACTCTTAACCATAGTACCGCTTTCCACCCTCAGAACAACGGTCAGACTGAGCGCACGATCCGCACCCTCGAAGACATGTTTCGATGGTGTGTCATAGATTTTGGTGGAAATTGGGATTCACATTTGTCTTTAATAGAATTTTCGTACAATAACAGTTATCATACTAGTATTCAAATGGCACCCTTTGAGGCACTTTATGGTAGAAAATGTCGATCGCCTATTGTATGGCACGAGATCGGGGAGGCACAAATCATCAGTCCCGAGTTGATACAAGAGACAACCGAAAAGATTCTTCAAATTAGAAATAATCTCCTGAAAGCTCGCAGTCGTCAAAAGAGTTATGCCGATAAACGCCACAAACCCCTACAGTTCGAAGTTGGGGATCACGTTCTCTTTAAGGTCTCACCTTGGAAAGGAGTGATCCGATTTGGAAAGAAAGGGAAACTAGCGCCACGATACATAGGTCCCTTTAAGATTCTGGAAAGAATTGGCAAAGTGGCCTATCGACTCGAATCACCGACATAACTTAGCAACGTACATCCGATTTTCCACGTCTTAAACTTCAAAAAGTGCCTAGCTGAAGAAAATCTTCATGTACCTCTCGAAGATTTGCAAATAAACAGACTCTACATTTCGTGGAAAAGCCAGTAGAAATCATGGATCGAGAGACAAAGAAACTTCGATGCAGTGGCATTCCTATTGTGAAAGTCCGATGGGAAGGCAAACATGGTGCCGAGTTGGGAACTCGAAAGGGATATGAAAGCTAAATATCCACATCTCTTTGTTACTACTACCACTTAAATTTCGGGATGAAATTTCCTAAACTAGGGGTGACTGTAACAACCCGACTTTTTTCGGTTGTTCTGTTACTACCGTTATTTCTCTTGTCAACGCTTTTGTAATATGAGATTCGGTATAATAATGAATTTATATTATATTAAATGCATTTTCATCACACTGCATAATATCACACTTAAAACGTTTAATACTCGCAACGCTAACGCTACACGAATCACAGTAGCTTATGCTACTTTATATGCCGAGTGTCTTTGTTTGTTCGGTAACCACTCGCGCCTACGACCTCGTTATCACACTAATCGCAATCACAGTTATTTATGTTACGTTATGTTGCTTAGGTGTTATGTGTGCTTTATTTTTATGGATTGTACTCGCTCTCGCTCACGTAACTCGCTTTATCGCATTATTATGTTAACACAACGTTACGGCTTGCTAAAACGCTAAACCTAACTAACTAATACAAAAAAAAACACCAAACAAACAGCCAACGCGTGAATTGGAAACAATTCGCATGAAATAGGCCTGTTCGTATGAAGTGTCAATTCGTACGAATTGACCGGTTCGTGCGAACTGATCAATTCGTACGAATTGGCATAGTTCGTACGAATTAACCCCTTACTCCCTCATCCCCTATAAATACTCGCACACTCATGCTCCCACTCTTGCTTCCACTTCACACCGAAACTCTCTCTACTCGTTTTCTTTGTTGTTCCAAGTAAGAAACAACCATTTTCTACACAAACACAACAATTTTCACTATGATTTTACACGAGTTTATCTCCGATTTCATCTAAACTTCTCTGTTTATGAAAACCTTCATCTTTTTTCATAAAACCTCTAATTTTACCTTGGATTCACACTTAAACGAGTGTATTTGAGTTAGCTTTTCTTCTTAAGATAGAAACCTTGCTGTTTCAAGCTCACTAAGTTTTATCCAAATACAATTGTTTTAAACTTGATTTTTACACTAAAACGGATCAAAACCAACATATGTTTCGTTCACTAAACAGTGAACGAAACGGTGTCTGAACCGTCATGAAAAGGACTCGAAATCACATCTGATTCAGATGAAAACCCAGTTCTGGATGCACAAAGAGGAAAATAGTCCACTTGTGCAAACTGGACTGGCTCGTACGAATTGGCTCAGTTCGTACAAACCAGCCCAAGTTCCTATAAGTGACTAAACTGCTCTAAAGACCTCCCCAGCTTTTGGTTTGCTCAGTAACTTGAGGTTGGAAGGATGGACACTCGATTTTCCGAAGAACGACGCGAAAACGCTTAATTTTGGACACGAAACATCCCAATTCGCACCAACTCAATTCGTACAAAATGACCAATTCGTACGAATTGAGTTCGTGCGAGTTGACCTGTTTCTCCCACACCGTCACTCTGTTTCAACCGGTTCAACACTGTGGAAGACTGCTGCACTTCTTTTCCTGCTTACAGGCTGACCGGCACTCTCCCCACTCTCCTCTACTCTTACATCTCTGTTTACGCACTCGCTATGAGTACACTTGACCCTTTTTTGCTTTAATGCACTTTTGGGTGTTACATACGTTCTCTATAACTAAACACTACACACAACACTTAAACTCTTTAAACGCAACCCGCTCTTACATACTATACGTGAATCGCTGAATTGTATGTTACTTGCTTGATGACTTGTATGCCACCCTTAACATGATAGCTAGCTAGAGGTTGACCCGCCACCCGGAGGCTCGGGGTTGTTAAGGCTCACACTCTTACATTTCGCTTTATTTTCTCTTTAGTACGTGGACACCTGTTCGCTTGACTCGCACTCGCGGTTTGTTGGCTAGTTGTATCAATGCTGTTAACATAGTTCACATCTCTTACGTATGTTCATGCGGTTTATGCGAAACGCTTATCTACTATTATTATGCAAACCTGTATGCTCACCTTAACATTATTGTATTGACTTTTATTTTAACGTATGTGATAGGTTGATGGATTATCTGCACTGAAAAGAGATAGGATTGCTAGAAACTCATCTAGAAATCTAGGTTGTCGGATTTGAATTGTTTAAGATTTATGTAATTTGTTTTGACTATGGTGATATATTTGTTTAATTGTATGGGAATTTAAACCTCTAAATATGGTCATTTAAATAGTTGTTATAGATTCTCTTGAACAATCTGATTCGCCTAGTGCCACGCCCCGATAAATCCGCCATTAGTTGGGGTGTGACAATGCCTCCCATGGAACCAATCTTCCCACAAGAAGATTGGAACCTCACACAAGAAGTCATTATCCCAACCGGATGGGATGACCTCCCTCCGGAACCTCCTCTAGACGAATTGCACGAGGTTTCGGTGGTCGTCGCACCTCCTGCACCTCCCCCATATGAGAATACGGAAGAAGAGCCTTTCCTCTTCCTCCCTCGGGAGTTTGAGGAAATGCTCAGTGACTTTTGATGGGTGCACCCTCCGGGTTGAAGTTCTTAGAAGCCCTTACTTTCGGAAAGTCATTTTCGGGTTTTTGTTGTTCTTAACATGTAAACATCCAGGGTAGAACTTCATTATGGTTTAGATTTCTTGCATCTATCTTATCCTAGGACTTTTAAAATTTTTAATTTTTTAGGACTTACTTAGGGCCTTTTGTATTTCGTACTCTAATATATGATGGTTTGAGTATTTGTGGTGGTGTTTGAATCTTATTTTATGACCTAAAAAAACAAGAAAAGATGAAAACTGCCAAAGGGACGTTAAAACCACACCCCATGCACGTAAATAGCACTTCCGACAACTTTTTCATCCTCCCAACATGTGCATCACGGGGCCGTGCTCAAACCACCACGCCCCATGCCCAGGTTTTGCAGAAAATTCTTTCAAACAGGTAACTAACCACGGGCCGTGTTCACTGGACACGCCCCGTGGTCAACCTTCTGTCAAAAATTGATACTGGAACTCTGGACACGGGGCCGTGCCCGGATAACATGGGCCCGTGGCCAGATGCCTAGTATCATAAAAACTTGTTTTTAACACGCTTTTACACGTTCGAATCAACCGGAAAACTTATTTTTTGACACATTGAGGACAATGTGTAATTTAAGTTTGAGGGGGGGGGGGGAGCTAAAACCTTGAATCTTGCAAGTCCTAAAAACAAGCCTTACACAAAACTCCATTGGAACCGCTAATCACCCCAAATCTTTCAAAAGAAAATCCATTTTTTTTACTTGACTTGGTTTAATTTGGGAATAACAAGTTCTAAAAAGTTAAGTTTTTACAAATTTACAACCGACAACATCGTGATAAAAAAACCAAACAAGAAAATTATAAAAAGGCATTGCAAATCTTTTTAAAATTTGATTATGTGTACTTGTTCACATTATAAACCCATTCCCATAATAAGTGAGTTTTGAGCCTTTATCGAGCACACATGCATACATATTTAAACTAAATGCTCATTTTTCGTTTCTTGTGTGAATAGCCACTTGGTATTACGACTCTAGAACTTGCCAAGACGATACATTCTAGGTCCTTACCAACTTAAGCCCAAGTAAGTAAATGATAGAGGCATTAGGACTAACCCATTTTTCATTCAACAACATTATTTTTCTACTTTCCCCCATTACCATTAATCCACCTAGTTAACACCTTTGAGCCTAAACCTTTTCGTTTTAAAAACCGGCAAAACAAACAACCATTACTCACCAAAACCTTTTTCTTTCAAACCCATTTATTTTCGTAGAAAGCTTGGTTATCTTGTGACTAAAAAAAGCATAGTTCTTACAATAACCAAACAAGTTCCTTAAAAATCTTTGAAAGAATTTAGTTTGAATAAATGTCACAAAAACAAAAAGTTTTACGACAACCGATGCTTTTACACTTTTCACCATTTTACTAACTACTAACCCAAAATCCATCTACCCTTAGCCCAAACCTAACCCTTTCCAAAGTCCTCTTGATATTTACAAAGGTTTATAGTTAAAAAGGAGGAGGTTTGATCGCTTGGCAAGCATATGGTAGAAGTAAGTTCCATACCGAATCGAGTGTCATCACAAAAATACACCTTTGGCGGAGTGTCGAGTGATCTCTTGTGAGGTACGTGAACTCGTATATAAATAGAATTTTAAAGAGGCATGTTATGCCTAAATAAATATTTTTTCTTGAAAATGTTCTAAATAAATCATGACGAATAGGATTGTAAATAAAATAAAAACAAAATATAATAAAGATCTTGGATTCCCGACACTCAAGGCGAACCATAAAACTTCTTCTCTACCTATTCCATTTGGGTGTATAAGCCACATTTAAAGAGTTTTGCTTGAGGACAAGCAAAGATTCAAGTGTGGGGATATTTGATGTGTACAAAATATAACATATAAATTACATCAAATGAGACATAAAACTAACTCTTTTTAGTACTATGTTGGAAAAAGCAAGTTTTTTTGTTCCTTTTGAATTTACAGGACCAAATGAGCTTAAAGAACAAAAGTAACAAATAAGCAGCTAAAACCAACATAAATACACAAAGAAGGAATAACGTGGCATGCCCTACCCCTCAGCAACACCCCAAAGAAAAAAAGAAGACAGAAGCTGACCACGGGGCAGTGTCCAGCCGGGCATTGTGACACTCGGCAAAAATCCCGGTTATTCTGTACAACTTGAACAACTATTATAATATACATTTACGTGTTTCCGACTTGAATCTATTTAAATGAGTCCTAAATGTTTAGGATTACCTAAAATCATAGCTTAGTTTGATAACGGATCCGCCACAACTGAAAACAAATTAAATTATGTCTTAAATTGGCGGTAGGAACGCGAACAAACAATACTGGTCAGTACTAGTCGTGGTATAGTCTAACACCACAAAAACGAGACATGAGACATGTATGGATGGATATTTCATGAAAACGTCGTCTGAAAACATATATGTGGCTTACACTTATAGGAAATTCTATTTAAATCACGAATTGTCCATGTCCGCTGAACAATTCAGTAATCCTGCGGAAGTGTACAGCATTTCGCAGAACGAAACAGTAATTGTCCAAAAATCCGAAAATAAATATTATTTATTATAAACAATATAACGGGTATTAAAAACGACACAAAATCCATATTCGAATCCTAATGCAAAAAGCTTCACAACTAGTTCAGTAAACTGCCCGACAACCGAGCCGGTAACGGAACTGTGTCAGAAATAATAAAATTTTTAGTCCAAAATGCTGAATTATTAAATCGGATAATAAAGATGTGCAAAATCCATTTTACTTATAAAATCATATAAGTTATGCACAATACCAGTATTCAACCCGGTACAGGATCTGAACCAACTTTTTTAACCAAACAACGAACCGACAATTTTTATGGGTTAGTTGGACCTAGTGTCACAATACTTCAAAATATTAAGCCTTGAATCACTATAGAAAATATTATATAAATAATCAAAGTTTATATACTTATTAAGTTTAAAATATATATATATAAATATCCCCCCCCCCCCCCCCCACCTTACTAGCTCACGGTTTTGGAGGATTTGTGGGGTCTCACCATTGATTTTTTATGTGTTAGAACTTGTAAGAGATGATTAGTGTAGGATCTTGGGAATATTACATTTCTAAAACACTCCATCACCTTCATTTCCATCTTACAAGAAAAACCATCCAACTTCTCACACTTTCTCTCCAAAAATTCGGATCTCACACCTCCAATCCATTATCATTTTCATTTCAAAAACTTAAACTACCTACATTCAAGCTCTCATGGATGAAACAAGAACTTGTTGAAGCTTGGAAACTCACTTGAAGCACCTTAGGAACACTTGGAGCTCTTGGATCATCACATTATCTTCACATCTTCGTCTTATTATTCTAGCAAAGTTGTAAGAATCATAAACCCATTTCTACATAACACTGAAATTCATCTCGAATCCATCACATTTAACCCACTTGAAATTTAACAAGAAAACAACAATCATACTTATATTTATGAACATAATATTTTTAGATGATTTTTGATGAACTTGGTTTAGTGTCATGAGTATAAACTTGATTCTTGCATTTTATGAACACAAGAGTATGATCTAAACACATGCATGTTTAGATTTAGCAAGATTCACCAACAAAACGTCATGAACATGGGTTTTGATCTTAAAATGGTTACATGCAACTTGTGAAACATGAAGGATTATTTAAAACCCAATAACTTAAATTTTTATTAAAATGAATAAATAAAGTTTCAATTTCTGGAAAGATCATGAACATGAAATTTATTACTAGAAGGTTTTTGAACACATGTTCATACTTAAAATGACATCTCATGATATATAAAATATGGGTTTTTAAATATAAGTATGATTTACAAATTTTTGACGAAAAACACGAATAAAGTTTCCTTTTCAGGAAAGTTTAGGCTACAAACTTGATTAATGACAAATATTAGATGATATTGATACTTGATGATGTTGGAGTTGAAAAATGATATAAAACAAGTTTTTATAAACTTGGGAAACGTCCATAGTTACTATGATGAATTTTTTACAAATTTGGTTATGATATTAAAAGAGATAAACGAAAGGTTTGACAACTTTGAACGACTTAGAGTTTATAAACAAGACTAAATGGATTTTGGACAAAGATGTGTAAGTTCATATTTTTCTAAACTAAAAAGTTATAAAGTATATATTTTAGGAAAATATATACTTTAAATGTTCATCAAGTATCGTGGAATCTTTTGAATATATTTTGTATGTAGATCAAGTAGGATTTAAATAAAAAAATATACGATTACACAAAACATCACAACACATGTTAACCTTTGAAAAACGAAAGACTAAAAATGTAAAATGTCCATCCTTGGACATACACAAACGAAACGGACAATACGAAGACTTTGGACAATTCGGACAAAATAGATATATACATATATGGCATGGACTAAAATAAGTGACATAAATGAAACGGACGGCACAAAGCAAATTTGACGACATAACCAAACCAAACCGGCACTAAATAAATGGTCACCATGAACACACGAACTGTCACACACTAAGGAAAACGAGTGATTACAAAACCTGAAACATATTTTTATAAAAACTAGATTTCTATAAAAATAAATACAAGTATTATTATTTTTATGGACTAAGCCTATTTTAATACTTGGACTTATTATTTGGGCTAAGATAACTTTAAGTTAAATTTGGGCTAAACCCCACTTTTATAAACAAGTCCACTTTATACAAATTGTTTTGGGCTAAGCCCATTTTTGTAAAGCTATCATGGACTAAGCCCACTTTTATATAAATAAACTTGGGCTAGGCCCACATGTATTAAATAACTTGGGTAGGCCCACTCTTACAAAGCAATTTGGGCTTGATCCACTTAGAATAAAACCATTTGGGCTAGGCCCACTTAATTAAAGCAAATTGGGCTAGGCCCACACAAATTAAACCAACTTGGGCTAGGCCCACACAAGTTAAATATATTGGGCTAGGCCCACACTAACTACACGAAATGGGCTAGGCCCACACACATGAAAGCAATTGGGCTAGGCCCATTTATACAAAGTCAATTGGCTAGGCCCATATACCCTAAACCATGAATTGGGTTCGCACCTAACATATGGGCTAGACCCATTCAAACATAAAACAACAAAGGATATGTGTATATATATATATATGGATGTATATATGTAAACAAACGAAACAAACAAATACAAGTATGGATTCAAGATGAGATATTTGAACGATAAACGCAAATAAACCTAAGTGTCTAATAAGATTAGAACACTTGTAGGTTGTGAAACAAATGAAGAAATCGAATTGAAACGAGTTTTGCTTGGAACGCAAACTAGTGAGTTCATGTTATCCCCTTTTTACTTAAATGTTTTATGGTTTTAAACGCTCGGGGATGTATACATGTTGTGAATTGTATAACTAGGAAAAAATGGAACAACTAGATCATATGCGAATAGGTGTTTAAAATCAAAAGGGCCATTAATCAATAACAGTACCGAGGAACAATTGGATAGATCTATTGGGTGTTGACGAGCCCCACTCTGAATAAAACTTTGTCCGTTCAAAGTGCTTTTATGTCTAAAACTAGTGTCTATGACACATATAAATCGTCAAGGGTTGGTTGCTTCCTAGTTCGGCATACAATTAGTGTCCTTGCAAAACACTAATGATCACACGTATTTCATTTTTAAGCTCTACAAACAAAACTTACGATTGCAAATATTTTTGAAGATTCATTTAGAACTAAAACTAATAACATGAATTCACTCAACCATTGTTGACGTATTTCAAAACTAACATGTATTGCAGGAAACTAGTGGACAGCCTAAGGAAAAGTGTGCCGTGGAATGACAAGTAAAGCTATGGAAATGTTGTCTTGGTTTTTGGTCTTTACGTTTAAAACAATGTACTTTGGAACTTATGTTTTAAAACTATGTTGTAATGTGTGGTACTTTTTAAACAAACTTATGGAAAACTCGTTAAGTTTTACATGGTTTGTTTACTTGATTGAATGCTATGAATATCGCTCTAGCCACACCTTGCAACGCTTCCGCTAAACCGAAATTCGAGGTGTGACAGGCATGGGGCGTGGTCAGCCAAGACACTTAAACACAAAACCTGCAGAAGCTTCTACACCCACCATGGGGCCGTGCCCAGACCAACATGGGGCATGGTCAACTCTCAGATTTGCAGAATCTTGATAGTACAACGAAGAGTTGACCACAGGACCGTGTCCAGGAGACACGGGGTCGTGTGGGGCCCTCTGCTGATAGCTGCAATTAATGAGGAAATAGAAGATGATGGCCAGAGTCGTGCCCACTGGACACGGGGCCGTGGCCGGGGTACTGTTTTTACTATAAATAGGGGTGCTTGGTTCACTTCAAATTGGCAAACCACTTCTCTCTCACTTTGCCACTACTCCACCACTACTACAACACCAACACCCAAAACCATCATCCACTATCATCTTTAGAGTGTGTAGTAGTCTCGGGATCCAAGATTGATTGTAAGAGTTCTTGTCAAACAAAGGCCATGCTTGGTTAATCTCTTACATCACTTGGTGAAAACAAGTCTTTAATGTATTACTTTTGATTTTTAATCTTTCGACACTTTTTAATTGCATATGTATTAATGACTTTACTAACTAGTTTCTTATGTTGAAAGTGAATTTTCCTAGCCATTTCTTCATGATGTTATTGATTTGCTCATTCGTGTCTTTACGGTCTATATAAAGCGCGTTAACTACTTGGAAGGGGTTAGAAGGGTGGTTTGGTAAAGTTCTTGTCTTGTTCAATGTATAGATCCTGCGAGGACTTGGTTCAAGCTTACTAGGACCTCCTTCAATGCCCCAAAGGTATTGGATGGTGGGGGTTGCGAATAGCTTGAACTCCTCATATGTAAACTACTATTGAAACATTAAACCGGCTTCTTGGGATTGTATCCTTCCTGACTCAAACCACTTAGCCTAGGCTAACGTTACATTCAAAAGAGGGGCCTACTACTGTAACTAAGATAATCTCTTAAAAAGTCCGAAAGTGCGTAAATCATCAAAGGGTACATTAAAGATGGGTTGGATCCAAGTGATTCTATCTTGTCTATATGTATTTCATTTTATTTATCTTTTAATTTTTAGATTTACTTTTATGTTTAAAAAAATTTATCAAAATTTCGATTGATTAGACGTTGACAATAAACCGATATTAAAAGCTCTTGTGTTTTGGACGACCTCGGTATCTTACCAACGCTATACTACGCTCGCGATAGCTGCACTTGCCCAAGTGTGTGTTTAGTGTTAGTACAATATCGTGTTTTATAAATTTAAAACTTGACTAATGCGTAAAATGAACTTAAAAATATTAATAAAAATATATCACGCTTAACGCACACCAACTATATACACACACATATATAGATAGATATCATTGTATGCATTATATCCGGGGCCTAACCCCTTGTATGTATCCGTGTCTACACACAATAGATGAGATTTAGTAATAATATATTTTTAAGTTTAAAAATATATATTCTTATTTCGTGATATATCGTTTCACTAAATCGATAGTTTAACTAAAATATATTTATCCTTATATGTTTTTTCGAGTTCTATACTTTGTCAAAAATAATATTTTTAACATTACTCTTGTTTATTGGTTGTAAAATCGTTTGTTGTCAAGAACACTTCGTTTAACTTCTTTGTGTACGTATACATATACATATATACCACATAATTCCTCGTATTTGCTAAGTGTGTTAGGGTATATATATAACCACGTTTATGCATATCTTTACATATTCATCCCTTAATGGTTTCACACTTAGTCACTTGTAGGTTTTTCCGGAAAATATATTTAGAAAAAGATTTTCTTATGGTCTCTCTGAATATATTATATTTTTGCCATCTGTCCTAATATATATATTTCGTTAACCGCACCGAAAAATGTATAGTTTATAATTAGTTTGAATATATATATATATATAATATATTTTTTTCACAAATAAGTTGGTAATATATTTTTTGTCCAAATATATATACACTTGTGTGAATAAGTTCACATATTTCATATTTTTGCCATTTTGTTGAAAACCCAGATTTTGTCATAATAACGTATTTATACTGAAAATGACTTTAGGCCTAGAAAACCTGGTTTTCCACATAAACTTGTTAATATTTTTCAAAACTCAATTTGTCCACATAATGTAAGTCCGATATGTATCACATCTACATTTTTCCAAAATATAATACAATACTTAATATACATATATTAATTAATAAATATTTATATCCATGTTTATGCCTTTGAAACCCTAGTTTGCCATGGTGTTATGTAGATCTTATATTTCCTCAAATATTTATATCAAGTGAAAATATACATTTTAGTGTTTTCCAAAACCCTAGTTTACCATGTTTATCACAAAATTGTTAAATTTTAATTTTATCATGGTGACCCTGGATCAACATTATCATCCTTTAATCATCATCATCATCCACTAATCATCATCGTCATTTACTAATCACGTTTTCATGACCATCTTATGTAGGACCGATCCTCGATGCTAAGGAACCTAAATTTGATATCTAACATTCATAATAGCAGAAATATTACGACGTGTTTACCAAAGTCATGAATTAATCAGTTAATAGTCAATTTTATTGATGTAACAGTCAAGAATCCAGATTGACAGAGCTTCGCCTCCAAAATGCCAAAGTTACAAATGAGGACAACAAGCTAGCTATATATAGATATTCAAGTTCGCTGGAGTGGGACATGAGTTCGCCCGAACTTGACAATATAAACCTCCATGGGCGAACTTGTCATCCATTTACATAAATACTTCATTTTGCTAGGCTATTCAACTCTATTCTATATAGACTCGATATAAGACTAAGACATAGACATTATGCACCAACAGACTTCCCCCTTGGATATCGTCTTCAGTCTTGTATCAGTCTTAAAAACTCTGTCTTCGAATAAACATTAACGCACACGACCGAAGAAGTTCTTGTAAGGCTTCTTTCGTCGTTCTTGTTAGGATCAGGCGTTTGATCTGTAGGAGGCACTTTGTTCATAAACTGAAATCTTCTAACACTTGCCTTTCTACCTTTCTTATGAATAGCTTCAAGACGCTTCTCCTCTTTTAAAAACTCAACCCGTTCCAGATCTCTCCAGCTTGTCTGCCACATCTTTCCTGAATTTACTTCATGCGCATAGCAAACATTCACAACTCTTTGGTATTGCATAGCTTGTTCTTTCTCACATTCTTCGAATACAATCATGCTGTAGAACAAGGTTTGATATTTCTCTTAGAACAGTTAACAAGCCACATTGGATCAAATCCTGATGTTCAATCCTCATCTTATCCAAACAATCTCTCATGCCTTGATATCCCAATATTCACTCTTTCCTTCGAATATCCGAGTGTTCTTTGAATCGTAACACAATAACAGCTTCACAAGTAGTTGATCTATCTCCACCACTTGAACACTGGATAGAACGTCTGTCAATCGTATCAACGCATGTTTCTCATGGCTCTTGTTCGCTTCATTATCACGTTATGTCTTTTTCCCTGTTTTCTTGTTTGTTTTGATTCGACGACAGAATGAATGGCTTCCAATAGTTAAATCCTTTTACCGCTTCATACTTGATCATCTTCCATAATAACTGATCAATGTACTTCATCTGATATGTAACATTCACAGTCTGAACTAGCTCTTCAACATCCCAATATGGTAAAGTCTTGAAATCAGCAAGATACTTGAAGTATTGCACTCCAAATTCCCTTTTGATTTCATATACATTCAGCTCTTGAACCAACCCAACTAAGAATTCCCCAATGACACTCTTTGTCTCTGTAAAGAATGCTAGAGGACGTCGAAACTTACGTTCGTGCGGCATTTCTTTAAACCAATACTTCTTTGCTTGAGCAATTTCCTCTTTCGTCATCGACTTTGGAACTTTACCTACACGAACTGATTCCTCTATCTTTTCTTTCAACATGTATTCATCTAGTTGCTTGTACATCTCCTCAATGTAGGAAAACTATCAGAATTAGGACCGACGTACTTTGCATTTTGATCTGTTTCATCATCAGAAGACCAATCTTCAACAATCACTCTGTTGTATTCATCAACTTCGAATCGTCTAACGTACTGATAATCATTTGGCTCAAACGTGTTAACATTCAACACATCCTCTTCAAAATAAAACTCTAGATTTTCAGCATCAACTTCAATTAACTTGGCCAGATCTTCCTTCGTATAGTTATGCACGTACTTGCCTTCCTCTACATTATGTTCAAGCATCAACATTAAAGGCTTTGTCGGAACTACAGCAACAGGCTTTGCAAATCTTTCAACATTCGCCATATCAACATCATCTGTTGGCCCTGTCTGCCCTGACTCCCCCTGAATCTGATCATCCATCTTATTCGATTCATCATCCATTACAAAAGAAAAATCAACGTCATCAGAAACTTTTCCTTCACTGATTCTAATACCAACTCCTCCCTGATCGTCATCATCAGCAACATTCCAATCTTCATACTCAGAATCATCTTTCTGTTCATCATCATCTTTATCCTCTTTCTCTGCTTCTTCGTCGTTCTTATCTTCAGAAGCAATGATAGGATCGAAGGCTTGACAGATTTGTGAACCTTTGGAATATCGGACTCAGAAGCTATCACAACATCATCAACAGACTTCTCTGCAGCTTCAGATGATTTAGGGGCTTCACCCTCAATACCTTTACCTTTGCCACTTGCAGCTAACTCTTTTTCAGATTTTTCCTTAGCTTCCTGTCGATCCAGACGATCATATTCAGAAATGAAATCAATCCCCAGGGTTCTAGATAAAACTTTCTGCATCCTGGTGAATCTTCAATCATTTAAAGCTTGAATTGACTTCAAATCAGCAATCTCTGTTTGCAATTTCTCATTTGCGTCTTGCAAACTTTCAATTAGGGCTTTGAAATATTCACGCTCATTTTCGAATACCTTTACTTTATCGTCCAACATCTCTTTTTCTACAGAGCTTTGATTCACTTTCTTGATCAACTCTGCTTTTTTCTACTTCATTTTGTTGAACTTTTTTCTTCTAACACCTTCACACACTTTTCAAGAAGTTCAACATTTGTTTCTGGAAAGAAATCATTCAGATCTTGAAGACTTATTGGATCACTCTACATATCACCAAACAGATTAGGCCCTGGAGTAGACTTTGGAGTAGCGTCTGTGGTGTAGTCTTCTTTGGTGTAGAGCTTTCAAAATGTGAAGTTGTTGGTGCAACAGGAGACTGAATAATAGATACTTCCAATAAACCAGACACATGAGGTTCTTGTGCGGCTCCTTGCCTTTCAGCTTCAGATGAAATAATCACAGTAGGTTCTTGTGTGATTCCTGGACGTTCAGCTTCACTTGTAACCACTACAGGAGGTTCTTGTATAGGAGGTTCTTGTGTAACTCCTATCTCCTGTGCGCCAGAAGGTTCTTGTGTAACTTCTACGCTTTTGAGCTTACTCTTATATCGTTTACTAACTGGTTTCCGGGCTTCCTTTTTCTTCTTGCCCTTTGTCTGTGGAGAACCTGTAGTCTTCTTTGAAATTTCTGTTGCTGAAGACTTTGTACGCTTATCCTTTTTCTTCGGCCTTTCCTCATCAGACTCCTTCTCAAGATTCGGATCAAAATCAACATCAATCTCTTTTTCCTTTTCAGCTCTAATTTCAGCTTCTGATTTTTCTGGTTCTTTCACTGGAGTTTCATCAGAATCTTCATCATTTTCTGATGTAGCAGAGATAACATCATCCTCTTGAGTCGTTTTAACTGTTTCCTGACTCTCAATAACCACTGCTGCGCTAGAACCTGCTTCAGCTTGAATATTTTCTGGTTCATCTTCATCAACGAGCATTGTTTCAACTTTCTTTGCAGCTCGTTTCTTTTTTGGCTTATCAACTTCAGCCTTTAGGAACCAATCACTTCGAGCTTTCGGCTTGAAACCTTTAAACCATTCTTTCTCTGCGTTCAACTCTTTTTCATCATCACTTCCGTCTTTTCTCCATTTATTGTCAAGCGGCGCAATATAATTTGAATCTTTTATGGCCCCAAATTTTGGTTTAGCAATAGGTACTGACGCTTGCTTTTGAAATTTGATCAACTTCTTCACAGTTGTATCGTCGAGGTGACTTAGATATAACACATCATTCGGATCACGTGCAATGTTTGTGAATTTCTCATCTATCAGCATTTGCACGAACCTCGGATAAAGACATAACCTTGAATCTTCCATGTTCTTCGACATAAGTGTAAACACAAGCTTTGAAAAGTTGAACGCCTTCTTCAAGATTAACGCCGTTGCCATACAGGCCAGGTAATCTTGCACATCATCTAGACTCGCCTTATGATGACTAAAGGTATGAATAATTGCATGCATGAGGATCTTGTAAGGATTAGGCACTTTCCCTTTCTTTAGTGTCGGCTTGTTCACGCTCCCCTTGTAACCCATTCGATAAAAAAAGCCTCGAACCATCTTTTCATCAAGAAATATCGGATCGTCTTTGTCATCGTTGAACTGTAAGATCCTGCGAATATCTTCCTCTGTAACAATAATCTCTTTGACTTCGTTCCCGACTTGAACAGATGAAATCATAGACTTCTTATCTTCACTGAGACTCGCGTTCATCCAGAAATGATACGCGTTTGATCTATAAGACATTGTGCGCTCTGTAATCACTCTATAAATAGGACACTCTTTCAAAAACTTTAAAATGCTGTCATATTCCTTCAAAGATGAACATATCATCTTGTCGAGCGTAATGCAAGTATTATGGAATTTTGAGAAATCCATAGAAATTACCCCCGCTGGTTCTCGAGCTTGAAAAAACGACGCAAAACAATTAGCACGCAATACAAGAAAAAGTTACAATTTTTTTTCAACACTTTCTATCAAGTTCGGGCGAACTGGAGAAGTGTTAAAACATTCCGATTTTATCAAGTTCGCCCGAACATGTATTACAAACATGTTCAACATTCAGATATAAGTTCGGGCGAACTTATACTCATCACAATCACAATTTTCAGATATCAAACGATGAGTTCGATCGAACTTGTAATTTCAAGAATTTCAATTTTTAAGAATATGTTCGGTCGAACTTAAGTTGATCAGATTTTGTCTATTATTTTGTTAACAAGTCCGGTCGAACTTGATAACAAGTTCGGCCGAACTTGTCATCTTCTCCAATCAAAAACTGATAATTTCAACCAAGTTCTTGTTAAACAAATCTAAGACTAATTCATGGTCGATTTATGATATAGATCCAGATTTAAAGTTCAATTTTTTTATTAAACTCTTCGATCTATCAATTTTTAATCTTTTAGATCTGATATGTTCGATTAGGGTCCAATTTACGGTTCAATGTCCAAAATCTACCTCTTCCATTGTAGATGGTGTACAAATCACCAAGAACAATATAAATTTTGGCAGAATAACGATGCAAATTTGTCAATTTCACTCGAATCGCTCAAACTTTCAAGTTCGCTCAGAGAGTATTTGGTTGCTGATGAATGAGTTCGGCCAAACTTGCACGGTATTATACCATTGCAAGTTCGGGCGAACTTGCAAGCCCAGAACACAGGCCCATTCAAGTCCGGGCGAACTTATGTTTAAACACTCAGTCATCACTGCAAGTTCGGTCGAACTTGCTTAATTGTTAAACTTGATTCAGTTTAGCAAGTTCGGCCGAACTTACCAAACTCAAAAACAAACTTTTTTCAAATTTTACAATTTAACCCTGCACATTCCAACTTTTACCAATTATGAAAATCCACTTAGTTGACCAAGTCCAAGTTAATGACCTTGGTTAACCGATTTGTCTGCCAAGTCCAAGTTAATGACCCCAGTTTGACCCGTTACGAACAAACTGTTGATATTTTCAAAATCAAAGTTTCAAATTAATGAACTTTTCATCGTTTTGACTTTTCAGATTTTACAGATTAGCTCCTAGCCCGTTGTCAAAGAGATTCCCACCAGTTCTAGCACCTTACCAGACTTCGAAGACCCGTTCTCCAACATTGGTTTGCTGAAAACAATGTAGAAACAAAATCTTTTTGTATTTTTGTAAGTTTATGCTAAAACACACTGAGAATCTTTTTGGTTTTAATCTGTAAAACTGATAAACTATGTACTGAACAAAGTAAATTATGTATAAACATATTTACAGACATATTTTTGTGAATTCGTGTCAAAAGGATCATATAAGTTGTATGAGACATCTCACCAGTACCATTGACCTCTAACTGACTTTAAGTTCTAAACTTGTTTACCTAGATTGTCGATATATTTATCCACTTAAACTTTACCACGTTTCTCAACTGTTTCAAGATATGTTAAGGTATGATTTATGAAACTTGACTTATCTGCGGTTCCCACTTCTTGAATATACCTCCACATCAAGATTCCCTAGATTTCATCTTACAGGTGAATATAGCGTAATTGATATCTGTATCTGGGTAATGCGAGACCTTGAGAGCTCAGGTTAGTAATCCCGTACATACAAAGAGATGAAGGCTCGACTTTAAGGTGTGTTCCATGTAAGGAATCTTTTCAGCACTGCAAATGATTAGATCTTTCAATACTTTTCAAGATTGCATGCAGCTTAGGGTTTATTGTGAAAGTATTATAGAAGTTCTAGGCTATTGCTTCCGCAAAATCAGAAGAACTTGTATAATACCCCATATATCAACTATCTATAAAGACCTCGTATCTCAGAATCAGGCAATCTAACGAAATTTTGGAGTACTAAGTCCATATATCCAAGATATGTTAATCCACGAGATTAAGCAGTTGTAAAATTTAGTTTATATCTCGAAAACAGTTTACTAAACGTGTTAAGCCTATCGACACATCTACAGTAAGACTTGTTTATCACTTTTAAATTTTCCATTTCTTTAGCATACTGTGATAGTCCACTGATGTACTATCATTTCCTTTTGTGACACTGAATTCTTTTTGTCTTTTTTAATGTTTTTGTACTTTTTAGATTTTTCATATGTTTTTGGATTTTAAAATTTTCAAATGTTTTTGTATTTTCTCTAACATTTCTCCCCCTAAAATCAAAAACTTCTTTTTGTATTTTAGATTTTAATAAAATTCTAAACTAGAAAGATATAGTCAAACCAATGTGGATCACGCAAACTCGTCATCCGATCCGTATTCAACCTCAGCGTCCGCACCTGTCAGCAAATTTTTCATACCATTAATTCTAACAAGTATTTAAACCGTGATAAAGAAAATTGGTTTGGTATAAAAATCAGTCTTTTGTTCGTCGGTGTGGATTTTTTCTATTCACACCAACTTCTTTTCGTAACATTCACGAATGAAGTGAAAACGAATTTCAATGTGTTTTGTGCGTGAGTGATGAACCGAATTTTTAGTTATATCAATGGCTGCCTTATTATCAACATACAGCGGAGTGTCGAGAAATTGCAGACCATAGTCTCTCATCGCTGTTGTATCCACAGAATCTGTGAACAACAGTTGGAGGCCGAGATATACTCAGCTTCACAGGTAGAGAGAGCGACCGTAGTCTGTTTCTTACACTGCCAGGTTACCATTCTTGTTCCGAAGAACTGGCATCCCGCTGTAGTCGATTTTGAAATCAACTTATCTACACCAAAATCAGAATCAGCGTATCCTGCAAGATCGAAATTATCATTCTTCAGGTACCTCAAGCCGGTGCTTGGGCATCCCTTCAGGTATCTGAAGATTCGCTTCACTATCTGCATGTGTGAAATTCTGGGCTTGACTGATATCTGGCGCATAGGCAGATAGGATACATGATATCTGGGCGCGATGCCGTCAGATACATTAACGATCCTATCATTGATCTGTAGAGCGTCTCATCAACTTTGGTTCAGTTTCGTCAATGCAAATCCCGTGATTAAGAGCAAGAGGAGTAGATAACGGCTTCGAGCTTTCTATATCAAACTTCTTCAAGATGTCGTGCACATACTTGGTCTGATGAATGAAAATACCGTCTGGAAGTTAATCTACTTGCAATCCGAGGAAGGATTTCATTTCGCTCATCGAAGACATTTCGAACTTCTTCTTCATGATGCCCTCAAACTCCTTGCAAAGACTATCATTCGTTGATCCAAAGTTGATGTCGTCCACATAGATTTGAACGATAACTAATGATTACCAACTTCTCTGGTGAAGAGAGTACTATCCATAGTTCCTCTGACAAAGCCGTTTCCCACGAGATGTTGTGATAACGTCTCGTACCAAGCTCTCAGGGCTTGGTGTAAACCGTAAAGAGCTTTATCAAGAAGATATGCTTTCTTTTTGTTGAGTGGATCGACAAACCCCGGTGGTTGTCCGACGTACACCTTCTCGCGTAACTTTCCATACAGAAAAGCTGATTTGACATCCAATTGATAGACTTTAAATCCCTTCCATGCTGCGAAAGCAAGGAACATTCAAATAGATTCTAAGCGAGCTACTGGTGCATAGACTTCCGTGTAGTCTATCCCTTCCTGCTGGTGAAATCCCTTGACAACAAGCCGAGCTTTGTCTTGAACTATAACCCCTCGATCGTCTCGCTTGCATTTAAAGACCCATTTTGTATCAATCACTTTCTGATTTTCAGGTAGGTCTACAAGCTTCCAACTCCTAACTTCTCGAACTGTAACAGTTCCTCTTGCAGTGCTTGTACCCAGTTTTCATCGCCTAAAGCTTCAGAAACACTTTTTGGCTCCATCTGGGATATAAAACATGAATAGTTGCAATACTCTTGAATTGGAGCAACACGAGTGTAGAAACAGCTCAAAGCTTTGTTTATTTGACTCCGTGTTCTCACACCAGCTTGTAATTCGCCTATTATAGAATTTGACGGATGATAAGAATATGATCCTGGCATCACTTCGCCTGGAACAACCATAGTATTCTCTTGATTTGTGATATGTTGATCTACCACTACTTCAACTTCAGGAGCACTACTCGGGCTTGCAGATTCATTCAATAAACTTGTAATCTGCTCTGCTTCTTCATCTGAAGAAGATTCTCCATCGGTATCGAATTTGGAGCCTCGTCCGAGTCTGAACTCTGTACTTCAGAAAGATTAGGATTCACTGTAGTATTGACTGGTTCTGTAGTCAGTGTCATTTGATTTGTTTGAATTTCTTGACCATCGCTATTACTTGAACTAGTATCAGAAGAAGATGATCCCAACGTGGGTTGATTAACCATGATCGGTCTGACGATTTGCTCTTGATTTGCTGATTGATGAAGATAATATAACACTGCAATTTCTTCATCGGATGGTTCTTCAGGCAAATCAAATGATTTCCACAAGTCTTGATAGTTGAATAACCATGCATCACCTTTTCTCTGAATAGGATCTGTATAGTTAAAACAATCAACATGTTGCGCTTCAATGACTCTTCTCAATGAAGGAACGTAAACTCTTCGTAATGGACTTGCATACCCAACAAAGAAACCTTCGAGTGATTTAGCTCCAAATTTGCCATCTTGATCAATTACAGTACATGGCGCTCCAAATGGTTCTAAGAACTTCAAATTCGGTTTCCGTCGGTTGATCATCTCAAAACAGATCTTCTTCATTGGTTTTACTGTTAAGACTCTGTTGTGTGTGTAGCAAGCTGTTGCAACTGCTTCACTCCAGAAGCTGACTGGAAGCTTTGAGTCTGCAAGCATGGTTCTTGCAGTTTCTATAAGCGTTCTATTCTTCCGTTCAGCGACACCGTTTTGCTGCGGAGTGTAGGGTGCACTAAACTCGTGCAAAATCCCTTTAGCATTGCAGAATTCCTTCATGTTGTTCAATACTATTTCTATCGAGCCTGCCATAATCATCTTTCATTTTATCATACGCTTCCTTCATTGTACGATAATCGTATTTGAAATGTTCGTTATGTACATTGAGTTCAGCGATGATTTGTGATTTTTTGGCGCAATTTGCACATGGATCGGTACATTTTGTGCAAGGTTTTACAACCTCCACAACTTGTACTCTGACAACTTCCTTTACCTCTGGACCTACCTTTGTTAGATTTCCCATCAAAGCTTTATCAGCAATGTCCTTGAGGTTTTCAGCATTCATTTCTTGAGTAACATCAGTGACTTCTTCAGCAATAGATTTCTCCTCGGCAACTTGCTCCTGAGAACTTCCGTCAAAGTGACCTGCAAAACTATCACATGAGTGAGGAGATAAAATGCCTTGATTCTGCATGTGAATATACTCCTTTCTTCTTGTTGTTGTTGCAGATACTGTTCGAGTAAGATATTCTCTAGAGCTGCTGCTTCTTCGGCAGATGTATCTTCAACAATTTCAGCCATCAATGCAACTCCGGTCTTCTTACCGATATAAGAATTCCAATCGAAGCCATCATCTTCGTTTGAAGCAACCACAGCTTTATCGGTGTTACTGCAGATTGGCTTTTCTTGAATCTCAACTTGTGTCTTCTTTGGGAAAGGCTTGTATTGAAGAGATTTTTGTAATACTCGTTGCCTCCACCAAATGACTCTGATTTCCTGTGGCTTCAGGATTCTTGCATTCTCTCTTAAAATGCCCTTTCTGTCGGCATCTAAAATAAGTGACCTTTGATTTGTCGAACCCTAGCTTGTTGCTTGAATTTCCGATATCTCGGCCAGTGAGTGCAACAAACTTTGTCACTTTTCGAATGATAGAAGCTAGCGACCACTTGATATCCATCAGTTCAAGCTCTTCTTCGTCCACCTGATCATAGTCTTCAGTAGTCATTTCAGGATTACTGATCTTTCCAGCTACAAGACTTTCATACGATTCTAGGACTATGGCGAGAAGTGACATATGTTGTTTTGCAACTTGCTCAGAAACAACATTGTTTAGATTCACAGCAATGTTACACTTGTAAACATTCAGATCAGAATTTGTTTGTTGATTCTGATTTGCTTGACACTGATAAGAAGCATTTGACCCTGTGCTAGAGAACGAAGAGCTTTGTGGACTTTGATCATATTGTGGATATGATTGGTTCTGATTCTGTGGAGAAGGATTCATGTTTGCACTGAATGCTCCCTGAATCTTTGGACTTGAAACGTTGTCTTGCATTCCTGTTTTGTAATACAGACCAACATCTTGAACAACATTCGCATTTTTAGATTTTGCGATCTTTAGGAGTTCCATTTCATGGCCTTCGAGTTTGTCGATGAATGTAGACAACTTGAAGAATTCCAAATTAGCACTTTCTTTCAGAACCATCAGGTAGGTAGTCCACTCTCCGTCAGGTAACGCATCTGCAAGCTTGTCGATGTATTCTTGTTCCGTCTTCTCAGGACCGCGTCTTCTCATTTGGACTTTTAGATGACAGAAACGCTCAATCATCTGCTTCATTGTCTCGCCCTTCAACATGTTGAATATCGAACTCCTTCATGATGAGAGCTTTCTTACTCTTGATCATTTCTGCGCTTCCTTGGTATTTCTTTTGCAGCGATATCCAGAGTTCTCTCGCAGTCGTGTATTCTGGCAAGAAGACCAGAATATCTTCTTTAACAGATTGTTGAATGAGGCTTATCATCTTTTTCTCAGCAATGTACTCATCTTTCTGTATTGTGGTGTACTTATACTTCTCTAGTACTTGCTGATGTTCATCCAACGGAACAGTGTAACCTCTCTCAGTCGACACCCAGCCTTGGAAATGCATGGCTTGAACTCAATATGTAAACTTCTCCTTCCATCCTTCATACTCGTCCATGCTCATTAGCTTTGGTGATTTAACGGTCGTGCCCATCTCGTTGTCAAGATTGACTTGTTGAATCACGTTGGAATTTGATGAACCCGCTGCAGTCATATATGCTCTTTGTAGATCATCCATCGCGAATAACGAGACATGTACACTGAAAACACTTCAAAACTTTTGAAAACAATTAGCTTTACTACAAGTTCGGTTGAACTTGTAGTGAAATGAAGAATTCTTTGATGTTATCACAAGTTCGGTCGAACTTGTGACTGTTTTGAAAATATCCCTTAGTAAACTTCGAGCGAACTTGTCTATTGAATTTTATAAGAAACTAGCAAGTTCGGGCGAACTTAGCTAAAGATTCTTGAATTTATCAAGTTCATAGAATATCTATGAAAATTTAGCAACTTCAAGTGAACTTAACAAAATTTCCTCCAAAATCACTCAAGTTCGAGCGAACTTGGCAAAAATTCACTCAGAAAGTGACTTTTTACCTCAAGTTCGGTCGAACCTGGCTAACAAGTCGAAAATTAGAGTTTTGAAAAAAACATGGTTTTGCAACATTTTGACACCAATTCGATTGATTTTGGTCTCCAATCTTTCAAGGGTTTATCTTTGTTGTATTTTTCATGATATATTCAAAATTGAAAAGATTTTGATCGTGAATTCTTCATTTTTTGAAAAAAAGTTAAGAAAAATAGAAGAATGGAGATGAAATAGAAGTGTTCTTGTCTTGATTACTATCAAATCAGGCTGTTCTAGCTCTGATACCACTTGTAGGACCGATCCTGATGCTAAGGAACCTAAATTTGATATCTAACATTTATAATAGCGGAATATTATGACGTGTTTACCAAAGACAAGAATTAATCAGTTAATAGTCAATTTATTGATGTAACAGTCAAGAATCCAGATTGACAGAGCTTCGCCTCCAAAATGCCAAAGTTACAAATGAGGACAACAAGCTAGCTATATATAGATGTTCAAGTTCGTTGGAGTGGGACATGAGTTCGCCCGAACTTGACAATATAAACCTCCATGGGCGAACTTGTCATCCATTTACATAAATACTTCATTTTGCTAGCCTATTCAACTCTATTCTATACAAACTCGATATAAGACTAAGACATAGACATTATGCACAAACATCTTCCTTCTTAAACAATTTCCATCCATACTACTACGCTCAGTATCATGATAAACCACTTTCTCACCAAATGATGAGTTTAAACAAGTATACTAGCATAATCAACTTCATGATCATCACAAAATCACCAACATTGCTTAGAATATATCTTGTTTCTTTTTTAACCTTCCAAGTGTCTTAGCAAGTTTCTTGGTGATTCCTTGTACTTCTACACTTAATATAACTTAAATAAGGATTTAGAAACTTACTACTAGCCTAAGCTAGGGAGGACTAGTTGTTGGTCCCAGATTAGAGAACAAGATTTCACTTAACCTAATATGGCGAATGATTTCCACAAATGGGAAAATATTGTGCGAAACTAGAAATCAAACTTTCAAGAAACAAAAGACACCAAATACAGAATTTTCATGTTTATATCACTTTGAAAAATATGAGTGGTTTACAATGTGATTATTAGCTATTGGAAAACAAATATTTTGAGAATTTTGTGATGAAAGGTGTGAGAGTGTTGTAAGATGTATTAAATGCTGTGCACACTCTTATCCCTTCTTGGATTGGTTCTTCCATTTATAGAAGTCTTTGGTGAATAAACAATAGTTTATTCTTTTACTTGCATTGACATCAAAAAGTTCCCCTTATGGTAGGTTCAATGAATTTGCATGGGTCAACTTGTAACGTTCAAAAATGGCAGAGGCAAGTAGATAATCAAGTTGATAGGATCAGAAATCTGACAATGTTGGCTCATCAGAATTTCTGATGATTTGTTTATCAGACTGGTAAACTGTGTCCTTGTCAGATTCTCTCTAGTTTTATCAGAAATGCATCTTCTGGTGTATTTCTGATGGCTTCTGGTGTATTTCTGATGATAAGCTTCTGTCTTTCTTTGTGAAGGATCTTTGCCTTTCCTTGTCTTGATTGTCTTCTGATCTTGATTATCATATATATACTTTGTTTGATCTGTCCAATCATTTTTCTTCAATAGTTACAAATATAGTTTCCTAACACTGGTCTTGTAGGAAAAAGAAAAGCAAATGCTTCAAGCCTTGCAAGAATAAGCTCCTTTGATGATCCCACCACTTTGTATCTTCTTGAAATGCCCTTAGGATCCTTGGTTTACTTGTGAAATGGCTAGAAATGTGGAGAGTGGGTGAGGGTGTTTAGGTCGTGTGATATTGAGATGAGAAAGAGAATGAGAGCAACGTGTTGGTGAGTTTGAAATAGTAGAAATAAAATCAGTAAGTGATGTATAGCCCCATTTGATCTTGTAAATATCTAATTCAAACCATCATTCACCAAACCTTGTAAATCATATCTCTTTTACCAACTTGTTGGAGAAAATCAAGGATTGAGTATAGGGGGTATGGTGGTGCCACAAAAGTCTGCATAAATATCTACTTTGTCTTTTGATTAGCCTAATGGCATTTAGTGTTGTGTTAATTGTGTTTACGTCTAATTACCCCTAATATTTGTAACTTATGGTCATTAGGCTGATTAGGGTGATTAAATTACTAATCTCGCAATAGGACACTAGTTATGTTGATAGCGTCCACTAGACATATCTTAGTGGGTGTTTTGATGCAAAACAATCATTAATTTCGCAAGTTATTCTAAAAACCGGGAATTATAACTTAGACATCTTTATGACCTCTTATATCCTCTAATTACCCCCAATACTAATTAATGTCATCTATTGATCATATATTAGTATTTGGTTGGTGAAAAATTATAGGATTTGTAGTAGTTAACAATATTTAACGCACGAAAATAATACTAATGCGAGTTACCGGATATTCACAATACCTACTTATTCCAAATATGTTTTATCTGTTATTTACATGGAACACAAAATAATGTCATTGGTTTAACGTTCCACAGTTTTGACATAGACCTAGTTAATTAGATAACCCAAAACATTCGTTTATAACTTGTTTCATCGTAATGCGCCAAGGCGGATGCGATTTTGCTAAATGCAAATATTGCTATACTTTGTGGACTCAATTAATATATAATTAAGTCTAATTATACGTAATTGTATAATTAAATGTGATTAAGTTGTATGGATATACCTATTATTTTACCGGTTGTCACACATATGATTTCTGCCATACGAGGTACTTTTACTACAAGGGCAATTTGACATGACTCGTATAAGAGTTCTATTATTCGAGGTGATTCTTGTTATATTGGTCGTATAGTTTTATAATTGAATATAAATTTTAAAGTTTCACATACTTAAAAGGTTTTAAGATAACTATAATTAAGTTAGAAAATACAGAAGGTTTATATTTTAAAAATAATATGATTGAATAAGTAGGCATGCTAATCATAAAAACTGACTTTAGACAATCCTTATAGTCTGTATCATTGCTATAAGCGCATAATTAGTTGCATTTTCTAATCCGTACTTAAAACATATCAAGAATCATTATTGAACTCACCATCATTTTTAGCCAAAACATGTCAAGAAATCAATCTTAAACTCACCACCATTTTTAGCCGAAGTGTGTTTTATAAACATGTATGCTAGGAAGTTATCTACCTCTTTGTAGTAGGAAAAGGAGATAATACATTAGTAAGGATCCACTGGCTATTTGGTGAGGACAATGATTGGCATAACTTTTTAAATGTAAGAATGAACTCTGATTAGTTTAAGTAAGTGCTACAAGATTTTTATTTTGCATGGTAAGATGTTTGATTAGAATTCCGCAATGATTAATAAGATTACGTTTTAAGTATAGAATCCAACCTTTGTCACACACTAGAATATTGGGGTGTGACAATATTATTCTTCTGTCTGATCTTTGTTGTAGATTGATATCGGTCTATTTTCTATTGTACGTATTAGTATTAGTTTATGTATTTTGAAATTTGTTTATTAGTATACCAACACAACAGTAATCTTAATATATTTCTACATTACTATATAAATACGTTCACAAACTTTTAAATATATATAGTAATCTTAATATATTTCTACATTACTATATAAATACGTTCACAAACTTTTAATATATATATTTTGTCTACTTAATTTAAATTGAGTTCTTTGATATATAATTATCTGTATACATAAATTGCGTATAAATATTAATTATATTATCTACTTTAAATCATAATATCTGAATTTTAAAAACGAAACCTAGATAAACTGTACAAAGAAACCTTACATATATCACTACTTCAGAGAATTTTAGAATATAAAATATATGAAACATAAAGACCGACATCTTTTAATGAGATAATTTCGCATGAATTATGAAATAATATCATCAACATTTTTTTTGCCACTACTTATAGCCTTCATCTTCTTCACCCTAACACATAAAGATTTCTGTTGCCTTGACCGATCAATCTAAATGGAGGGAGAACAGCTATGTGATCCATCCGGTAGCCGCCAAGAAGAGCGCGATTATGCCAGTAGTCTGGAACCTGGCTATTGCTTTTCTCCAACGGACTCAGAGCTCATAGTTCACTACTTGAAAAGGAAGATTGAAACAGGAAAACACCCTAAATGACGAATATACGAGATCAATCTTTACGACCACAATCCTCAAGAACTTTCAGGTTAGCAACAACATCCTATCCTTCCCAACAACATATAAATGATATAAATAAGAGTAAATATAATTAATCTTGATCGTTTCTTGATTGCAGAACGATATCCATCGCTTGAAAACAAATGGTACTTTCTCACATCTAGAGAGAGAAAATACCCAAGAGGGACCTTACCGAGCAGAAGAACCAAGAAATTTGGAGTTTGGAGAACAACTCAGAAATATAAAACGGTTTATAATGATATGATCAGAGAAGCTGTTGGAAGTAGAAGAAGTTTCACTTACTATGATGACAAGGGAAACAAGACGTTATGGCGAATGCATGAGTACACCACCAATGATCCCAATATCCCCCTTGGAAGTGATGGCAACAAGGTATGAACCAAATACACGTCTATGTTTTATCTGTTTTTATTTCTTTAAATGATTCTTGACCATCTTTTCTTATTTGTTCATGTAGTTGAGCGATTGTGTGTTGTGCAAAGTTTACAAGAAGGAGACGATCCCGACCAATAACAATAAGCAGTCCGGACAAGTTCCAAACGAACGGAACCAAGAACAAAACCAACTCAATGATGAACCTCCAATTAAAAGACGGCGAGTATTTTCAGGCAATCAAGCTAATGGGATTGAACGCATTCCAAACTCGAAAGCAGATGTTCAGATTGTAATACCGTATCAGCATCCAGGTAACAACATTGTAGGGTTTGGTCAGCCAATTCCTCCTCAAACGTTACAGTTCAACCCAGGTGCCCTTATGCACACAAGAACAAACCCTAAGCGTAGGGGGTCAAGTTCAGCAGTAGAAGCCCCTTTTCAAGTATTTGCAAGAGAACAAGTTGGACCTTATTCTGACACCTACGGTGGTGACATGACGGGAAGGGTTCCCAATTTACTGACTTCTACAGAGGGTCTGTGTTGAAAATAAAAGATTACGGGATCAGTCAAGCATCATCTCCCAAGTTAGCAGGGTCAAAACAGCTAGTAATCAGCTGTTAAGGTTAGCAGGATCAAAGACAGCTGGTAATCAGCTGTAAATCCAGCCGTTAACCAAGCTGTCTTCTACATTTAGATTACGGTTTTGTGTATAAATTCAATACCTTTCTTGTAATGAAATATACAGAAATATATACCTCAATTCAGTGCTCTGTGCATCAACTTCTAACATGGTATCAGAGCAGTGTCATTCTTGACCTGTTCATCATTTACCTTGCTCACCCAAACCAATCATCCTCTCAACCAAGCTGCCATGGCCGAAGCCGGTAACTTGGGAGAAGATTTATCAATTCAAATCGCCAATCTGCTCAAGAATGGCCTCAACCCACAAAACCGAAACCCAAAAATATCCGATAACCTTCAAATAAACCTCAAGCTCAACAGCCAGAATTATGCCTTATGGACCCGGATGATAGGGTAGCCGTAGGCGGTAAATCAAAAGCCTTCCTAAACCATTTATCAACCAACCCACCGAACCAAACCAGCGAAGAATATGAGCAATGGGAACAAGACGACCTAGTCGTCTTCTCATGGCTCATACAAAACATCGAACCAACCCTCGCCAGCAATCTAACCGAATTTCCGACAGCAAAATCGCTGTGGATGCCCTGGCTATAACATATAGCAGTGGGCGTGACAAGCTCCAAACTTTCAACCTACATGTCAAGGCGAATGAAATCAAACAGAACAATCTCTCCCTAGAAGAATTGTGGATTATACTCCAAGGAGTATGGGGAGAAATTGATCGGATTGACCCAAACCCTATGACCTGCCCAGCCGATATCCAAGCGTATCACAAAATCAGGACGGAATAGAAACTGTTCCAGTTTCTAAACGCTCTCAACCGGAAATATGACCCTATAAAAAGGGAAATACTCCGGTTAGAACCCCTTCCAACCGTAGAAACTGCTTACGCTACTGTCCGCAAGGAGGCCGCTCACCAGAATATTCTGGGAACACCTCTCAATGACACACAGGGTATCACAGTAGGTCTAATGGCCTCTGAAATTGACGGACTAGGGTTTGCGTCAAAGGGCTACCGACGAGCCGATGGAAAAAGAATCGGAACAAGTAAAGACGACAAAACTCACCTCAAGTGTGATCATTGCGGCATGACGAAACATACCCGGGAACAATGTTTCAAACTCGTCGGGTATCCCGAATGGTGGTCTGATGGTCAGAAGAGAGGCACAAAGACTACAGAAAAAGGGAAGACATCCGGCGCCGGCAACCGAGATGTCACCAGAGATGAAAGCCGGAACAGATCGGGCTTCGGCGGAATGGCCAAAGCAGATGAAGAAGAAGACAACACTGCAACAGGTAAAGGGTTTGGGGCGCAACCAAACCCTCGGTCACACACAAATTATAAAGAAACAAATATTGCGCATTTAGTCCCTGAAAAAAGGGGAAATGTCAATATGGCCCACGAACATCACAAAAAACAAAAACTATGGATTTTTGATTGTGGCGCGACCGATACGATGACGATGAGCTATCGGATATTATTTCAACAACCAAACCAGAAAAAAACACATATTCAAACGGCAAACGGAGGAATAATGGATGTAAAATCGGGAGGGACCATTGAGATTTCACCCACAATAAAAATCTCTAATTGTCTTTATGTTCCTTCGTTATCACATAAGCTGCTTTCCATCAGCCATGTCACAAAGGAACTCAACTGTATTGTCCTAATGTACCCTACGTTTTGTATTTTACAGGATATCAGGACGGGAGTGATCATTGGGCGTGGCACTGAAAATCAAGGGTTGTACTATGTGGATGAGGTGACTCAAAGTGGTGCTGTGATGCTGACTCATGGGACATCGGAACGAGAAGCTTGGCTATGGCACCGAAGATTAGGTCATCCTTCTACAAGTTATTCGCATATTTTATTTCCAAAACTATTTCCAGTTAATTCTATGTCACATTGTGAAACATGCGTTTTAGCAAAAAGTCATAGAAAAACCTTTAAACCCAATAATACTAAAGCTGCTTTGCCATTTTCATTAATCCATTCTGACGTATGGGGTCCTGCCCCAGTTCTTGGGGGGAAAAACCTTCGGTACTTTGTGATGTTCGTTGATGATTGTACCCGAATGACCTGGGTTTATTTTTTGAAAAACAAATCCGAAGTATTTGAAAAGTTCACTATGTTTTACGCCATGATCCAAACCCAATTTCAAACAAACATCCAAATATTCCGATCTGATAATGGCGGTGAGTTTGTTAATACCTCGTTTAAATCCTTTTTCCAAGACAAGGGAATAATCCACCAAACTACATGCCCAAACACCCCAGAACAAAACGGTGTCGCCGAAAGGAAAAACCGCATTTTGCTAGAAATGACACGAGCTCTCCTAATTGAATCCCAGGTCCCGAAATATTTTTGGCCTGAAGCCCTTGCTACTGCTACCTATCTTCTCAACCGACTCCCAACAAAAATCCTAAAGCTTAACACTCCGTTACACACTCTTTCAAAATTCTTCAAACTACCCTCAGTTCTTACTCTTCAACCACGAATCTTTGGATGTACTGCCTTTGTTCACATACCTAAATCAGATCGAACCAAGCTTGACCCTTGTGCTGAAAAATGTGTCTTTGTTGGGTATGGAATGAATCAAAAGGGATACAGGTGTTATAATCCAAAAACACGTCATATGTTCACCACAATAAACTGTGACTTTCTTGAAACCGAGTATTACTACAATTCCCAACTCAGTGGTCAGGGGGAGAAGGAATCTTTAGACACACTAAGCTGGTTAGAATATGTTCCCTATGTACCAACTAAAGAGTCACCTACTACAGAGTCACCAGACTTCAATTTCAGTGCCACTGACGGTCCTAATGTTCTTCCTAACCTGGTGTCCGAGGTAAGTAATACTCACCCTATTCAGTCTGGTGGTACTTTTGAAGTTTCTAATGACTCCGAGGATACCAATACTTCTAACCATGAAACTGCCACAGAACAAACTGAAAATTTGCAGGCAGATGAATCCAGACAAGAAGAACCACCATCAAGATATGTGTTACCCCCTAGAACAAACAGAGGGGTTCCTCCGAAACGGTATTCTCCTGAAAAAGAACCAAGAAGATCTAGTTATCCTATAGCTAATGTGGCCGATGGAAATTTCACTAAGGAAGCCAAAGCATTTATCTCATCTGTTTATTCCGAAGAAACTCCTACAAACGTGGATCAAGCCTTAAAAACTAAACATTGGAAGGAAGCAATGAAAACGGAAATGGAAGCCCTAATCAAGAACAATACTTGGGAAAAGTGTACTCTTCCATTGGGAAAGAAATCCGTGGGGTGTCGTTGGGTCTATACGGTTAAGTATAAACCAGATGGTACAATTGAAAGATATAAAGCCCGACTGGTAGCAAAAGGGTATACCCAGATACATGGGATTGACTATGCTGAAACTTTCTCCCCAGTTGCAAAAATGAACACAATTAGGGTTCTTTTTTCGATAGCTGCAAATGAAGGGTGGCCGCTTCAACAGTTTGATGTAAAAAATGCCTTTTTACACGGGGACCTAGATGAAGAGGTATTTATGGATGCTCCTCCAGGATTCACAAAAGATTTCAAAACTGGAGAAGTTTGCCGTCTAAAGAAGTCTCTTTATGGTTTGAAGCAATCTCCCCGGGCCTGGTTTGGCAGATTTACGGTAGCTATGAAAAAGTTTGGAAATAAACAGAGTAATGCTGATCATACTTTGTTTCTAAAAAAAATAGGAAAATTCGTAACCTGCCTAATTATCTATGTAGATGATATGATCATTACGGGGAACGATAAAGAAGAAATGGTAAGACTCAAAGAAAACTTGTTTGCTGAATTTGAAATGAAAGATTTGGGCAGACTTAAGTATTTCCTCGGAATCGAAGTACTAAGGTCAAAACAAGGAATTTTCATTAGCCAGAAGAAGTATGTCTTAGACTTGTTGGCAGAGATCGGAATGATCGATTGCAAACCAGCAGACACTCCTATGAGTGTGAACCAAAAGCTTTATATGGAGGAAGGAGCAGAGTTAGCAAATAAAGAAAGATACCAACGGCTGGTGGGAAAGCTAATATATCTCTCACATACCCGTCCAGACATTGCCTATGCTGTAGGGGTAGTAAGTCAGTTCATGCACCAACCTCAACAGTCACATATGGAAACAGTTTGGAGAATTATTAGATATCTCAAAGGAACAGTGGGTCATGGAGTCCTGTTTCAATCACATGGACACCTAAATGTTCAAATCTATACCGATGCAGACTGGGCAGGAGATAAAGGAAGTCGGAGATCAACAACAGGCTACTTCACTTTAGTAGGAGGGAATCTCGTTACTTGGAGAAGTAAAAAACAAAAGGTGGTTGCTCTTTCAAGTGCAGAAGCTGAATTTAGAGGTATAGCTCGAGGTTTAACAGAAGCCATGTGGATGCGGAGACTCTTAGCTGAGATTGGTTTTCCGTCAAAAGAAACAAGTAAAATTATGTGTGATAATAAAGCTGCAATTCAGATTTCAGAAAACCCAGTACAACATGATCGAACAAAACACGTAGAAGTTGATAGGAACTTCATCAAAGAAAATTTGGAAGATGGTACGATCGAACTACCATTCGTTCGATCAAAGGATCAGCTTGCTGACATTCTAACAAAAGCAGTTAACGGAAAAAATTTCAGCGATTGTTTGGGCAAGTTGAATTTTGGAAATCCAACTATTCAACTTGAGGGGGAGTGTTGAAAATAAAAGATTACGGGATCAGTCAAGCATCATCTCCCAAGTTTAGCAGGGTCAAAACAGCTAGTAATCAGCTGTTAAGATTAGCAGGATCAAAGACAGCTGGTAATCAGCTGTAAATCCAGCCGTTAACCAAGCTGTCTTCTACATTTAGATTACGGTTTTGTGTATAAATTCAATACCTTTCTTGTAATGAAATATACAGAAATATATACCTCAATTCAGTGCTCTGTGCATCAACTTCTAACAGTCTGCTTGAAGATCCAACTCTAGCGACTTGGACGGATGACGGCACACATGAAGATCTAGTGACTTGGATAAATAACAATATTGATGTTGAACAATCTCCACTGACTTTGGCTAACGGCCCGCATGAAGATCCAACTCTAATGACTTCGACCAACAACATTGCTGAAAGACATTCACCGCTGATGACTTTGACACATGGATGGCATGAAGATCCAACTCTATTGACTTGCACAAACAAGATTTATGAAGAACAATCACCATTTACTTTGACTTTGACACACGGATGCCCTGAAGATCCAACTCTAATGACTTCAACGAACAACATTGCTGAAAAACAATCATCGTTGATGACTTTGACACACGGATGCCATGAAGATCCAACTCTAATGACTTCCACGAACAACATTGCTGAAAAACAATCACCGCTGACGACTTTGACACACGGATGGCATGAAGATCCAACTCTATTGACTTCGAACAACAACATTGCTGAAAAACAATCACCACTGACGACTTTGACACACGGATGGCATCCAACTCTATTGACTTGCACAAACATGATTTCTAAAGAACAATCACCACTGACTTTGACACACAAATTGTATGAAGATCCAACTCTAGTGACTTGGCCAGAGAGTCCTATTGAAGATCCAACTTACAAGACATGGACATACTATGGCTTTGACGAAGATATTGCGAGTTTACTAATGAACATATTTTGAGATTATATATCTTTGTCATAAATAAGTACACTTTGAACGCCTGTTTATCCATTTCAATTCTTTTGAATGTTTAGGCACATTGCTTAGTAGCTTACTAATGACATGGCTGGAATATTTGATTTTCTAGTTATGTTATGCGCGGTTAGCTTTTTGCTGATTTCTGTTTTCTGTGTCTCCAACATACATTGTTACATACGCATGCATCATACGTACATACATACATGGTAAATGCCACACATACATACATAGTAAAATGACACGTAAACCCATAAACACTTTGATATAATTTTCTTTGTTATATTACGATTTTTTTCTTCAATTAATTCCTATAACTTAATTGCAATTTCACCAATATAGTTTTAAAATACTGTTTTTTTACGCTTATTTCTTTGTTATATCATGATTTTTCCTTGAGCTTTTAGTTTATTAAAAGATAATTAAATTGTAACTTAACCTTTATATATACTTTCAAATAATACATCGCTATCACTTTAATATCTTTATACAAAAAACAACTTAGGTTGCCTTTCTTTATTCAAAAGTCATGTCCTTTAAGTGGCACCCATTGGAAGATTTATTTTGGAAAAGGTAATTGTCAAGTCCCGCCTCTGTAAAATGAAATGCGGCTAAAAAAACGGTTATGAATACCACTCCTATCGTTTGGTAATAATTAAATTGGAAAAAATTACAAAAGTCAAAACGGTTTGTTGTGGCACAAGCGTATTTTCATTTCCCATAAAATACCTTTCATCCAAATTTAAAAAAATGATATACATACCTTTTCTTTTAAACAACAATGATATAAATGCTTAGATATGTAAAGATGCGTGAAGTAATATCTTGAATATGTATCTAGTTTATTTATTCCTTTTGTTGTTTTCTCATATTTTTAACTTTCTTTTTTATTTGATTATTTAATCAACAAGTACTAAAGATCAAATTTAATATTTTCTTTACTTCATCATGTGACAAAAAGTTATATCCCTCAATCTATCTTGATCCTATAATAATCATAATCATGCGAACCATCACATCGGTTCATTCAACATTTTTGATTTAATCGCCAACATAAATAATAAGGGATATGTTGGTTCAAATAAAAAACCACGCCGGTTTTGAATGAACCCACATGCACGCTTGATTATTATTTAAATTAGTAAAATAACGTTTTATGTTTTATTTTTCTACATGATTCATTTAAAATACATATACCCCCAACAGTTGCTTAAGTACACACAAAAGTGATTTGAAAGAAAGGATATGTTTATTCTTTGTCAGCATTGCCAACCCATAATGAAATTGTTGCGGAAAAACATACAATTTACCAAGATTTGTAAGCATCGCCAACCCATAATCAAACATGATAAGTTCCACATTTACACTATTAATTACCATGTTTTTTTGGACGGCAAAGGATACTTTCATTCCACACCAAAATTTTACAAAGAAGCTATCAAATGGTTAGTAAGAAACTAGCCAACCACCTGAGCAAGTCTTCACCCGATTAAAAAAACATACATAAAACAGAAAAAAGAAAGAGTACTGTTTCCTAGCTGATGTCAAAACTTAACCATTTGTTCCATTCCATAGTAGTATTCTTCCCCCTGCGTTTGATCCACGCGAAAGTTTGTTTGCATTTCACCAAATATAGCATCAATGTTCATCCTTTTCTCGCTGAAAATCACTTCGTTTCTCGCCTTTCATATTGCCCACATGTTGTCAAGATGATTGTTTTAACAAATCTTTTTTTTCCGTGTCTCGATTGTCTTTTGCTTGTAAACCTCCAATAATTCCTTCACGTTAAAAGCAAAGATTTGCTGAATGTTGCACCATGAACTTACTTTGTGCCAAAGTACCGCTGAAACATAACATACCATATTTAATAAGCTGAAAATTATATATACAAAAGTCAACCATTTACATTCAAACATCATATAAAGTATATGTGTGTATATAGAATGAGAGAGGGAAACAGGGGGAGGGGTGGGGTGGGAGCGCCACGAACACTCTCTAACTGCCATCGCGACAACACCACTAATTGAATGTCGCCATCACATGTAGCAATTGTGAAAGTGACGAACAAAATCGTTAGTGTGCATTTGATTTAAATTTTCAAAATTAACCTCTAAGATTTAAGAAATTACAACTTACCCCTTATAGTTTGTTCATAATTATATTCATCCCTAAAGTTTTATAAAAGAATATAACTAATTAAACTAATACATATATTAGCATCATTAGAATTATTTTTTTGGAGAATACGTTCACATATAACGAAAATCAATCAATCGACTTTTACAAAGTCATATACTCATTTAAGATCAGAATATTAATGAGTATTATATAAAATTCAAGATTTCATAATCAACATCACCTGAACGCGCGGTAAGTTAACTCATTACTTTACATTTACCAAAGCTTCTCTATAACTTGCGTTCGTTAATTTTAAAAATACGCTTATGTTTAATTTTATTTGGGGACGCTACGAGGTAGTTTTTGTTGAAAATAGAGTTGTATACAAGTAGACTATTTTTTTTTGTATCTGATTGCGTCACCGTAGTGGTACAGTTATGAACCTAACCGATACGGATCATGGTATTAGCTATTATCGAAACCAGTACTAATATTTATTTAAATGAACATGTGACATATCTATTTATTTGTTTTCTTTTTTAGCTGCATCGTTATTATAAAAATCAAAATAATACCGACTGAAACTGAATTTGGATGTTGAATTCCATAAGTTACTTATTAAGTTAGTAATCATATACCATATCCCTAAAAATCATGATGGTTCTTAATATATGACACAAGATTCTTTTAAACTTCCTCATTCTAATCATAATGAGTCGGGCTAGATGAGCTCTAAGAGACTATTGGTCTAAGAGTCGTATAACAAGCAGACCAATAGAATTGTTGGAAGAAATAATGAAAATTATGTTATGAATAATTGTTTAGTTCTATATTATTATAGTCAAGAAACATACAAGATAAATATTATTTGAATTCATCAAGTTACACACTACTAAAAAATGGGCAACTACCACCAAAATTTGTCACTAAAAAACGGTAGCAAATTTAGCCACCAATTTCCCACCACAATGAGAATTAAGCGTATTTGTTATTGCACGGTAGCTAAGCGGTCAAAACTTTTGTGCCAATTTATTTTCGGCTGCAAATTCGTGAGAAAAATCTGAAAATAAAAAGGTGTGGTTGAATTGTCACCATATTAGAGACCTATGTAATTTGAGCGGGATTATTGTAACGCCTCGTATATTTGTACTTTCCATTTTCAAAAAGCTTGTATTCACTTTCTATTTTTAGTAACTTTGTAATTGTACCTCATTCCAATCTTGTAAATCCGAGACATCGATCATAATGGAAAATCATATTTTTATCAGTAGTATCTTAATTCATGCTTATGTTATCTGAAATCAATCATCCAATACGTATTTACGTTTATACTTATGTTATATGCAATAAATCGATACTTTAATCTTCTTTGGAATGTTATTATTCGTGTCATTACTTCCTTCATGTGGCAAGTTATTATTCGTGTACTTTCGTGTTTCAAGAAGGTGTTTCGTGCCAATTCACAGTTGTTCAATTTTTCAAACAGTAAGTGTATTTAACATAGTAAGTCTTTACATTTTCAAAAGTTGTTTTACCCATCTTAGTCCAAGTTAAAATGTCAACTAATCCCTGGAATTGGTGTAACAATTCCCAAAACACTTTATAAGGACCCCTGATCGCTACACCGAACTTGTACGACGCAAACCAACACGAAAAACGAAAATTCCACAACCTGGCATCCTAGGCGCCACGCGGGGAATTCCCATGTATCTAGCGCGACGCACGGGAGTGACCAGGGATACGTGGCCCCGTTTCGCGACAAGTGGCAAGTTTATACTTGTTACAAGGTTGTACTAGCCCTAGTCGGTGGCTGCCGTGCCTCGCGGGGGTGCCCCTAGAACCTGGCGCGACGCGGGGGGGGGACCCATTAGACCTATATAAGGGCAGACGTGGGACATAAGTCTGTGCTCATTTTCGATTTTCAAATTGATCGTTCTCTCCCTCGAAGCTCTTTTCAATTACCGAACCCCCCTAAAACCCATAAACCTGTGAAACTCTGCCCTGTTGTAAGTGTTTTAATCCTGATCACTGATTCGATACCCTGTCTGATTGATCCAAAACCCAGCAACGGATGCCAAAGTGCTGCCTGAATAAGGCTATACTTTGTTAACTACGTTGGGATTTTGATCTCGTGATGTATCGTTAAAGTTGGAGTTGGGTTGTTGCACTAACACGTGTTGCATTGTACTTTATTAGGAACTCAGGATTAACATCAGGAAGTTTTAACTTAAAAACCCTAAAACTACAATGTGAGTCATTCTTTTTTTCCTCCAACTGCTTTTGCAATACCCTAAATGTTTTACAAGTTGTATTCACAGTGACTAAGTTTTTGTATTATGCAATTACTGCTGGTATGTGGGTTTTTGTATACACTACTTGATAATCTTCAGTATTGGACGAAAGTTAGCCAATGAGTGACATGACCACCGTCACATCGGAACTGGCACCGAGTGACAAATACTGATTGAGTATTTCATAGATAAAAACAATGTAATCACCCTTGATATTGTAAATTATAACAATATGTCTTTTAATAAAAATTGAATGAACTCGACAGTATTTTTCGCTGACAAAATGTTTTAAACGCGTTTCAGGTAACTCACTGTGAAAGTAATAGAAGCATGTTATGGAGCACTGAAGGCTTAATAAAGTGGCTATGATTACCTCAATAAAAGAAGAATTTATGTTTTATCAATTAGGGTTTATCCCTATAAATACATTTGAATGGAATATAGGTTTTATCCCATTTGTTTAATATTAAACTTTGGTGTTTTACAAACTCTGAAATATTTCCTAACTACGATCCTGATGATAAATTCCGTTGCCAATTTAATAAACACCAATACCACCTGCAACTGTCTCACGGCTCCCGCCCAGGGTGTGGTCGGGAGCTGTGACAATTGGAGTGTCAATTGTACATCGAGTTGTACTGCACCTCCAAAAAGTTCTACAAGTGGTATCCTGCCTTTCGTGACCCCAAACAAATCGTCATTTCCGTTATAGTATAAGTACTTTTTGCAGTTTCTGTTCAGTGTTTGGGGTCATGAAAGGCAGGATACGACGTGGAAAATACAAGCTTGTTGGGGTTGATGACGGCGTTGACATTGAATAAGTCGTTCAATATATCTCGTTTTATATTCGAAAACATGAAAGATAATCTAGGAAAGCGATTATTGATGTATCCCAGATTTGTCCAAATGATCATTGATTCGCAGTTGTCAAATCCTCCAAAGAACGAGAATAATGTGCTGAAGATTTATGTTATGAAAGAATATTCGTTGGTTGTATTCAAGAGAATGAGAAAATACCTTGAAAGTACACCTCCGAGGAAGATGATCGGGCATCTGGGAAAGACAAATTAAGAAACTCCTATAAAAGACAAGTGGCGTCATGACCACAGTGATTCCGATAATGAGGAGCCAAGGATTATTGAATTGGTAGAAAAGAAGAAGGAGTGATGTCGAGCCAGGTGGAAGTAAGAAACGAAAAGCTAAAACGGTAATTGTTGAAGAAGGAGATGTTGATGAAGGTGATGATGATAAGAACGAAGAAAGTGATAAATGACAAGAAAAATGTTGATCTGGGCTATTATGGGTGGAATTTCGAACCTATATCCCGAAGACATCTGAATCATATGCTTAATGCTGCGACTAGGATACTGAACCAGGATATTAGTAAAATCTTGCGGGGTATCCTACTCGCTACTAACGTTTTTCTTTGGTTGCAAGGTACCAACGAATACATGGACTTGGTCTTCCTGAAGACTCGCTCAATATGGTTGGAAGACGAACGTTGGGAGCTGGAGAAGAAGTCCACAACGGTCATGGGGGAATATTCGCAGCATCCCGAATTAATAGGATAGTTAGTTATTTTTAGTTACTATATAAAGGGGTGCTGGATCAGCAGTAAGACACATCTAATCCCGCACAATTTCACTCACTGATCGCAGCTACGAGCACAAATACTCACAACACTCACATTTCACAATCATTGTAACACTTAGAGCTGGTCCGAGCAATATCCCAAAGTTGTATCCTGTTATTACAAGCAATAAGAAAAACAAGGCAACTGACGATTGTCAGCTCCTGAGGTTTTGTGCCGGTGATCTAGATTGATCAAAGGCTTTCCTCGTACATCTTGTGTCAATTTTTACCTTTATCGCTTTTACTTGCTATTTGGATATAGTTCATTATCCTGAAACTATATCCTGAAACTGTTTTCAATATTAATCAACTTAACATAATCTTGAAAATCACAATAGCATGCTACCTCACAAACTAAGTTTGATCACTTAATTGCTTTGGTAATTTTTGACCAAAATAATTTGGTGCCCACCGTGGGGCAAGTGGTGCTATTTTTAATCAAAACTTAATTGGTTTTTTGTTCTCAAAGATTTTTACAAAACTATTTTCAATGGCTTCTCAATCAGGTTTGAGCTCTTCTTCGATGCCTACATCAACCTCTGTTCCAACGGTTCATTCCCTCCTCCACATCCACAAGTTCAAACTTTCCAAAGGAGAAATGATAGCCAAACACCTCGAGACACTACTGCTGCTCAAAATGCTTCTAGATCCGGGGTTTCAGGGAGAACTCCTATTTTTGCTTCTAATGATGAGATTCTGTCTTTGTTTGGCAGTATACAGGATCAAACGAGAAAGCAACAGGAAACCAACCAGCTCATGATGAAGGAAATACAACTCTTGAAGTCCAACTCCAAAAGACCTGCTGAGGATACTGTTACCCCTTTGCAGCCCAGGATGTTGAACTTCAGTTCAGCAGTATATACTGAGGATAATCAGCGCAATATCATACCGAGTCGTTCCCGGAGCAATGTTCCGGAGATACCCTTCAGGATATGGGTCAGAAATTCCACCCATAACAATTGTCCCCAAAAATATAACTGTTGGGATCCTGTAATCCAAACGAATATATTTTTCCTTATGCCACTTGATGCTCTTAATGGGATGTAGATGTTGATGTGACATGGTGCAACTTCCAATGCGAAAACTCATTGCAACCTATCTCTGGCCTATATCTTCTCCTTTTCTTTAGTTAATTATCACAATTTCTCAGAATTACCAAGTATCATCTCTCTTTCCTTCTCTTCTTTCTTTGTTTCACATTTTGTCCTATCACGGCCAATCGAACACGATCACACACAGGCGACTCCGTTCTGACCTTCATAGAACAAAACCTCCTCAAAGACCCTGAGAAAGAAGTTTGTTCTTTCGATAATGCCGATATTGCCGCCTTGAGAGCCTCCGGCGCTTTTCCCGACTGAGCGATTATCCGGCCGTTTGATCGGAGCCTTCGATCAGATGTGTCTTCTAAGGAGTGGGTTTGTTTCTTGTTTTATCCCTTTTCTATAGGACTTCAATATCCTTTCTCTGACTTTATCATGCGATTTTTTCATCTTACCGGCCTTAGTTTCGCCCAGACCATGCCCATGGTTTGGAGAGTGTTAGTGGTTCTTGATCGGATCAAAACCCATCACATTCCTGATCTCTGTATTGAGGATATACTCATTGCTTATCGTTTAAGATCTCATGGCTCCAGTTGGTTCTTACTTTTCTCCACTTCTAAAAACCCCCTCATCCTCAAAGCGACCAAAAACGAGGATGAATGGAAACGATAGACCTTTTTTGTTAAGAGGGACTCCATTGACAAGGGTGTTGACTTTCCGGTGGAGTGGTTGACCACTGGTAGGATTTAGGGTTTTAAGGATATCCCCAAACGTATCATGAAATCACATCCTGAACTAACATCTTTGTCTTTTTATGCAGCAAACTTCAAAGAACTAGCTCCCCCATCCGCAAAGTTAGAGGGAAGGATCAAGGCCATCTACCAGCTACCGGAGAGCGAGAGAAGCTTCTTGTTTACTCACCCAAGTTCAAGCCAGTATTCCTCATCCAACATGTCTGGTAAGGATACCTATCTTATACGTTCCATGCATTTACTTGTTTAATCAAGATATCAAGGTATAAAAGAGTTAAGAATTCTTCCTTTTGTGCAGACCCAGCCAAGATCCCTGAAGTCTTCGATCTCGACTAGCTTGACAGCTATTCTGGTCATGCCCCGGTGAAGAAAGAACCAAGCTCTAAGCCTTTCACCGCAACTAAGACTCTAACCAGTTCTAAGCCCGCGGTTGTCCCTAAGCCTTCTTCAGCCTCAAAGCCTCGTGCCTCCGGTTCCCGTAAGAGAAAAGAGCCTGACTCACCTGCTACTTCCATAGAAGTCTCTCCTTATGAGAACCTTAGGTTCGCAGAATCCAACAGCCTCATGACTTCCTTCCTTAACCAAGTAAATATCCTTATCCTGCATCCTGCAGATATATACTGAATTGATATCCTGATTAGTTATACTAATACCTGTATCCTGCATTGTAGGGTCTTAACCATCTGTTAGCCGTGTATGAGGAAGCTTGGGAACTGCAATTTTCCATGAGGCTAGGGCGGAAAAGGCGGAGACAATTGTCGAGGAGCTGAGGACAACCGCAACTACCAGGACCCGGTTCTATGAAGACAAATTGAAAAAGGTCACCTAGGATGCTCAAGCTGATGCGAAGAAGGCTACTCAAGAGGCCCAGACCAAGCTGGATGCTGCTCAGACCCAACACGGGCAGGATTTGATCTCCTACCGGGAAGGTCTTAAAAGTTCCGTCGTGATTTCCCTCATTCAGGCTAGGTTAAAGAGGGCTTATAAAGCCAGAGTTGCGGGCTTTGAATGCCCAACCTGGACCATTGAAGCCTGGAAGGCGAAATTAAAGGATCTTGGTGGCAAGCCCGTGGAGTATCCTGCTAAGCTGGAGGTTGGAGAGAATCCAAGGTGGCTGAGGTGGCAGTAGATGCGGGTAGCAAGGCTGGCGGGGATCATGGAGCGGATGCTGGAGATGATGTTGGCGGTGATGGTGAAGCTGTAGTTGGTGATGCTGCTAAGGATGCTGCTGAAGGTGTTGTAGCATGAGGGCAGCGAAGTGGGCGATGATGGATATTGATGCCTATGCCGGAGCCCACTTTTAAAAAAATTTTGATTGGTCTGTAACCACTAAACAACTTACTTTTCTGCATGCTGAACAATTTACTTTCCTGCACTTTAGACATTAGTACAATATGATGGCCGGAGGTGGAGGGATCCTGAGTTTCAGGATGAAGCCTTTGGTCATCAATGTTAATATGCTTTTTGAACTTGTTACATTCTTGGTGGATGGGTCTTTGTTTGAGATGAAACCAAGAATGTAATCTTTTGAACTGTTAATAAACTAATATTTTGACCTTATCTTTGTGTTATGTTTGTAAGTATTTTCATCAAGTATCCTGATCAGGATATTAACAATATTAAAAACACTTTCGTTTTATATCTTGAAAAACAACTTTAGGAATATAAAAGATACAAACTTTCAAAGATAGTCAATTCCATTTACATAGATAAGGCCCTTGAATATAAAATTAAATAAGAATTCATACCAGAGATTCTTAGAACCATTCGTACTGTCCCAAGCGGGATTTAAGATCAAGCTCCAGCATACCTGTCCCCTATGAAAGATGTTGCATCAGCATACAGCCTGCTTTATGTATTCCTTCACTTAGTAATTGAACTTTGTATTCTTCCATCAACAAAGTAATGTGTACAATGTAGTTTAGCTTATGCAAAATCTTGTATTTTAATGGGGATAAACCCTTAGTTAACTGGGGATAAACCTATAATTCGTGCGCTAAGGCGGGAGTGTATAAACTCCAAGACTTAGAAAGGTGAAAACCTTTAAACCTTAGAGGGTATGAAAATACCCTTTCGTGAGAGAGGGTGATCAATCCTCATATACCGTATAGATCCAGGATATAGCCAATAATAACGAAATTGTCAGCCACTGTTACATGAACTGGTCCCGTCATCTTGAACTATACCTGGATAACTTGCGCTCCAGATGAGGTGTTTAAACCCAATTCGAGAGAAAGGTGAATACCTTTAAACCTTTGAAGGGGTCTGAATCCCTTAAACGTGAGAGAAGGGGCCAATCCTCTAGTCTTTCATCTATCTTAAGCAAATATCCTGGAGTATCATCCTGAAATGTATCCCTACAAGACACCTTCAAACTAGGGTGAGAGTGGTTGTTAGCTTGGCTAACACCCCTTCGATGCTTAAGTGAGTATAGGTTTCAAAATAATAATAAATTAATTAAACATAATTAAATAAGGTAGAGTTCATACCATCCTGAGTTAGAATTCAAATTCTAAACTCACTTGTAATAAGCCTTAAGGTGTATGGCATTCCACGGATCTTGGCACCATATCTCCCTCCATGGTCTTGAGCCGGTATGCCCCTTTTCCTGATTCCGATTCAATTTCGTACGGTCCTTCCTGTTTTGGAGCTAATTTCCCATCTAGCAGGATTGATTGTATTCTGAAACGCTTTTCTCAATACCCAATCTCCAACCTGGAATCTCCTTGTCCTTAAATTTTTATTGTATGACTTGGCTATCCTTTGCTGGTATGCTGTCATCCTTAGCTTTCTTGCATCCCTTATTTCATCAACAGTGTACAACTCTTGGCATAAGACTTCAGGATTTGCTTCAGGATCCCGTAGGCTTGATCTAGCTGTTGGTATCACCATCTCTGTTGGAATTACTACTTCTGCCCAAATACCAATGAGAATGGGGTTTGTCCAGTAGCATTCTTTACGGTAGTTCTAGCTGCCATAGGACAAATGGTAATTCCTGCGCCCATTTTCCTTTTTTGGCACCTAACCTTTTCTTCAGGTTATTGACGATTATCTTATTTGAGGATTCTGCTTGTCCATTAGCTTGAGGATGCACCGGCGTTGACGTAATCATCTTGATTCCTCAACTCTTACAAAAATCTGTGGTTTTTTTATGATGAATTGGGATCCATTGTCGCAGATTATCTTGGCCGGTATCCCGAATCTAGTCAGGATATTCCTTTTGATGAAAGATACCACTTCTTGATCCCTAACTTGGACAAATGCTTCTGCTTCAACCCACTTGGAGAAATAATCCGTCATTGCTAACATGAAAACCTTTCCTCCAGGAGCCTTTGGGAGTTTTCCCACTATATCCACCCCCCAATTCATAAACGGCCAAGGGGATATGATAGGAATGGTTCTGCAGGCTGATGCAATATGTTGCTGTGTCTCTGGCATGCATCACACTTCTGAGCATATTCCATAGCATCCTTTCTCATGGTTGGCCAGTAATATCCTGTTCTCAACGTCTTTGAAGACACAGCTTTGCCCCCAGTATGGTTGCCACAATCTCCTTCATGTATATCCTGAAGTACCTCCATGGTTTCGGGATCTTCCAAGCATCTTAGGTATGGACCATGCAAGAGATTTCCTGTACAATATATTATTTATCATTTAAAGCGAGATACCTTCATTCTGAAAGCCTTATGATCATCATCCTTTGGAATATCTCCTTCTTGTAGATACTTCATGATCGAGCCATCCAGGATTCAGGATCCTTCTCAGGATATCCATCACCGGGATCCTGGATACTTGCTACTTGCTTATCCTGGGATTTAGGATGTTCCATCACAGGATACAAGATATGCAATATCGGTATCCGGGTTCCTTCCGGTATCCTGACAGTAGATCCTAAGTTTGTTAGAACATCTGCCTCAACATTCTCTTCTCTTGGTACTTGTTCAAGTGTAAATACATCAAAATATCCTGCTAATTTTTTTTAAGAATTTCAAGATAATCAACCAACTTTTCACCTTTTACCGCATAAGATCCATTGAAATTGTTAGTAATCAACAGGGAATCAACATATACTTGTAAACATCTAATATTCATACTTCTAGCTAGTTCTAATCCTGCTATTAAAGCTTCATACCCAGCTTCATTATTCGTAGCAGAAAATTCACATCTAATAGCCTGGGGTAATATGTCCCCCTGTGGCGATTTTAGTAGAATTCCTAATCTTACACCTCTTACATTAGATGCACCATCAATATATAATGTCCAAACATTTGAGCTTTCTCCTGTTTGCTGGACTTCTAGATCAGCTTCTTCTTGAATATCACTACTAAAATTAGCCACAAAGTCTGCTAAGGCCTGAGACTTTATAACATTCCTAGGATCATATACTAAGTTATAAGAATTTAGTTTAACAGACCACTTAGCCATCCTACCAGACATTTTAGGTTTGCTAAGCACATTTTTAACAGGATAATTAGTTTTAACATGTATCCTATGTGTTTCAAAGTAATGTCTTAGCTTGGTTGAGGCCATAACTAAAGCTAATATTAGTTTTTCTAGCTGTGAATATCTAGTCTCAACATCTAACAAACTTTTGCTAACATAATAAACAGGATACTGCTGACCTTCATGATCCTTTACCAAGACAACACTTAAAGCATTCCCTAGTATTGCAAGATATAGGGACAGAGGTTCACCATCTTCAGGCTTCATTAGTAGCGGTGCACTTGAAAGATATTGCTTCAATTCTTGCAGAGCGGCTTCATGCCTTTCCCCCCATTCGAACTTTTTATTCTTTTTCAAGATATCGTAAAATTCTTTACACTTTTTGGAGGATCTTGATATGAATCTGTTCAATGCCTTACTCTTCAGTTAATCTCTGAACATCCTTCGTATTAGATGGTGATTTGATGTCTAAGATAGCCCTGATCTGCTCTGGGCTTGCTTCTATCCCTCTCTTGGTTACCATATATCCCAAGAATTTTCCTGCCCCTACTCCGAAATGGCACTTGGTAGGATTCAGTTTCATATTATACTGGTCCAGGATATTGAAGGCACATTCTAGATCCTGGAGGTGATCCTCCGCTCTCTTGGATTTCACCACCATATCATCGATATATACTTCCATAGTGTCCCGCAGTTTATCCTTGAACATCATGTTGACTAGCCTGTGATACGTCGCACTTACATTTTTTAAACCAAATGGCATAGCAGTATAACAATATATACCTGTCAGTGTCATGAATAATGTATCCTCCTGGTCGGATGGTTCCATCTGGATTTGTTGAGAATCCTGAGGATGCATCCATGAAAGTCAACACTTCATGCCCAGCAGTTGCATCTACCACAGAATCTATATGCGGCAATGGAAATGGATCCTTTGGACATGCTTTGTTAAGGTCTGTGTGGTCAACACAGACTCTCCACTTTCCATTCTTCTTCTGGACCACCACACGTTTGCTAGCCACTTAGGGAATTTGACTTCTCTAATCATCTTGGACTTTAACAATCTTTTTACCTCTTCTTGTATGATTGCATTCCTCTCAGGAGCAAACTTTCTTCTTTTTTGTTGAACATGACTGAAAGATTTGTCAATTCCAAGTTTATGAGTTATGATACCTGTCATATCTTCGTGCTTCCATGCAATTGTAGACACCCTGCATTTCAAAAAGTTAGTGAGCTTTTTTCAATATCCTAGGGGATATTGGCCCCTACAAGCACCGAGATATCTGGATTATTTTCATCGATGAAACTTTCTTAACATCCTGCTCCGAAGCATCCACGATATCTTATGCTTGTATCCTTAATTGCTATCTTGCCCAGGATTTCGTTGAGGCCTTTATCGAAGAGGGGTAGCATTCCTTCGCCTCCTAATGGTCGCTTTCAACTTTGACTACTCCCAAGGTGTAGGAATCTTAACACATTGGTGGTAAATGGAAGGTACATCTTTCATATCATGTATCCACGGCCTTCCTCGTATAATGTTATAGCAAGATAACGAATCCATGACACAAAACTGTTGCTTCGAGTTCAGACCCTCGACATACACAGGCAGCTTTATCTCTCCGACAGTACTTTTTGCTTCTCCACTGAACCCTACAAGCACCGTTGACTTCGAGGTAATCTCGTCTTGCAGGATATTCATTCTTTTCAAGGTTTCCAATTGAATGATGTTGACCGAGCTACCATTATCTACCAATATCCTGCGTACAAAATGCTAGCAATATATAAAGTAATTACCAGACCATCATGGTAAGGATCCTAGATGTTATCCCGGTCATCACTGTCGAATGTTATCACTTTGTCATTCGTAAGCATTGTCATCCTGGTTGGTTTGTCTCCTCTTTCGCCTTGGCTTCTTTAGCGTGCCTTTTAGTTACAGAATAAGAAGTTCCACATATGTCGGATCCTCCAGATATAAAATTGATTATCTTAGCATATGGTAGCGGAGATGCTGCTCTTTAGTCTTATCCTTCCTCTTGCCAAGGAGTTCCTTCAGGTAGCCTTTGCTCAGCAAGCAACTTATTTCTTTTCTTAGAGCTATACAATCCTCTGTCATGTGCCCGAAATCTTCATGATAAGCACACCACTTGGATTCGTCTTTCCAGTCAGCCTTTCGTTGATCTTTTCTTGGCCACCTCGCTTTGTCCCCCAGTCCCTGCATGGCGTACATTAGTTCAGGAATATTTGCTGAAAAACTATATTGTGAAAGTTCAGGATATTCTTCTCCATCCTCATCTTCTACAGCATTCACTCTTTTGTTATTGTTTTTAGCATACGGCTTAGAGCAGTATGGTTTGTATGAAGATTCGACTTCCTGTTTGTTGATTCATATGTTGAGGATGTATTCATCCTCTCCTGCATTTTCCTGTCATCCTCGAGCCTTATATATCTTAAGGCCCTATTCTGAGCTTCGTCTAAGTTCCTGCAAGGATTCATTACAAGATCCTGATAAAACTGGGAATCTTTATGTAATCCCATCTTGAACGCTTGTACCGCCGTAGAAACATCAAGGTTCAGGATATCCAGTGATTCCCTACTGAACTTGATTAACATAATCCCTTAGGTATTCTTGTGGTCCATGTGTTATCCTGTATAGGTCACTTATTAGTTTCTCAAAGCTCCTGCTACAAGAAAATTGATTATTAAATAAATTGACTAAATGAGCAAAAGATATAATTGAATGAGGTGGAACATTTAAAAGCTATTTCAAGGATGATCATGTTAAGGTGGAATCGAAGCCTTTGCATTGGCATGCTTCTTTAAGTTCCAGTAGGATAGGATTTATCTCCATCATTCCCTATACTGGGCAACATGTTCTTCAGGATCCGTTGTCCCATCATAAAGCTTCAAGTTGGGAGTCTTGGAATCTCTTCGAGATTTCAGCATCACAAATAGGATAAGCGAATCGAGATATACTGTAACTATCCTGGGATACTTCTGGTATAGGCTGCACTACCCTAGGCACACTTGATATCATATCCTTTAATTTCTGGAGTTCTCTGGATAATGCTGATGTTACACTTGTATCCTGTGAAGATTCAAAGTTATTAGTAGCAGGAATACTAGTGTTAATGGACAGGTTACCAGCTTGGCAATTCTGGCCATATCCGGGAGCATATCCTTGATCCCTCACAGTCGATATCCTAGCCGTTGAGGGTATTTCTGGGATATTGCTACGGGAGTGACTCGGTATGATGTTGCCCTAATTATCTTCAGTGAATATTGTTGAATTAAAGTTCAGCATCCTAGGCTGCAAAGGAGTAACAGTATCCTCAGCAGGTTTCTAGGAGCTGGACTTCAGGAGTTGTATCTCCTTCATTATGAGCTGGTTAGTTTCTTGTTGTTTCTTCATTTGATCCTGCATATTACCAAACAAAGACAAAATCTCATCATTAGAGGCCATAATGGGAGTTCTCCTTGAAGCAGTGGATCTGTAAACATTCTTAACAGCAGGGGTGTCTCGAGATGTTTGGCTTTCGTTCCTCCTTTGAGGAGCTTGAACCAGTGGAGGTGGAAGAGGCAATGAACCAGTTGCAGCAGAGGTTGATGTAGGCATCGAAGAAGAGCTCAAACCTGACTAAGAAGCCATCAAAATCAGTCTTGCAAAAATATTAAAGAACAAAGAACTGATTGGTATTTTTAGAAAAGTTTTGATTAAAAATAGCACCACTCCCCCCGGTGGGCGCCAAATTGTTTTGGTAAAAAATTATTGAAGCAATTAAGTGATCAAACTTAGTATGTGAGGTAGCGTGCTATTGTGGTTGGCAAAAATGTGTTTAGTTGGTTGATTATGAAAACAGTTTTAGGATATAGTTTCAAGATAATGAACTATATCGAAATGACAAAT